>CM076582.1:1309035355-1309699632 GCA_034641835.2 Pinus albicaulis
AAAGCTACCGTCCCAAAAGATTGTAACCATTGTACTCCTAGTACAACATCAGCACCTCCCATAGGAATGGAAAGCATTGGACTAGTCAATACATATTCCCCCATGGTTAGCTTGATATTATAGCATTTTCCAGAGCAATTTATAGTTCCTCCATTTGCAACCATCACTTGACATTCTGGTGCTGGGTATAGGAAACAATTTAATTCCTTGGCTACCTTACAATGAATAAAATTATGGGTGCTACTGAATCAATCAACACTATTACCTTTTTCTTCTTGATATGTCCTTCTATCTTGAGAGTTTGAGGAGTGGTAATTCCTGCCAGTGCATTACACGATATGGTCAGATTCATTTATTCCTCTTCTAGGGCTGGTTCCTGGTGTATATCCTCTTCTTGTTCATTTTCTTCTTCTTCTTCACAATCTATGTAAAATAATTTCTTCTCAGCACACTTATGACCTTTAGTGTATTTGCTATCACAACTGTAGCAAAGCCCTTTTGCTCTTTTTTTCTTCCAATTATTGTGGTGTCAACCTTGTAGGTTGTGGAAATCTAGGCGTAGCAACACTTCCTTCTTTATAGAATTGAGTGGTAGGCTTCCTTGTCGCCATAATTTTACATTCAACTTTTCTTGCCAACCTGAATGCCTTCTCCAATGAATCAGGTTCAAAAACGCGAACTTCATGTTGGATGTTATCCTTTAAAGTGCCTATGAAGAGATCAATCCTGTGTTCCTCTGGAATATCAGTTACCCTTATATTCAATTTTTGAAGTCCTCAATGTGCTCCCCCACTAAACCCTTTTGTTTGAGATTTATCAATTGGCTAAAGAAGGTGTTGCTCTTTGTATCCTCATAATGTGCTATCATTTCCTCAGTAAAAATTGACCAAGTGACAATTTTTTTACGGGAGCAAAGCCATCGATACCATACAAATGTATTTTTTTCTAAATGTAAAGTTGCAATGCGTACCTTTTGTGTGTTTTTCACGTTATGGAGATCAAAATATTGCTCCATCTGTAGTATCTGTTAGTCTCCTATACCAATAGGTGTCATTTTTCATGATTGTCTTGATTGAACTATGGAATATGTTCAAACCTTTTTCTTGAGCAAAGGTGTTCCATATTCTTAAAAAAAAAACCAAAAAATCAAAAAATTTAAAAATGTAAAGAGGGTATACCCTAAAAGAAAAATCAAAGGGTAAGAAAAATAAAATGGTCAAAAAAGTGAAAGAAATAAATCCCAAATAAAAAAGAAAGGCCAAGGAAAGTGTGCAAGTCTAAATGCCACTACTTTTTACTCTGATGTAATAAAAATATTGTGTGCAACTTGTATTTTATGCCACAATTCATGAATAGTCAAACTGTTTAAGCTTGGCTAGTTCATGTTTCAATTTCATGTTTTAGAATAGAGAATAAATATCTGACCAAACAGTTTAATCTTGGCAGATAAGTAGATAGGTAGAGTTATTAAAAGGTGCTCAACAGTTTAATCTGAGCCCTTGGATGTAATAATGGTAGAAATAGATAGATTTATCATGTAAAAAGAAAAGGTTGAAAAGGGTTTGCAAGTCCAAATGCACCCTAATAAAGAAGAGAAAATGGTAGTAGTAGATAGGGTAGGTAGATGGTGTTGCAAAGTTTTATCTGATGAATGATGCTGCTAAATGTTTTGATCCTTTACTTTCATCACAAATACTGAAGCAGGAAATACACTGGAAAATCACAGCAAGCAAAGTCAAAATCATTAACTTCCCTCATCACTTTCCCCTTAAAGTTTTACTAATTTCCCCTAAAGTACTAGGGTACTTGGAGATCAAAAGGGCTCAAGGCATTTCCTTGACTTTTGGAGGGACCGGACCCTCGGCCTAATGATCAAAAAGACCTAAGTACTTGAGATAATTCATCATTATAATCATTCATCTTTAACCTTTTCCTAAGTAAAATCTCATTTTGCTTAGAAAAATCATACAAACTTCCATAAAAATCCCTCAAAATAACTTATTATTCTAAGTTTAAGTGTTGAAGATGAGATATTGCAATTTACTTCAGAAATTGTCACTTTCTTAGATAAGCAAAGTGTTTTGAGTTCCCTTGTCCCTTTATCATATTAACATTTAACTCTATTTACTAAATCCCTAGTAAAATGCCCTATCCTAAGTATATAATTCCTTTTAAATTAATATCCCAAAAAACCCTTCTATTATGTTTTAACCAAAGTAATTACTTCCCAAATATTCATTAAAAACCCGCTATACAAGCCCTTTGGTTAAATATATCCTTATATCATAAGTCCCGTCCCTATGGTAATTAAATAATGTTTATTTACTACCATATAAATAGAAATATCGAAATAACGTTTAAACATGTAATTCTATATGTTTAATACAAAAAGGATCAAACCCGAAGTTTTACTTTTTAAACCAAACTTTGGAAAAATCCCATGCCAACGTGGCTCATCCACCTGGCATCCCACCCGGAACTTTAACTTTAATACCCGCGCCCAACAAAACCCCGCCACGACTCCTTTCTCCATTATAATTACGGGATTAATTAGTTATCAGAACTAATTAATAACCTTACCTCCACCAATCAACTCCCGCCTGGGGTGATTAGTTAACAATAAATATATTGGGCCCGCACCATTTAACTTCCCGCGATCTCCCCGTCATAGCAACCGTCCGATCGCTCTTCCACAGATCGACGCTCCACGTCAATTCTGCTAGCCATCCAATATCAGAGCTTTAGTGCGCGGGGGATTGGTGGTATTTGACTAGTCCTCCGTCCACGTGGCAACGATCCAATGGAATCGCTCCCCCCGCGATCAATACCACCTTTGCCAATAAGCGGTGCGGGGACTAAACCACTTACCGCCCGACCCCTACACACGTCAGCCCGTACCAACGTGACGTCACTCCTCGAAAAACTAAAAACCCCCCTTTTTTGACTTTGGAAATAAAACAAATTCGCGTGTTTTTGTGTTATTTTCATTATTTGAAAATGACTGCACTTTCTGCTACGAATTTCAAATTTCCACTGAAATCCACTGTTCAATTCGATTTCGCTCCAGATTTCCGCCAGACCTATGTTCAAACGTCCTCCTGCTACCGCCTGTTACCTGTTAAAAGTCAATTTTCCTCCAAGAACAGGTATTTATCCTATTTCGCCCCGAAATGCAAATAAAACTCTGTTTACTTTGTTTTCCGCTGAATCAGTGTTTAAATCATATTCCTAAGATCATTCCCTGAGTTTTACGACTGTAAATTGTTCCCCTGAACCTGCAATTGTGCCAATTTCCCTCAGTAAGATCAAAATCACGCCCGGCCTGTGAAGAAAAACCAGAAACCTCCATTTTGAATCCACAAGAACCAAAATGGAGGCCCCGGCAGCTTTGAATGTAACTCCACTGAATGCCCCTCACCGAGAGTTAGAATATTTACCTTTAGTAGATAAAGATTTCCAGATTAAAGACTTGCATTTTGATGAAAGTCCCCTTTTGAGTTATTGTCGCTGCAGAGACGAGTACTCGAAGGGGCAAGATCTCATTGGGTTGTGGGAATCCAATCTCCCCATATATCTCATCCCCTCAGTCATTTCTTTCCCAGAAATCATCCACTACTGCCATTCTAACTATGATCCCACTCAGAGCGCTGTAATATCCCCTGATCAGAGTGTTCTTTTCCACATTACTCCCCAGGCTATCAATGCAATGCTACATTTTGAACCAGGTCAAGAACTAGCACCTTTGTCTATAGAAGCACTGATTGAAAAGTCTAATCAATTGACCCCAGAAAAATTGAAGTCCATTTGCCAGAATTTCATGCTGCCTGAACATCAACCTAAGGGACTTCCTCCATATGGTTTTTATTATTTCACTAAGTTGGGAAGGCTCATTCTAAATATGATATCTTTTGTCTTGGGTTTCAATACCAGTGAATATGTTGATGAGATAACCCTGGCTTTACTGTCTATTTTTACTCCTGGGCAACTTCCTGAAGTCAAATATGATTTTGCCTCCTTCATAGCCAATAAGATCCATGATCAGTTCATGAGGCTAGATGATGAGAAAGTTTTCAAATATTCCTCAGTTATTTATCATCTCATTATCTTCTATCAATCAGAAAAATTCCCTTTCCCTGTTAAAAAGCTTGATGCCAAAGGAAACCCTAGGTCAGTCATATTTTGGTCTCCCATAATTCATTCTTCCTATAAGTCTCCATATTCTTACACTGAGTTCATAGATCATTTTGTATATCCTACAACTACCTTGTTGACAGGAATCCCTCCTCCAAGGCTCAGTAATGAAATCAAGAAGACCTTGCAACTTTCAAGGACTTATAAAGTTGGAGATTGGTATTTATATCAAAACCATTCAGTCATCAGAATCTATGGATGTAAATTACATCCATTCAAGTTGCCAAGATATGTGCCCATGAGAATTTTTGCCTTGGAATATTTCAGGCAAATGAATAATTCAGATGTGATCCATTTTTGTAGTGTGAAGAAGAAAGCCCAACTAAGGATCAAAAGTCAATTAGGTCCTTTCATCTACAACTCTAGGGAGGCCGAGCGAGAGGCAGAAAATATACTACAAGGCCATTGCAAGTTCCAAAGAACTTTTCGTTGGGTTCCTTATGACCCATTTGGTTTTATTTGTGAAAAGAGAATAAAGAATAAATCATCCCCTTAAATACACCACAAGATTCCTGAACTAGAACAATATGCCAACCAAGATGAATGGGTTGAAGAAACACTAGTTGAAGAAGAAAGTGAAGAAGAAAAAATGAACAGAATGATGAAAGATTTTGAGAAGGAGTATGACCTAGAATCTTGTGGTCAAGTGCGGGTACCTGACATTGGCACTTCTTCAGCAGCAAGTCTACAGCAGACATTACAGGAAGGCAGTTTAACAGTGGCAGCAGAATCAAAAGGAAAAGGAAAGGAACCTGAAATTCAGGTCATTGAAACTTTAGTCATGGCAGAGAAACCTCAAACTTCCAGAGCACCTGACCAAACACAAGTTTCTCCCACTCAGGTAAAACATCCTGAAGTTTCAGAATTACAAACTCCATCCAACATGGAAATAGGAAAGAAAAGGCAGGTTCCAGACACTACTCCTAAAGATTCCTCAGGAATACATCAAGCCAAAAAACATAAACTATATCCACTTCCAGATGTGGAAATCATAGATGAGGTGTTTGATGATGGAAGAGAAGACAGTCAGCTAACTGGTTCTGTTAGTGTGACCCATACAGAGCAGAAAGGAAAAGTTTTTCACAAGCAGTTGAGTACTGAAGTATCCTCCTTTAGGCCACCAAAAACAGATACAGGGGATATAAAAAGAACCTTCATCAATATAAAGGCAAAGAATGATCCATTAAGAATGACGGTATATGATCAATATTTGAAAATGGCTCCACATAATCAGGAAAGGTTAATGTCAGCATTTGACATTTCACAAGGCAAAATGATGATGAGCCACTTCAAGTCAAAGGTGCCAAAACCCATGTCAACAGCTGATTATATTAGAACAAATTTTGAGGTCCTGGCAAAGGACATTCATCCTTTGGACCAGATAGAGCTGCATAAACAAACTAGGGAAATGGTGTATTCCACTCTTACTAATAAGGCCATGGCAGCCCTAACGCTGCAAGATTCTTTAAATAACACAAGCGCCCAATTGCAAATTGAAAAGGCCTCTTCTCAGGCCAAAGATAACAGAATAAAGTCTTTAGAAGACATAATCATCAGCTTGGGGCACAACCCCAAAGATATTAAAAGCATTGAGGCATTAATAAAGAAGAAAGATGATGACATAGCTGCACTGAGAAAGCAGCTAAAATTGCCAGCCTCAAGGCACCCCCAGACCCAAGAAGTTTTGAAGGGGAATTCACAAGAAGAGGTAATGGAGTTGCTCTTAAAAGTAACTGAGCAACTAAGTGAAACAGAGAAGGAATTGGAACAAGCTTTATAGGAAAATGAAGCTATCATGCAAGCATCCACCATAGAAGCTACTACAACCACAGGTACTACAACAGCAAAGCAACAAACAGAGCCAGAGCAGGTAAACACTTCTGGTTTAAGTTCTGATGAGTTAATAAAACAAATGGAAAGTTTACAATTAAGAGTCACAGAACTTCAAACCACAAAGTTACAATTAAAATATTTGGAGCAGAAGTATGATACATCTAAGAAGACAGTTGCTGATAATGCCAAGGAAATCAAAAGATTGGACAAATTAGTAAAGGCTTTGGAAAAAGATCTTTCACTAGAAAAGCCTATGAAGGAAATAAATGAAATTCTTTGGGGTAATATAATTGAGTTAATAAAGAGTATTTGGCCTTCTATTCAAGCATTTTTTGAACAAAATGACATGATTAAAGTAGCTCAGGAAGAAATAAACAGAACAAGAGATGAACTAAGAGGTAGACCTGAGCAGGCCAATCAACTTATTCAATTTTTGAACACCCGAACAAAACAACAGCTTGCAAGACTAGGAATTGAAGATAGGGCCGACACTATTTTGATGATAAAAAGAGTTTTCATCAAAAGAACTTTTATGCAGAATTTAGAAAGGAAGTGTTCAGATATTTTGGAGGATATTAATGCTTTCAGACAAAAATTTCAAGTTTTGTTAGACAGTGGGTTACCCAGTCCAATGCTCTCACAGGACCAAATAATGGAATTAGAAACCTATGTCAAGAAAATAGAGAGCCATGCTCAAAATACAACTACTAGTTCTATCAGTTTGACAGAAACAGCATTGCCAACAGGGAGAAATCTATATGACAGGTTGAAGAACTTATTTCATCTAGAACATGAAATAAAGTATTTGTTTCCTGATGAGCCCACTTTTTACAAACTCACAGAGGCTGATGAGACATTGAGGAAACTTAAAAGGACTATGATACCAGAAGATCAATGGTGGAATGACCTATTGGAAATTCTATGAAAATTATCTTCAGTATGAAAAATTTATCTTTTTACTATCATGTGAAAGGTAAAAAGAAGCACAGATGAAAGAGTATCAGTTGAACAGGTTAAAGAGTATCCGTAAAGACAAAGAGTATCAGACAAGCAAAGAAATTACTCCAAGGGATAGCACCGAGCCCTATTTCAGCACTTACCTCCAGCACATCAGCAAAATGAGGGAACAACACATCAGCAGTTACTTATTATTCTATCCACGAGACCATTTGTCTCCTGTTTATTTGTAAATTACTCCTTAGTCACCCTAGATTATTGGCTAGGTTAGTATGAGATTTTTTCAATTCTTGTATAAATAAACCCTCAAAGAGAGTGTTGAGGGTGGATTCTATTACTTTGCTGTAACATTGAGATTTTCGGAATAAAAGCATTTTGGAGAAATTTATTCGTGGCTTACTGGATGACGATTTGAAGCTCAGGACTTTTTGCAAGATTCATGTGTTGGACTGCAGTTCAATAAGTCTTTCTACCCTTTGTCTTAAGTTTTATATCAGTTTATAATATCATTATGTCCATTTCTGAATAATTTACATAAAGGATTGAATCAGAATTTACTTAATTGTACTCTGATTTCAGATGTGATTGTTCTTAATGTTTTCCTCTAAATTGGTTATAAGTATGAATTCTTAAATGCTCTTGCTTTGCTAATTTAAACATTGTTGATTACTATAATAAAGAATTCTTCATTGCTCTTTGTTTGTAGTCATCTCATTTCTTTCTTTTGAACATGGTGAAAGATTCTTAGCTGCCTTTCATTCCTTCAAAATCATCCCATCCACTTTAAATTTTAAGGATTGTTCTCTGTCTAGCTATCTTGCCCTGTAAAGCCATCTTGTGTGTAGAATAGAAATCCAGTAAAGCCATCCATTGACTCCATAGCCCAATGGACTGAAAACTTTCAACCTTGCCCTTAGTTTGTGGATTCCACCATTTTTCAAAACAAACTCTTGGATCTATAACTAGCCTAAAAACCTTCTAAGAACAAAGATAAATCATAAAGAGAGAGCCCTCTCTGGATGCAGATTGGCTAGATTCTGCATCTGAAGGTTGGTTTGTGGTTACCTCGGGTATACTTTCCTCTTACACAACTTCTAGGAAAACCTGAGTTATAACATAGTGGCGACCATACTAGGGACCTGAATCATCTTTATTTTAATATTTTTCACTTATAAGCTATAGACAGAGTCTGAAGATCAGCCAGGTAGCCTTTGAAATTGCTTTTGCTCTGCAATTGCAAAAGTAAATAAATGCTGCTTCAGTCTATCTCTGATTTAGCTTATATACTGAACCTTAGTTTCAAAATGTTTAATCAGACTCTCTAGTTTAATAGATCTTTGAGAAAAATTTAATCATACATCATTATTTCTTGAAGAATTTGTAGAAGTTGTATTTATTCTTTCAATTAAAACCAAAAATCCAAAAACACATAGTCTAAGAAAACTGGCTTCAGAAAGGATTCGACATACTAGGTCAAACCCTGACCCTAATCCACCACCAATATTTGAAAATCCAAATCTGATTCCTAGGATTCTTAGAAGACAAGGAAGTCAAGAAAGTTCTGAAAGAGGAAGTCAAGAGAGTTCAGGAAGTTCTAGGCCACTTTCTAGATCTGCATCTTGTCCTGTGAAAATTATATATATTGATGAAATTCCTTTTGATGCACGATTTGAAACATCTTTATTTGTGAATTTTTCTAAAACCGAACTATCCAGATTAGTTCCAGATCCATTGTTCTTTGAATATTTACAATACAGATTTGTTTCACATCATCTTGACAGACAATTACAGAACTCTATTCAATCTGAACAAACCTTTGAAGAAAATTCAAACATCTCTGTAATTAATGAAGCATCTCCAAGTTCAGTTACTTTTTCTCAAGCTTTTCAAACACCTGTCACCCCTTCTACTCCTCCATCTCCTCCTGCCGGACCATCAACTCCTGTTACCCCACTATATCTTTCAATGGCCAATCGATACGCCCCTTTACAGATACCAGCCAACGCTGCTGCTTTGCCCCAAGATTACCAGAGTAAGATCACACCTTTTGATGGATCAGGTACTTATACAGCTCAACAACATACCAAAAGGATGACGGATTACTTTGAGTTCTATGAAATTGACACTGATGATGTTCGAATGAGAATTTTCGTTCAGAGTCTTACTGGAGAAGTTAGGACATGGTTTAGGGCCCTTGCTCCAAATAGTATTGCTGATTTACCAACTTTATATAGGGAATTTTTGAACAGATGGGAGAAGAAGAAAGATCCTCTTCAGATCCTGTCAGAATTCGAAAAATTAAGAAGAAGACCTAACGAAACAGTACAAGATTACATCATTAGATTCAATGAAGCATATAACGCAGTTCCTCAAAACCTAAGACCCCCACCTGACTCCGTATTGGTTAAATTTCCAGATGGTTTTGATTCTGACATTGCTTATTCCCTCAGGGAAAGAGCTCCCCAAACATTAGAGGAAATGCAAAGCATAGTGGTGAGTGTAGAAGCAAATCTGATAGAAAAACGAGCTAGAGCAAGAGCAGAGAGAAGAATGCCTATGAATGAAGAACCTTCAGCTTTTGAAAAGAAGCTGGATGCAATCATTAAAGGTATGGAAAGATTAGGAGACAGAGTGGAGACCATTGAAACAAAGTCTTCTAGTGATAACCAGAATGTTGCAAGAAACCCAAACTTTAGGAGAAATCTGAATCAAAATATTGGAAAGAATGTCCCTGATCAAAACATTAGGCCACCTTTCCAAGAAAACTTTGTTGAAGGTTCAACTTCTGAAGAACCTACAGAAGATGTAGAAATAAACAATGTAACTGATGACAACAATGAACCAGAAGTCTTCCTATCCCAGGATGATCAAGAGAATCACATCCTTGAAACATTTCAAACTCATTCAGGTGAGACTTTTGATTTTAAGGAAGGCTATGACACAGCAATTTATGAGGTCCATAAACAGTATAATTTGAGAAGTAGACGGATTGATGTGCCAGAGAATAGCAAACAGAAAAATGCAAAACAAAATGTCAAAGGTAAAGTTAACATTCCCCCTGTACAAAACATTCCCCAAGTACAAATTTTGTCTAGGATAACTCCTAACCCTTCAAATCCAATAATTGAAGATGTCTCTGACAACCAACCAAACAATAAACAACAATCTAATACTTTTCCTCCTGTGGGAAATGTAGAAGAAACAGTAGAAGTTAGTTCAGATACCCCTTCAAAACAAAATTTCATTCATGAAAAAGAGAAAAACATTGAAGACCCAAAAAATAGAGAAAACACAACTGTGCAAAACACTAAAACTCAAACAGAAAAACCTTTCAATCTAGAGGCTGAAATAGGCAAACTAAAGATAGTCGTTCCTTTATCAGAATTGGCTAAACATGATGTCTATAGAAGTCAAATTACCAAGTCCCTAAACATTAACATTACTGGATTGGATGATTCAGTAAATATTCTTGATGATCAACCCAAACTTCTTTTTGGCCCCGAGGTCAATGGCAAACCAGAAAGTGGAGGAACTCCTCCATTTTATGTAAGCTTGAATGTTCATGACAAGATACTCCATAATGCAATGCTTGATTCTGGAGCATCTCATAATTTGATGCCAAAAGCAGTAATGGAAAGATTAAATCTAGATATTACTAGACCGTACAAAGATTTGTTTTCATTTTATTCTAGTCAGGTAAAATGTTTAGGTTTGATTAAAGATTTGTGTGTTACTTTGGTACAATACCCTGCTAAGTCTGTTTTGATGGACATAGTAGTGGCTGATATTCCACCTAAATATGGAATGTTATTGTCTAGATCTTGGGGTGCTAAACTTGGAGGGTCTATTCAACTAGACATGTCATATGCAACTATTTCAGTATTTGGTCAGCCTAAAAGACTTTACAGAGAGAAGTTGATGAAATATTTAGTCAATAGCCATGAGAAGCCTGAGAACTTCCCTGTTTACTCTATACATTCTGATATGGACTCTTTTATTTTATACAATGTTGAGTTGGATCTCCCTACTGAAATAGAAGCTCCAGAATTGGAAACCACAAACAAAACTACTGTTAAAATTGAAGAAATCTCTCAAAACAAAGAAACACTAGATGATCAAGAAAAACCAGAAGAAACTAAACAACTAGCTCCTGTCAAGAAACATTTTAAAACAATTGATGAGGATTATGAACATGAAATTCTATGGCATTTAGAATTTGATGGCTCAGTAAACAAATTAGGGGCAGGAGCTGGGATTTGGTTACATAATGTTGAAAATAATCATGCTGAGGGTCATGCTTATAGGTTGAATTTCAAATGCACTAACAACATGGCAGAGTACGAAGCTCTTTTGTTAGGGCTTAAACATGTCAAGAAGTTAGGAGCTATTAGGGTATCAATCATAGGAGACTCCGAACTAATCATTCAACAGATTAAAGGAGAATGTTCAACAAAAGACATGAGACTGAAACAATACAGAGAGACAGTTGTGGAAATTCTCAACACATTTCTACAAGCTCAACTTGCCAAGATTCCCAGGAAACAAAATTTGCATGCTCACAGCCTCGCAATGTTTGCTAGCACATGCAAGTTACCTTTTGATCCTAATCATCAGTTTTCAGCTGAGATTAGACATAGGCCTGCTATACCAGACAATCTTTTGAATTGGCAAGTATTTTTTAATAACAATCAAATCAATAGTTTTTTGACACTTCAAAATGAGTTTTCTAACTGTAATATAGATGAAGACATAACCATTGAAGAATCTGATCAAGAAAAAGAACAAAAAATAGAAATTTCAAGAGAAAATGCAATTCATATGCTACACCCAACCACATTCACAGAAAAAGACATGCAGAATTTGAAACACATGGAATCTGATGAGATCATAGAAGATGAGACAGAAATCATCAATTTGAAAGATAATCATTTGCCCAAAAGATTAACTCCTTTGGAAGATCTGTTTGACTCAAATGATATTCCATTTAGACCTAAAATGGAACCTGTTAAGGTTGATATGGAAGAATGCAACTTAGGAACCCCAGAAAATCCCAAAATGGTTAAGTTGTCCAAATCTCTTCCAAAAGATCAAAAGGTCAAATATGTTGAACTATTGAGAGAATTCCAGGATGTTTTTGCCTGGAGTTATGAAGATCTGAAATCTTATGATACATCTATCATTCAACACACTATACCTTTGAAACCAGATCAGAAACCTTTCAAACAAAAGCTTAGAAGAATAAATCCTGTTTTATTACCCTCAATTGAAAAGGAAATCAAAAGAATGTTTGAAGCAAGGATTATAGCTCCTATCAGATTCTCAGAATGGGTTTCTAACCTGGTACCAACAAGGAAGAAGACAGGAGAAATTAGACTGTGTGTTGATCTAAGAAATTTGAATAAAGTTTCTTTAAAAGATAATTATCCTTTACCAAAAATGGACCATATTCTTCAGAGGGTAGTAGGATCTTCTAGGATATCTCTATTGGATGGATTTTCAGGGTACAACCAGATTCTGGTTCATCCTGATGATCAGGATAAAACAACATTCACTACACCATGGGGTACGTTTAAATATGTCAAAATGCCATTTGGACTCAAGAATGCAGGGGCTACATTTCAAAGAGCAATGGATATTTATTTTGCTAAAGAAATACATGATTTTCTGGTTATTTATCTAGATGATTTAACTGTTTTTTCTAAAACAGATCAAGAACATTTAGATCATTTAAGGCAAGTGTTTATAAAGTGCAGAAAATATGGGATTTCTTTAAACCCCAAAAAGTCATTATTTGGTTTGGAAGAAGGAAAGCTATTAGGGCACATTATTTCTAAAGATGGCATTAGGATTGATCCAGAAAGAATACAAGCAATTTTACAGATACCTCATCCTAGAAACATAAAAGAGTTGCAAGCATTCATAGGAAAGATTAATTTCTTGAGAAGATTTATTTCTAGTTTAGTTGAATTACTTAGATTGCCTACGAACATGTTGAGGAAAGATTCAAGCATTGATTGGACTGTAGAAGCCAAACAATCATTTGAGGAAATTAAAATGGCTTTAACAAGGACACCAGTTCTTACTAGTCCCAAATTTGACAGAGATTTCATTATTTTTTCATTTGCTTCTGAACATACAGTTGCAGCTGTTTTACTTCAAAAAGATGATCAAGGGTGTGAAAAACCAATAGCATTTTTTAGTAAAGCACTTAGGGATGCATCTTTGAAATACAATATTATGGAGAAACAAGCTTTTGCATTGGTAAAAGCAATTAAAGATTTCAGAGTTTACATATTATATTCTCATGTGATAGCTTATGTGCCTAATGCTGTAGTTAAAGATATTTTGACTCAAGATGGCATTGAAGGTAAAAGAGGTAAGTGGATAGCTACCATTTTAGAATATGATATTGAAATTAAACCAACAAAACTCATAAAAGGTCAAGGTTTGGCACAACTCATGACTAAAACTAATTGCCAAGCCTTAGACATTAACGAACTGGATGACGAGCAGGAGATGGCGACTCCACAGATCAGTCAAGCTTTCTTAGATTATCCCTGGTACACTGATATCATTCATGTTTTGCTAAACCTGCAAGCTCCTCCAGGGTTTTCCAGAACCAAACAAAGATTTTTAAAGATGACATCCTTGAAATATTGTATTTTAGATGGCACTCTATTTTGGAAAAATCATGAAGGAATCTTATTGAATTGTCTATTAAAAGATGAAACTGATAAAGTTCTTAATGAATTTCATGCAGGGGATTGTGGAGGACATCTCTACTGGAAATCAACTGCAGACAAAATCTTAAGGACTGGTTTTTACTGGCCAGCATTATTTTCTGATGTCAAGAAATTTGTAACAACTTGTCATAAGTGTCAGATATTTGAGGGTAAAAGAAAGTTGTTACCTTTTCCATTAAAACCAGTTTCCACAGAAAGACCTTTTCAACAATGGGGATTAGATTTTATTGGAGAAATCCATCCCCCTTCTTCAGGGCAACATAGATGGATTCTTACTGCCACAGACTACTTCACTAAATGGATTGAAGCTATCCCATGCAGACAGGCCAATGATTCTGTAATCATAGGGTTTTTAGAAACCAATATACTTTCAAGATTTGGCTGTCCAGAAAAGATTATAACAGATAATGCTGCTGCATTTAAGTCAAAGAAAATGATTAGTTTTTGTAGTAAATATCATATTACTTTAGGCCATTCAACAGCTTATTACCCTCAGGGTAATGGACTAGCAGAATCCTCCAATAAAAGCCTTATCAATATCATCAAAAAGTTATTGGAAGAAAAAAAAAAGAATTGGCACAAGAAACTGACCAATGCATTGTGGGCAGACAGACTTACAACTAAGAAATCAATTGGGACTAGTCCATATGAGTTAGTTTATGGCCTTGAAGCAAGATTCCCATCATCTTTAGGAATTCCTGTTATGAAATTACTTCAGGAGACTCAAGTGGAACCCAATGACATTCAAAGAAGAATTAATCAAACAATTCACTTGCAGCAAACCAGAGAAGAAGTATACCAACGATCTCAAGTCTTGCAGGAAAAGCTAAAGAAAATGTTTGATAAAAGGACTAAAGCAGAAGATTTTCAACTAGGTGATAAAGTCCTAAGATGGGATTCCAGAAGGGAAGAGAAAGGGAAATATGGGAAATTTGATTTCTTGTGGAAAGGGCCTTACATCATACATGCCTTGCAAGGAAACAACACATACTTTTTGAAGAATTTGGACAATTTAGAAGCTGAGGAAGGGCCAGTCAATGGTCGAATGCTGAAGCATTATTTTGATCCTATTTACTAGGGAGTTTTAATTTTTCTAACTTGTACATAATATATCCTTTTCTAATGCAGTTTGGATTGGATGGTGACTTCTTGTAGTTGAAGCCCGAAGTGAAGGCCCTAAGCTTCAAAAGTTTCACTATCATATGTACAATAAAGCTACCAGAAGAAGGAGATTACATAGTTCAGTTTGAAGACATGTTGAGGCATATGACCTGCTGTTCTTGACTGTTCACAAGGAAAAGCCATCCCCAAGTGGAGCCAGTATTAGACTCCTATACCAATAGGTGTCATTTTTCATGATTGTCTTGATTGAACTATGGAATATGTTCAAACCTTTTTCTTGAGCAAAGGTGTTCCATATTTTTAAAAAACCAAAAAATCAAAAAATTTAAAAAATGTAAAGAGGGTATACCCTAAAAGAAAAATCAAAGGGTAAGAAAAATAAAATGGTCAAAAAAGTGAAAGAAATGAACCCCAAACAAAAATAGACCAAGGAAAGTGTGCAAATCCAAATGCTACTACTATTTTATTTTTGTAAATAAGCAATTGTGTGCAGCTTGTCAAACTTTTGCCACAATTCATGAAGGGTCAAACTGTTTAAACTTGACTTATTCATATTTCAATTTCATGTTGTAGAATAGAGAATAAATATCTGACCAAACAGTTTAATCTTGGCAGACAAGTAGATAGGTAGAGTTAATAAAATGTGCTCAACAGTTTAATCTGAGCCCTTGGATGTAATAAGGGTAGAATTAGATAGATCTGGCTTGTAAAAGAAAAGAAGATTGATAAGGGTTTGCAAGTCCAAATGCACCCTATTAAAGAAGAGAAGATGGTAGTGTCAAGTAGATAGGGTAGGTAGATGGTGTTGCAAAACTTTCATGTGATGAATGATGCTGCCACATGTTTTTGATCCTTACTACCAAACATCAAGCAGGAACAGACCGGAAAATCACAAAGAAGTTAACAAATCACACTCTCTACTACTTTCTCATGGACACTTCAAAGTACTGAAATGGAGACTGTATGCCCAAGGCATTTCCTTGACTTTTCGAGGGACCGGACCCTCGGCCTAATGATCAAAAGACCTAAGTGCTTGAGATAATTCATCATTATAATCATTCATCTTTAACCTTTTCCTAAGTAAAATCTCATTTTGCTTAGGAAAATTATGCAAAATTCCATAAAAATCCCTCAAAATAACTTACTATTCTCAGTTTAAGTGTTGAAGATGAGATATTGCAATTTACTTCAGAAATTGTCACTTTCTTAGATGAGCAAAGTGTTTTGAGTTCCCTTGTCCCTTTGTCATATTAATGTTTAACTCTAGTTACTAAATCCCTAGTGAAAATGCCATATCCTAAGTATATAATTCCTTTTAAATTAATATCCCAAAAACCCCTCTATTATGTTTTAACCAAAGTATTTACTTCCCAAATATTCATTAAAAACCCGCTTCATACGCCCTTTGGTTAAATATATCCTTATATCATAGTCCCGCCCCTATGGTAATTAAATAATGTTTATCTATTACCATATAAATAGAAATATCGCAATAACGTTTAAACATATAATTCTATATGTTTAACACAAAAAGAATAAACCCGAAGTTTTATTTTTAAAACCAAAACTTCGGAAAAGCCCCTATGCCACCGTGGCCCATCCACCTGGCATTCCAACCGACGTTTCAACCACAATTGAGACCCCGCCGCGACCCCTCTTTCCATTATACTATGGGATTAATTAATTATTAGAATTAATTAATAACCAACTACCTCCACCAATCAACTCCCGCCCGAGGTGATTAATTAACGATAAATATATTGGGCCCGCACCATTTAACTTCCCACCATCTCCCCGTCATTTCAACCGTCGGATCGCCCCTCCAAAGATCAACGCTCCTCGGCAATTCCGCTACCCATCCTTTGTCAGAGCTTTAACGCGCGGGGACTTGGTGGTATTTGACTAGTCTCCCGTCCACGTGTCGATACTCTAATGGAATCGCTGCCCGCTCGTTCAATACCATCTTTGTCCATAAGCGGTGCGGGGACTAACCACTTACCGCCCGGCCCCCCTGCCCCACGTCAGCCCGTACCAAAGTGACATCACTCCTCGAAAAACTAAAAACCCCTCTTTTGACTTTGGAAATAAAACAAAATTTCGTGTTTTTATGTCATTTTCACCATTTGAACGCGACTGTGCTTTCCGCTACGAATTTCAAATTTCCACTGAAATCCACTGTTCAATTCGATTTCGCTCCAGATTTCTGCCAGACCTGTGTTCAAGCATCCTCCTGCTACCGCCTGATACCTGTTAAAAGCCAGCTTTCCTCCAAGAACAGGTATTTATCCTATAGCGCTTCGAACTTCAAGAGAAAGTCTGTTTTCCTTGTTTTCCACTGAATTAGTGATTAAAACTTATCACTGAGATCATTCCCTGAAGTTTTAAAACTGTGAAATGTTCCCCTGAAACTGCAATTGTGTTAATTTCCTTCATTTAAGTTGAAATTGCGCCTGGCCTGTGAAGGAAAACCAGAAACCTCCGTTTTGAATCCACAAGAACCAAAATGGAAGCACCGACAGCTTTGAATGTAACTCCACTGAATGCCCCCCACCGAGAGTTAGAATATTTGCCTTTAGTAGATAAAGATTTCCAGATTAAATACTTGCATTTTGATGAAAGTCCCCTTCTGAGTTATTGTCGCTGCAGAGACGAGTACTCGAAGGGACAAGATGTCATTGGGTTGTGGGAATCCAATCTCCCAAGATATCTCATCCCCTCAGTCATTAATTTGCCAGAAATTATCCACTATTGTCATTCTAACTATGATCCCACTCAGAGAGCTGTAATATCCCCTGACCAGAGTGTTATTTTCCCCATTACTCCCCAGGCTATCAATGCAATGCTACATTTTGAACCAGACCAAGAACTAGCACCTTTGTCTATGGAAGAATTGATTGAAAAATCTAATAAATTGACCCCAGAGAAATTGGAGTCCATGTGCCAGAATTTCATGTTGCCTGAATATCAACCTAAGGGGCCTCCTCCCTATGGTTTTTATTATTTCAACAAATTGGGAAGACTCATCCTAAATATGATTTCTTTTGTCTTGGGTTTCAACACCAGTGAATATGTTGATGAGATAACCCTGGTTTTGCTGTCTATCTTTACCCCTGGGCAACCTCCTGAAGTTAAATATGACTTTGCCTCCTTCATAGCCAATAAGATCCATGATCAGTTCATGAGGCTAGATGATGAGAAAGTTTTTAAATATTCCTCAGTTATTTATCATCTCATTATCTTTTATCAATAAGAAAAGTTCCCTTTCCCTGTTAAAAAGCTTGATGCCAAGGGAAACCCTAGGTCAGTTATATTTTGGTCTCCCATAATTCATTCTTCCTATAATTCTCCATACTCCTATACTGAGTTCATCGATCTTTTTGTATATCCTGCAACTACCTTGTTGACAGGAACCCCCCCTCCAAGGCTCAGTAATGAAATCAAGAAGACCTTGCAACTTTCAAGAACTTATAAAGTTAAAGATTGGTATTTATATCAAAACCATTCAGTCATCAGAATCTATGGATGTGAATTACATCCATTCAAGTTGCCAAGATATGCGCCCATGAGAATTTTTGCCTTGGAATATTTCAGGCAAATGAATAATTCAGATGTGAAGAAGAAAGCCCAACTAAGGATCAAAAGTCAATTAGGTCCTTTCATCTGCAACTCTAGGGAGGCCGATCGAGAAGCAGAAAATATACTACAAGGCCATTGCAAGTTCCAAAGAACTTTTCGTTGGGTTCCTTATGATCCTTTTGGTTTTATTTGTGAAAATAGAATAAAGAATAAATCATCCCCTTACATACACCACAAGATTCCTGAACTAGAACAATATGCCAACCAAGATGAATGGGTTGAAGAAACACTAGTTGAAGAAGAAAGTGAAGAAGAAAAAATGAACAGAATGATGAAAGATTTTGAGAAGGAGTATAACCTAGAATCTTGTGGTCAAGTGCAGGTACCTCACATTGGCACTTCTTCAGCAACAAATATACAACAGACATTACAGGAAAGCAGTTCACCAGTGGCAGCAGAGTCAAAAGGCAAAGGAAAGGAACCTGAAATACAGGTCATTGAAACTTTAGTCATGGTAGAGAAACCTCAAACTTCCAGAGCACCTGATCAAACACAAGTTTCTCCCACTCAGGTAAAACATCCTGAAGTTTCAGAATTACAAACTCCATCCAACATGGAAATAGGAAAGAAAAGGCAGGTTCCAGATACTACTCCTCCTAAAGAGTCCTCAGAAATACATCAAGCCAAAAAACATAAACCAGATCCACTTCCAGATGTGGAAATCATAGATGAGATGTTTGATGATGGAAGAGAAGACAGCCAACTAACTGGTTCTGTTAGTGTGACCCATACAGAGTAGAAAGGAAAAGCTTTGCAAAAACAATTGAGTACTGAAGTATCCTCCTTTAGGCCACCAAAAACAGATACAGGGGATATAAAAAGAACTTTCATTAATATAAAGGCAAAGAATGATCCATTAAGAATGAAGGTATATGATCAATATTTGAAAATGGCTCCACATAATCAGGAAAGGTTAATGTTAACATTTGACATTTCACAAGGCAAAATGATGATGAGCCACTTCAAGTCAAAGGTGCCAAAACCCATGACAGCAGCTGATTATATTAGAACAAATTTTGAGGTCCTGGCAAAGGACATTCATCCTTTGGACCAGATAGAGCTGCATAAACAAACTGGAGAAATGGTGTATTCCACTCTTACTAATAAAGCCATGGCAGCCTTAACGCTGCAAGATTCTTTAAATAACACAAGCGCCCAATTGCAAATTGAAAATGCCTCTTCTCAGGCCAAAGATAACAGAATAAAGTCTTTGGAAGACATAATCATCAGCTTGGGTCACAACCCCAAAGATATTAAAAGCATTGAGGCACTAATAAAGAAGAAAGATGATGACATAGCTGCACTAAGAAAGCAGCTGAAATTGCCAGCCTCAAGGCACCCCCAGACCCAAGAAGTTTTAAAGGGGAATTCACAAGAAGAGGTAATGGAGTTGCTCTTAAAGGTGACTGAGCAACTAAGTGAAACAGAGAAGGGATTGGAACAAGCTTTACAGGAAAAGGAGGCTATCAAGCAGGCATCCATCACAGAAGCTACTACAACTACAGGTACTACAACAGCAAAGCAACAAACAGAGCCAGCGCAAGTAAACACTTCTGGTTTAAGTTCTGATGAGTTGATAAAACAAATGGAAAGTTTACAATTAAGAGTCACAGAACTTCAAACCACAAAGTTACAATTAGAAAATTTGGAGTAGAAGTATGATACATCTAAGAAGACAGTTGCTGATAATACCAGGGAAATTAAAAGATTGGACATATTAGTTAAGGCTTTAGAAAAAGATCTTTCATTAGAAAAGTCTTTGAAGGAAATAAATTAAATTCTTTGGGGTAATATAATTGAGTTAATAAAAAGTATTTGGCCCTCTATTCAAGCAATTTTTGAACAAAATGACTTGATTAAAGTAGCTCAGGAAGAAATAAATAGAACAAGAGATGAACTAAGAGGTAGACCTGAGCAGGCCAATCAACTTATTCAATTTTTGAACACCCGAACAAAACAACAGCTTGCAAGACTAGGAATTGAAGACAGGACCGGCACTATTTTGATGATAAAAAGAGTTTTCATCAAAAGAACTTTTATGCAGAATTTAGAAAGGAAGTGTTCAGATATTTTGGCTGATATTAATGATTTCAGAGAAAAATTTCAAGTTTTGTTGGACAGTGGGTTACCCAGTCCTATGCTCACAGAAGACCAGATAATGGACCTGGAAACCTATGTTAAGAAAATAGATATCCATGCTCAAAATACAACTGCTTGTTCTATCAGTTTGCCAGAAACAACGTTGCCAACAGGGAGAAATCTTTATGACAGGTTGAAGAATTTATTTCATCTTGAACATGAAATAAAGTATTTGTTTCCTAATGAGCCCACTTTTTACAAACTTACAGAGGCTGATGAGACATTGAGGAAACTTAAAAGGACTATGATACCAGAAGATCAATGGTGGAATGACCTATTGGAAATTCTATGAAAATTATCTTCAGTATGAGAATTTTATCTTTTTACTATTATGTGAAAGATAAAAATGAGCACAGATGAAAGAGTATCAATTGAACAAGTTAAAGAGTATCCGTAAAGACAAAGAGTATCAAACAAGCAAAGAAATTACTTCAAGGGACAGCACCGAGCCCTATTTCAGCACTTACCTCCAGCACATCAGCAAAATGAGGAAACAGCACATCAGCAGTTACTTATTATTCTATCTACGAGACCATTTGTCTCCTGTTTATTTGTAAACTACTCCTTAGTCACCCTAGATTATTGGCTAGGTTAGTGTGAGATTTTTTCAATTATTTCTTGTATAAATAAACCCTCAAAGAGAGTATTGAGGGGGGATTCTATTACTTTGCTGTAACATTGAGATTTTCTGAATAAAAGCATTTTGGATAAATTTATTCGTGGCTTACTGGATGACGATTTGAAGCTCAGGACTTTTTGCAGGATTCATGTGTTGGACCGCAGTTCAATAAGTCTTTCTACCCTTTGTCTTAAGTTTTATATCAGTTTATAATATCATTATGTCCATTTCTGAATAATTTACATAAAGGATTGAATCAGAATTTACTTAATTGTACTATGATTTCAGATGTGATTGTTCTTAATGTTTTCCTCTAAATTGGTTATAAGCATGAATTCTTAAATGCTCTTGCTTTGCTAATTTAAACATTGTTGATTACTATAATAAATAATTCTTCATTGCTTTTGTTTGTAGTCATCTCATTTCTTTCTTTTGAACATGGTGAAAGATTCTTAGCTGCCTTTCATCCCTTCAAGATCATTCCATCCACTTTAAATTTTAAGGATTGTTCTCTGTCTAGCTATCTTGCCCTGTAAAACCATCTTGTGTTTAGAATAGAAATCCAGTAAAGCCATCCTTTGACTCCATAGCCCAATGGACCGAAAACTTTCAACCTTGCCCTTAGTTTAAATATTCCACCATTTTTCAAAAAAAACATCTTGGATCTATAACTAGCCTAAAACCTTCTAAGAACAAAGATAAATCATAAAGAGAGAGCCCTCTCTGGATGCAGATTGGCTAGATTCTGCATCTGAAGGTTGGTTTGTGGTTACCTCGGGTATACTTTCCTCTTACACAACTTCTAGGAAAACCTGAGTGATAACACCGCAGTTCTGACCTGATTTGGATTCTCCAAGACTAAGTTGTGTCCAATCTCCCACAATGACCTAATTATGAACTGGTTCAGACGAGCGAACTTGTACGACTTGCCACGTGTCACTGTTTCGTCCTTCGTCTCTGAAATTGATAGCCAAGAAACTACAGTCCGTGTACTTGCAACCACTTTTTACGACACTCCAATCCGATGCACAGAGAAAGATTTATTGAACTTTTCCCACAATCACCTCTTTGAGATGAAATTTAGCTGCTTGAAAAAGCACTACATTCCACAGATCATATCTCCAAAAATATTGCGAAAAATGTTCTGAAATTTTTTGACGAATTTCCTCAGGATTTCAGCTTCATACCATACGAATTTTAGATTCTGAACCTTCGTATAAAAAAATTTATAGCGCAAATGCCATGATGACCTGTTTAGGAGCCTGAAAAAAGACCTAACTTCCACAGATCATATCTCCGCAAATATTGCGAACCAAGCTCTGAAATTTTTAGACGATCTTCCTCAATATTTTAGCTTTGCACCATAACAATTTCAGCTTCTGAAACTTCGTAGAAAAAAAGTTATAGCGAAAATTCCACGATGACCTGTTTGGAGCAGCGAAAACCCTAGAATCCAAACCTCTGATACCAAATGTTGTGTAATCAGCTCCAAAAAGAGAAGAAAAGAGATATCAACGCCTTAGAAATGAGCCACTTCGAGGGGGAAACCTCCAATACATTACATAAATGAACAATTCTTGGATGATACAATTTACAAAACCTCCTTTCTATATATAGGAGTCCATGGAGCCATAATGTAATCCTAGTGGGCCACAATGTAATCCTAGCTGACCTAACAATAATAATTTAAGGGCACAATAATAACAAAATGGGGGTTACAATGGTACAATAATAACAATAAAGGGGTTACACTGACAACAATAAGGGACTATACTAGTAATATAGGGACCTAACACAAATCTATATGAAGACTTCATTGACAAATATCGGAAACACAACAAAACTGATATGACATATTCTTCAACATTCTTCAGCAAAACCCTGGCTTGCATACACACTTTCCATAATACTTTGTTCCTCATATAGAATAAGAATACTTTGTTGATTCTACTCAAAAGAGTATGTTGAAATATCTGAAGGGTCTAGTGTGTCTTATTGGAGATAAAATGTCATAATCCATGGCTACTCCGTTGGATATAGTTAGATTTTCTTGGATATAAATGCGATAGAAAAAAAAAGCTATAGCGAAAATTCTGCGATGACTTTTTTAAGTGAAATTTAGGAGCCTGCAAAAAGCCCTAACTTCCACACATCATATCTCTGAAAATTTTGTGAACCAAACTCTGAAATTTTGCAACGATGTTCCTCAGGATTTTGGCTTCACATTTTAAAAATTTCAACTTCTGAGCCTTCGTATAAAAAACGTTATAGCAAAAGTGCCACGATGACCTGTTTGGAGCAGCGAAACCCTAGAATCCAAAGCTCTAATACCAAATGTTGGGAAACCAGCTCCAAAAATAGAAGAAAAGAGATATCAACGCCTTAGAAATAAGCCACTTCGAGGGGGCAACCTCCAATACATTACATGAATGAACAATTCTTTGATGATACAAATTACAAAACCTTCTTTCTATATATAGGAATCCATGGGGCCACAATGTAATCCTAGCCAACCTAACAATAATAATTTAAGGGCACAATAATAACAATATGGGGGTTACAGGGGTACAATAATAACAATAAGGGTGTTACACTAACAACAATAAGGGACTATACTAGTAATATAGAGACCTAACATGCTTCTTTGAGAAACAACTTGATAGGAATTCCTACTTTTTCATCTTTCTTTTCTTTCACCATGGGATTTTTTATCACCAAAATAGGACTCTGATAGGTTGTTGATCAGACTACCTCAGTGTAACTATTTCAAACCAACCTTTTAGCTGAGGCTTAGCCTCCTCAGCCTGAGAGGGCTCTCTCAAGGGTTTATGATATTGATTAATGATAATATAGATGGCTAACTCTATCTTGGTTTTGTGTGTTTGTATGTTGAAAGATGAAGGCATAATACTACCATTGGGCTTATGGAGTCAACAAATCAGTAGGTTCAGTGGCAAGGATTCTTGACATGGAAGCTGAGGCAAATAGGGGTCTTAAACAAACACAATTCACTCAAGAACATAGGTTAACACAATCATTTCTTTAATAAAGGAAGTCAGAGCATAGAGTTATGAATTCTGAGTAATAGTAATGAAATCTACTGCTAGTTGTTCAAAGGTAATTCATTCATAAAACATAGAAAAACACAGTCACCTCATTACTAAAGGAAGTCAGAGCATAGGGTTATGAATTCTGAGTAATAGCAATGAGATCTACTACAAATAGTTAAACATAATAGGTAGATCAATAAAGCATTAAAACCCCATGAGAATCTCAGGTCTGTCAAGAAGAAAACCTTTCTGCATTACTTATCACAGTTAATTACATAAAGCAGCAGCTTTTGCCAAAAAGTCTCCAACCCTTTGCTAATTCGACCTCTTGCTTCATATATAGCATTACAACCTTGGATTCTATGATCCACCATCAGAGGAATTCGAATTCCTAACTCTTGACACCTTGCATAACCATAAAACATCAAATTTATGACAAACAGACACCTATCCTACTTGACAGTCCTATTTCAACTAGAACTCGAACTCTTCATTACTATCTTTAACAACCTTATCCTAACAACATTATCTATTTGAAAGTACATCATTGACAAATGTATCATCACATGGTCGAATTTGGATGATGGGCTTGAGTTGTTCATGACCACTTTGCTGACCTCCACATAAGCAGGAAACCAAACCCTGTTTTTTAGGCATATGGTCTTTTGCATTCATTGAACATTTTGACCATCATGTACTCTTCATTTTGTGGTCCTTTTATTTTTTAAGTTGAAGTAACACATGCCAAAACTGCTCCTTATGCTCCAGCTTTCCATAACCATCATCAAACTGTTCAAATGAGCCGAAAATAGATTGCGCTACGAAAACAAGACAGTTTCGTAGCGTTGCCCTTTACCCCTTTTTTCTTCAAAATATTGACTTATTTCCTTCAAAATCATCTTCATTACCTTTAGATATATCCTCCATAGCAATCTCAAACCTTAATTCATATTTTTACCCCCCAAAATGTGATGAAAAAGGGCAAGAAAAGCTGCTACAACAAATTATTCCTGTTTCTTCCCTGAAAATTAGGTCTTGGGACAGAGCCTTTATCTTCTCATCCATGATATATTTTGAGAAACTGAAGGAGGTTTTTGTATTCCATGTTGTCTAGAATAACAACCTCTCTTGTTTGTTTGAAATACTTCTCCTGCTATCCAGAAACTATCCTTGAAAAACATGTGTAAAATAGGAAAACTCTGTTTTCTGAAAATAGGGCTTCAAAGAAAGCCTTGTATCTCACACTTCATAATGCATTTGAAGAAAATGAGAGAGGTTTTTGTAGTTAAGTATGTTAGGAAGAAAAAATCTCTTTTAGTTTTCAAAAATTTGTTTTTAGTTGTCTGGAAACCTCTTTTTAAATTTACTACTAAATCCAAAAAACCGAATTTTTCTCTTCATGGTGAAAGGTTGCTTTAGCAGTTTCGTAGCGCGCTACGAAACTGCTGTGCAGGCTCATTTGTTGAAAATTTCTTGAAAATTACTACCTTGGAGATGTTAACACTTCATAAAAACTGATATTTTAAGAAAAAAAGGTAGTAACATGTCTTCTCCAACTCATCATTAAGCCCTTGCATCTTGTTGAACACTATGATCATGGATAGATCATTTTCATGTGTCATGTCCACCAATCATTTCCATAAAACCTTTAATGCTTCCATTGACAGCGGAAAATCCATGTCTTCGACCTTCATGATGTCTCTAACCTTGTTGTAAATCCTACTGATCATGTCTTATTTGCTCTGAAAGATAGGAACATGCTCCTTACAAAATAGCTATAATGCTTCATTTATGTTTCTTCAAACCATCTGCTGACCAACTTGTGCTCAAAATCATGTGGCAATGTCTTATTGAACTCATGTGACTTCGTCCTTCCAGCTGTGCCCAAAAAAAACCTTTGAAGTAGTGCCCAAAACTGTTAACATTACTGCGCTACGAAACTGTCTGTTGTTTTCGTAGCGCAGAACTTCACCTTTGAAAACCTTACTTGGAATCTTCATTTTCCTTTGTTTTGCTATTGGATCTTCACTTATGGTCATTATACATTCTTCAGCAGCATCAAGGTTTAAAAAACACACCCTCTCTCCCTTTGAAAACTTGCAATATTGATCAAACTGCATCCTACAGCAGTTTCGTAGCACGCTATGAAACTATTGTGTGTCTCATATTTACATAGGTTCTTCATCATATTTAAACCTTGAGAATATCTACAGTCTTTAATGAGGACTTTGATAACACTATAAGTCAACTTTGCCATGGTTTCCAAAAGTGATGACCTTCCCAAAACAAAATTATATCATGGATTTGTTACTTATTGTCTTACTTCTGCTGTCGCTGACTTTCTTCAGAGTTTTCCAATTGGATTTCAAGATCCTCAATGTGCCTCTTTAACCTCCTGTTAGTAGCCCTTAAATTCACATTTACCCTTCTCACAAACTTGGCCTCTTTGATTGCAGGGAAACTGCCTCGCTTGATGAATGAAAGAGAATCTTTGGTTTCCATTTACCATGAGCTTACCATTTGGGAAGGGAATGCATCATATGTTTCTTGCATGAGACAATAAAACCAAAACTAGCCCCTTTCAAATTTGAAAATGACATAAGACAAATGAGCTCAAATGAATGTTATGATGGCTATGAATGGCTGCATGCGTGAGAAAATACTCGTGGCTGACACCTAACCATGAATGATTAACGGAATTCTGGTGGATTTGATAACTGACAAGACATGGTACGAATCCCCAATTTCGTAGCGCGCTCAATGTAATTTCAGGGTTTTGCGCTACGAAATGATCAGCGTTTTCGTAGCTTATTTGAAAAATTTTGCAAAGTGACTAAACACATGATTTCCGAAACATGAAATGGGACCCCTAAAATGTAAAACAAATTTGTTGGACCGTATTTGATGATGGTAATGAAACTATAACCTTATGACATAGACTCTAAAAACATGAAAATGACTTGACCCCTATTCTAAGACCATGACTTAAGAACAAATACAAATTGTCCAAGTTTGGAAAAAAAATTATAGTGATAACAGGATCCTAGTTGGGTTTCTGAGAGAAAACATTCCCAACTGAAACTAGCTCAAGACCCAACTCTTTGTAGCCTAACCTCATAGGCGATATGCATTGAGAAACGACAAGGAGGAAATTACTCTAATACCACCTGTCTAGGTTGTATAAGGAATGAAATGAAATGTAGGAAAGAAAATGGAATACACATAGAGCAATATAGTAGCAAACATAGAAATATAGTGGAATCCAAACTTCTATTGATAAATAAAATAACATAATACTAAAAAATACAAACTAGCCAAAATGGTGTTAGCTATCTCTCAAGGGAGAAAGATGAAAACTTCACATGTATTCACCAAACATTATTACAAGAGCTTGAAATAACCCTAACCTTAAGAGAGGGAGAAAGAACCCTTAAGGTCCAAAGCCCTAACCTTATATAATATGAAGCGCTAAAATATTTTTGTGCCCCAAGGTGATTAGTTGGTACCTGATTACAAAGAACAATGCGATGCCAAAGCCAATTTTGTATCTACATCACATATGTGTATACGTGTATAATTTAAAAGCTCCAATCAATGGATTTATCTCCCATTTTGATCCAAGCAGATATTGGTGGCCACTCACCTCTTCCATTGACTCAATGGCTCTTTATCTTTTTGGCATTTTTTCTATGATTTTTTAGGTGCCAAAATTCCAGGGTCATTTTGAGGCCCAAAATGATGTTTTTTGGTGATTCGGGGGGCCAACAGTTGTCATAACATACCTTGGCCCTAACCAAAAGTTGTGATTCTAGAATAGTTCTTTGTAATGGTCTACATATGCATATGTGTATACGTGTATAATTTAAAGGCTCTAAACATAACAAATGCTTTAAATAATTTGTTTGTTTGGCCTTGATATAAGGTAACATAAATCTTCCAAAACGAAGAAAAAGTTCAAATATAAATTAGAACAACAAATAATATAATCCACAAACACAAACCAATGGTTCAGAAAAATTGTTTAGAAAATAATTCGATCATGAATTTCTTTTCCTATCTTCAATTACAAATTTGTTTAAAAAACAATTCGATCATGAATCTATTTTCCTATCTTCAATTACATCATATTGAAGAGTGAAGAAATAAGAATGTTTAAGGATACATATCTATGTCACTAACTAAAAAAGTTGAAAGAGAGAACAAGATAATAAGATTGATGGGAGAATAAGATAATAAGTTTAAGTAACGTTAAAATTTTATTGGAGTAGCACATTTTTTATGGAAGATGCCTTCCAAATTCTAACAACAAAATGAAATATTAGAGAAAAATATATTATTAATTTTCAAATAATTTAATTAATTTTCAAATATTTTATTAATTTTCAAATAATTGAATTTTGGATGGAATAATTTATTAAATAATAATGTAATGTTGTGATCCTTGTGACCAAGATTGTACTAAATAATTCAATTTTGGATGGAATAATCTATTGAATCAAATTTAATTTTTTTACAAATAATTTAATTAGTGAAAATTGATTTTTATTATAAAACTTTTTTATCTAAATAAAAACTAAACCCAAATTCGCTATTTACACATCATAAATATATCAAATATAACTCGTATATACACAGAAACAACATTTTCATCAAATACACACTCAACCCAAATCCACTATTTACACATCATAAATATATGAAATATAACTCATATATTGAAACAACATTTTCATCAAATACACAAGGTGCAGAAACAACACTTCCATGAAATAAAGCTGCTGTAGTATCGAACTAGAGTATCTCAGTTGAATCAAAATTGTAGACTTCTGATTCTTCGTTTCAACTCTTTCCTGTCAAAATGAATCCAAATATCCAACATAAATTGGTAAAAAATAACAAGCCAATTTAAATATTCAAATAAAATTGGTAAAAATAACAAGTTTTATATAGTAGTTAGTTTGGCGGTTTAGTTTAAATATAGCTAAATTATAGTAAAGATATTAAATTCAAATTAGTTTAAATATAGTTAAATTATAGTAAACCTATTGAATTCAAATTAGTTTTAAGATTTAGAATCAAATCAATTTGAATTTTACTGATTAGTAAAATCTTAATCTGTGCAATTAAAGAAAAAGATCCTGATTTCAATGCCTATACAAACATAACTTTAAAAAACTATAATATGTTAAACTGCATTTACATGTAGCTATAATATGTTAAACTTGCATTTACATGTAAACTATATTAATTGTCGAAATCAATAATTATTAGTTTATAAAAATACATAGATTTTATTTTATTTTATTTAAAAATAATAATAATAATAATAATTTATTATTTAGTTTATAAAAAATTCATATTTTTTATTTATTAAAATTTGAATTAAAATATAAATTTTTTTTAATTTAATTAATAATTTATAAAAAAAAATATTAATATGATAAAAATGAGTATATTACATTAATAAAATATAATAATTACAAATTTGAATTAAAATATAATTTTTTTTAATTTAATTAATAATTTATAAAAATTATTAATATGATAAAAATGATTACATTACATTAATAAAATATAATAATTACAAATTGTGATTTAAGATGGATGGTGCAATAAGATGTTCAAATTCTGAACCAATGATAATAATTGTGAGATGGATGGTGCAATAAGATGTTCAAATTCTGAACCAATGATAATAATTGTGAGTTAAGATGGATGGTACAATAACATGTTCAAATTCTCAACCAATAATAATAATGAAAATAAATAAATATTAAAAAAATAAAAAAATATTAAAAAATAAAAATAAAAACTATGTAGTTAAATTTTATTAAATCAAAATATATAAAATATCAAAGGGCGATTACTTAACGCGTTATCCTGCCTAATAACGACGAGAACTAAAACTAAATATGCCAAAAAAATAAATTAAATGAGGTCAATAACTTGCCTGATACGCTGAATTTCCAGAGAGGCTGTAGCAAGCATTCCGCGGTTTTCTTCCGCCCTTCTGATGAGAAAAGGGATCACCTTCTCCACCGGCCCAAACGGAACATATTTGCTCACTTCAAATCCCGCTTTTACTAAACCCAGCGATAAACTGTCCGCCATGCCCTTTATTTGAGCGAACTGTAACCCGCCCTCACCTTTTCTCACAATCCCCAATTCTTCAGCCTTTGCAGCAGCCAATTTTACTGTCAAATTGTCGCCATTACCATAGAATAAATCAAACCCTTATTATTGAACAATCTCGTATTAGCAAAATAAGAAAGTTACAGCAAGAACAAGCTTACCAGACTCGAAATTGTGTGTGGCTAGTACCAATGATGCTTCGCCCCTAGCAGCCTTTTCCAGCAGCAATGAGGCGCAGGCATTGTAAGAGCTGTGCGTCTCTGAAATCCGAGAATGTACAGGTGAAGGGGCGCCCAATGCCCTCGCCTCCGCATTTTCTCTTGCGATATAGGCCCCTCGCACAAGTTTCAGAGCCATTGAAATGCCTTGCTTCTTAGCGGCTTCTGATGCCTCAATTAGACGGGGCAAAGAGTCTTTCAAGTAACCTTGTAAAGTCCCATACACCAGAGGCTCTCGATTTCTATTGAATTCGGAAAATGCTCTGTAACTAAAATAATCAATAGCAGGCTGAACAGTTTGGTACTCTGCATCTATGAGCAAAGGAAGTGAAATGGCTTGGCAGGCTCGGCAGAGCTGAAACAGCCTTTGTTCCGCTAAATTTAGGTCGTTTTCCTCGGTGGGACTCAATGGCATCGGCTCAGAGGAGGTGTGGTGAGTGGGACTTGACGGGGCTAGAATTGGCAGAGTCTCGGCCTTCCACGGCAGGGTGAAGTGAGTATGGCAGTGCTGCCACCTTAGCAAGTGGCTGATTCTTTCCAGAAGAGCTAGCGGACAGATGGCAGTGATCTTCACGCACGCGAAACTCACCTGTCACATCAAACCCGCCAAATTTAGCAGGCGACTTCGGCCAAATGACTTAGTGAGACTTGGAGATGAGTACTTACAGATCCAAGCGGGAGCTGGGGCGTTGAATCGACAGTGCTGATAAACTGGTTAAGATTGGCGTCACAGGCAGTGTTATCGGCGGCGTCTTCCATGGCGTAATTAAGAACGGCCTTCAAACCAAGTGCCTGCATTCTTTTCAATGTAATGGAGGCCTCTGCAATGCTCTCTCCCCCGCAGAAATGAGAAAACACTGTTAGCTTGAGAGCCTGGAGAAGTGGCAGTCTGTAAGGCGCATATTCCATGAGAGGCAGCGTGAGAGCCTTTATGCCCAGATCCGCGATCGGTTCGCAAGAAATGATGTGGAGATTGAAGAGCGAAGCAATTAGCTCCTTTGTGGTTAAATCGGAGTACAATCCCTCTGCAAATTCGAATTTGGGGACGGCGGCGCCATTATTCGATAAGTTAATGGTTTCCCCTTGAAGAATTTCAGGAGCCGTTGATGCAGCGACAGCATGGGGTTTGGAAGACGAATTTAGGTTACGGGTAGTCATGTGACAGAATTCATGGCACTTTATTGAAACTCTGCCGCTGTTCCTTTGTCTCAGGAATAGGAGGAGTAAGGACGCCATGAAAACTTGGGAATCTTGACTTACAGATGGATATATCGCCTCCCAGCAAAATAATTGCAAGCCCCAAGATCTTCAAGGTCTTCAAAATAATTTTACCAAAATTTATGTTCTTTAAAAACAGATTTGAGCAGAATATTTATATTTTAAGGCGTTGTCTACCCAGGCAACAACAGAATATAAGACAAACAGCATTCATATTTTAATAATTCATATTTTTTCACCGAAAGGTGCATCTACAGCCCAGTATGACCCCGATGTCAGGTTTGTCACGTCCTTAATGTCGGCTCAAATTTTAAAATAAAATTTATATAATTAAAATAATAAAAATAAAAAATAAATGTTGGCTTAACAAATAAGTTTTAATAATTATATAAATAAACCAAAAAAAATTAAAACAAGTCAGCTCTGATCGAACATAGTCGTATTTGGTTCTGTGGCGGGATTCGTACTGGAACCTCCGGAGCTCGATCGAAGTCGTATTTGGTTATGTGGCGGGATTCGTACTGGAACCTCCGGAGATGACAACGCTGGATTCTCTGCAATGCCTTGTAGGCGCCGCCTTCTTTGAAACGGCTAAAAAATCTACGTCGAACCTTCATGAAAACGGTCAAGTGCTCCACGCCCACGCATATATATAATCCCCGAAGATACCGAAGTGCTAATCCGATTTCTTTAAACGCTAACCTGCCTTGATATTACACCACACTGCACAGCGGTTTCTTCTCAGGATTTCGATTGGTTACCTACTCCTTTTATAGTGCCGTTGATACACAGAAACCTAACGAGTGTCTTTATTTTGGGTTTTGTTTTTGTTTATTTTTATTTCTGTGCGTTCGGTCTACAGGAGGTCCCCGTTTTTATGTGCACTGCATCAGTTTTCTGCAACAATCGCTCTCCGGATTGTGATGAAAAATACTTCGTCGGCGGGGTCACCCGCCGCGGAAAAATCAGTGGCTAAGGATGCCATTATATTGTCGAAGACCCCGGACAAGTCCGTGAGCTGTATCCCATGCAAGGAAGAGCCCGAGGCTGTCGAGAAAGCACATCGGAAACCCTGGCCAAACGTTGAAACTCAGAATGCCAGTGAGGAAGCCGTCGAGGAATCTAAAGATTTGAACGAGCCAATTGTCAAATCCTTGGCGGAAAAAGAAACGCCGGTAGAAGATGCCAATGAGGAGGACAAAGAATTCACCAAGGGTGTTGATAACCCCTCTGCAGAAGGTAGCGAGGAGGGCGAGATCAAGGAAATCGATACTGTCATCCAGGAAGCAGATTATAATGAGTATAAGGATAAAGAACAGGACGATGATCTCATTGGCGAGCAGAGCCATGGAAATGAAGCTGCTGAACGACCGGGATGCCATGAAGAGGGTGTGGAGGGAGACGAAGTTGAAAAGCGCGCCGTGGTCAAGGAGAGCATAGAGCGGAAAGAGTTTGAAGTGTTTGTCGGTCAGCTTCATAAACACGCTGATGAAGAAGATCTGCAGAAGGTGTTTAGTAAGATTGGTGAAGTTGTTGAGATCAGAATGCCAAAACAAATTCGGAGTCGGAAGAATAAGGGCTTTGCATTTGTTCGTTTCGCAACTGTGGAGCAAGCCAAAAAAGTAGTGGCGGAGCTTAAGAATCTACAGGTGAGAGGAAAGAAATGCAAAGTTTCAAGAAACCATGATTATGAAATTCTTCATGTACGCAATATTTGTAAATCTTGGTCAAAAGAGGCTCTTAAAAGGAAATTGTCAGAATATGGGATTGACAATATTAAGGAAATAACTTTGATGGAAGATTCAAAACAGGAAGGGTTAAATAGTGGGTCTGCATTTCTGGAGTTCCCGAATCGTCTGGAAGCTACAACTGCCCACAGCCGCCTGCGGAAGCCAGACGTTTTCTTTGGTCTTAATCTTTGTGCAGAGGTCACATTTGCCACCTCTAGCGTTGAAGCGGACGAGGAAGTTATGGCCCAGGTAAAGTCTGTTTTTATTGATGGATTGCCACCTTCTTGGAATGAACGGCGACTTCTAAAGAAATTTAAAATTTATGGTGAAATTGAAGAAGTGCAATTGGCACGAAGTATGCCTGCAGCAAAGCGACAAGATTTCGGGTTCATTAATTTCAGAACTCGTGAAGCCGCACTGGCCTGCATTGAAGGAGTAAATAACCATGAGCTAAATGATAAACATAAGAAGGTTACTTTGAAAGCTTCTCTTCGGAATCCTCATCGTGATCATCAATCATTTATGCATAGGGTTTCTGCAAGATATGCTGGTAGTCCGGCAGATGTGGAGCCATCTGTTCCTCGTATTGGCGATACAAAAAATGCTAGGAGGATGGGAGCACATGATACTCAATTTGGGGTTAATGAAGGGAGGCGCTCACATGAAAGACGTCAACATTTTGGAAGCCGACCACGGAATACTTCTTCTTATATACGAAGTGATGTGAAGAATTATAGAGAACATAAAGCTTATCTTGAGAGGCGAGCTAAACCTGTTGAAACAGTTAATGGTAGATCCTCAGAGAGCATAAGTCCACGCAGAGCTCCATACCCTCAAAAAAGCACCAGGCATCGCATCAATAGGATGCCAACCCATCTTGATGAACATGTTCCTAGGTCGAAGCGCCCATATTCTGCAGTGAATGATGATCTTCCATCCGCAGGTAAGCATTCAAGGAGTCGTAGATCTTCATACCAGCATAGATCCATCTAACTCCGGATCTATCATGCGCCGAGAGGGATCTCTCGAGGTGCAAACCTATTTTTGAGTGCAAAACTTGAGGAAAGGTTTGCACCTCGAGAGATTTGATCCCTCTCGGCGCATGATAGATCCGGAGTTAGATGGATCTATGCTGGTAACTATAAGACAATGAGGTTGCAAGCGACAAAAGAAATTGATGATGGGCATAAAATGAAAGCCAATGAATTTTCATGTTCGTATGAAAAAATTATTAAAAAAATCAGATGATAGCGTATCATACTATGAGTATTGATCGGACGTGTGTTTTTATTTTTTAGGGAGGTGGTTGGTAGTAATTTACCTATGAAATTTTTTTTTGGTAATAATCACATTATCATGAACAAAGTCAATGGGTTTCGAACCAACCAGTGTGATTCATCATCAGGACTTTTGAATAATAAAATTAATAATTTAATTAAAAAATAAAAATAACTAAATAAAAATTATTATATGTCAATTTAATAGTTTAATTAAAAATTATTTTATTTTTATTAATTGATTATTAAAAATACAAATATTTTATTATTATAATTATATACTATTTTATTGAAAGTCTTAAAATAATAATAATAATAATAATAAAATAATATATATATATATATATATATATATATATATATATATATATATATATAATAAAAAATAAAAATAAAAATAGTTCCATTAATTTAAATATTCAATTACAAATTGAAACAGCTAGTTTGATTATTCAAATTAAAGCCGTTTCAATTTGTAATTGAATATTTAAATTAAAGGATACATGCCAGCAAATCTTAATTCTACCTTTATTGCGCTAATTCCAAAAGTCTCGGACCCGCAATCATTCGCTGACTTTCGTCCCATTGCATTGTGCAACTTATTGTACAAGCTCGCCTCCAAAATTATAGCTGACCGTATCAAAAATGTTCTCTCCTCCAATATTTCAAGAGAACAATATGGTTTCTTAAGTGGCAGATCCATCCATGACGCGATAGCTATCGCCCAGGAGATTGCTCACTCCATGCATTCTTCCAAGGATGATGCCTTAATCATGAAAGTCGACTTACATAAAGCTTATGATTCTGTCGACTGGGCTTTTATAAGGTTATTGCTTCTCAAGATTGGGGTCCCTATTCGGGTCATGCAGTGGATTCTATCCTGCGTCTCAAATGTCAGATATTCAATTATTATAAACGGCTTTCCATCGCGTTTCTTCAAGGCAGGACGGGGGCTTCGGCAGGGGTGTGCCCTTTCCCCTCTGATCTTTATTCTGGTGATGGATGGTTTCAGCAGACTTATGCATTTTGCGGAAAGGAGAGGGTATATAAAGGGTTACACATTTTCTAATACAGTTTCTACCTCTCACTCCATTTTTGTGGATGATCTGCTGCTCTTTGGATATCTGCGACGGAACCACTGGTTCTACATTCACATTATGTTCCAACGCTTCAGAAGTGCCACAGGGCTCAGCATCAATTGTGGTAAATCTTTTCTATTATTTGATTTTGGTGATGTGCAGGAGATTAACTTTATTGCAGAATTCATGGGGATCTCTTCACGCCACATATCAGAAGGATTTAGATACCTGGGCTTCTTTATAAAACCATGTGGTTATAAAAACAGAGACTGGTTATGGATCATCGACAGATTTAGGGACAGGATTCAACGATGGAGTCATCGATGGTTATCGATGGGTGGCAGGTATATTCTTATACAATCTGTGCTTTCTCAAATGATTGTCTACTGGGCGCATCTTCTTTATATTCCTGCAGGTATTATCTCTAGGATTAATGGTATTATCTCAAACTTTCTATGGGGCGGGGCCAATCTCGACAAGAAATACCATCTATGCAGCTTGAAGGATATTTGTAAACCAAAGGGTCTTGGCGGGTGGGGGATTCTTGATACCAGGATATTTAACTGTGCGCTCTTAATTAAATCATTTTGGCGCGCTATCACTAGTCAGGGTATGTGGAATGATATTATAAGAGTCAAATATATGCCGGAGAATGCATTACATCTGATCATTTGCAACACTATGCCCTTCCCTCACCTTATTTCATGTATATGGCGAAGTTTCAGCGAGATCATACATCTAGTTGCTCCTCGGCTCGTTTGGAATTTTAGAGATGGTAGTTATATCCCGATTGGATCGGCCTCCATCTTACAGATGCCGCCTGAATACGGTCCATCTTTGCAACTTATACATGCTCTTGCACATCAAGGTTTTCATTTTTACTCAAAGATTATACAGTGTTGGTATCACTCTGCTCCTGTCATAAAGACTGCGGAACAAATTGGTTTGGATGGCGCAACATCAGATGATTGGAATGCATTTCGGGATTCTATCCGCAGAGCGGGTTTTAGCTACGCCCCTGGCGGTGATCAAATTGTATGGGGTGGTTCGATTAGAAAGGGCTCTCCCATTGTTCGCGGCATATACCAATCTATCAGTGCTTCGGTCCATAATATGCAGAGCTCTTGCTCGTTCGCAGTTTTTTGGAAAAGGAAAATTCCAAACAAAATCGTTATATTTGGTTGGCTGTCTTGGAAGAACCGCATTCTCACATGGGACAATTTGAGGAGGCGGGGTATTCATGGTCCCGGGTGGTGTTTTTTTTGTTTGTTGGCAGAGGAATCGATATCTCATATTTTTTATTCCTGTCCTTTTGTTTTGAACATATGGAGTTTTTTCAGATCTCTCTTCCCGGATCCCACATGGCGACCTATGGATTTCATGTCTATGGCTATCACATGGGACAAGTTGGGTGGACCATTTCGTTCTTTGCCATTCTACATCATCTGGGAGATATGGCTGGCCAGAAATAGACGGATCTTTGAACATGTCCCCATTCAGAAACATAAAATTTTTTCTGCCATCATGTCATGGATGGATGATTCCACAATTAAATCACAGGAATTTATCGACGGCTCCCATCGAATAAGACCTCATGAGATTTCCATACCTGCTATCTACTTTGATGGTGCGGCTGTTAATGATATCACCGGTTGTGGGGCTTGGATAAAGATCTCTGAGCATGAACGCTACATCATCCATTGGAACGGGGGCCCAGGTACCAACAACAAGGCTGAGATTATGGCATTGTGGGGTGGTCTTCTTATTGCACTTGACCTTCAGATTCAGGTTGCTGGCATATATGGTGATTCAAAACTGGTGATCGGCTGGGTATCTAAGGAGGCTCATATGGATTCCCCGTTGCTGAAAGGGTGGTTTGATAGAACTAAATCGTTATGGTGTCGTTTAAATTGTCCTCCTATTCACCATGTCTATCGTGAGAACAACACCAGAGCTGATCGCCTTTCCAAAAGAGGTCTTCAGGAGGCCTTTGGATCCTTAAAGGTTGCTCATATTCGATATGGTCAACAGATGGATTTCCGAGACATCTCCCTTCCATAAGTTTATATCTTTTGTTCCTTTTTTTATGTTTCTGGTCGGTTAGGGATTTTGGTACTATAGGCAACGGCACTAGCTCTCCACATCTGCGCTTCTTTTTCATGTGCACATATCAGCTTTCTTGCTTCCTTTATATCTACAACAGGCGAGCGTGACTACAGATCCGAAAGTCATCTTTCATTGCTCACACGCTATCATTTGGTCTCAACATCCTTTTTTGACAACTCTAATCTCTATCTATTATACATTCTCTGCGGCCTACAGTGGCATATGGGCGGGCTTAGTATCTAGCGAGCGCGGGATTAACAGGCGAGCGTGTTACCTACTTTCTCATACAGGCGAGCGTGATATCAGGCGAGCGTGACCACACATTATAGACAGCCTTTGAAGCAGTTTATGCACCTTTTTCTATTTCCAATCACTTTCTGAGAAGGGCTGATCTCATTTTTATCTAATCTCTAATCTGCCATCATAGAAGCATTTCCTGTTTTACATATTTTCATATCTATTGCCTTCTCTAGTATTCTCCTTTTTTGATTTGTATCAGGCAGATGGAATGTTTCTGAACCTTTTTTATTCATGGCTCTCACATGTCTGTATTTGCATCCGGGTCGGATCTTGACCCGTCTCATGAGGCTGCCCACTCATTCGAATCTGCTTATTCTCAGCAGTATCTTATGGGGCAATTATGTCTGCTTTCTCGCTGTCTCCACACAGCTGAGATTATATGATTATATGAACATGTACTGTATATATATACCATCAATATATTCAGCGTTTTTTTCTTTCTGAAAAAAATATATATATATTTTATTTTTTTATTTTTTTTATTATTATTTATTTAGACTTTCAATAAAATAGTATATAATTATAATAAAATAATATTTGTATTTTAAATAATCAATTAATAAAAATAAAATAATTTTTAATTAAACTATTAAATTGACATATAATAATTTTTATTTTCATTTTTATTTAGTTATTTATTTATTTATTTTTATTTTTTAATTAAACTATTAATTTTAATATTCAAACTAACCGTTGTTGATTTCTTAATTATTATATTATTAGAACTAACCGTTTTGGATTTCTTAGTCAAATTAGCTGATTCTAACAGTTTTCTTTTTCTCTCATACATCTATTTAAACTTAAGGATTGATCTGATCTCTCACCTAGTCCTGATGATGAACCACACTGGTTAATTCGAAACTCGTCGACTTTGTTCATGATAATGTGATTATTACCAAAAAATTTCTTCATATTTATTGATGGATCACAGAAGCCAAAAATCTATTAATAATTTACTTTACAGAAGTATTAACAAATAATATTTAATTCATTAGATTCCCACTTACATTAGATTCTCATTGTTTTAAAAATTAAAAGCAATTTTATTAAATTAGATTCCCACTTACTTTACATTCCACACTATTAAAAAATAAAAATAAATAAGGTGCATTTCCAAAAATAAAGGCAAAATTAGAGTTTAATTATTGTTTTATTTATTTATTAGTGCCGGCCACGCTCAATGATCCACACTGGGATTAACTTTTTTTTTTGGTTCCTATTATGTGATAAAACGTGTTTGCATATTATCAGGGTATTTGTAAATGATAAAATTAATCCAAAAATAAGCATAAAGTTTCTGTGAAATACACAATATTTTGTATTTATTATCCTTGTGTTGACCATCAATTAACTTGTTCTTTGATCAAAAATCAAATCACAATTGCTTCATTGTGTTATGTCTATATTATAATAAAAAAAATTAATTAATTTAATTAATTATTTTATTTTTATTTTTTTGGATTGTGATTGGTTAACTTTGTTTGAGTCTTATTATTGAATGTTGTTTCTGCTATTGCAATATTGGATTGTGCATTCGCAGTATGATTTGCAATATCATGGCACCTTGTGGATATGAGTAGTGTACTTGCAAAAAATAATTCTATTGCACTTATTTTGTCATTTTTGTCGAAACTTTACATGAAATTAGTAGGAAGGTGAAAATTTTCAAGCCATCCTCCATTATTTGTTTGTCATTTTTTGTGAAGCTTCGTGTGAAAATTGGAACGAAGCATTATTAAAAGGCTAGAACTGAGAAAATACTCTTCATCCCATTTTTCTGTTGTCTGTATCAATGTATCTTTTGCGAGCTCTAAGAATTGAAGCCCTAAGCAGTTCGATTCAATGTCGAATCCTCCAAAACCATGGAAGATCAAGTACACCAAGTTTTCAAGATTGCCCTGCAAGACATGCAAAAATACCATCAAGAAATACGTGTTGAGAATCGCCAAGATGGTCGCTGCTACACAGTTTGATGGCTTCATGTTTGTAATTTCTCTTCAACACATTCTATGATGGCTTCATGCTTGTAATTTCTCTTCGGCGCATTCTATTTAACAGTTAAATGGGTTCCTTAGAGTTCACATTCATTGCTTTTACTCTGTCATTTAGCATAGATGACTACTACTCCATCCTCTGTATTTCAAATTTCTTAAAGAAATGACGGTCTTGGGGCAACATTTAGCTCGTCGCATTTCATCGTTAGATTGGCGAGGTCGGCTTAATGGTATTTGGTCAGCTAATGTTTTTTTAGTATTTTGTTAGGGCTATTTTAGATAATGGACAATTTAATTGATATCTTTGCAGTTTTGTTCTGAATGAGCCAACAGTGCTCAAATTTTTAGATTGATTCAATATTTTGTTTTAGTACATTACAAGATCAATTAAATCTATTTAGATATTTCTACATGGTATCAAAGCAGAAATTTTTTGGGCGGAGATTTTGCAAAGCAGATATGAAAATTATTGTGAAACAAATTCAAAAAAAAATAGCAGATATGGATTCCTTACGAAAAATACCCAAATTCAAAAATAAAAAATCGGTTGAATTGAAGTTCGGATGAGGGCGATATCACCGATTTAAAATTTTTGTTTTCAGAAAATTTTGTGATGGCAGGACAATTACAATGTGCACAAGTCAAGAACCTATATGTGCTCGAGGTACCAAATGCATGCAAATCTTTGAGGAGCAAAGAAAAGGTTAGAGACTTGGTGGTTGAGTGGGAGCATGAATTACCTCTCAACATGCAGCCTTAGAAGAAGCCTCAAATAGTTGTGGAACAACCACAATTAGAGAAGCAAAGAGGAGACCAAGTGGAGGCTTCCACTCAAGCAGAGGCCTCCAATAGGGGGGAATTTCGAGCTAGGTGGGCAGAGGGATCACATTCAGCCATACCTCTAGGTAAGAGGTGGGGCGATGTGAATTCATAATCCCAAGAGACGAAATTTGGTGTGTCCATTGAGATGTATTGTCTCATGGATCATTACCTTGCTACGGGAGCCCACAATACACAGTAGTAGGATGGATCAATGGTGATTGATGCAATCATATGTCAGATACTAGAGCGTAGATCAGAGTTGGAAGCAATGCAGATGGCACGTATGCAGAGTCGGCAGTAGTGCATATTTTTCAGTAGACAGTGCAATAGATAGCAGCAGTCAGAGAATCCGAAGACAGATACATCATACTAATTCAGTTTGAATGCTTTTCAGTTTCAGAAGTTGTAGGAGAAACCACAATAGAGATAAGTGTTGCATGCAGAACATTCCAAAGGTATCGAATCAGGATAGAGTTGAATTCCTTTCTTGTTGAGAGGGAGTGTTGAAAATGGCACCCATGAGGCTTCTGATTTAATTTTCTCTTAGTTAAATTAGAAGTAAATTGTAATTCCACATCACATGACAACTTGCAAGTGTTATCTGAGTCACGAAGACTTAGTTAGCTCATACAATTCGAGTTGAGGGTCAAACTAGAGGCATATAGAGTTATCTCTAAGTTTTAGGGGGTCCAATTGTAGTTTATTTTGAGTTGTAATTAGTTAACTCAATTATTTGAGTCAAAATCAGTTTAACTAGTTCTAACTGAGAAATGAGCTAGTATTAGGTCTACTGAATTAAATATGCTTTAATTCACATGCAGTGATCAATCAGATAACCAATAATTCGCTCTAAATAGTTGTTGCATGTCGGTTCTAAGGAAGGCCCATTTGAGATTGGGGTTAACGGGAAGATAACTATCAGTTGTATAATTAGAAAATTGTATAGGTGGTGCATGCAGTCACAATAAAACCTAAAATAAATCATTCCTTAATTAGAGAAAATTTCCTTTAAAAGGAGGAATGAAGGCACACGTTTAATAATTGTTTTGGTGAGCACGAGTTGGTGATACCAAAAAATTAGAATTTTGTGCATGCAGCTTGTCAGAGAAAGGTGTGCCAAGAGAAGTTTGTGCACAGGTTGGTAAGCAAGGATGGTCAGACAGAGGCTGAGAATTGGTTAAATATTGGACTGATTTTTCCTAGATCAATGTGAGACAGTAAGGAGAATGCAAAGGTTTCTCGAAAAGGGAAAAAACATTGTATTGTTTCATGATCTTGACTTTATGCAATATACATATAGCGGGGTTTTGAGAAGTTACTTTCCCCAGATACACCTTGTGTTGTGTGATTGATTATTTCTTTCTCTTTCTTGTTATGTGATTGTGCGATCGTAATTGGTTTCTGCAATTTGTAGAATGATTCAGTATTTTGTTTTAGTACATTACAAGATCAGGTTGAATTTATTTAGATATTTCTACAACTTGGCATCTAGAGGGGTTTTTGACCTAAAATTACATATTAAAATTATTTTTCCATTTTCTTTACAATAGGTACAAATAGGACTTTGACTATTTGACTAAAAAACCTAGAAGTAAGAAGAACATGCTTAACTAATAAAATAACAATAATAATAATAATTTTTTTCTTCTTTTTCTTTTACATAAAATATACAATGACATAGGTACAAAGACCATTATGAAGATTGAACATAGTTACATTTTCCAACACAAAGTGTAGACAGACTTGGAAGGAGGTTGAGGTCGGGATTTTGAGCCGATCGTCTGAGTTGGGGTCGGGGCACTAGCTAGATTCACATTTTTTGGTATCGCAAGCAAAGGTTGACCTTCGACTAAGGAAGATGATGCACCTCCACATAGATCTGCCATGTGGGCAATGGCATGGATAACTACACGGGCACCTCATGGACCACGTAGGTGCCACATGGAAAGTCAAGGTGACATGACACTATCTAACAGGTCAATCCACTTGAATCTTTGAATGGTCAAATCTCTTGATTTGGGAATCAGATTGCAGAAAAAAAATATATTGTTGGAAATGTCTCGACAAGACGAACACAATGATGTTATCTATTTTAAATTCTGAAGTAGCTAGAAAAGAGTGAAATTTAGACCCCATTTCCATAATGGTACCATAGAGATTGGGTCATCATCATAACTACCTCCTTCTACCCTTAGCTGGGGATGGGGTTAGGATGGGGGTATGTTACAAGGGTATTTTTGATGTATTCCCCGAGAGGATCATGTGAAAGTATTTTAGGGGAAGCCATTCAGGAGGATAGAAAAGAAAGGGGAAGCTACGAGAGATCCAACTCAATTTAACCAACAATCAAAGAAGAAAAAAGCTTTGAGAACTTGATAGAGATATGAGAAGCTTAGTTTATTGAAATATTTCAATAGATAAACTTTGATTAACTACCTTGTTTTTAGTCTTCTTTAAGGAGTGAATGACTTCATGGGCGACCATGATGGCATCCAAAATGTTTTTGTTCAACATAACAAGTCTATTTCGATGAAATAAGAGTTGGGAGGATGGGTTTGAGGCGATTGGCTATGACCTTTGCTATTATTCTGTAAATGATGTTGCATAGAACAATGGGCCATAATCCATATGGATTTTTGACCTTTTCATATTTCAATATTAAGGTAAGGAAGGTGGCATTAAGGGCTAGGAGGACTGAGGTTGTTTCCCTCGATTCCTATACCAGGCCATGAATTTCATGCTTGAGGAAGGGCTAGTAAGCCTAAAATAAGTCCTTTGTAAAGCCATATAGTCACAGGGCTTTGTTCTTTGGCATGTTCATGATTGCTTCTTCTACTTCCTCAAGGATAATAGGTCTCGTTAGGGCCTTATTGTGCTCCTCCTTTACCAGTTGGGGGGTAGAGCTAATGATTCTCTTGATGGCTACAAATCAGTTTCCTTGAGTCTTCGAGAGCAGATTGTGAAAGAATCTGATGATTTTGTTATCCATATCCTCATGTTCTATGAGTTTTTGGCCTAATTCATTCTAAAGAGAGAAAAACCTATTGTGATGACAAAATTTTATCATTGATTTGTGAAAAGAGCTTGTCACTTTTTTCACCTTCTCTTAGCCATATGATATGTGATTTCTATCTTAAGAGAATTTCTTTTTGCACATGTTGCTCTTATAGTTGAATGAGGGTTTCCCCTTCTTCTATAACCAACTCCTTCATTTTATCCTCCAAAATGATGTGTTGTTGTATTTGCTCGATGCGCTCCTCTAGGTCATGTTTAGCTTGGTGAGTGTTTGCAAATTCAACCCAGTTATAATATTTGATTTTGGCTTTTGAAAATTTGACCTTTTGTTGAAACTAGAGCATGATGGAACCTATAGGAGGGGACACTTCCTACGACCATTGGTTTGCTTTATCCAGAAAGGAGTCTCTGAGCCTAAAAAGCACTCAAAGCGGAAGGGCTTGTTTTTAGGGTTGGCTCTGATGTCATATTCCAAGCACACTGGCCAATGGTCGAATCCTCAACATGGTAACATGGAGCTCTCCAAAAAAATATCCCTGGCCCAAAATGATTCGAAAACCAGGAATCGATCAAGTCTAGAGGCGATTTGATGGTGACCTCCTCGTTTATTATTCCAAGTGAATATATGATTCGAGGTATCCACACTTGAAATTTGATGATTTTTCATCAGGTCCTAGAAGAGTTGGATATCTGAGTCAAGTCGTTGCAAACCCATTTTTTTCCCTCTAGAGACTTAATCAAATTGAAATCATTGCCAATATTCCAAAGCTCTTTAGGGGCTAAAAACTGAATGTAACTAAGATTGAGGAAAAATCGATTTCTCATTTTCAATGGTTGGCCCATAGACTGTGGCGATTCTGCCCATGACGCTTGAGCTTGTAAGTTGAAATTGGCCAGATAGGATACAAGGAGCAACTGCGAAGTTTGAAATAGAAATCTCAACTAGGTACCATGTCATAGCAAGACGACCAACTTGTCCTATTACATCCAAAGTTGTGGATGCAATTTCTTTCCAAAATTTGTTAGCAATTTCTACTAACCACTCACTTGAGGATTTGGTCTCTTGTAACATTATTATTGTGGGTGTTTCCTTACGGATTCAATCCTATAGAACTCTCTATTTTCCCATGCAATTGAGGCCTCTAATATTCTAAGTGATCATCTTCATTTAGAGGGATGAGGAACTGATGGAGAAGCCTTCGTCATAAGGAATACTTGACTTGAGTTGGCTAATATATCACCTTCCTCTTTAAGGACATCTTATTTACTTTTTCTCCCCTTCTTCTTAATTTACCGTTGTGGCTTTATGGGCTCACTAAAATTGTGAGTTTGGATGTTGCGGTTTGATGAACCTAGTTTTTGGGATCCTAGTCTGTTGTGATCCCAGAGTTTCAAGTATACTTGTTGAAGCATTTGCACTTTTTGCATAGGGATTGTTTATAGGTCCTTGCCATGTAGTTGTTCTATCATTCTTGCTAGAGTGGCTTCATCCACATCCATTTCTTTTGTGTCATCTTAGGTTCCTTCTGTAGATGGTTCTTTGCTTCCAAAGTATCATTTTGTTGCTTCTCTCAGCTCATTTATGGGGATCTCCTTTTTATGGAGTTGCGATCTACATTAGTATTTATTGGGAGGATTTCTTGAGTTGGGATGTCTACCATTTATAGGTCTTTGCTTAGAGAAATGTTCTTGTTGAGGATTGAGGAGTTTCATAAAGCTAAGGAGTTTCTTGTTGTCGTGGATTTCTTCTGTAGGATGTTACATTCTTAAAACCCTTTGCAAATTTTTTCCCCATTTGCGTTTGAGGAGGCTCCCATTGATTTAAGGGATAATCACGAAAGAGGTGACCATATTCATGGCATCTACAATAGCTAAGTGTGACATGCTCATAGTCTAGGGTTTGCTAGTGAAGCTCCTTGTGATAGTAGATGTCTATGGAGGCTGGCAAAGGCTCTGAAATGTTCAAATACACACAGATGTGAGCATATGAAGTGTATTTGCACCTCTTAGTTTCTTTTGAGATTTTGACAAATATACCTATTGTGTTCCTGATTCCCTTTAAGACCTCCTCATTCTAGAATTCCCTGGGGAGTGAGAAGAGTCAAATCCACATAGGAGCTTCTAAGAAGTCCTATTTTTTTGTCTTTGACTTTGGGGTTTCTCACTACTTTAGGTAGGCATTTTCCTTGATTATGATTCTACCAATATGATCCCATGGGGGGTTTGTTTTTCCCTTGTTAACTGAGTTCCTCCGCCTGATTCTTTGAGTTTTGTGGCGGCTGACGAGGTGTTGTGGTTGCAAAACCTTAAGCAGCACCATCCCCCAAGACTACATTTCCATAGGAGTGGGTTGTGCTCCCTCCAAATGCTTGTGCCACGACATTGCTTATTAAAGAAGCGACATGCAAAGAGCTTAAGGAAACCCTAAAAGATAACTGAAATTGGACAAGACATAACTTGTTCAATTACTTCAGAGTGCATTCAGAAACATGGAAGATATCCTTATTAACCTCTATGTTTTAGCCTCTATGTTTTGAAAAATAATTCTAATATAAGGTCAATTCTATAAAATATATTGATAAGTATTTGTTTTTTTTAAACAAAACCATCAAATTTATAAGAAACCTTTATAAGTTTTCGGAGATCAATTCTATAAGATATATCAATACGTATTTGTTTTTTTTTAAACAAAACCATCAAATTTATAAGAAACCTTTATAAGTTTTCGAATTGATTTTTTGAAATCCCTACTTTGGTTACATACCACAATCGAGTAGTCTTTAGTGCTGACTTTTTGAAGGCTTTTATGGTGACTTTTTATGGTGTAATTTCTCTAAATTCAGGCAGGAATTTATTGAAAAGAGAAGTTTGATTACCAACTTTGCACAATCGAAGTGACCTAGAGGTTTTTGAGGCTGCTGAATCCAAATCCATATATAGAGTCAAAACACCAGTTTGAATAACAAAAACCAAGATTTTACCTCAAAAATTTTCACCAAATTCCAGCACCTAAAACTTCAAAAAGTCGCAGTAAAAACAACTCTTAGTACAATACAATTACAATAGTTTTTAAATATAAAATGTAAATGATTTTAATAATTACATTTTAATAAATAAAAAAAAATATAAAAGGCTGAAAGAGAATTTCGCGTTAATTTGTGACATGGGATGTGGAATAAGTGAAAATAAAATATAGCATCAATTTCAGGTTAGTTCAATGAAATTAAAAATAAAATAAAATCAAATAAAATCAAATCAAAATAAAATGGCATTCCTATTTTTATAATATTTAAATTGATTTTTTTACGATTTCGATGAAAATATAAATGCAAAGAAAGGAGGAAAGAGAACATCATACACGCCACGGGACGAGTGCACTATTATAAAAAAAAACTTCGTATACAGAAATAGAAAGTTATTTAAAATTATTATTTCGGAATTGTTTTTAATTTAAATAAAATTATTTATTTTATAAAATAATTTAAAATATATAAATTTTAATTTTTTCTTATTTAATATATAAAAAAAACTATAATATATATGATAAACTATAATATATATGATATATGATGATGATGGTAGTTAATGTTTATGAAACCAATTTTTGGTTTATCAAGAAAAGAGTTTGAGTTTTATTTAGTTTGATTTAAAATTTTATTCTTATTTTCAAAAAAATTTGAAAAAAGCCTCGAGAATTCACATTTTTTTATAGTCTTTATAAAAAATTGATGAAAAACATGATATATATAAGAATGGTCTTCCAACCCAACAACGGGTTATATTTTCAAACCGCGGATACAAACACAGTTTTCAGGATATCCACATCCAAATATAAAAACAATGTTAACATCCCCTACGTTAATGTCACGAAACTTTTAAGAGGGATTGCTTTTCACAGACCGTTTTCCTCTATTACTCCACAAAACGCTGCTGTTGCTGTTGTTGTGAGACTCACAATCAAAACTGTAGGCTTCTCAACCTCCGTTTCAAGGCCGTCCTGCCAACAAAATGAATCCAAAGCCAAACCCAACAAGATGTTCATAACCATTATTATGTCGTTAAATAAATATGCCAAAATATTAATTATGCTTAAATAACTTGCCTGATACGCTGAATGTCCAGAAAGGCTGTAGCAAGCATTCCGCGGTTTTCTTCAGCTCTTCTCATTAGAAAAGGGATCACCTTCTCCACCGGTCCAAACGGAACATATTTGCTCACTTCAAATCCCGCTTTCACCAGACCCAGCGATAGACTGTCCCCCATGCCCTTCTGTTGAGCGAATTGTAACCCACTCCGACCTTTTCTCAAAATCCCCAATTCTTCAGCCTTTGCAGCAGCCAATTTTACTGACAAATTGTCGCCATTACCATAGGATAAATCAAACCCTTGTTATTGAACAATCTGGTATTAGCAAAATAAGAAAGTTACAGCAAGAACAAGCTTACCAGACTCGAAATTGTGAGTAGCTAGTACATATGATGCTTCGCCCTTTGCAGCATTTTCCAGCAGCAATGAGGCGCAGGCATTGTAACAGCTGTGCGTCTCTGAAATCCGAGAATGTACAGGTGAAGGGGCGCCCAATGACCTCGCCTCTGCATTTTCTCTTGCGATATAGGCCCCTCGCACAAGTTTCAGAGCCATCGAAATGCCTTGCTTCTTAGCGGCTTCTGATGCCTCAACTAGACGGGGCAAAGAGTCTTTCAAGTAAGCTTGTAAAGTCCCATACACCAGAGGCTCTCGATTTCTATTGAATTCGGAAAATGCTCTGTAACTAAAATAATCAATAGCAGGCTGAATAGTTTGGTACTCTGCGTCTATGAGCAAAGGAAGTGAAATGGCTTGGCAGGCCGCTAAATTTAGGTCGTTTTCCTCGGTGGGACTCAGTGGCATCGGCTCAGAGGATGTGTGGTGAGTAGGACTTGACGGGGCCAGAATTGGCAGAGTCTCTGCCTTCCACGGCAGGGGGAAGTCAGGATGGCAATGCTGCCGCCTTAGCAAGTGGCTGATTCTTTCCAGAAGAGCTAGCGGACAGATGGCAGTGATCTTCACGCACGCGAAACTCACCTGTCACATCAAACCTCCAAATTTAGGGGCCACGCAAAACTCACCTGTTACTTTTAACTTGGAATCCTCCAAGTTTAGCAGGCACCTTGGAACAAATATTTTAGCAGGGATTAGAATTTAGAAGTGAGTACTTACTGATCCAGGCGGAAGCAGGAGCGTTGAATCGACGGTGGCGAAAAAGTGTTTGAGATTGGCGTCACAGGGAGCGTTATCAGTGGCGTCTTCCATGCTGTAATTGAGAACGGAGGAGTCTTTTGTTCGACGAATCGGGAGCTGATGTGACAGCTCCCGATCAGCCTCTCCGGCGACCCCTTTCTCCTCTCGGCAAACGGCGACGGCAGCAACCCAGACGGTGGACCCCGCATGGCATCCTCCGCCACCTCTCCCTGGCGCCGCTCCTCTCCCCTCCGCCACCCACGACGCCACGACCAGGAGCCACCAATCGCAATCAATGGCGAACATTAAAAACTACGCCATATGGTTTATATGCATGCCATGGCTCTACCCTTTATCATCGCACATCTTTGTCTACGCCATGCATCCATAATAGATCCATGACGGAACACATTTCATATGCAGTCATCGCATACCATATTCACTCGCATTGACATCAAAATCAACAGCCATAATGTATTGTATCCCATGGGGATCAACATGCAAATCGACGGAGTGGATTAAATTTGAATGGTTATATTGCAAATCACTTGGATCGATAACCAAATCGATGGAGCGAATTAAAATTGAATGGTTGGACTATGTAAAATCCTATTTGAAAGCATTCTACAGCTCTCAATGAAAACGAGCATGGCACTGTGAGCATTTCGATACGCTCTGGGGAACACGTTTAATCAATTTTTCTGTTCCTTTTACTTTTCTTATCATTTGAGCACTTCCTCTCAATATTTTGTCTGACTGATAACGCCTCTGCAATGTTTAAAGCCTATTGGCATATATAATACAGAGCAGAAATTTGCATTCGATGCAGTATCAAATTTCAGAATGATCTAAGAGAATATCCAAAGTCTATTGCTTGGATTTGAAGGTTATACGAGTATATGATTTCTTATGTTTTCAATGCTCAATGGGATAGCCACGGTTGAAGAAGCAAGGTCATGGGGTGAGAAATATTTTATCCATAACTACTACGAGCTTGCGAAGGTGAATAGTACCATTGATCCTTACAATTGTTTCACAAATTCCCAGAGCATTCCTGTGAAAAAGTGAGGGCCGAGACACCTCGGCACGTAGTGGATCTGAATATCGCCCATGGTAATTTGAACGCTCATGGGTTTGTAATGTGCAGGAAGATATTTATGAAAGATAAAGGATATTGAGATCTTAATAAATATCATATTGATCATTTTTCAATAGTTTTGGATAATCATTCGGTGGGTTTGGTGATGTTGTGTGGTATGGATCGATTCTAGTCTTGTAAGTGGAACAACTTTTAGAGATGTTTCCAAAATGCAGTGACGTTTGCACAATGCAAATGTTATTGATTTTTTTTTATTAATAGTAATATGACATTAAAATGTTTTATATATTAATTTTTTTTTTTATTAATAGTAATATGACATTAAAATGTTTTATATATTAATTTGTATTTGGTTATATTATTGTTATTCATAATATTATTATAAAAGTTTGAATATTAATCAATTTTTAAAATAATTTGAAAATGATGTATTGATTTAAATATAATTTAATCAAATAATTTTTAATATTAAATTGTTTTTTTTTTTTTTTTAAATTTCATATCATAAGTTTTGATATAAATTATAAATAAAATTAATTAATTACATATTATTTAATAATTAAATATTAAATATGATTAGTAAAATATTTTTCATAATTATTAATGAAGTTAATTTAAAAAAAAAAATTCCTCAAATATTTTAAATTTAAAATCAAAATATAGATTACACCACAACCGGTGTATTATTATAAATTTGAAATAAAACAATCTTATAACTATCTTATTCTTATATCAATATTTTTTGTAAAATATGTATTAAATGTTTCAATAATTTATTGAATTGTTTTTTTTTAATAATGAATCCTCTTTAAAATAGACTTTAAATTTTTTTAAATTTTTAAAGGAGAAAATTATTCTGATAAAACATTTTGTACATATAAAATAAATAAATTAAAATAACTTAGATTTATCTTCATTCTGGATTTCCCAAGCACCGAGAGGATCAAATATCTTGAGGTACAAACTTTTAGTGTAAAAAAATATTTGATCCATCTTAGCATTTCGTAGATCCAAAGTTAAAACGGATCTAAATTGGTTTAAATTTTCCTAATATTCAACAATCCAATAAAAAGAAAGCCATATGGTATTTAATAAAAAATAATGTTTATTTAATCATACTCATGGTGATCCCATTCCCCACACTAAGGACAATATATTTGGCCCTGTCTTCCATTTGTAAAAATTGAGATTTTCAGTATAAGTAGTTATATATCCTAAGCATTCTATCAGTCCATTGTTTCTCTATATTTGAAAGTAAAGTAATGACTAAATATGCATAATATTTTTTCAAAATATAAAAAATTCTATACATTTCAAATAATAAATAATTTCATTTAAACTTTTCTTTCTTTGTTCTTTAGACACAATTACAAACACTTCCTATAAAGTATTATTACCTTAATACAAGTGCAAACTTTTCTCCAACTAATAATTTGATTGCAAATTTTTTTCTCTAGCTAAACATTTAACTATAAAATGTTGATTTACAAATACATTCAACTTCAAATGTGGTCACACCCTTAAACTTTGATGATCACATTGATGACTCTACTCTCTAAACCATACAATTTAAATCTTGGTAGTGAGGCCAAATTCCATGTTAATGTTAACATGGAAGAATTTGTTGCAACTTCAAATATGTAACATAAAAAGATAAGTACAACTTTCTCTTGTTTCATTGTTGATAAGATATGTATTTTAGACTAACATGGTTGTATTTGAAATTTTCAAGAAAGTATGAAACATATACACACAAATATCTCTGACAATTTTACATTCAAAATCAAATTCCTCATCGCACCCAACCTCTCTGCATTATAAAAGAAACAAGAATGAATTAGAAGTTCAATATAGGGGTTGGTGAGGAATTTAATTAACTAAGGTGTTGGCCACAAAAGTGGGTTGACCAAGTAAGGTTGGCTTCTCATCTCTAACCATAATCACGGTCATGCTCATGACACTGAATTTTTGACATATCATCTGTGCTCTCATTCTTCCAATCTCCATTATGAATATCAAGTGATATACTTCTTTCTTGGCATTCAAAAGGGTACCCAAACAGGGAAGACAAAGTCAAGTTATTTTATTTTTATTTTTATTATTAATATTATTAATACTTTCTTTTTTTATTATATAGTTTGAGAAAGTCAAAAAGTTTAACAAGACATGACATTTTTTTGCAAAAAGACAAAAGACAACTAATTTTCTATTATAAAAAGGTTGTTTGCATTTACATTATGAATCTAAACTTCATATCCTTTATAATTGCTAAATTTTCTATTTTCTATTGAGATTTCTTGTATCCTATTCATTGATATCCCTGTATACCCAAAAATATATCCACAGGATGTGTTTATGAACTATCACAACATTTAGTTAATACAATGTCTTTTAGAATTTCTAGCATTAGCATTTTCATACTAAAAAACTCCTTCCAAAAATGATAGATTTTCTCTTAACACTACATTTCTATGTCATTAGAATGTTTCCTGCTCTATGAAGAAGAGAGCCATTGGAGAAAGATGTGTAAGAGATCACTCCATGAGGAGTGTTATAACCCTATTTTGATAAGGCATCCACTATAGTATTAAGATCCATATAAATATGTTCAAAAGTTAGGCCATAAAAAGAATTAATCATCATGTTAATATATTTCATCCAACTAATATGCAAAGGCTGCACAAATTTTGTTTTCCTCAATACTTAGTCAATGATCAATTTAGAGTTTGATAAATAAACAACCACCCAACATAAAAAAAACTCCCACATAAAATAATAATCTCAATTTTATTATTAAATTAGTAACATATTTAATATAAATGTTATTATAACTTTAAAATGAAATTATTAATTAAAAAATTAAATTGTTAATTTATAAATTAATATGTTTAAAAAAATTATTATTATTATTATATTACACTTTGGTTGTTTGTTAGATTATATTATAGTTTGGTTAAAAATATTATTTAAAAATTATTTTTGAACAAAGTAAAAAAATAAAAATTATGTTAGTAAAAATTATATTTAAAATAATTCAAATTAAAATATTTATTATTATAATCTTACGGAAGGTATATTTTCATAAAAATATAAAAGTTGGAAGAAAAAAAAATTAAACTATAATGATTTATATAATTTAAATTTTGAAAAAATAAATGATAATAAAAAAAGTGAATCTATTACATCATTTCATTGATAATTGTGCTATTGTATGGCTATGTTATTGGGACAAAATGGAAATATTTTGTGGAGCTATCTAGGGATAAGTGTGTTATTGTATAGCTATGTTATTCCCACATAATGGAAGTATTTTCTGGAGCTATCTGGTATGAATGGGTAGGGATATTTTATGGCTATTTTTTTCTCATGAGATTATGTAGAATAAATAATGGAAAAGAGAAGAAAAGAGAATTAATTTATTATTTTATATATTTATAATTTATCATTATATAACATTTTTATAAATGGTGTTTACAATTTTTTAATAATTTAATATTTTTTAAATAAATTAAATATATTTAATAATTAAAATATAAATAAGTTTAATATATTAAAATTAATATAAAATATAAATATATAAAATAAATCATTTTAATATAATTTTATTCTATTTTATTTTAATATTTAAAAAATAATGAAATTTTTTCAATTTTATTTTATAAAACATTTATTTATTAAATTATTTTAATGTTATTATTATTTAATATAAAGAAAATAGTCTAACACATAGATATGGTTTTCGTGATGTTTAAAATATCTTTTTTGAATTAATAGATGAGGCACTAGATCTTTATAAATTAAACAATTTAAACTTATGGTTTCTAAAAAATTGTACAGGATTTTAGACAAATTGACAATAAAAAATGATCAAGAAATGACCATTTAATTTATTAGTCAGAATACTCATATAAAAATATTAGCATTTTTAATTATGGTTTCCTAAACCAATAGTCTGTGTAATTTGAAATGAATGTTTATAAAATAAGTTGTGACTTCTACTTTATAACAGTCAATTCTACTATAGCAAGCTCTTATAGATTGTTTGAGTCCACAAAGCATTTTCTTCAATTTGTAAACATTATCTTCTTGACCTTCAACTTCATAACCCAGATGTTGTTGCACATCGATTTATTCTTATAGGATTTCATTTAAGAAGGTTGATTCCACATCCATTTGATACACTTTCCACTTGTTTTGAACTATTGTCGCTAAGACTTCTCTTATAGTATCCAATCTGGCTATGAGAGCAAATGTTTCTCCAAAGTCTATTATCAGTTGCTACGAGAACCCTTTTGCTACAAGCATTGTTTCAAATCTATCAATCTTTCTTTTTTCATTCAAATTTGTCTTATACACCCATTTCACACCAACGAGATTTTTATCTTTTGGTAAATCAACCAAATCCCAAGTATCATTCTTTCCTATAAAGTCTATTTCTTCATCCATAGCTTGCACCCAATTCTTATCTTCGATAGCTTCTTCAAATAACAAAGGTTTAAATGAAAATAATGCAAAATTTGACCTAATATCCAAATCATCATAAATATATTGTAGACTTCTCATTTTCCCCTTACCATTGCTTGAATCATCACCTCATTTATAGTTGGGAGTATTATGATCTATTTATATGCTCGGAGATCCATGTTGTTTAGAAAATCTTGGAGTCCTTATTGGCATGACTTTGTTTGGTGTCTTCTCCTGTGATCCATATTGCTCATTTTCTACTACATCCTCTTCTTCTATTAGTAGTACTCTTGCATCAATTGTTTTGTCTACACTCCCATTCCATGACTCTTTTATATTTTGAAAAAATATTATGCATATTTAGTCATTACTTTACTTTCAAATATAAAGAAACAATTGACTGATAGAATGCTTAGGGTATATAACTACTTATACTGCAAATCTCATTTTTTACAAATGGAAGACGGGGCCAAATATATTGTCCTTAGTGTGGGGAATGGGATCACCATGAGTATGATTAAAAAACATTATTTTTTATTAAATACCATATGGCTTTCTTTTTATTGGATTGTTGAATATTAGGAAAATTTAAACCAATTTAGATCCGTTTTAACTTTGGATCTACCAAATGCTAAGATGGATCAAATATTTTTTTACACTAAAAGTTTGTACCTCAAGAAATTTGAACCTCTCGGTGCTTGGGAAATCCAGAATGAAGATAAATCTAAGTTATTTTAATTTATTTATTTTATATGTACAAAATGTTTTATCACAATAATTTTCTCATTTAAAATTTTAAAAGAATTTAAAGTCTATTTTAAAGAGGATTCATTATTAAAAAAAAAAAACAATTCAATAAATTATTGAAACATTTAATACATAGTTTTACAAAAAATATTGATATAAGAATAAGATAGTTATAAGATTGTTTTATTTCAAATTTATAATAATACACTGGTAGTGGTGTAATCTATATTTTGATTTTAAATTTAAAATATTTGAGGAATTTTTTTTTAAAATTAACTTCATTAATAATTTTGAAAAATATTTTACTAATCATATTTAACATTTAATTATTAAATAATATGTAATTAATTAATTTTATTTATAATTTATATCAAGACTTATGATATGAAATTAAAAAATAATAATAATAATATTAAAAATTATTTGATTAAATTATATTTAAATTAATACATCATTTTCAAATTATTTTAAAAATTGATTAATATTCAAACTTTTATAATAATATTATGAATAACAATAATATAACCCAATACAAATTAATATATAAAACATTTTAATGTCATATTACTGTTAATAAAAAAAAATCAATAACATTTACATTGTGCAAACGTTACTGCATTTTGGAAACATCTCTAAAAGTTGTGGAGACTAAAATCGATCCATACCACACAACATCACCAAACCCACCAAATGATTATCCAAAACTATTGAAAAATGATCAATATGATATTTATTAAGATCTCAATATCCTTTATCTTTCATAAATATCTTCCCGCACATTACAAACCCATGAGCATTCAAATTACCATGGGCGATATTCAGATCCACTACGTGCCGAGGTGTCTCGGCCCTCACTTTTTCACAGGACTGCTCTGGGAATTTGTGAAACAATTGTAAGGATCAATGGTACTCTTTACCTACGCAAGCTCGTAGTAGTTATGGATAAAATATTTCTCACCCCATGACCTTGCTTCTTCAACCGTGGCTATCCCATTGGAAGCTGAAAACATAAGAAATCATATACTCGTATAACCTTCAAATCCAAGCAATAGACTTTGGATATTCTCTTAGATCATTCCATGAAATTTGATACCGCATCGAGTGCAAATTTCTGCTCTGTATGATATATGCCAATAGGGTTTAAACATTGCAGAGCCGTTATCAGTGAGACAAAATATTGAGAGGAAGTGCTCAAATGATAAGAAAAGTAAAAGGAACAGAAAAACTGATTAAACGTGTTCCCCAGAGCGTATTGAAATGCTCATAGTGCCATGCTCGTTTTCGTTGAGAGCTGTAGAATGTGTTCAAATAGGATTTTTAATTGCACGGAATGGCAAGCCCTAATGTGCATATCAGAACTCCATCGCCTGCTCGAGAAACCCCTAAATACATAGTCCAACCATTCAATTTTAATTCGCTCCATCGATTTGGTTGTCGATCCGAGTGATTTGCAATATAACCATTCAAATTTAATCCACTCCGTCGATTTGCATGTTGATCCCCGTGGGATACAATACATTATGGTCGTTGATTTTGATGTCAATCCGAGTGAATATGGTATGCGATGACTGCATATGAAATGTGTTCCTTCATGGATCTATTATGGATGCATGGCGTAGACAAAGATGTGCGATGATAAGGGGTAGAGCCATGGCATGCATATAAACCATACGGCGTAGTTTTTAATCTTCGACATTGATTGCGGTTGGTGGCTCTTGGTCGTCGCATCGTGGGTGGCGGAGGGGAGAGGAGCGGCGCCAGGGAGAGGTGCAGGCGGAGGATGCCATACGGGTCCATCGTCTGGGTTGCTGCCGTCGCCGTTTGCCGGGAGGAGAGAGGGCTGATCGGGAGCTGACACATCAGCTCCCGATTGGTCGAACGAAAGACTCCTCCTTTCCACAATGGGTTCGCAGGAAATGAGATGGAGATTGAAGTACGAAGTGATAAGCTCCTTTGTGGTTAAGCCCGGGTACAATCCTTCCGCAGCTTCGAATTTGGGGACGGCAGCAGCATTACTTGCTGACTGTTCGTTTCTTGCTGTAGAATTTTAGGAGCGACAGAAACATCGTGCAGGGGTGTCGAAGATGAGTTCAAGTTACGGGTGATCACATGGCAGGATTCATGGCGCCATATTGAAACTATGCGGTTTTTCTGTCTCAGTAAGAAGAGCAACCGGGACGCCATGAAAATCTGTAAAATTGGAGTGTGTATTTTTTGAAGCAAAGGAAAAATCTCTTTCTCCTTGAAGCATCACATGGACAGAACTGTCAAAGGACATTCAAGATTCTTTTTCCGGCCATCACTGTCGCTACACGCAACCAGTAGGCCCGGCGCCCACTAGTAGCTCAGGCCATCAAATTCAAAACATTATTTAAAAGATTGGGGTGGTCAAGCTGTCACATCCAAAACAATATTTAAATTAAAAAAGAAATTTGTTATCCTAATATTTTTTTTATAATACAACCTTTGCGTTTTAGTGCATTGCATTTTCACGAATTGGATTCATTTCAATGAAAATGAACCCCTTGGCTTACATCATTTTACTGACTTGGATTCTCCAAAATTTGTTGTGGGTGAATGGTACGTTTAATAAATTAATTATTTCTAACTCCCCCCCTTAATGACTACTTGTCATGATGATTCACAAAGTCTCGTTCTGGTCAAACATAACAAAGAATATGTCGACGTTCATATAAAAGAGCAACCATCTACCGGAATGCATGAGTACCGACTGCTGCATCCGCTAGTCCTGTAGGATGTCTTTCACATACATGATTCTGTCGACCGTTTATCACTGCATATATGTACCTGCAAATCCACCACCATCAGGCGAATTGCATGTGCAGAACCTCCAAAAACACACTGCCTCTCTCGGAAAGATCCGCCACTTCTCCGATCTGCTTCTCCGCAAATCGTCAAACGAAGTTGAGGCTTCCCGCGGATCTTCCAATGAAGTTGAGTTGGCATCTTCCTGAATAAAAATCGTGCGCTTCTGCGCCATTCCCGTGATTTGGCGCATTGGCACGAGTATGTACTGAACAGTCGCGCCAATTGTACTTCTCAGCACAACTGTCAGCTAAGAAAGCACACCAACCCCCTTCTTCTCAGAGATCGATCAATCATCTGAGACTGAGCCAGGTGTTACTGCAGTCCACCTGCTCCTACGAGCACAAAGCTCCCGTGTACACGTCAGCCACTCAGGCAATATGCCACCACCGGGCAAGTCCGATTTGCCACTACCGGGCAAATCCGCCGACTTCAATATGCCACCACCGGGCAAGTCCGATCTGCCACCACCGGGCAAATCTGGAACTTAAATGTGCCACCACCGGGCAAATCCTGTAGCCACTAAGGCTCTGTATGTGGTTTCTGGCTCACCACAAACCATCACTTTACAGTGACAAAAGATGGTTTCAGGCTGACCATAAACCATTACAAAGTGGTTTTAAGATCACCACGAACTTTCAAATGCCTTTAAAAACTTACATTTCATTCCACATTTTGGAGTTTCTGGGTACATACAATGACCATTACAACAACTAGACTTGCTTATAACATGCTAGGGAGTCTATTCCACAGACCATACTAACTCAAACAAACATCTGTTTTGTTGTCCACCATAAACGTTGTCGCCGCTGCTTTACCTCATCTGTTCATTGTTCACATCTTGGGCATCCTTATCTGTTCAAATAACTTCTTGGAAATCCTGTCACTCGTTAGAGTTGAAAATTCTAACAAAATAACTTTGCCTACATTGAGTTAGCTAGGCTCAATAAGGCTCAATAATATTAAAAACATGATTCCAAGCAAATACAACATAAACTCTTCAAATTTAATTTCTCTATCTCTGCCCATAGATGATTATTTTCCAAGCATACCATTAACCATTCCAACGATACCTATGAGGGGTCAACTGATAAAGAAACTGAAACATTGGCACTCACAGCCACACGAAGAGAACACAATTTTCCCTTCAAGAACATTAATCCAGGACTCCACGGTCCAATCTTCCGTTGTGTTTCAGTATCCACTCCCCTGGCAACACAATGCCACTTCCCCTACAGTATCAAGGCTAGTTACTGCATTCAAGCATGTTGCCTCATGCTTGCCACTTTCCATCACCATCTCCTCCCCTGATTACACACACAAACTCGATCATCATGCAGCGCCACCCATTACCCTTTGATGCCATTTTCATTTTCATGTCATCATCGTATCTCGTAATAACTCATTCCTGCAAATAAATTTGTCTATTGTTGGAATGGGCAATTCCAACAAAGACTAACACTCGTGACAATAGTTGCCCAAACTAAATGTCACAATAAGTAAATTAATGCTTTCAACCAGATGACCACTCTTAAAAAGATATTATGACATCATGCCAAATTTCGACAACAAAATTGAGCATCAAGCTTGACAATGCTACTATCCCAACATACAAATATAGCATGTTTTAACACCTCAATTAAATACGAATTCTTATTGTCTGCCTCCAAAAAACGCATGCACATTCAACAGCTTCAGCGCCAACACGCTCCAATAATCTCATCGCTGGCAACTTTTTGGGTTTTCGAATAGGTACAAATTTGGCCCCAATTGCCAATGCAAATATTGACACCAGCCCTCGCCTTTGTCACGTCTTTTTCAAACACACCCACTGCCAAGATATCCCCTTTCCACTCTGTCACGTGGATTTCCGTAGCAAAAAACGTGAACTCTGGCAAAGTGACTTGTGCAGGTTTCGTTTCCGCCACATTGTCAGATCGATTCCCCGCAGTCCTCACCATCGCCGCGCCCAGTAATATATCTGTCCGAAAGAACAGCAGCTGCAAATCGTGCAAATCGTGCACCATCAGATATTCTAACTCCATGGTGCAATTCATAGCGTTCACGCAATCCACGAAGAATAGATATACTATCTTCCACTGATGGCTGACCCACATATACTTGCTGAAACCTGCGCTCCAGAGCAGCATCCTTCTCAATGTATTTGCGGTATTCATTGAGTGTCGTCGCTCCAATACAACGTAGCTCACCTCATCCAAGCATAGGTTTTAATAAGTTGCCTGCATCCATAGCTCCACTTGTAGCACCTGCCCCAACAACGTATGTATCTCATCGATAAAAAGAATGATCTGTCCATTTGATGCTGTAACTTCTTTCACCGCACCAAGATCTGTAAATTCACCATGATCCTTTTCTTGCGAACACAATCCTCCTGTTGGCCATCCAAACTGATTCTTCCACTGCGACACCATGGCCACATTTCAGGCGTATCTGGATTTCTGACAATTGCGATGACAGCGAAAAACCGTGGCCACCATAGCCACAAGAGGCATCATCATAACACAGATCATAAATCTAGTCGATCCGATGAACATAAGAGTCGAGGCTATTCCAAATAGAAGAGAAGCAAATCACCGCTGAATTCATGAGACTGATCGAGACCATCTCTCGAGAGGCTCACATATCGGCCACTGGCAGCTCGCCTCGCAAATTTCACTGTTTGGGAACTGCCGACTTTGACACTCTGTGAGCCAACTCCAGCTACATTTTTGAATGATCTAGTTGAGCTCCTCGAAAGGCTTAGATTCAACTTCGACATGACTGTGAATTTCTTCTTCAGGTTAGTCCAACAACCGGCACTAACTCCAAAAATGTCACAAATTTAGCAGCTGAGTGTAAGCGTAATGAAACTCTTCAACTAAAAAACACACGAACTATAAATCCAGATCCATCCAGCCCCGAATCAACGAAGGCCCACTAAAAAAAAAAAACCACATTGTTTTGGATCCACAAAAAAAACATAACCCGAATCAAACCAGCGAGCCCCCAAAAAACAAAAAACCGAATCGCAGATTTTGAATTGAATGGGCATCTGTAACTCATCGAGGGCCGGAAACCAGAGTTTGTTGCAAGGTTTGGAGTACAGCGTAGTGCAGTGGCCCCATCAGGCTTCCACTGCGCAATCTACAAATCTGTGACAGGCCACTTTGATGCTCTTCCTCACGATCTGCGACTTTCAACAGAACTCAAGGCAGCAACAAATTAGCCGATGCACCAAGTAATCAAGCTGATCGAACTTGGGTTGTTGCTTCAATCACCATGACAGGATCCATGACCAGCACCAAGAAGATCCGAACGCTGCTCCAGTCCACTCACAAATTCTCTGCAATCGTTGCTAGAATCTCAACCGCTCGAGGATCCACGTAGGCAGCTCCAAAACGCTCACGGTCTCACTCAGCACACAGTCACCGTGCCTGCGTACCAGTGCACTTTCCACACAGCACTCACCCACGCAACTGCACTCTTCACTTTCTTTCGCAGTCCAGCTCTCGCCACATCAAAGGATGGGCGCACCCCTGCTCCAACACACCTTCGCTCAAACAAATGGACAACAAATAAATCAACAAAATATAAACCTCCCCAAAATCGCTTTATTTCCCTCCTTTATTAGGAGAGGCGAGGCCAGAGCACTACGGGCTCTGCTCGATACGTAAAGAATAGATGTTTTATCACTCAATATTCTATCATTGGAATGAGAAGGTGACTCCACATATTACCTCTGAAAGCAGAAGTCTTCGTGGTTCTTGGAGCGTACGATGGTTGTGGTTGAGAGATTCTCTCAACCACACACTAAACTAGGAAAGAATATAGTTCTAACTACATCCTATTATGTAGGAACAAACTCCTCAAATGGAGAATTACAACTATAGACAAGTAGGAATTAATTATTTCTAACTATAAATGGTTTAATAAATGAGGTATTTGTTTAAATATGTGTTTTACAAGTTTTAAAGAGATAAAATCACAAGTTTATTTGGAATAAAGAGCTAGAAAAAAAAAATGATATATCAAAGTTTGATCTCACTCATAACCATAAACAAAAGGCTTACGTAAGGGTCAATATTTTTTGGAAAGCTTAAATTTTTATTGCTCAATTAAAGACTAGGGTAAATATTTCTTAGAGAGCTTAAATTCTTATTGCTCAATTAATTGCCTAAATTTTTGAAACAGGGAAAGTTCTGCAAATATTTTGACAACCAACTCTTGGGATAATTTATTTAGCAAGACCTTTAACAAAAAGTTAAAAATTATTGGGATAACTTATTCAGCAAGAGGTTTGTATATTTTTTTAACTGCACAAAAAAAATTAAAATTATGTTTGGACTTTAATTTTTTTTTCTTGCTTCCTTGGTTCATTGTATTTCACTATTATGGTTTTTTCACAATTCTAATAATTAATATTTTTTTCAATTATTTAATTGTATTTCACTATTAAAGGTTTTTCACAATTCTAATAATTAATATTTTTTTTCAATTATTTAATTGTATTTCACTATTATGGTTTTTTCACAATTCTAATAATTATTATTTTTTTCAATTATTTAAATGTCCAGAGAAAGATACTTATTTTATTTAATTATTTAATTGTATTTCATTATTATGGGTTTTTCACAATTCTAATAATTATTATTTTTTTCAATTATTTAAATGTCCAGAGAGAGATACTTATTTTATTTAATTATATAAAGTATTGTTTAAAGAGATACTTATTTTATTTAGTTATATAAAATATTGTTTAGTGAGACATGTTTATTTTGAAATAAGTTTCTTAGTTTTTTTCATTTATTTTTTAATTATTTAAATTATTGTTTAGTAAGGGATGTTTATTTTATTTAATTATTTAAATTTTTGTTTAGAAATATATGTTTATTTTGAAATAGGTTTCTTAAATATTTTGTTAAAAAAATGTAAATAAGTATAATTTAATAAAAGGAGACTATTTCTCTCTTCTTTTTTTATATAAAGGAATTCAATTGAATTCTAATCTTAATTTTAATAGTTAATCAATACTTTATTATTTTATTTCAATTATTTTAACAATAATACATATTTGTCTCATCATTATTGCTATACAAAAAATTAAGACTTGCACAACCATAAAAAATAAATGGTTAGTAAATTTTGAGAGGCATCAATCCATGATAAACATCAAAAACTTACTTTATGATACATCTCACATTATAACTTTATTTTAAATTATTATTGTAATGCCCCTAGTAAGTTTGTAAATATTGGTTTAGTCCACTTTAAAGGACATTGTTTTACTTTGTAGGCCATGGAGAAGCCAAAATAATATTTTACATATACATATATTTTTATTTATTAATTGCATAATGTTTATGTAATGGCCATGAAATCATAATGGGAAACAATGCTAGAGAGACTCACACCCCAGCTAATTGAACAATTGTGAGCAACTTCCTTGGAAATAAAACTTCCAAAATGAAAGCCAATAGGGTAATGATGAACCTGAGGCAAGAAGGGAGGAGAAGAGACTGAAAAACTATGAAAGATTATTGCCATTAAAGGATTGTAGAGTTGGTTGGCCAATGGAGTCAATCTCAAGCTTAAATGCTCATATTATGAACTCTTGAACAAGTCTGCTTTAGATCAAATGGTCATTGGAAGATCATCTTGTATTGATCACTGTTCTGAAACAATTCTAAATGTGAAGCAGGCTCAAAGGGAGACACAGTGATAAGACTAGTCTCGTTGGTTGGGAGGAGCATTGCTTTCCCAATGATTTTATGGTCTACTAAATATTCAACCAAGAATTGAGAAAAAAATAAGTATTGTTTAATTCCATTCTCTATATTGATTATTCATCAGGTGTGTAATCATTTACTAAGTATTTGTGATAGTCTTTGCTAAATTGATTAAGTCTATTTGTTTTCTTTTGTTGAAAAAAAGGAAACTCGATGATTGTGGTCGGTCTTACAGGACATTGGCAGTAATGAATGAGAATGTTTCTTTTCTTTCTATTTTTCCTAGCAAGGGCCTAGGGTTAGTTCTCAGGCCAAGTCATCTGAGTCGACAACCTGGGAACCATATCTATTTTCTCATAATGTAAACAAGATGATCTGTGAAATTTATAACAAGCTATGTGCTCATAACAAATTACAGATAGTTGTGATTTGTTGAGTCAATTAAATATGGGGACAAGGGAGAATTTTTTTTTTAACCCTATAAGAGGTTATCTCCTAGGCCAAATCGATTATTGACAACCTTGGAGCGGTCCTTCAACCTCACTGGACTTTAATTTTATTCAAAGGAGGGAAATACGAACTCCAAAAAGCACACAATATTCAATTAATAACCAGAAGAATTAAACAAAAATTAACTATGGCATATCGAAAGGAATTCATGTAAACCGACCTTGAGCTAAATAGACAAGGGAGTCGATATAATAAAATTAAAATTGAAACGATACAGAAAAAAATAGCATAGTCCCTGCGCAAAGATGACAAGCATAAATAGATCTATAGACACGATGACATGCATATGGTTTGTAATGTTAAGAGCAACGGTGTAGCTACTGGCTCTCTCCGGGAGGTTTCATCACAACGCCTCCCTCCTTCGTAGGGATTGGGAGATGAGGTATATGGAGTATGTCTCATGATTAAAGGCGCTATCGAGGAATGGGGATTGGTCTATGGAATATCATCACTCATTTATTTCATTTTCCGACGGGACCGAATACCCAAGATACAACATCCCATCATTTTTCACTGTGGGATAAGTGGAGTATTTTCTTCCCGTTATCGAAGCCCTGTAAAGGGTTTGAGGTTCAGGTCTGTCATCGATGGTGGAATGTAGGAGGATGCCTCTGTTGTCTCTATTGTTGCTATGGTAATTGATCCTAGTTTTTGACACTCAGTGACTGTTTTATGAGGCCGGATGGTTGCATCCATTTGGAAGGGGATTTCAAAACTTCGGCGCTCGAGACTCACAATGTTTTTGTTGCAATTATCTCTCCAGGAGCTTCTCTGAACATTCCAGTGATCCCACTGGCCGGAATCGGGAGGATTTCAAATTTCTCCAGGGCGGGAGTTCCGGGCACTCCCTGGTGAGGGTGACCTATCAACTACCACTTATTTCACATTTACGCTGGGTAGTAACATTAATGGGACTAATCTAGTGGGCGACATTTGAGTACCTTTACGTATGGGCCTGTGATTTCGAGATTTTCACTAAGGTGGCAGATCGTTCTATCATTCAATTATCCCTACCTACCCTGACCTCCAAATCATTTGGGTGGTACTTTCCTTAGGGATTGTGGATTATTCCTTAAATGATCATTGGGCTGGTAAGCCTTCTCTTTGAAGGCGGTAGTGTCCAGATCTTTCCTTTTGGGGCCACATCGCAAGTCTGAAAACATAATTGGCGGATTTGGCCAGAGACGAGAATTCGAAGGCCCTACTGTAGGCGATGGAGGTGGCGGAAGGCAGTGCGACGTTCTTTACTCACTTTGATGTCCATCTCTCATTGTTAATTTCTCAGGAGGATGGGGTCACCTTGAAGGACGTGAGGGATCCTATCTATGTTACTGATCCATTTTCACCCTCATGTAACCTGAACATAGATGAATTTAAACTAAACAGAGAGGGTTGTAACCACTAGAGTTGCCCTTTTTGTTGTAGTAAAGCATATAAACCTATAGCGGAGGGCTTCTTATTGAGTTTTGGCCTCGACATTATGTGGGATCGGGCCGAAAGTCTGCAGACTCGGGCCCTGGTTGGCCGATGGTGTTTTGACAAACTTTGCAAATTATATTTTCTTCAATGTCTTACTGAAGTCTAGGATAAGCTATTGGGTTACCCCTAAGATTTTCATAGTACAGAATGGGTGGTGGAGCTTTCATTTTATGAAACCAGAGGATGTGGGGGAGGTCTTCCGGCGAACTTGGGTGTATGGGAGGTGCTTCCTTGCACTTCATAGATGGTATATAGGATTTAATCCCACGCGTGATACCCCTATGAATCATTTGGTGTGGGTCAAATTACTAGGCCTACCTCTGGAAAATTGGTCGATGTTGGTTCTCACATCCATGGGAAACAACATCAATACTTGTCGTTTTGTGGACCCAAAGTGCTTGGGAGTTTTCGACAAGCACGTAGCTTGGATTATGGTGGAGCTATCATTTTCCAGTGGCCTCCCGACCCACATCGACCTGGAATGGGAACAGAGGGTACATAGGAAACTAATAGAATATTGGAAGATTCCTTTTCGCTGCCATTTTTGTCATTACATAGGTCATCTAATGAGGAATTTCCAGAGGTGGCATAATGGGAAGAATATGAACTTGATATCAACTGACGGTCTGGTTCCAGGTGATGAATAGGCAGTTCGAATGGAGATGGCGCATCGTTGGGACTATGCACCATAATTGCACCTGCAAACAGGTAAGAATCCAAAAGTATCTTACTCTCCTTCTCTTGTTCGTGACCATACTATTTCTGGGGGCATGATGCCGATTGTGGGACTGGTTAGTAGGCCTTTACAGAGGTCTAAGTCTCTCAGGGATGTGGGGGATGGCCCAAAACTTGTGCGGGGTCTCCATAAGAAATTGACAAATGACATGCAGACTCCGCTACCCCTTCCTGACCTCTCAGAGATGGACCACCCTTGGTCATCCGTTCATCTCAATGTATCTTCCCCTTCCGATCATCCTTCTATTGAGCCCTCGTCCTACATGCCTCTGGGATCCTCGGTAAGTGAGGCTCTCATGTCTCCCAAAAATTCGATAGGGAGTGACATTGACTACTTGTTAAATATAATGGAGGCAGAATTGGCCCCTTTGGTGGTCCATACTGGTTAGCCCTTATCTCCCATCATTATTATCAGCCCCACTTCGGCTTATAATGTCACCATTTGAAAAGGGAAAGGTCGTCCTCGTCAAAAGAAGAAGTCTATCTCTGTTGTGGTCTCTAAATCGGAAATTCAATATGGAAATTTCAGGGAAGTCCCAATCAATCTATCCTTGGATAGGGTCCTTAGAGCATTGGAACCCTCTAAACCTATGAATTGATGATCCTTTGCTCACTAAACATTAGGGGACTCGGGGGGTGGGATAATTTTGTTTCTCTGAGAGATTTTTATCGACAGTTGGACCCTATTTTGATCTTCATTTAGGAAACCATGAAATCGGCTAACAAGTCAATTACATTTTTCCGTGCTATGTTTCCAACATGGCATATGGTTGCGAAGGACGCTAAGGGGATATCCAGGGGTTTGGCTGTGCTCTGGGACCCCAGGTGCGCTACTCTCAAAGCATTTAGCTTTTTTGGAGGGATTATTTTTTCGGGTCATTTCCGTAGACACTCACATAGAGTTAAGTTGGTCAACTTGTATGCTCCTTAAAACAACATGGACTATTTCTGGCACAGATTGGAGATATGTGGTATACTCACTCTTGAAAATTCCATCATCGCAGGTGATTTTAACTACACTTTAAATGCTCGGGAGATATGGGCAAGTTCAAGTCAGACAGATCCACTGTCTAATTACATTGGGGATTTGATAAGTTACTCTCACATGAAGGATATCGAACCGGGTAAGTTAGGTATGCCTTGGTATAATGGCCGCAAGGGAAGTGAATTCATTGGTAATCGTTAGATAGATTCCTGGTACAGGAATATCTTCTGATTCAGTTGGGGCGGGTAAAAGCATGGGTGGAGGCCCTACTCATTTCTGATCGTAGGACAATACTGTTGGAGTGGCATTTTGAAAATAATATGAAGGGGTGCCCCTTTAAATTCAACAGGGCTTGGCTTGAAGATGAGGAGTTCAACAATATGGTAAGGGAATTCTTCAGATCTAATAGAAGGGAACCTGGGTCATCCCCTATGGAATATCTTTCCTTCACACTGAGAGTACTAAAATTGAAGGTCCGGGAATGGGATATGAGAAAGAAATAGAGTATGAAACACAAGCTAGAGGGGATTGCAAGAGAGACGGTTCAAATACTCATACTACTAGATGTCAGGATCCTGATCGAGGAGGATTGGAACAGACTTAAAGAACTTGAGTCGGAGAAAAGGAAGATATTACACATACAAGAACAAACATGGAGGTTGAAGAGTCGGGTGTAGAAATTATACAACAAGCATGTATATCATGGATTCAACATGATCTAAAAATGTACTAAATTTAAATATTGAATCGCTTCTAGAAATCAATTGTGGAATTAAAAACATAATCGCCAATCACATGAAGTAAATAAGAATCAATCAAGCCACAACACAGATAATTTCTCGGGGAAAGCTTGTTGCTCAAAACCCCACTATATTCTATTGTATATTCAGCATGGAATCATGAAACAATTACATACAAATCTTCTCACAAGAGCCCTCTTGTACTTAGCTAATTTTCTCACACTGTCTCTGATAAAACTGACCAATACTTAGCAATTTACTGCCTCTAGATAACCTGCCTTTCTTGCGCAAACCCTGATGAATGCAATCCTTATTATTTAGGAATTTTTCCCTTCCTTGATTGCGCAAGTATCATGAGCACTCCAATGGGTGTTTGGTTGCATGGGTGCAACCAAATAACCTTACAACTGATAGTCAACTTCCCTTTCACCTAGATCTCAACTGGGTCTCCACTGGATCTGACATGCATGCAACTAATAATAGTAAATCCTCAGTTGCATGTGAGATCACTGATTGTGAATTAATTAATATTTAATTCACTTGATCTATCACTAGTGTATCAAGCAGTTACAACTAACACAACTGAGTTTAACTCACTTAATTGAGTTAAACTAATTACAACCTACATTAACTAATGCACCACTGCATTTTGAACTCTGTTACAACTAGAATTACTCTGCATGCCTCACCAACTACCTCTAACTCGAAATTCATGAGCTAACTGAGTTTATCACACTCAGTTAACTATTACAAGTTATTTTGATATTAGATTACATTTTATTTTCCATATTAATTAAGGGATAACTAAAATAGACATGCAACAAATTTAGCCCACACCGGTGTAGGTGCTGCTAAGACCTATGGTCCCACACTAGTGTAGGTGTTGCTTGGAACTCTTGGTCCCACACTAGCATGGGTGCTGAAATTTTCTTGTTGAACTTCAAAACTCCCTCTCAACAAGAAAGGGATTATCCTTCACCCTGATCCTGCCTCTATGGTATTCGAATTTGCTCCTAGTGAGTGTCTTCGTCAGAATATCTGCATCCTGATCTTCCGTGGGAATGTACTAAAGTAACATTATCTGCCTTTGCACACAATATATAAGATGATGGTATTGGATATCTATGTGCTTGGACCTATCATGAAACACAAGATTAATCGAGAGTTTAATGCAACTTTGATTATCACAATGTATCACTGTCAGATCCATCTGAGAACCAAACAAACCAACCAAGATCTTTCTCATCCAGATAGCCTCACATGCAACTTGCATTAGGGGAATTTTGAGGTCTAAAATAGGCTTCCTAAGGAAATTATAAAATAATAATGGAAATAATAAAATAATATTTGATTATGTCATCAAATTTTATAGGCAAAAAAGAAAAAAACTAATTTTTCAACTCGTATTTTCAACTTATCTCCTAAATTTTTTACTCAAATTTTGAGCGGGTGTACTTGTTGGATGCAAAATCTAATTCCTCATCCAAGGAGTACCCATGTTGTATACTTTCAATGGATCCCGCTACATGAAAAATGAGAAATACATGAAAAACGTGATTGCAATCATGTTTTTTCATGTATTTCTTATTTTCATGTAGAAGGGTCCATCAAAAGTATGCAACATGGGTACTCCTTGGATGAGGAATTAAATTTTTCATCCAACGAGTATTCTCGCTTGAAATTTGAGTAAAAATATTTGAATATAAGTTGAATATACGAGTTGAAAAAGTAGTTTTATTATTTTATTATTTTTTAATATTTTTACCTTTTTACTTTAAAAAAGGTGAATCATCCCCCATGGTTGACATCATCATCTTAAATCCTATTGGTTATTATAAAGTTTATTTTGGTTGTACATTTTTCTTAAGAGGCCCATTTTAGACCTCAAATTTCCCCAAATGCCTTGCTGCCATGTACTCTGCTTCCACTGAACTGAGTGCCATAGATCGTTGCTTCCTGCTATACCAAGAAACTGTTGTTGATCCTATGCCGAAGATCCCTCCTGATGTGCTATTTCTTTCTAATGGACTGCCTGCCCAATCTGAATCCATGAAGCCTTGAAGCTTCACTCCCTCTATCTGTCTGTACCATAGACCATACTCTGATGTGCCCCTTAGGTATCTCAAGACATGCTTCCCCACCTTCCAAAAGATCTTGGTAGGCTTAACCATAGCTTGACTCAGCTGGTTAATCGCGTAGAAAATGTCTAGTCTAGTGTTCACTAGATACATCAGTGAACCAACTAACTGTCTCTAGATAGTAGGATCCACTACCTCTCCAGAAGTAGCATCCTCTTTCCTCCAATTTCCTAGAAGAGGAGTATCCATGGGTTTACAGCTCTCCATGTGAAACTTACCCAGTATCTCTTTGGCGTACTTTCCTTGAGAATTTTTTTTTTTCACCATCTCGCTACCATATTTCCAAACCAAGGAAATAATGAAGGAGTCCCATGTCCTTCATTTCAAACTCTCTTGCAAGATCCTCCTTGCATGAGTGTTTCAGCTTCTCATCACCGGTCAAAATTAGATCATCAACATAAAGAACAATAATCAATATCTTACCCTCAACCACAATCTGGTATGGGTTTGCATCAAATTCAATTTTGGTGAAGCCCAGCCCAGTGAAATAGTTGTCTATCTGAGTGTACCAATCACGAGGTGCTTGCTTAAGCCCATACAGTGCTCTCTTGAGTCGACACACATGAGACTCGTTGTTGAATATCTCGAACCTTTAAGCTGCTCTATGTACAGTTCTTCCTCAATCACTCCATTGAGAAACACAATTTTCACATCCATGTGATGAATGCACCAACCCATCTGCGCTGAGAGTGAAAGGATGGATCTAATGGAAGAGTACCTTGCAACAGGTGAAAAAGTATCATCATAATCGATCCCCTCGATCTGTGAGAATCCCCAGGCCACAAATTTGGCCTTGTATTTCTCCACACTCCCATTAGCAGCTTTCTTTACCTTGTAGATCCATCTAGATCCAACCATTGATTTGTCGACCGGTCTTGGGACAATCTCCCATGCACTGTTCTTGACAATGGAGTCATACTCCTCCACCAGTGCATCAACCCAAGTTGGTTGCAGCACTGCCTCCTGAAAGGAAGATGGTTCAGTCACAATACATTTTCTCATAAGAGCCATGTATCCAGTAAACCTGTCTAGAGACTGTCTCTCTCTGCACTGTGAAGTATGGGCTCCTACATTCTCTGCAGCATCATGTCTCAATATATCAACTTCTGTGATGTGCCTTCTGCCATTTCTGATGGATGGCTCTGCATGAGTGTTTTCCGCCACTCCACGATCCTCCTCATGTGGTTGCTCCACATATTTAGGTTCATCCTTGGGAACCAAGAGTTCCTCCTATACACGCAAGTCCAAGTCCCTCTCAAGGGACAACCACATCGCTTTCTCTTCATCAAATTTTATATCCCGTCGCACAACAGTCATTATGCTATTTGGAAAATATACCCGATAGTTGTGGGATGTTTCAGTGTACCCCAAGAAAATCTCGATCTCAGTTGTTGGTTCCAGCTTCTTCTTGGCATCTTTGGTCACATGCACATAAACATATGAGACAAAAATCTTAAAATGTGAAATATCAGGTTTCTTACTGGTGAAAGCCTCTTCTGGTGTACTCATGCCAAGAATCCTATGAAATGTTTTTGAATAAATACCGCAGTGTTGCATGCTTCCGCCCACAGATGCATCAGTAGGCCTTGATCATGCAACATCGCTCTTGTTGCACCCACAATCGTTCTGTTCTTTGTGGGTTATGAGGCGCTACCAGTTCTCTTCGAATTCCTTCTTTGTTGTAGAATTTCTTGAATTCGTTAGAGATGTATTCACCACCATTATCGCTCCTAAGAGCCTTCACTTGCTTCCCCGTGTCTTTCTCCACCAGTGCCTTAAACTCAAGAAACTTTGAGAATGTCTGATCTTTCTTCTGCATGAAGAAGATCCAACACTTACGAGAAAAGTCATAAAAAAATATCACATAGTACTTATGTTTTGTTGTTGAAGCAACAAAGAATGGTCCACACACGTCTGTGTGAACTCTCTCAAGTATCCCCGAAGCTCGGCTCTCCTTCTCATGAAAGGTGGCCTCTACATATTTTCCCATAGTACATCCCTTGCATGTGCTTGACTGCGCAAGTGTACCCTTGGGAAGACCAGTAGAAATCTGCTGCATGAATTTCAAGGCTCCATGGTGAAGATGGCCCAATCTCCTGTGCCATAATTTTCCCTCATCCCGGCTACCACTTTGTTCGCTTTGCCCTTCAATGTTGCACAGCCAACTACATCCAGCTTGTAGAGATTATTAACTCGAATCCATATCTTCTTGGCTTGTCCTATTGTTTTGTGTCGTAGGAAAGATTTTCCTTCACTAAAAACAACATCATAGCCTCTATCCTCCAACATTGAAACTGAGACTAATTTTTTCTTCAAACCTGGTACATGCATTACATATTTTAATTGAAAGGGTTTACCTAACTATCTCTGGAAGGTAATGGTACCAATCCTGGTAGCACTATACCGCTCATCATCACCCATTTCAATATGCATATGGAGATCCTTCTCCTCCAAGCTACTGAAAAGTTCCTTGTCTCTCATCATGTGAAAGGAAGCACCACTATCTAAATAACACACAGATCCCAATGCACTTGACACCATGCATGCGATCAATGAGAAGTCAAGCTCAAATTGCGAGGCCAAAGCCTTACCAGTTGGAGATCCTCCAACCTTCTTGTTCTTCTTCTTTTGTGGACAGTTAGTAGCATAATGCCCATGCTCATGACAATGAAAGCACTTCACCCTAGACATGTATCGATTCTTGCCATATTTGGACTCAGATTTGGAATGGAATTTATTCCCCTTCCGCTTCTTTGCCTTGGCAGCCAAAGCACAATCTTATTCATCTTCATTCTTAGATGAAGATCCATCTCTGGTGTTTCGTCTGAACTCCTCCTGCACCAAATCCGACCACAGTCATTCCCAATCTGGAAGCTTACCCCTTCCATTGACAAAGTCTTGATAACTGTGCAAACTATTGGGAAGTCTTAGGAGAGCCAAACTCACCAAATCATCATCAACGACAGTTATGCCAACGCTCCCCAATTCATCCCAACATTGGAAAAACTTTGTTAAATATTTTGGCATGGATTCACCTTTCTCAATCTTGATCTTCTTGAGTTTATCTTTGAGCACCAATTTCCTATGGTCACTTCTGCTCTGAAATAGATCCATCAAAACCTTCCACATTTCATATGGTGTGGCTTTCCCATGGAGAGTTGAGACAATGTGGTCTCGTACTCCCTCCAATAGGATCCTCCTCGCCTTTTCCACTTTCTTTTTCCATGCATCAAGATTTGCAGCATTTGTCACAGCGGGTTTAGGAACATCATTGTCAATGAATTCCTTCAAGCCATTGTCTTCGAGTACTGCCTCCATCTTGTCCTTCCAAGAAATATACTTTGAGATTCCTTCGAGTGCATACTCCAACCTCAAGCCATTGAAAGCCATTTCGATCCTGAATCAGCTATAGCACCAAGAAAGTCTTTCTGCAAATTCAAATTCTATCCAGTCACAACTCAACTTCTCCTTCACTATTGTGATTTCCTGTGCTTTGATACCATGTAGAAATTATGCAAAAAGCATGTATATCATGGATTCAATCAACACTGAATCGCTTCTATAAATCAATTGCGGAATTAAAAACACAATCGCCAATCACATGAAGAAAAGAAGAATCAATCAAGCCACAACACAGATAATTTCCCGGGGAAATCTTGCTGCTCAAAACCCCACTATCTTCTATTGTATATTCAGCATGGAATCATGAAATAATTACATACAAATCTTCTCACAAGAGCCCTCCTGTACTCAACTAATTCTGTCACATTGTCTTTGATAAAATTGACCAATACTTAGCCAATTTACTGCCTCCAGATAGCCTGCCTTGCTTGCGCAATCCCTGATGAATCAAATCCATATTATTTAGGAATTTTGGCCTTCCTTGACTTCACAAGTATCATGGGCACTCCAATGGGTGTTTGGTTGCATGGGTGCAACCCAATAATCCTACAATCGATAGTCAACTTCCCTTTCACCTAAATCTCAACTGGGTCTCCACTGGATCTGACATGCATGCAACTAATAATAGTAAATCCTTAGTTGCATGTGAGATCACTAATTGTGGATTAATTAATATTTAATTCACTTGATCTCTCACTAGTGTATCAAACAATTGCAACTAGCACAACTGAGTTTAACTCACTTAACTGAGTTAAACTGATTACAACCTACATTAACTAATGCACCACTGCACTTCAAACTCTGTTACAACTAGAATTACTCTGCATGCCTCACCAACTACCTCTAACTCGAAATTCATGAGCCAACTGATTTTATCACACTCAGTTAACTATTACAAGTTATTTTGAGATTAGATTACATTTTGTTGTCCATATTAATTAAGGGATAAATAAAATAGACATGCACCAAATTTATCCCACACCAGTGTAGGTGCTGCTAAGACCCGTGGTCCCACACTAGTGTAGGTGGTGCTTGGACCTCCTGGTCCCACACTAGCGTGGGTGCTGAAATTTTCTTGTTTAACTTCAACATCGAGCTATCTGGCTAAAAGAGTGTGATCGGAATACCAAATACTTCCACTCTTCTGCCAATAGTAGAAAGATACAAAATTCCATATGGAATATTGAGATTGATGGTATCAATTTCAATTCCATTGAATAGATTCAAATGGAGGCAGTAAAATACTTTGAACATTTTTATAAAGCGATAGAGGGATCCTTTGTGGAGGCGCAATTATGGGTAGTGGATAATTATCCCCTGATGTTCTCGCCTGAAGATAATGATTGTATATTTAAGAGTGTCAACACGGTTGAGGTGGAAGACATACTCAAGTCATTCACCCTAGACAAAAGTTCGGGGCCAGATGGATGGACCCCAGATTTCTTCTTCCATTTCTCATACTTTTAAATGAATGATCTTACTGAAATGGTGGAAGAAGTGAGACAGAAAGGAAAAATCCTGGGGGCGATTAATTCTACCTTTCTTGCTCTTATCCCAAAGAGGAAGTGCTCGTCGAATTTTTAGGAATATAGGCCTATTTCATTATGTAATACATTATACAAAATTACATCCAAACTTATTGCTGAAAGAATCAAAGGGGTCTTATCCAGACATATCTCCCCAGAACAATTTGGTTTTCTTAATAATCAAATTATACATGATGTTGTGGCCACCACTAAGGAGATTGTGCATATGATCCATAGCCGAAAAGGGAGGCTGTGATCATGAAAGTGGACCTAAGCAAGGCTTATGATTGGGTTGACTGGGCATATTCGAGAATGGTCCTCTATAAAATTGGGATGCACAAAGACATGGTGGAATGGGTTACGAGATGTGTGTGTAATAGTTCAATGGCCATACTCATAAATGGGTCAGCCTCCAAATTTTTTAAACTGGGTAGAGGTTTGCAACAGGGCTCTGCATTGTCGGCTCTTCTGTTTCTTCTTGTCATGGACGTCTTAATCATTAAGATCAATAAGGCTACGAAAGTGGGCACTTTCCAGGGCATAAAAATTACGACACATCGGGACATCTCCCATAGCTTATTTGTGGGTGACATGATGATGTTTGGCCTGATGATTAAACATTGCTGGGAAAGCCTTAACCACATTTTTCAAAGGTTTTGTGATGCATCAGGGATGCTTGCAAATGAAGATAAGTCTTGCATATATTACTCTGATGGGGATCACAGTCACATTGAACAGATTGGGAGGATTTATAATTTTAGAACATGTCCACTTGCAGAGGGACTGACTTATTTAGGGTTTCATCTTAAACTAATAGCTTATCGAGTGGCGGACTGGTAGTGGCTCATTGATAAATATCACAAGAGGATCATTGGGTGGTCACTCAAATGGCTGTCGAAGGGTGGAAAGATAACCCTGGTGCAGGCTATCCTCGAATAGATAATTGTCTACTAGGCCCATCTTTTTATGATTTCAAAAGCCATATTAAATAGAAATGAGACATTTCTGACTAAATTTTTGTGGGATAGGAGTAAAGGGGAAAGGAAATACCATATTTCCAGATGGGACTTGCTTATTGTGCCTAAGGGTTGAGGGGTTTGGGGCATTTTGAATATTTATTATTTTGGAAAGGCGATGTTGATGAAATATTTATGGAGATGCTTACACACATTGGGCATATGGCGAGATATCATCAGAAACAAATACTTGAGGACCCAGGACATGGAATGATCCAGGTGGCTCCAGAGACACACACATGACAAAGAGGGCTGATGAAAGCTCAAAAATAAAAGTGTTTGGATTGCTCTCAAACTAGGTTCAGGTTGAATATATCGTCGTCTTTATCGCAATAGTGCGAATGGTTCGTCAAACCGAGCTCGTATGCGAAAGTTAAAGGCAATAAAAGTTTTGGGTTGACTTGGTGACTTGACAGGCTTAATGAAGGCGCAATTTCGACCTTTTTCGGCTAGCTCCGGCCAGATTCTAGGAAATTTGTGGCCTCTTTAATTTGACTCCTATAGTCAAATTCGAGTTTTTTAAAAATGGCTAATTTGTTCTTTTAAAACAAAAAATATTAAAAAAAAGGGGAGTGATGGGCCACCACCCCCGCCACCCCACTTGATGGCATGTCATAACAAATAATATATATATATATATATATATATATATGGGCTGGTGGGCCATGACCCCTGCCGAACCCCATGAAGCTCCACACCATAAAAGGCGTATGTTAAAACATATATAATATATATGTTAAAACATATATATATATATATATATATATTTTAAACATATATGATACATTGTACAAACGGACGGTGGTGGATTCGGGAGTGCGTTGCCCGATACAGGTTTGACCACCCGAGCCCCTCCCTCAATATTTGGATCTCAACCAACTTGGCTAGTGGCTCCCTTGGGGAGTCTGCTCATATTTCATCATTTAAACCCGTCATTTCACAAGTGCGGCCAACAGACCTAGGCACACATTTCGAGGAAGAGACTAGAGGAATGGTGCACACAGTTCGAGTTAGATTCCAGTTTGATGCCAAGGGAATCTTTTGATCTCAAGGAGGTAAAATTTCAGAATGTATTAAAATTTATATGAATTTTAACCATAATTTCGTAGGGAACACAATGGTACACCCTAATTTTCCTTTTGAGCAGCGGTTTTGCAGATTCCCTGTGGAGGAGAATCTTCAGGAATCTTGAGGGAACCTCACAAATTCCTTAGAGGCTGAAATTCGCCGGTGTCAGAATGAGATCAACTTTATACTCATTCTTCTTGAAATTTCACAAGGATCTCAATGGTGAGATCATATTCTTGTTTTGAGTTGCAGATTTATAGATTCCTGGTGGAGTAGAATATTTGAGGAATCTAGGGGGACTCTAAGAGATTCCCTAAGGCCCAGATTTCCCCTTTGTCATAATTTAGAAATTTGACAGTCAATTTTTCACTATTCGAAGACAAGAATCTGATAGTGTATTCAAATTTTCCATCTGAGCTTTATATTTTTCTGCCACTTTTCAAAGTGGAATGCAGGTGTCATCATTCAGTGAGTGAGCAGTCAATTTCACACCTTTTGACACCACAATTGCGGTAGTGATTTCAGATTCGGTAGCCGAGCAACTAATTCTTCAGTCATCTTCCATGTGAAGTATATGATGCGTTGTGTTCATGTACTTCTTTGTCTCTTTGCTATGAGATGCATTGTGCTGTATAGATCCTTGTTGATGTTTGATTTGGGATCTTGTTTTGTTCTTGATGTGAGATGTAATTTCTGTCATGGATTTGTATTATGTTGAGATCCCTTTGCTACCATGCTGGTGGGATACTGATTGTCACATGTTTTTTTGATTGATATCGCTTTTTTGCCATGTTGGCGGGACACTCATAGTCATTATGTGTGAGTTATTGTCATACTGATAGGACTCCTTGTTGTGAATGAGAGTTCCTATAGTGGAACATCTCGTGGAGAGGTCCAACCACTCCTGTGTGAGGGCATTTTCCTTGTACGACAGAGAAAACACCATCCATGTACATCATTACTATTACAACACTTAATGCAATGACCTACACCATCTTGAAACTGAGGCCCGAAGATGTAGTCCCTCCTGGACGAAATCCGTTATCAATCTCTTATGTTGCCACTGTTTGTTATGTTCCTCTTCTTTAAAACATGCATATGTTCATTAACACTTTTATTAAATGAAATTATAAACACTTTAGCCGAAGTAAAAGGTATTGTTTAAGGGTATCAGGAATTTACCCAGATAAAGTGGTATCAGAGCAATCTTCTTGCTGATTTGGATTGCAGGCGTGAACCATAGAATGTTTGCTGAGTTGAGTAATGGAGGATGTCAAAGACATGTATGAGACCATGCTCAGGGTGTCCGAGAAAGTGAACATGTTGTATGGAGCTTATGAGAAACAGGCAGCAAACAACGCTGAATTGAAGACATTGCTACAGGAAGAGAAGGAGGAAAAACATCGATTGCAACTTCAGTTGCAAGCCACGACAGAGATGTTGGAAGAATTGAAGCGCAAAAACGAAAGTCTACAAACATATCATGATGCATTAAAGACACTTCTACAGGAAGAGAAGGAGGATAAGCAACGATTGTAGCTTCAGCTACAAGCCGCGACATAGGCCTTGGAGGAAGTGAAGCACAATAAATACTTAGATAAACCTTCCTCACTTGTTTCAAAATCAACATCTGAGGTAAATCGTGTTCATTTCTCTTCAGTTTCATCTTCACGTGATATAATTTCTGTTGGAAGTGTGGAGATACCCATTACAGGAACCGGCATGAGACTCCTCACCAAGATGGGCTACAAAGGAGGAGGACTAAGGCATTCATGGTCAAGGTATAACTCAACCATTGGAGGTTGTACAGAGACCTCACTATGCAGGTTTTGGATACACTGAAGAAGGATGTTTGAAGGACATCAAAGGCAAACAAACATTGTTGAACTCACCAGGAAAGAGGATTGATGGGAACACTTCACCATCATTTCATGGTAGTGCATGTTGCAAAGAAAGAGCTGAGGCAAGATCTCATCACCATGATCGCACCAGAGACCACCAGAGATGACATAATAAGTCTCATTATTCCAGAGTTCATTTCGATTATAAATTTTTTTATAATCATGGTCGTAAATCATGGCATCGAAAAACTTGTCATTTTTGTGGTTTACATAATCATGTCATTTCTAACTCCTAAGTGTTGGAAAATAATGGAAACAAAAAGGAGGATGAGGCGTGAAAATCCTTCTCCGCAGCAGGAAAATAATTTGGTTAAGCAAGTCTGGAGGAAGAAGACATTTTACAATGATTGAAACCAAAGTGGCCATCAAAGAGCCACGTGTTTGAGGCTCCATCCAGAGCAGCACCTTAAGGACGAGGCATCGGTGCATGAACCAGTTGAGGGAGTTGTTCGACAAGACAGTACACCACAGGGAGATGATCCATTCACTTTGAAAAGTGAGAGAAGGTTTTTCTAGATATGTTAGCTTGTCATTGCTGGGTTTGTAAGTCATATGTTGCATTTTTAACTGTAAAAGTGATGATGTGTTTTTCCATCACTTGTTAAGCAACCATGATATTGTGGCCTTGTTTTATGAGACGTGCATTGAATTTCATTTGTAAAAGTGATGATGCAGTTATCCATCACTTGCCATGCGACAATAATGTTTTTTGGTCTTGCAATGATAACTCGGGTGTGATTTCCATTCGATGTAAACTTGACCACCGAGTATGAGTTATAAACTCGTTGCAAGTATGGGAGTTGATTGGGTCATAGTTGGTCATAATTTGAGCATGTAATTTGCAGGGGATTGTACTACAGGTTTGCAGAAGATGTGGGTGTCCATTCATTTCTTAAGGCTCCGAAGAACAAAGGTAAAGGAGATGGAAGGGTGACCTTTTTCAGGACACTTGTGGTGCATACATAGTACACATTGGTTCTATATTCTTGTTGATGCTTTTGGAGGACCAAAATATCCTCAGTGGGAAGGATTGATCCAGGTGGCTCCAGAGACACATAGGAAAAAGAGGGCTAATGAAAGCTCTAAAATAAAAGTGTTTGGATTGCTCTCAAACCAATTTCAGGTTGAATATCTCGTCATCCTGATAGCAATGGTGCGAACGGTTCGTCAAACCGAGCTCGTATGCGAAAGTTAGAGGCAGTAAAAGTTTTGGGTTGAATTGATGACTTGATAGGTTTAAGGAAGGCGCAATTTTGACCTTTTCCGGCCACCAGATTCCAGCTAGATTCTAGGTAAATTTGTGGCCTCTTTAATTTGACTCCTATAGTCAAATTCGAGTTTTTAAAAAATGGCCATTTTGTTCTTTTAAAACAAAAAATAATTAAAAAAAGGGGGTGGCGGGCCACCATCCCTGCCACCCCACCCGACCGCATGTCATAACAAATAAAATATATATATATTTATGGGCTGGCGGGCCATGACCCCCGCCAAACCCCATGGAGCTCCACACCATAAAAGGCATATGTTAAAACATATATAATATATATGTTAAAACATATATACAATATATGTTAATACATATATATAATATATGTTAAACATATATGATACGTTGTACAAACAGATGGTGGTGGATTCGGGGGCGGGTTGCCCGATACAGGTCTGGCCCCCCTCACATAATGTATGTGGGTATTAATAACTATATGTGCCTTTTTATGGAGGGGGCACGGTTTGACCACCCGACCCCCTCCCTCAATATTTGGATCTCAACCAACTTGGCTAGCGGCTCCCTTGGGGAGTCTGCTCAGATTTCATCATTTAAACCCATCATTTCACAAGTGCGGCCAGCAGACCCAAGCACGCAGTTCGAGGTAGAGACCAGAGGAATGGTGCACGAAGTTCGAGTCAGATTCTAGTTTGATTCCAAGGGAATCTTTTGATATCAAGGAGGTAAAATTTTCAGAATGTATTAAACTTTATATGCATTTTAACCAAAATTTTGTAGGGAATGCGATGGTGCACCCAGATTTTCCTCTTGAGCAGTGGTTTTGTAGATTCCCTGTGGAGCAGAATCTCAAGAACTTTGAGGGAAGCTTTTAGATTCCTTGGAGGCCGAAATTCGCCGGTGTCAGAATGAGATCAAATTTATACTCATTCTTCTTGAAATTTCACAAGGATCTCAATGGTGAGATTAGATTCTTGTTTTGAGTTTCATATTTATAGATTCCTGGTGGAGAAAAATCTTTGAGGAATCTATGGGGAATCTAAAAGATCCCCTAAGGCAGATTTTCACTTTGTTAGAATTTAGTAATTTGACAGTCGATTTTTCACTATTCGACGACTCGAATATGATGATGTATTCATATTTTCCATCTAAGATTTATATTTTTTGGCCAATTTTCAAAGTGGAATGTAGGTGTCAACATTTAGTGAGTGAGCAGTAGATTTCACACCTTTCGAAGCCACGATTGCGGTGTGATTTCAGATCCAGAAGCAAAGTAGCTCATTCTTCAGTCATCTTCCATGTGAGGTATATGATGCGTTGTGTTCATGTACTTATTTTTCTCTTTGCTATGAGATGCATTGTGTTGTATAGATCCATGTTGATGTTTGATGTGAGATCTTGTTTTGTTCTTGATGTGAGATATAATTTCTGTCATGGATTTGTATTATGTTGAGATTCCTTTGCTGCCATGTTGGTGGGATACTCATTGTCACATGTATGTTTTGATTGATATCCCTTTGTTTCCATGTTGGTGGGATACTCATAGTCATTATGTGTGAGTTATTGTCATACTGATAGAAGTCCTTATTGTGAATGAGAGTTCCTATAGTGGAACATCTCGTGGAGAGGTCCAACCACTCCTACGTGAGGGAATTTTCCTTGTACGACAGAGATAACACCATCCATGTATATCATCACTATTACAACACTTAATGTAGCAGCCTACACCATCTTGACACCGAGGCTCGGAGACATAGTCCCTCCTAGACGAACTCCGTTATCAATCTCTTATGTTGTTACTGTTTTTTATGTTCCCCTTCTTTACAACATGCAGATGTTCATTTATGTTCACTAATAGTTTTATTAAATGCAATTATAAACACATCAGCCAAATTAAAAGGTCTTGGTTAAGGGTATCAAGAATTTACCCAGATCATGGAAGATATTTTTATTTCGGGATGGGGGAACTCTGATAGGGGGTCACATATATGGAAGGTTTTCAGGAAACCGTGGCCATTGTTCCAATGGAATCTAAAATGGAACTTTGGAAATGTTCAGAAGATATTGATAGGAGAGGGGAACATTCAAGGGCTTCCTACGGAAACCATCATTAGTGAACAATTGGGGAAATTTCTCTGTGGCAGAGGAATATTCTATCTTGCTCAGGTTATCAAACAATGGAAGGAAGGGGCCCCAAGGTGGAAAGAGGCTGTTGATTTGGGACTACATGGACATGTGGCAGCAAAGTGAACAAGATACATGGAAGTTATAATGGGCATGGTATGGTGGCTGAAAAATGATAGGGATCAGATCATGTGGGGTGGCAGTTTATATAAAGGAAAAATCAGTACGAGAGAGGCCTACTCTGAGTTAATAGATTTACAATGCGGTCAGACAGGTAAGTGTTGGTTCTCGGAGATGTGGAGGGTGAAGACCTAGCTAAAAATAATCATATTCTTATGGTGTGTATGGAAGGATAAAAGTATGACGTGGACCAATCTCATGTGGAGATGTAATATTGGGCCTGGATCTGTGGCCTATGCATGAACGCGGGGGAAGATAACCAACACTTATTTTACAACTGTGTTTTTGCAAGAAATGTTAGATCCCTTTTGTTTAGTCATTTCAATTTCAGGGATCATGACTATCAGTCTGTTATGGAATGTATTCGCTGGTGGTTTTCTAAAGGGAAGGATTTTAGAATCATTCCTCTCATCTTTCATTGGAGGATATGGAAATGCAGGAACATGGGGATTTTTGAAGATCAACACAACACTCCAACGTGGCTTGGGCCACAGATTATACAAAAATGGAAGGAAATGAAGATTCATCAGAAGCCTCCCCAGGATCTTTCTGTTAGACTGAGACCTTACAAAATCCATTATCCTGTGGGTTTCTTCAACAGAATGGCTTAGAATGACAGATGTGGATGTGGAGCTTGGCTTATAATTAGTCCACAATGCCATTATAAAATCCGTTGATTTGGAGGACAGGGGATCAACATGAGGGCTGAGATGTTGGCTGTATGGGGTATTTTATGGTTCACTAAACAAATTTACATCGAAAAGCTCTAGGTTTTCGAAGATTCAAATATCCTTATCGATCATCTCAACCATAGAAATTACTTGGTGCTTGGCCATTTAATGTCCTGGATGGAAAGGATTACAGACCTGGTACGTTCCTTCTCATCATTAATTTAACCCACATCTACAGGGAAAATAACATGATTGCAGATCATTAAGAAGGGGTTGAGAGGTATTTTTGGGGAGATGCACTATGAACTATCAAATGCCATAGGTACTGGAGCGATGGGAATTGTAAAATTCTTCTGAGCATCCTTCATAGGCTTGGAATATGGAGTTCATATAGATATGGTACTGGATCAGGTCTTTAATGAGAAGAAATTTTGGCTTTTTGTATTGGACCTATTTACTGTTTTTGTATATCTAATAGAAAATGATGTGCCGAAGTATGAAAGCTTTTAAAATGAGAAATGAATAGTGATGAGACATAAGGAAGATGGATGATAGATAATGGAATCCTGGGAGGCACTTTCTATGGCACTGAAATTTTTTTGTTTTATGATAGCCTATAGAACGGATGCTTAAAAGACATGATATAATATATGTTTTTTTTGTTGTCAGTCACAGAGACAAATGACAATGTACAGTTTGCATAGAGAATTATTATCAATTTATTTGAATATGAAAGACAATATGTTTATATGACTGTATGTAAATATCAAAATATGACATTGTGCTAGTACATAATGTATACTAGATGTTTTTTCTTCTGAAAAAAGTCAAGGGAGTCAAAATAACTACGCATTCCATAAATTAACATATTTCAAATGTGTATAGGTGAATTCAAGGAAGAAAACATGATCTCGAAACAAATTAATTTACTATTGTCTTCTAAAGAATAGAAATTAAACCCAAAATACACAGTGAAATCCTCACTTTAAATTTCAGTACAGGGGTCAGAGAAAACCCCAAATATTTTCTCATATTTTTAAAGAATAAAAATACTTGAAGAACAATCAAGAAGATAAATATACATATATGATTTTTCCAGTCTACTTAATAACAACAAAAGGGCAAGATTGGTTTGTTCCTTCTACCAATTTAAAAAAAAGGAGAGAGAAATAATATTAAAAACTACAAGGTACACACACTTTGCTCAACAAGTTCATACACTACTAGCCTAGATCCATCTTAACTCTAGATCTATCAAGCGCCAAGAGGGATCAAATATCTCGAGGTGCAAACCTATTTTTTTAGTGAAAAACTTGAGGAAAAGTTTGCACCTCGAGAGATTTGATCCCTCTTCGCACTTGATAGATCCAGAGTTAAGATGGATCTAGGCTGGTTTCAGCCATGTGCAGCCAAGGAAAATCTTTCGAAGATATGAATTTGTTTATCAATAATATGTAAATATCTAATTTTAATACAATCATGTTAAATATGCTAAATATGTCTAAGATTAACCTCTTGATTTTAATTTTAAATTTTTTGGGTTACCTCAGTTTGTTGAGATGATAAATATTGTTAATAACTTTAATGATGAAAAAAACGAGATACAAAATTTGAATGCAAAGTGATAATAATAACATTGAATGATAGAAAATGTGAATAATAAGAATGTTGTCAATTACAAATGGTCTTCATTGTGATCAATCTCAAACTATTTTCTTCTACTATTCTTATTGTCACCCTAGTTAGATTTGTCGTATTTTCATATCGTAAACCATTTAAATCTATAGCTCGAGTTGTTGTAGTAAACATCATACCTTGTCTCGTTTTCTCTCCAATATTAGTAGGTTGAATTACTATAACACAAAATCAATGTACATTGTCAATAATTTTTTTGTGCTTACATTGAAATCAATGCACATTGTTAATCCAATCACTCTAAATTTAATGTACCATCATACATCCAATTACATCATATCATAAATCAACATCTACACTAAAATCAATGCATCTAATGAAAGTAATCAAATAATATTAGAAAACAACTTCTACATTGAAATCAATGCATCTAATGCAAGTAGTCAAATAGGATTAGAAATCAACATTTACACTCAAATCAATGCATCTAGTTCACGTAAGAAAATAGGATTAGAAACTAACATCTACACTGAAATCATGGATTTAGTGAAATCAATCAAACAGGATTAAAAATCACCATCTAAACTTAAATAAATGCATTTAGTGCAAGCAATCAAATAGGATTAGAAATCATCTACATTGAAATCAATGCATCTAGTGCAAGCAATCTAAATTATAATTAGAAATGAACATCTACATTGAAATCAATACAACTAGTGCAAGCAATCAAATAGGATTATAAATTACCATCTACACTTAAATCAATGCATTTAGCGCAAACAATCAAATAGGATTAGAAATCATCTACATTGAAATCAATGCATCTAGTGCAAGAAATCAAATATCATTAGAAATCAGTATCCACACTAAAATCAATGCATCTAGTGCAAACAATCAAATAGGATTAGAAATTACCATCTACACTGAAATCAATGCATCTAGTGCAAGAAATCAAATAGGATTATAAATCACCATCTACAATGAAATCAATGCATCTAGTGTAAGAAATCAAATAGGATTAGAAATCACCATCTACACTGAAATCAATGCATCTATTGCAAGAAATATTCTTCCCTCTCCCCCCCCCCCCATATATATCTATATCTCCCTCCATCTTTCCTTGTTTATCTCTTTATCTCAACCTCCCCACCCCTAAACACACACACTCTCCCACACCATATTTATCAATCTCTATGTCCCTTCCTCCCTCTCTCCATCTCTCTCTTCTTCCCTCTATTCACCTTCCATCTATATCTCTATCTTCCCCTTCTATCCCCCTCCCCCACTTCTATCTCTCTTTCCTCATGTTGTGCTCTCTCCCTCTCTCTCCACCTTCCTTATCACTCCCTCTCTCTCTCCACCTTTCTCTCTATTTATTTCTTCTTACCTACCTCTCTCTCCACCTCCAAATCCATATCTCTTTCCCTCCCTCTCACCACACTCTCACGTCCTCTCTCTTCCTTCCTCTTTATTTGTTTCTCTCCCACCTATCTTTCACTCTCTCTCTCTCTTCACCCTCCAACTCTGTTACTATATCCCTCCCTCTCTCCTTCTCTCCCCCCTTCTATCCATATCTCCTTCTTTGTATATTTATATCACCCCAAACATACACACACTCTCTCCATATCTCCCTTATCACTCCCTCTCTCTCTCTCTCTCTTCACTTCTCACTCTCTATGTATTTCTTCTTCCCTCCCTTTGTCCCCCTCCAAATCCATCTCTATATCCATCCCTCTCTCCTCCTCTCTCCCTCCATATCTCCTCCTATCTCTCAAGTCCCCTCTCTCATCCTTCCTCTCTCTCCATTTCTCTCCTACCCCTCTCTCTCTACCCCCATCACTCTTCTCCTCTCCCTCAAGTAATCTCTCTCATCCTTCCTCTATCCCCCTTTCTCTCCTACCTACCTCTCTCTTCCCAATCTCTCTCTCTCTCTCTCTCTCTCTCTATTTATTTTCCCTCCCTCCCTCTCTCTACCTTTTCCCTCCAATCCTCTCTCTTCCCCCATCTCTCTCTCACTCTCTCTCTCTCCCTCTCTATGTTACTATATCCCTCCCTCTCTCCTCCTCTCTCCTCTTCTATCCATCTCTCCTTAGTTGTCTCTTTATCTCACCCTTAAACATACACACTCTCTCTCCATCTCTCCCTTTTCACTCCCTCCCTCTCTCCACTTCTCACTCTATATGTATTTATTCTTCCCTCCCTCTCTCCACTTCTCACTCTCTATGTATTTATTCTTCCCTCCCTATCTCCCCCTCCAAATCTATCTATCTATCCCTCCATATCTCCACTTTCAACTCCATTTCTCTATCTATCCCTCTCTCCTCATCTCTCTCGTCCTTCCTCCCTCTCCCTTTCTCTCATACATCCCCCCCCCTCTCTCTACCCTCAAATCCTCTCATTATCTTCCTCCTTTTCTCCTTCTCTCTCCCACCCTCAATATTTGTGTCTACCTATCCCTCTCTTACCATTCTCTACTTCTCTCACTCCTCTCCCTCTCTCTCTCTCTTTATTTTCCCTCTCCTCTCTCCTTCAGTGTATCTTCATCTCTCCCTTGTCACTCCCAATATCTCCACCTCTATCACTCTATGTGTTTGTTATTCCATCCCATATATATCTAGAGTTCATATATATCATGATATATTATAATATAAAAAATTTAATATTGTATTAACCTAAAGTTATTAATTTTAATAATATTAATATTATAATATATTAATATGAATATTAGATTTAAAAATAATAATAACAATAATAATCTTTTGATATTAATATTAGGGTTAATATTTTTTTTTTGCATGGTATTAATTATGCCGTAAGGCATTTTTCTTTGAAAACAAATTCCCCAACTGTCACCGTGTCCCTCTCTCTGCCATTAGATCAAATTTTAGACTATTGGAAGTTTTTCCACCTTTAGATCACATTGTTTTAACTGTCAACTGAATCTTTATTTGTTCAACCGTTCAGTTTATTAATCTTTATCATAACCCATAGACATATTACACCTACTTCTCGGGGTAAATAATTCATTCATTCCTACTGTTAAAATTATTCAACTACCCTTGTAGCCTTTCCTTTAAAAAGAATACAACACAAGCTTGGATAGAACCTGAACCCATCTCTGAGATTTTGATGAAAGGATCTCTGTTTTTTTGGGCCATTCTTCTCTGCAAAACATTACCGGGAAAGAATAGATGGAACTTTTCTTAAATACTCTACTCACAACCAAACTCCACAAGAGGTATTTCTTGATTACAATGAACGATTTATTATGATTATGATTTTGAGTTCTTGATTTTTCTTTTCCAGCCAAATTATTACTAATGAACTCATAATTACAACACAAATTGATAGAATTTACCACCGTCGTACTATGGAGCATGTGGATGTAGATGAAACCGAAAGAGAAAATGAAGGATCGAGAATTTCGTTTAGAAAAACAAATGTGGAGTGCCAATTCGAATCCAAATGAAGGATTCCTGGGGGACCCGATGGTCAACACCATATATGTGTAATGGATTGTAAGTAAAATCCCATCGGTATTATTATGGGCCACATGCTCAACAGACAAGTGGAAACAACTTGTAATTGTTCTATTAGATGAGTTATCTTCTTCAATTAAGTAGTAAACCGATACTAGTTCAATAAACTCGACGACTTTCACAACAACTAATTATTTAAGTAAAAAATATCCATATAAATGTTGGGCTTGTTAAATGTATTCAGGACACGTTACGAGATCTTTCAGTTATGAGAAATGATTTTGATATATTCCTATTTGTGTGTTCAAATCATTTTCTAGTCTACATAAATCGCGTACTATAAATTTAAAAGGTGAAGTGATTGTAAGCGTTTAGAACATAAAAATGTTTGCAGAGCCACTGTTTTCGAAATCCTTCAACTCCTCTACATTGTCCCATGTGGACAATATCACTGAATTGTGACGGTAGTTTTGAATTCATTGGTTATTCGCATGCATCGACACCAAGCTTTGGTTGGACATTCATTTGATTTTCCTGGTGATTTACACGTTTGAATCCTAATATTATAACTTTGGGCTAGATATGAAAGATTTATTTTCTCGAATAAGTATTTGTTTTACTTTTAAACAAGAGGAGCCTATATGAAGAGTTGAGGGTTTTATATTGGCCAGTTGTTGGGGAGACTCTAGTATATCCAAAAATTACTCGTTTAAGAGAGAAGATAAAATGTCTTCTAGAATCTTGTCTTCAAGGCTATAATAAAAAAAACTAGAATCTTGTCTTCAAGGCTAAAATAATAATAAAAAATAACTAAAAACTAATAAACTAAAAATATTATCAGAAAAATATTATAGATTAAGAGTAATGTAAATCTATAGTTTTAATTTGGATTGGCTCCTTGTTGCTATCAAACCAACAGTAGGGGGATGTGATTTATAGCAATATACAAGTGCTTTATGAAGATAAGCTGGCCCTCTTTGTTCTCGTGTTATTAAACTAAAAAAATTATAAATTAACAGTGATGCAAATTGATAGCTTCAACTTGAATTGGCTCCTTGTTGCTATCAAACCTAGAAGTTGGTCATCTTTGTTCTCATGTTAGTAAAATCAAAACATTATAAATTAACAATGATGCAAATTTATAGCTTCAACTTGAATTGGCTCCTTGTTGCTATCAAACCAACAATAAGGGGATGTGCTTCTAGCAATGTACAAATGCTCTATGAACCAGAAATAGGGGGTGTGGGGATGTGCTTCTAGCAATGTACAAGTGCTCTCTGAAGAGAAAATGGTCCTCTTTGTTCTCTTGATAATCATCTCATGTTCCAATACAGGTCTATTATGCACATATATTGATTATAGCATCTTCCTTTAATGTGACTTATCTTAGGCACCCAACTAACCATATAAGTCAGTAACTCACGCCTTGGTTGGCTCTTTCAGTTCTCCCTGAATATGAAGGAGTGATTTCTAGAAGAGATTGCAATTCTAAGCTCAATGTAACCTAGGGGCTTGACACGGTCAAAAGGTTTCACTTAGTGAATGTATGATATAAAACATCAAATGTGATTTCCATAAATGCAAGAAGAAATTACAATGATTTTAGCGCATTTTGATGTGGTGTTTGAGGTTTTTACTGTACTTTGATATAATGTTTGAGGTTTTTTGCTGTACTTTGATGCACTTCTGATGTTATTATTTTTTATACTGCAGGTGAGTCCAATTTAATATGGGTACGTGCTTCTTTTACCTAGAGTATTGGATTTCTTGCCCCAATGCATTGAACATGATAGCTTGTTGTTAGCATTGCATTTGGTTGTCGAGGAAAGAGACCCATTTTTTCGTCTTGGTTGCATTTGTTTGCCGAGGCTAGAAACCCATTTTTTCTTCTTGGGTATAACATTATGGGAGCTTTTGAAACTATAAACCATCTACACTCCTTCTTAGGTTCACTATTTTAGTTGCAACATCCGAACTTTTACTCACTGAAATTGTTTCAGTGCAACTTTCAAACATAAATAAGAATAAGTTAAAGAATACATTTCTTTATTTTTTTTATTTGATAACGAGGTTTAAACTATAGAGATATGATTAGAACTGTGATACCTGAATATTGTGGAAATTTACATGATGAATCAATGTGGTAGTCTTATTTCCTTAACATTCCTTTTCCCATTAAAAAAACTCCTATAAAGAGAGTACCATGGAAGTCTCAGAAAGGTAGAGTCAATATCTTGGAGCGTCTCGACTATCCTATGAGGGGCCTGGTTTTTTAAGGGAGTCATACTTTGGAGTATCTCTCTAATGATATTGGCAACACTTGCATCTGTATTCAAGATAAAAACATATCATACAATGATCTCATTGCAAATTGTGGAAAAAACGTGTTTTTGTTTCCTCAGGTATATTGTAATAGCATATTACCAATGTGTTCCTCCATAATGGTGTAGTTGAAATTGATGGTTATGTTGAGACTTGTTTCTTTTTATCAACTGCATATTTTTTTTTTTTTTTTTTTTTTGAGCAATAGTCCCAATTTTTTTAGCTAAATGGCTTCTTTGGGGGTTCAATGTTTTTGGTTTAGAATCATATCAGTAATGAGCATTGTCATACCTTTGATGAAGGCATGTATACTATACCTTTGTGGTAATGTACTCAGTGGTTGGAAAGATGACATTCAATGCTCATTTTCTCCGTGTATTTTTGTCAGACTCTCGAAATGGGGGCTTTTATGTATAATTGTAATGCCACTAACCAAAAATATAGTTCAATGGATATGTAAGACCTAGTTTGATCGTTTGGTTGTGTACACATCACATTTTTTTGATTTCTTGGTTAAATATTCCATATGTGCTCAACATGAAGTTGATTTTTAAATAAAGAAAAAATATTTTCTAAATAAATAAATAAATAAATGTCAGCTATGGAAAAAAATAAAAAATAGTTTTAATTAAAAGTGTTATAACTTAGTGTTGCAATGCAATTTGTTTATTTTTAATTTTAATAGGAAAATGAGAACAATTACATTAAAAATAGTTCATTATCTAAATATAATTTTTATACTATTAATTAATATCCGCTAACGAAGTGTTTTTGGAGAAGGTTATCACTATTAAAATCTAATGAATATGATATCCAATTCATAAATGGGAAACCAATAGTTTATTTAATATCTTCTCAATAAAATATATATAGATATTCCTAAATGGGAAACCAATAGTTTACTTAATATCATCTCAATAAAATATATATAAAGACATGGATTATTTGAAATTGTTTTTATGAGTTTTTAAAATTAAATTTAAAAAATATATACAAAATTTTAATTAATAAAATGTATTATATAGAGGTATAAATGGAATTTTTATTATTATATATTTTTAAGATAGAATATAAGAAATTCTAAATATTAAATTTAAAATATAAAATTAATTGATAAATAATCATATTTTCCAGTAACTCCTTTACCCATTCTGGCATAGAGTGATTCAATAAAGGATCCATATCTACATTCACAAACCATCCATTTCCAAATTTCCAAGATAGTTAGTTCCCTAGAAGGGTATAAACCGGAACTAAAGTTGTTTAGATAATAAAAGAATTTTTACTAGGCATATTCCTATGCCTCATTCAATCCTCCACTAATAGGTGGTGAGTGTGGTATTGTTTAACCACTTGTTGCCAAAGGCTTGTACAACTAATTAGCCTCCATATTCTCCTCATGTACGACATTTCTAAAGTGACATTCTTAGTTATTTCACTTATTATATATGTGATATTATTAAACTTAAGTAAACCAAACAATGGTTAAATAAAATATGGGTAAGAAATTCAATGCATAAGAATTAAAACGAAGATAAATGGAGATTAAAAAAGCAATTTTAAAGGATTTGTTGATAAAATTAAATGACACACACATTTAAAGCTAGAAAAAGGATATATAATAGGTATAAGTTGTGATACAATGCTACAATTGATCATACATCTATCTTAATTGACAATTGGAATCACATAAATTTGTCATAAAGCAATAATTTTTAGCACAAAAAATGTCAAAGTTAGATTCATTATGGCTCCTTCAACAAAAACTCCAAGTTTAAAATTAGAATGTACACAGGAGGAACAAATATTTAGATTCAGTGTGGCCCCTTAAAAAAAAAACTACAAGTTGAAAATAAAAATTTACATGGGAGGAGAAAATGAAATATATATTTCTAAGTTTATTTTTAAAGTTCAAGGTTAAGACAACTCCAAACCTTGAAGATTGTCAAGGAAATCCTTTAAGCCAAAAAATGTGGCAGCCACTTCTTAAAGGGTTTTGTAAACCAAAAACGTGTAAGGAAGAAATGGAAATATACAGTGGAGGAGAAAATAGAATATTGTTGTCTATGTTGATTGTTAAAGTTTCAGGTTAAGTCGGTTGGAAATCTTGAAGATGGTGAAGGAAATATCCAAAGCCAAAACAAGTTGTCACTCTCGTTTGTTGGTTATTCTCAAAAGCCTCTTATTGAGAATTATAGACCAAGAAAAAAGTGGTAGTTGTTGATATCACTTCGGCATTCTCATTATTTGAATTGGTACATTTGTAAGAAAATTCACTAAAGAGAAAGAAATCATAGGAAATCATTAGAAGTATTCATGGGAGAGGATGTACACGGTATAAAAAAACAAGTGAAGAAAAAACAATTTAACGGGTTGTAAGTACAATGTTGAAACTGCTAAGCATTCCCTCAATTGAAATATTGCAACTCAAATTGTAACATATCACATATGTCTTCATCCATACTATTTTTCCAAATGCTATCGCCTTACGACGTTCCCTTTGCAACATATGGTGAAATTGCTAGTAATAATTTGGCCCATGGTATTTGGTCCATAGGCTTCACCTAAATAAAACATCTCTTCTAAGTGTTCCTAAATATAAAGAGGAGTATGGAGTAAATATAAAAAGAGGTTTTATTTTTTACCATACCTCTTGTTTATTTATATTTATATTTATTTACCATACCTCTTTTATTTACATGGTATTTGGCCCATAGGCTTGGTATATACTTAGATGTTGATTTCTAATCATATTTGATATATTTTTATGTATTTACCATACCTCTTTATACTTCTTTTATATTTATTTATTTACCATACCTATTTTATAGATAGGGTATTTAGCCCATGGTATTAATAATAATTTGTCCCATGGTATTTGGCTCATAGACTTCACCTAAATAAAACTTCTTCTTTTTTAATTTTTTGTAAATATTAGGAGGTTTATGGATTAAATATAAAAATAGTTTTTATTATTTACCATACCTCTAGTCTATTTATATTTTTATTCATTTACCATACCTTTGGAGTAAGTATACAAATAGGTTTTATTTATTTACCATACCTCAAGTTTATTTATATTTTTATTTATTTATCATACCTTTGGAGTAAGTATAAAAAGAGGTTTTACTTATTTACCATAACTCCTATTTATTTATATTTTTATTTATTTACCATACCTATTTTTTCAGTGTTCATAAATATAACTTCGGGTTAAGAGGTAGGGATAATTATTAAAAATATATTGATTACAATTGAGACGACATAAAAAATGTTTACATTCTTTCTTACATTACATCTAACACCTGCACATATCTCTCATATTGGGCTGTAAAGTGCCCGACACAATAAGACTCTGGAACCAATTATAGTGCAACGCAACTTTTTCAAAACAAAAAAGTTGCTAACCAAACCCTACGAGTAGGGAAATTTTAAAAATAAATTAGATATGTATCAGTATCTCACTCTATAAGAGAAGTACCCATGAACCTTGATATAATTACCCAAAAATATATTCGTGGTTACAGTCTTGAATAAAAGATAACATAAACCCTAAATGCTACCCGCTTGAACTAAAATCCATAGTGAGTTCAAATAGGTGCAGTATAGCCATTAAAACCTGGTAAGTAGAAGAAATCTTGAGTAAGTAACAAGGTCGAGTGGCCACATGTCGGAGATCCAAGAATGGAAAAATTTTCCAACAAATTTGGTAAGGTGGAGAAACCTTAACCCGTGCCAAATAAGAATATCTAAGTTTAGCACCGTAGACAGATTGCCAAAAAAAAAAGAACGATGAGGAAATAAAAAAGTTCATAATTACCTCGGAAGGGATTTTTAACAAGCACGTAGTTGTCATTTTGTAAGAAGAGTAAGGGTTAGTGGCACCCAATCTGGAGAGAACCTAGGTGCAAAGAAGAAGAGAAATGTCTAGGAACGCACCTGTGAGAGAACCATTGTAACCAAACTCTGAGAATCCCAAAGGCAAGTGATTGTAACCAAACTCTGAGAATCCCAAAGCTCAGTGTCTTCAATGATTGAAAGTGACAACCCGCAACAAGAATAACCTAGTAAGCTAACTCTATGATCAAAAGGGGAAATTATAATAAAAAATAAACTTGGAACCTAGCCACAATGGAGAATAACATGTAATTGCAGGGAGATTGCGACATGAAAAATCAAGGTTGGTCATAGAGACCTCACAAAAAGTTGCAGGGAACAAATGACCAACGATGACAATGTGGAATGGGGGGGGCGATATTTACCCTATAACCAACCCTAAAGACTCTCAGCCATATGATTGACCCATGGAAGATCAAGGGCTATGCTTGTGTAAAGGTGTCTCACACTAACCAAGTTGAAATTTAAGCAAGAACTCTCAAGAAACATCTATAACAGTGACTTAGATCTTAGCAACCAACTGATAATATGACCACAAATAAAGCCCACCATAATGTAAAATCATCATGAATTGAAATGAATGTTTTAAGTGCCACTTAAAATAACTTCACATCTGAGCCCAAATCATGTTTCCAATAATATCTTTAATCAACAATAATAAATAAAAATCCACAGAACAAGGTCATTCAGAACTCATCATCATTTAAGAATAAATAATGCCTTGATGAATAGAGTTAAAATCTAAGCTATGTGATGGATTATGGAAATAATGTGTATCATTATAAAAAAATAATAATAAAAAATTTATGTTCGACAAGGGGGATGGTTCCAATATTTTGGCCTATTTGGGAAACTAGGAGAATAACAAAATTGTTCATGTTTACAGTGAGGAAGCACGAAGAGGAGAGGAATTGGAAATACACCAACCGTCAAACCATAGATAGGAGTAGGGTAAGTGCCATTTGCAGAATAACCCAGATATGTGTGTTCAACTAGGGGAGGAATCTCGAAATACAAATGTTGCATTATTCGAAACAGTTTAACAATTAAAAATAAATGACAAGATTGAGGGATGATAATGAAATGATAATGCAAGAACATGACAGGATTATGAAAATTATTTCAGATCGACAAAACCGTAGGCATCCCGTCCCAAACCCTGGCCATGGAAATTGGGTTGGGGCACACAGGGCAAGAGACGAAAATCTAAAATATGAAGGTGACTAAGAAGATAACGAGGTGGAATTTTGCAATGTGTTTGGTCACAATGAACCTAAGAGACAGAAAACTAAATTACAGGGAGAATTTAAGAAAATTAAACCCCCTACATTTGATGGTGAGGTAGAAAAAGTTGTTGAAGCATGGTTGATTAATATGAACAAATATTTTTAGATGTACAATTATGACAACAACTTGAAGGCTCACTTGGTGATTTACTAGTTGTAAAGAAATTCCACCTTATGGCGAGAAGAGTTTAAAATAGTACGAGTTTTTAATGAACAGGAGGTAACATGGGAAAAATTCCAAGGGAATTTCACAGAAAAATACCTACCAAAATTATTTTATGATGAAAAATAAAAGGATTTCTATGATATTAAACTTGGAAAACTTTCCATGAATGAGTTTATAACAAAGTTTACATCCTTACCGAAAATCCCTACATACGAGAGGAAAAATAAAAATGACAAATTTATTAGCAGTATCCCTACATTCATGAAGGAATGGTTAGAATTTGATAACCCCAAAACAATGGATGAAACTATTCAAAAGGCCTGAATATGCTACCAATAGATGAAGCAGAAGGGGGATAGTAATAAAAGATCGATAGATAAGAAAGGGAAAAACATTCATAGACTACTAAGGGTATAGAGTTCACAAATTTCAAGGGCCCATACAAAAACAAACAAAATAAAAATTCAGGAGGATTGCAACAAAAATATAAGCTACCAAGTAAATAAAATCCTACAGAACAACTCAATAAACCTAAATTTGACCAAGCAAAAAAACCCCCACTATAGTGTTGGCCCATGTGGAGGATCTCATTACGTCAAAAATTGTCCTTATCATAAGGGATCAGATCATTTAACACACATTAAAGAAGCATCCACAGTGGTGAATGTGGCAACGAGTTTGTCGAAGATCAATGCAACATTAGAATATCACCAGGAAAAAATATCAACCAACTACGGTGGAGTTTGAAGGTAAGCACTTTAACCAAGTTGTGTCTATTTTAATTGACCCTGGAGCTAGTATGAGTTATAGAAGCCACAAAATAATAGAAAATTTTCATTTACAAGCAAAAAAGTTCAAAAACCCATGGTTGGTGTAGTTAGCCACAGGGGCCAAGAGAGGGTGACAACTAAAGTGGATAACTTCCTTGTTGTATTGGAATATCATCCAATAAAAACAAAATAGAATGTTTTACCCTTGGGGTCATATGAAATTTTAATTGGCATGGACAGGTTGGAGAAACACTGCTCTCTCATAAATTGTAGAGATAAAATAGTTAGTTTCCTTAATAAAGGAGGAGTTAGACAGGAATTTCATGGAATTAATAGCCTTTTAAAATTAGGGCCCATTACAGCCTCACAATTGGCAAAGTTGCTTAGAAAAGGGTGTCAAATATATGTTATCCAGGTGGGGTACACTAATTATAAGGAAAATGTTGTGACACTAGAAAACTTACCCATTGTGCAATACTTTGCTTATGTTTTCCTTGAAAAAATCCCTAGATTGCCTCCTAAGTGGGACATAGATTTTACTATTAAAATAATTTCGGAGCTGCTCCAGTATCTAGGGAACCATACCACATTAAAATCTGAGAGTTAACTAAATTAAAAATGTAGTTACATGAAATGTTGGATACAAAATATATCCACCCAAGTGTGTCACCTTGGAGAGCTCTTGTACTTTTTGTTAGGAAGAAGGATGGTACCTTATGATTGTGCATTTATTATGAACAGTTAAATAAACTAATTTTTAAGAATAAATACCCACTTCCTATAATTGATGATCTATTTGATCAAGTAAAGGGTGCTACCGTAGTCTCGAGTGTTGACTCGTGCTATGGATATTATCAAATCAGAATAAAGGAGGAAAATATATGTAAGACAAATTTCAGAACTCACTATGGGCATTATGAGTTCATAGTTTTACTCTTCATAATCACTAATGCCCCAATAACATTTATATGCCTTATGAACAATATATTTCATCAATACCTTGATAAGTTTTTATTGACTTTAATTATTGATATTATTGTCTACTCAAAAAATTTAGAAGAGCATATGAGGCATTTATAGATAGTTTTTAAAACTTTAAGGGAACATCAACTATATGCAAATTATAGTAAATGTGAATTTTAAAAAGATAAAATTCAATACTTAGGATATGTCATAACTCAGGAAGGGATAGCAGTTGACCCAGAGAATATCAATACTATAATGGAATGACATATTCCCAAGAATGTAGCTAATATTAGATATTTCATGGGGTTAGCTAGGTACTATCGATGTTTCATTGAAGTATTTTCAAGGATTCCTTACCCCATTACTTATTTACAAAAAAAAGGGAAAAACTTTTCAGTGGACAACTGAATTTCAAAGCAGTTTTAACCAGCTAAAACATTTGCTTACCATGACCCTCATTTTAAGGATTTCATATCCAAATAAGGAATTTATGGTCTGCACAGATGCTAGTAAGGAAGGGGTTGGAGGAGTGCTAATGTAAGAAGGAATAGTTTTCTTCTATGAGTCTCATAAATTAAAAGAGCATGAACAAAAATATTCAACCTACGATTTGGAGATGACAGCAGTGGCTCACGCTTTGAAAGTGCGGTGACACTATTTACTTGGAAATAAAATTATTTAATGACAAATCACAATATCTTAACCAACTATTTTAAATAACCCACATTAAATGCATGACAAGCACGATGGCCTTCCTTTTTAAGTGAATTTGACTTCAACATTAAACATCTAAAGGGAATAGAAAAAATGAGTAGCATATGCCTTAAGAAGGAAATTGATTTTTATATATGAAATCTCATTCAATAAAGTTAAAACAAATTTTATAGAATAGATTAAGATATTGGTCTGAGAGATCCAATATACCGATTTTTGTGACAACAAGAAAAAATATAGAACAACAATGAAAAATGGTTGGAATATGATATTAATGAAGATACTATGCTAATTTAGAGGGGCATATTTTTTGTTCCTAATTAACAAGTTTTAAAATGGTTAATCTTGGATGAATGTCATAAAATCCCTTATGCTTCTCATCCTTGTTATAGGCCATTTTTTCACATCCAGTCATTAGGCCTCCTAATGGGATCAATCAACATCCAATCTAGTCTTTTTCATCCTGATAGTGCTCGTAGTTCTCCCCTTGAATTTGGTTCTGAACTGTTGAGTTTTGGATTGGAATTTTGTTTCCGTCCTCAGCATGATTATCTAAGATTGTTTCTTCATGCTCTTCTTATGAGGCTTCAAAATTTTTTTTGTTAGATGCTTGTTGTGGTCCTTGTTTTCCTTGAGTCTTCCTATTATTTCTGTTTTTGGGTCCAACCTTGGTGTAGCCTTATTCATTAGACTTCTTTTGTGCTTCAGTGTTATTTTTTTACACATTGTTTTGGGGGCAGTCTCCAATAAGTTCCCATGCTCATGAAATTTTCTACATCGGAAAGGCATGTGCTCATAGTATATATTTTGGATCCATACTTCAGCTCAAAATAATAACTTGATGGACTTCGCTAACACCCCAAAAACATCCATGTAGACACAGATTCTTGCATAAGAGACATAATATCCATTGATGGTACCCTCTGACATTTTAATATATTCCCCTAGCTCATCTCCTATTCCTTTTAGCACCAAGGGTGACTATTAGTCTGTGGGTAGTGAGTAGAGCATGACCCAAACATGGACCCTAGTGAAGTCCTCCTTTAGGAGTGGAATTCTCCTTCTAGTAACGCATGCAAAGACCAGTAGAATTAAAGAAATATGGGCCTCCTTCAAAGATATGGTCCCTGTCCTCCAGGAGGTCAAATATGACAGTGAAGAATCCTTTAGATCCTCACTGCAGTTGTATCTCTCCTTTTTGGCATCATTTATTTTTAATCCACCAATTCAAATATTTTTCCATGTGCCATATCCCCATGAATTTACAGATGATGGTGTGCTCCTGCATGAAATCTCTATCAGCTGCAACATCTGGGTCTTAAATCTCCAACACTAGAAATTATTTTGCCTTGGGTTTGCAGCTGTCATTGGTATTTATTTTAGGCCTCTAAGTGTATGTTGCATTATCTTGATCACCTCCATCTCCTCCTTCCAAAGTCGACGTTCCCTTTGAGGCATTCCCTTCTACTTTTTTACCTACATCGATTGTTCTAGTTTTCTCGAAAGAGTTGATGGCATTGTATGTCATGAGATTTGTGAAGAATGACACGTAAGGCTCTCGATCCTTGCCCAAACAACGTCCTGAAAGGAGGGGGCCTCAAATTTCTCCCCCCTCCCCCCCCCTTGCTTTTTTCCTGTCCCAACTGAGTCGAATGCTCAGAAGCCCTAGCGATAGAGAAACCCTCTAGGCGTGTCTCAAATTTCAAACTCCATAAATCCAAATTTGCAAGTAGTATTGAATGGTTAGAATATAGATGATTTACATCGAGATTTTCTAAATCTCAAGGAAACAACAAAATCTCAATATCCCTTTGGTTTAATATTTTTCCCTTGGGTTTTTAGTATTAATCCCTTGGACTTTTAGTGTCTTGGGTTTATAATATCCATCCCTTGCGTTTATTAATATGAGGGTCCATATTACTAGGGTATAATAGTATTGATAAGGTTTATAATAGTATTCCCAGGGTTTAATATAATTCCCTTGGGTTTATAATCCATTAGGTTTATAATATAAATTCATTGGGTTTATTAATCCCTTGGGTTTATTAATCCCTTAGGTTTATAATAATCTCAATATGGGTTTGTGACAAATATTTTCTCAATATGGAAAGAAGCCATGTTCAACCATGGCCAACCATGGCCAATCATGGTCAACCGTGGTCAGCCATAGTCAATCATGGTCCACATTGGTAAAACATGGTTGACCATGGTCAATTATGGTCTACCATGGTCTAATGCCACATTGTGACAAAGATTGTCTCAATATGAATATAAACCATGGTCAACCAAGGTCCAATGTCATATTGTGAGAGAGATTTTCTCAATATGAAAATCAATCATGGTTAACCATGGCCACATTGTGATAAACATTGTCTCACGGTTCAACATCACATTTCAACAATCTTGGTCAACTATGGTCAACCATGGTCCAACGTCACATTGTGACAAAGATTGTCTTAATATGGAAATCAACCATGGTCAACCATGTTCAATCATTGTCAGCCATGGTTAATCATGGTCAATAACCATGGTACAACATTGCATTGTGAAAAAAAATCTCTCAATATGAAAACCAATCATGGTCATCGATGGTCCACCATGGTCCAACATCGCATTTGTGACATAGATTGTCTAACTGTTAAAATCAATCATGGTCAACCATGGTAAATCATGGTCAATATGAAAATAAACCATGGTCAATCATGCTCAATCATGGTCAACCATGGCTCAATGTCACATTGTGAAAAATATTGTCTCAATATGAACATCAACAAGATGTCAACCATTGTCGACCATCGTCAACCATTTTCAACTACGGTCTAGTGTCGCATTGTGACAAAGATATCTCAATTTGAAAATATACCAAGGTCAACCATGGTCAACCATGGTCACATTGTGTCAAATATTATCTAATGGTCCAACGCCGCATTGTGTCAAATATTATCTAATGGTCCAACGTCACATTGTGACAAACATGGTAAACCACATTCAAATGTCGCATTGTGAAAAATATTGGTTCAATATGAAAATCAACCATGGTCAAACTTGGTCAGCCATGGTTCAATGTTGCATTGTGGAAAAATTTGTCTTAATATGAAAATCAACCATGGTCAACCATGTTTGTTTTAGGGTTTATAATATTTATCTTAGGGTTTATATACATTGGGTTTACAATATTAATCCCTTCGGTTTAATAATTATTCCCTTGGGTGTATTAGTGCCTTGGGTTTATAATATAAATCCCTTGGGTTTATTAATCTAAGGGTTCATATTCCTAGGGTATAATATTATTAATAGGGTTTATATATTATTCATAGGGTATAATATTATTAATAGGGTTTATATATTATTCATAGGGTATAATATTATTAATAAGTTTTATATATTATTCCTAGGGTTTAATATAAATCCCTTGGCTTTATAATATAAATTCCTTGGGTTTATTAATCCCTTGAGATTATAATATTAATCTCTTGGGCTTATTAATCCCTTAGGTTTATAATATTTCCAATATGGCTTTGTGACAAAGATTTACTCAATATGGAAAGTAGTCATGGTCAACTATGGTCAACCATGGTTAACCATGGTCAATCATGGTAAACATTGGTCAAACATGGTTGACCATGATAAATTATGGTGTACCATGGTCCAAGACCACATTGTGACAAAGATTTTCTCAATATGAATATCAACCATGGTCAACCATCGTCCAACATCGTATTGTGAGAAATATTTTCTCAATATGAAAATCAATCATGGTCAATAACCATGGTCACATTGTGAAAAATATTGTCTCATGGTCCAACATCACATTTCAGCAACCATGGTAAACTATGGTCAACCATGGTCCAATGTTGCATTGTGACAAATATTCTCTCAATATGAAAATCAACCATGGTCAACCATGGTCAATCATGGTCCACCATGGTCACCATGGTCCAACGTCACATTGTGGCAAAGGTTGTCTCAATATGAAAATGAATCATGGTCAATCATGGTCCAACGTCACATTGTGATAAAGATTGTCTCAATATGAACATCAACCATGGTCAACCATGGTCAACCATCATCCAACATCGTATTATGACAAATATTGTCTCAATACGAAAATAAACCATGGTCGACCATGGTTAATCATGGCCATCCATTGTCAATAACCATGTTCCAATGTTGCATTATGACAGATATTGTCTCAATACGAAAATCAACCATGGTCAACCATGGTTAATCATGGCCATCCATTGTCAATAACCATGGTCCAATGTTGCATTATGACAAATATTTTCTCAATATGAAAAGAAGCCATAGTAAACCATGGTCAATCATGGTCTACTAGGGTGCAACGTCACATTGTGACAAAAATTCTCTCAATATGAAAATCAACCAAGGTCAACCATGGTCCAACGTTGCATTATGACAAAGATTGTCTCAATATGAAAATAAAGGATGGTCAACCCTGGTCCAATGTCGCATTGTGGAAAATATTGTCTCAATATGAAAATCAACCATGGTAAACCATGGTTAATCATGGTTAACCATAGTTAATAACCATGGTCACATTGTGAAAACCATGGTCATCCATGGTGAACCATGGTCCAATGTCGCATTGTGACAAAGGTTGTCTCAATGAAAATCAACCATGATCAACCAGGTCCAACGCATTCTGAAAAAAATTCTCTTATGAAAATAAATCATGGTCAACCATGGTCCAACATTGCATTGTGACAAATATTATCTCAATATGAAAATCAAACATGGTCAACCATGTTTGTTTTAGGGCTTATAATATTTATCTTAGGTTTTATATTCATTGAGTTAACAATATTAATCCCTTGGGTTTTGAATATTAATACCTTAGGTTTATTAGTGCCTTTGGTTTATAATATCAATCCCTTGTGTTTATAATCCTTTGGGTTTATAATATAAGTTCCTTGGTTTTATTAATCCCTTGGGTTTATAATATTAATAATCACTTACGTTTATAACATTATGTTGGCTTGAGGGGTCATGACCTAGGTTCATAGTGTTATGTGCAACCAACAAAACCCTCCAACTACTCGCCCTTTCGGTAGTGATATGCTTACGTAGGCCAAAGTCTCACCCGAAGCGGTATGGGTGGGGTGCTGGAACCAAGTTTTTGCACCTTGAGGGAGCGTATGATGTGATCCTTAACCTTACTTATCATATCTAATTCTTACCAGTCTACATGAGAATTCACAAAAACCTATATCTAAACGTAGATAAAAACCCTTAACAGATATGTGTAAAACATATTATTATGCTTCAGTCAGATCTAGCTTATCAGAGCAGAAATAACACTTGCGCAATCACGTAGATAGTTATTCTATAAATCCCTTAAAAAAGATGCAATCCTTGTGCAAACAAATAGATTTTTCACATGTACTTAACTCAGATAATGTGCATTCAAACAGAAACAAATCTATAACTTTCAATCAACAGATAATTAAACCAACATATTCATGCATAAACGCATAAGTCACAATGCAACAAAGTTCACCAAAAGTTATTCTTTATTAACATATCTTCAATTTAGTACAATCCTTTCCATCTGCGCACACAACAACAGAGTCCTTGCACACAACTCAGGGCAAGGTCTTTGTGCACATAGCCAATAGGAGCCTTTCTACACAGACCGAACACAAACTAGCCCAAAAATTAGATCAACACATTCATAACATAAATATCAACAATAAAATATTTCCTTAATCGACTCAACTCTTACATATTTATATGAATCATACGCGCACATACCATGGTATCAAACCATGGTTTGAGACTCATGGTTTCCCTTTTTATCGATTACAATTATAAAGGATCTTTGACCCTCCCCAAATCCCCTTGGCTTCTGTGTGCAACGCATATTTGACAAAATATAACCAAAATTATACCCAAAACTTGACCCGAGGGGACCCCATCCCAACAGGCTCCCAACAAAATCTAGTGAATCATCTCAAGTCACTTTGGTCCAGGATATTGCATCATGTATTTCAACACCTGAATGGAATCTTGGAATCATTGAAGGATGTTTGTACTCTACGCTGCGGTGTTCTGAGCTTGTTCCACCAATTTATTTGTTGTTGGCCCCTCGGCTGCGAGGCCGATACTTCTCTAGGTATGCTGCAGGCCTTTGAGGGCACCATCGATGCTCTCGGAGAGCTGCAAAGCCTCCTCCGCCCAAGGCCGCATTCTGTTTTCAAGCAACTGCTCCCGTCGGCGCAATGTGTCAATTTCTTCTTGAATGGCTCGACTTTTCTACAAGTAGGCCAATATTTGGGTCGACAGCAGGGTTGACGCAATGACCCTGGAAGGAAGCTTTGAGTTCCACAACGATGCATACTTGGCGGCTTCATAGAGATCTGGCTCAATATCTGGTAACTAGGACTACGATGGCATTTTCAAACCAATCAATGCAACCAAAAACAACAATCAAGCGTAATAAAAATGCTTGCCATCTTCTTGCGCTTCTAAAATATTCTCTAAAATCTCAGTGCAGAGGTACTTTGCCCAGTTGTATTGCACCCATTTCATGCATTGCCCAGCCAGTTTAATCACGTACGCAGGTACTTCTTTTGCATGACAATTCCTTATCATTTTTCATGCGAGGATCATGGTGGAAAATTTAACTGCTGGAGAATTGATATCTTGGACTACAAAGCCTTTGGTATTCCAGTTCACCCCATATGTCTTCTTAACCTCATCGGCAACATTTTTCTCCTACCCCTTCCTCTGAAGGTTCCCCCTAGATCCTCTCCTTGGTAAGGCAACTTGGTGATTCGATGAATCGGCATGTCATTGATTAGGATGGGCTCTCCTAGCCACAAAAAATTATCATGCACAAGGGCGAGTAGCTGGCGCAGAAAAATATCATTTATTGTGTTGTGCCAAAGTGTGAAATGTTCAAAAGGTTCAACAACCAATAATGATGTAATCCTAATGACCATGTCTTTGGTTCATCCTTGATGACTCCTCCGTCAAAGGGCACCTGCTCTAAGTACTCCAATGATGCAAGTTCGGGGAACTTTGCGTGGTCAGCCTGGTCCCAGTCTTCCAACTTTAGCAAAGGTACTTTGGCAAACTTGGCCCCTTCAAAGGAACATTCTCTAGGAGTAACGGTGTGTTGATATGGTACTTGACCTTATCCAGGTCCCTCGTGACTTCAACAAATGGCTTACACGGCACCATATACTTGGGTAGTCGCAACATTGTGTCTATTTCTTCGACAATATCTTCCTCGATGATCACTTGTGGTTCTTCGGCCATTGGTATCTTATGTCGTTCTGTTGGGGTCGACTTGGGCTTCGAGGTCTTCTTGCGTGAATAATTTCGAGTCTCCAAGGTTTTTCCTTTATTCACCTTCTAAGGTTGAGGTTCCGGCATAGGTGTCTCAATAGCGGGCATCGCAGAAGGGGTAGGATCTGCAACAGTCATACTTGCAGGGATTAAATGACCCAACACTATTTGGTGCAATGTCTCGAAGAAGGTTTTCGAGTGCTTATACATAAACTCAAACAAGCACCATGACAACAATGGGCACAAATATCTTAGAAAGCAAAGGGAACTAATGTGTCCCTTCTTTCCATATTTATAGTGATGGCGTGGCCTAAATGACCTGATGTCCGTTGGTGTAGCCTAATAAATGCTAAAACGGCTCCAAATATGGCATAATATCCTCCATAAATGCAGGTTACCCGCTCCTCCAAACGGTAATAACGTTGTCTTATCCAGATTAAATGTTCCAACGGTTAGATTTTGGCACATCTGCGATTGTTTCAAACTTCTAGAACAACCTCTGCGCTGTTGTCACAAATATCTTCGCTTTCCCAATATTCATCGAATAGGTATACTTCTCCAACACTTGAAATACTTCTTTATGGTCCTTCACCCTCTCCCAATTGTCTAGGGCACTAAGACACTTCTCCAACCATATAGTCATTTGGTGCACATAGGGATGGGATCATCCCTGTATGGTTTCAACCGAATTCCATTCACATACCTAGGAAGGAATTCGCCTCTTAAGCTAACCAGACATATCAAAACTCCTTCGGTGATATCCTTGATAATATAAGGTCCAAGCCAATGCATTTTAAACTTTCATGGGTGGTGCGAAAACTTGATGTGATATAAAAAAACCAAATCATCCTCCTTAAAAATCTTCTACCTGATGTGCCTGTCAGGCCAAGCCTTTTCGCACGCTTTTTGCACCTGCTGATGAAAACCAATAATGAATCTTTCCTCTTCTAGCGCAACTAGCTGTGACAGTCACTCTTCCATAATATATTGATCAACCATGTTAGTTACTGGTGCAATGTGCAGACTAGGAACAATATACTCCATCGGCATAATAGCCTCTTATCCATAAAACAACTTGAAAGGGGTATGTCATGTAAATTTCTTTCTTGTAGTTCTGTATGCCCACATAACCACAGGTATGCACACATCCTAATCGTTCTGATTAGCATTGCACATATTTGTGAGCACAGTCTCCAAAATCTTATTAAAGGCTTCTACCGTGCCATTTTCCTAGGGATGATACGGTGTACTCTTCTGATGGTGCATCTTAAACTCCATTGTCAAGGCTTGAATTGTCTCATTCACAAAATTTTTACCCTGGTCACTCATTAAGATCTTAGGACACCCAAACCTTGTCAATATATTCTAAAAAATGAAGTGTTCAGTCGTTTCTGCGCTGCAATCCTTCACAGGCTTAGCCTCTACTCATCTGGTCAAATAATATGTCGCAGTGATGATATAGCGCACACTAGTCTTCTTCCCTGGAGGGTTGATCGGTCCTACAAAATCAATGGCCCATTTATCAAAATCCTGCAAGGTCACTTGTGGTTGTAGTGGAATTTCATCTCGGTAAGAGGGTCTCCCTGTTCTCTGACACATATCACAAGCGCGATAATACTCTTTTGCATCACTTTGCACCATAGGCCACCACGAACCAAACCTCAAAATATTCAGCGCAGTTGGTTTACCTGTACAGTGACCTCCTGCAACCCCTGCATGTGCTTCTACTAATTTTCTCTTCCCTTCAAACTTCGACACATATCGCCTCAACACCTCATTAACTCCCATCTTATATAATTGGCAGCAATCAAAGTAAATGCCGTTGTGCGCAATACCAACTCTTTCTTCTACTTAACTGTATACTTCGTAGGTGCACTTACAGTGGTTAGGAAGTGGATGATATCTGCGAAGTGGTCATCAACTACTTTAATGGAAAACAACTGCACGTTTGGTAATCCTTCCTCCAAAATAATTGGCTCATCTCCGATTTCAATGCGTGACAAATGGTCTAGATCTGCATTCAATCTTCTTGGCTTGAAAATCACCTCAAAATCATACTCTTGAAATAATAGGAGCCATCTACAAATATTCCCCCCCAACACAGGCTTGTTGGCCAGGTACTTCAAAGAACACTGATCAACGAACATCTTAAAATGACCTCCCAACAAATAGTGACGAAATTTTTGCAACGCATAGACCATATATAACCCTTCTCTCTCTGTTTTCGAGTAGTTGCGCTTGATACTTGACAATTTCCTACTCGGAATGCAATTAGGTGATCAATATCTACAAATCCTAACATGATACATGATGCATCAACATGCACATGGAATTATTTTGTCCAGTCTGGGAATACCAATATAGAAGCAGTCATCATTTTCTCCTTGTCTCTAGACTCTTCTAGCAGTCCTCTTCCTAACAAAAATAAGCGTCCTCCTTCAACAACGTTTCCATCGATGCAGTAATTAGCGGGTAACGTTGAATAAATTTCCTTTAATAGTCATTATTCCCTAGAATTGAGCGCATCTGTTTCACATTCGTTGGAGCCTCAAGGTTAACAATAATAGAAATATTAGTTGGATCGACTATCAATCTCTGTTGGTAGACAATATGACCCAACAAAATCCCGAAAGGGACACAAAATATACACTTATTCAGATTCAGCGAGATCTGATGCTTCCGAAAAGTATCCAGCATCAAGCACAGACTTGAAATGTGCTTCTTCAGTAAGCCTAAATACAGTCCAGTCATCAAAATATACTTCTAAGAACTTATGTATATACTCAAAATTAGCTACCACCATGCGCTAGAATATAGCTACCTCATTCTTCAGACCGAATGGCATTATTGTGTATTCATTAGGGGAATTTTGAGGTCTATAATGGGCCTCCTAAGGAAATAATAAAATAATAGCTAAACAAATAAAATACTATTTATGAATTTAGAAATCATTTTTTGCACCACAATCCATGTAACCATGGTTAAATTCAATTGAAAAGTTGTACCAAAATAAAATCAATATAAAAATTGTATTAATGTGACTATAAATAAAAATAAGTTTTTCAAGAAAAAGTCACTATCATTGAACAACTAATACATTTTCCTTTGTTCTTAAATAACTTAAAATAAATTATAAATATAAATTTATAAATTATTAGTTGTATAACATAACATTAATTAAAATTTATATTATTTAAATTATATAATAACATGTAATTAATATACTATATAAAAATCAAATAATATAATATAATAAATGTAATATATTATTTATGTATTAATTTTATATTACATATTGAATTGATTTTATTTATAACATAATAAGAAATAATATATAATATAAATTTAAGGAATATGATATATATTCTTTTATCACTCAGAAAACGTGAAACATCATTTGACAGTCTTAGAGGTTCATGTGTCAAAGGTATGGTCATAGAGTTCATTTGTCATTATTTGGTAAAGGAAATTCTTATTTTTTTTCTTATTAGCTTATCCTAAGGTCCAAACCCACCCCCATTCAAGTATTTTCATGTCACATCAGTTATTATTTCCTGACATATTCCATTTCCCAAGCTTATAAATCCGAAAAGGTCATTTTAGCCAAGATTACCTATTTTCGTAGCGAATTGCACAGTAAAAACGCAGTTTTCGCTATGAAACTACTGATACTTTAATAGAAAAATTGCCAGGAAATACACTAAGTATGCTGCGAAAAGAGGTATTCTTGTCTGTGTTTTCAAATCAGCTGCTATGTGTCAGTCAATGATTGAAAGGGATAAGGTAGATGCCATTCGAGTCAGTTAGGGTTAAATCAAGGTACAATGGTCATGGTTGAAGTCATTATTACTATTTTAAGCATGTATGAGTCATGATTATGCCATGGGTTGTCATCGAAACTTTAAAATATTACCAAATTGAGTCATTTTTCATTCTCTACTCCATCTTTGCATGCTACTAAGCTCTGGAGATCTATTTCACTAAGTCCAAGCTGTGCCTGACATTTTCAAAGGTTTGCAGGTATCACTAATCAAGCGAGGTAGAGAAGACATAAAAGCACCATGGCTGCAAAGAGGAAGACCGAAAAAGGTGGCCATTTCCTTAGATATGAGCCATCAGACATGAACTTGATTAATGAAGACCCAAAAAATTTAGAAGTTTTCAGAAGAACATGGTGTTTTTAGTTTTGCCAAAGACTGCAAGGATGCCATGTGCATGTTTCTAAGGATTTTTCCATCAATTTCAATGGGACAACTTCAAAGGTAGGGATGTTAAACCTCACTGTAACTCTAGATACCATTGCAGCAGCAACAAGAATTCCTAGAGGAGGAGAACAATGCTTCAAAGGTTTCAAATTCACCATGCAGGACTGTAAGGAATTTATCAAGCCAAAACATAGTGAGGTTGACCTTACAAATTCCATTCCAAGGAACTACATGAAAGACAACTTCTCAAAGCTGTTGCTTATCATCCAAAAGTACTTCACCTGTGAAGGGAGATATCATATGGTTTATTCTTACCACTTCAGGCTTCTACTACATTTTTTTGGTAAGAAATCTCTTGATCTACCTTTTTACTTATGCCTGAGCTTGGAAAAAATGGTAGATAAAGTTCAAGCTAAATCTAAAGGAAATGAAACCTCACTTTTACATCATGGTTTAATTAATTTGCTGGTTTTAGAGGAGTTAAAAATATTAGGCAGAGACTGGTCATATTTTCTGTTCATCAATGGTTTTGAAGTAGATGCCATCACTCCTAAAATAACTCTTAAACCTAGAGGTATACCATCACCTTCAGTGGCAGAGAAAATTGAGCCTTTAGTGGCAGAGAAAAGTGAACCAGTAATCATGGAAACAGAGCAATTGCAAAAAGTTGATACACCTGTTGTTTCACCTACAAAACAAAAGCCAAATGTGAAAAAACCTGCAAAACAAGAGTCAACAATGAGCAGACATGGCAGCAAGAGGGTTACAAGAAACCAAACAGTGGCTAAGGGTAACTTAGAAGACATTCTACATGCTATTGATATTGAGGAAACCCACATACTAAAAGCTGAAGACATAAATGAGGGAGGAAAGAAGCTCAAGAAAGCCAAAACAACCAAGAAGTTAGAGTTTGAGAGTGAGGATGAAGGATTCATGTTTCAAGCTAGGAAACCCATGAAAAGACATGCTAGAAAACTCTTGGAAAGCAGTAAAGAAGTTTAGAATGTCACTGAAACTGTCCAGCCACCACCAAGCATCATTGACCTCTCATCACCTGCAAAAGAAGGCCTAATCATCAAGCAAAAGAAAGGAAAGGAGAAAATCATTGAAAAAACAGAGATTGAGGTCATTAAGGAGTAGTTGAAGTTAGAAAATCATGAAATAGTAGTCTTGAAGAAAGAGGCAAGGAAACAAAATGTTCAGAAGGTGCAGTTTGAGAAAATGAAAGAAGTTTGGGAAGAGCAGGTTAATAGTGTGTCAAACACCTTAGATAACACATAGCAATTGATCAAATGGACTCAAACATTGAGAGGAGAGGTGAAGCATATCAAAAAATTGAACGTGCACTTGAAATCTAGGAACATAAAACTAAAGGAACAAGTCAAAGACCTCCAAGATCAATTAGAATTGATCCATGAGGAGCTGGAGAAGAAGGGCTTAAAGATGACTGTGGTTGAGGAGCCCATAGCTCAATTCATCATTGATGAAGAGGAAACACCTCAAGAGTCTTAAGTTGAGTTTGATTATGTTTTAGAAGGCTTATAGAATTTTGAAGACTAAGTTTATATAGCTGGAGGTTACTTTTTTGAGACAGGGTTAAAATCTGGAAATTTTACATTTTTTCAAAGTTTTGTAGCGTTTCCTAGGCTTAAAGCCAGGAAAACACTACGGAAATTTCTTTAGTAGCTTATTTGCTTCTAAAACCAATTTTTGCAACTTTCAAGGAGGGATAATTGTGGTGGTGAGGTGTCATGTCATGATGGACACCATGGAACAGCAAAAAAGTAGAAATTCTGAGTGCAAAAGCCATTTTTTGGAAGCTACGAAAGCTCGCTACGAAACTGCCCTGTTTTCGTAGCGAGTTGTTTTTGAAGGTTTCTGAGAAGTTTAAAAGTATTTTTTGACCGGGGGACACATCCAACATGTCAAGGGACCTTACCACCAAACATTTATGACTTGAAGACAATGCAGTAAAGACAACTCATTAGCTAAAGTTTTCGTTGAAGATAAGGATCCTTCTTTCCTGAAAAAATATGGTTTGGTTCCATACGTTTAGGAGGGTCTTTAATATGTCAAGTAGTGACGAATCAAGTCATAACCTATTCAAACATGTGATGTTTAGTCTTAACTAATATGTAACTGTTTTAAAGATAAGATAGACTGATGTAATAAATAGGAGTTTGAGTCCTATTAGGAAAATGTCATCTTTAGAGTGTAACTGTCATTTTCTTATTAAAAGACATGTTTTTCTGTTATATGAGGCGTCATAGGAAGAGTTATATGAATCTAGCCAAGAGGTAGATCATCCCTACTGTAAGAATGCCTATTTAGAGGCAAATTATCGAAGTTGTAAAGGGTTGGAGATTTTTTGCACCATACTGCTGCTTTATGTAATCTGACTTATATCAGTAATACAAAGGACTTCTTCTTGATAGACCTAAGATTCTCATGGAGTTTTTAATGTTTTTCTGATCTATATCTTTATATGTACTACTTGCAGTAGATTTCATCTTTATTACTCAGAATTCATATATGTATGCTTTAACTTCCTTTACTGATGAAATGACTGTGTTTCCCTATGTTCAATGTGTGATTTTCCATTGTTTAAGACTCTTATCTTCCTTAGATTCCATGTCAAGAAACCTAGCCACTGAATCTACTATTTTGTTGACTCCATAAGCCTAGTGGTTGCAAGCTTGCATTCTTTTCAACCTACATACACAAAAATCAAGTTATTTTTTCAAATAGAGTTAGCCATATAGTCCTATCATTATCTAATATCATAAAACCCTTTGAGAGAGCCCTCCCAGACTGAAGAGGCTAAGCTTCAGTCAAAATTTGGGTTGAAACAATTACATAGAGTTGTCTGATCAACAGCCAATTAAGTGCAATTTTGTGATAACATATTCTATTGATGATTATTATGATGATGGTTAACCTCCATTGAGACCAAAATTTGGTCTATCATACCTAAATAAACAAATTAATTAATTTCTTTTAAAATTGTACTCCTATGCTCAAAGAGCTTGGAGAGAAGCGTCCCGAGCTCACTATAATTTTGACATGTTAAAAGGCTAGGAAGGTCGGTATTGCAAGAAATATTGTGAAATTGAGATCTAATGTGGGTGTATGTGGGGCACTCTAAGAGGAAGTGATTTTAATCCTCAATGTTCATATTCTCATAGAGATGGAAGATCCTTTCCACCCATGGCGTTTTAGGAACTAACCAATGACCTGTTTCACTATGGAGCTCATGAGAGTTCATTCTTATCTTGGATATATTAATTTTTTTCTTTGAGCTAGTTAAAACAGAGAGATACTTTTGATATTCTAGAGTAGGGTTTATGACCTCCTTATAATATCCTAATTTTCTTTCAGCCTTTAAATATTTCTCACACCGCAATTTCTCTTTAAACTTAGAAGTAACAATATTTTTAATGTTATTAATATTTTTCAATGCAACATTTTCGTCGATCTCCCAATGGTTAAACCAGGCCCTGATATCTTTATACCAACCCCGTTTGAGCCTTAGCTGGTTTTGGCTAGAATTTAAAGCTAGCTTAGGAAGCCTATGATCTCCCATGTTATTGATTTTGTGCTTGTACAATAAGAGCCTAGTCATAGCTAGGCTCTCGATAGGGGAAAGACCCACTTCTATAAGGAGAATATGGTAGGGTGTATTGCTTTTAATTTTGAGGCTATACATTATAAAATGCTTTTGGATTTGCTCAATATTTCTCCAGGATTTTCTAAAGGTGCTGTAATCCCAAACCTCACATCCATACAAGATAACAAGAGTGACTAAAGTTTCAAAGAGAAGCTTCTTTTATCCCACATCACACGGTTTGCTGCTTTACAATTATTTTCAAGACCAAAATAAGATTTCCACCCTCCATTAATCCTTTTCTCAATGCTATAGTTCCAGTTGAACTTGTGAGGAATATCAATTCCTAGGTACTTTTAAGAAGACACTTCCTCCAAGTTGCTATTGTCATACACAAAATTAGCGTAAGTGTCTTTCTTGGATTTGATAATCATAACTTTTGTTTTGTCAGTGTTAACAGTCATACCCATGATAGAGCATAAATCCTTAAGGAGTCTTAGCTGTTTATCCATATCAGATGGGCACCTCACAAGAATAAAAATATCGTCAGCATAGAGAAGAATGATGATGACTATTTCAGCTAAGATCGTGCCAGCACAACCTGCTTCCTCTAAACATCCTTCTATCTTGTCGATGTAAATTCAAAATAAGGTAGGAGAGAGGGGGAAACCTTGTTTAACTCCGATCTTACACTTAATATCTTTCGACCACCTGTCATTGCTCCTAAACTTGGCAATTACATTCTCGTATAGCCTTATAGTGGCAGCTCTGAAATCGAAAGGAATTATTATCTCTTCTAATATATTCCATAGTTTACTTATAGGAACCGTGTCGAAAGCCTTTCTAAAGTCTACAAAGAAACAAAAGAGATTGGATTTATCATTACGAAATTATTCCACAATGATACTAAGTGTAACGAGGTGGTCTATTGTTGAGTTTTTCCTTCTAAAACCCGCTTGGCCTTTAGCCCACTTACCTTCACTTTCAAGCCATATTCTTATCTTCTTTTCCAAAATAATACTATATAACTTGGTTAAGAGAGGGCTAATCATAATTGTCTGAAATTAGAGGGGTTATTTGTATCCCCACTTTTAAAAATAGGAATAATGAGGCTCTGAGTCCAAGGCTTAGGGAACCCTTGCTTGATAACTTGATTGAAAATATCTTGGATGTGAGGGATGAGGAAATGACCTCCAATTTTTAAGATTTCTGCCTGGTAACCTTCAATGTCCTTAGATTTTCTATTTGCAAGGCGCTTAACCCCAAAATCTATGTCTTTTAATGAGAAAAATTCTTCCGTTGTGAGAAGGGTTTCAAAGTCATCTATGACATTTGGAGATTCATAAAGCTTTTTAAGATAGGAATTTCAATCGTGTAAAGAAATTATATTATTATCTTTAGTTTTTCTAGTTAGAATCTGCCTCCAAAAATTCTTAGGAGCGACCTTAGAGAGGTGTTAGAGATTTCCTTGTCTTTTATGAATATACTGCATTTTTTTCCTTTCAGTTAGGTTTTGTATATTTTTATCTTGTTAATTTTAAGAGACTCATCAACAGCTTATTTAATTTCTCTCCTCACATTTTTACAGTCTTTATCATACCAAGGGTTGGTTTTGCTATTTCTTTTATTACTTGAAACTTCCATTGAGAACTTGTTAATAGAATATGGGAGGGTTGTAGTAAAATTATGATAGAGGTCTTCTATGTTGTCTATACTAGATAAAGGAAGAAAATTAATTTTTAAGTCATTTAGAAAAATATCATTTTTATTTCTATCAAAGATTAAGTTCTTATGGCTATAAGTATTATCTTTTATAGGCTCTCTATGCATGACAAAATTGAGAGTTAAAATTAAAGGTCTATGATCAGAGTCAGGCTCATGGTCGTTTACGATGTAAAATTTTATTATTTCGCTGTATAAAGGGATATCGGAAATAACATAGTCCACCACGCTGCTACCAAGCCCATGGATACAGGTCATCAGGCTAGAATTGGGCCACTTCTTTAGACCATTGCAAATTATGAGATCTTGAGCACTGCAGAGCTTGACTAGCTTACACCCAAACAAATTTTCCCCTAGATCTTCAGAGCTTCTTTTGCACTAGCTAGCTAGAGGAAGGTCTTCGTCTAACTAAAGAGGATTAGGGTTGGAATAATTTCTTAGAATAATAGCTTGGTTTCTTGAAGTTTGAGAATTAGAGTCACCCATTAAGAGGATATTGCCTTCATTCCTTAGGCTAGAAATATAATTCTCTAAACCATTGTAAGGACTATTTTTATCTAAATTGTTTTTCTTATAGAAGTTAGAATTGATAGGGGGAAAAAAACTGATTTCTATGTAGGTTTTTTTATCATTAATGTTAGTAATCTCTATCCAAATATATTGGTTGTAAGGGTCTTTTTTATAAATCCTAGCATGGGCGGAGATGTTCTTCCTAATGTAACAAGCTATACCCCTAATGCCTCTACGATAGGATCGTTTTTTCTAGATTGACCATAGTACAAAGCCATCTATGTTAGGGACCTTAGATTCTTCATGCTCCCAAGTTTCAGCTAGCAATATAATATCAACATCATTTGAGATCCAACTTAGCCTGGGGCCTTTGTTCCATGGAAAGCCCCGATAGTTCCAGGAAAGAATCCGGAGCACGTTGAAGTTCTATTTATTAATATCTTTTTGGTTTCTATCTCGAATAATGAATTTTCTGTTGGAAATGTTGTCATTGATGGCAAAGGAAGTGGCACGAAGGAGCATCTAAATAGTAACAAGGCAAAGAGAGAAGCAAGGAGTAGCATTAGACAAGAAGCAGAGATAGTAACAGAGAAATAGTAGAAGCAGCAGAGAGGAAGCAAGGCAGATAAGGAATTGAGGCAGCAGACAACGCAGAGATAGTGAATAGAAGTAGAATGCACAATTGAAGTGTTGAAAATATTAAAGTCACCTGCTAAGCCTTGAGCAGGGAGAAAAGAGTACAAAGGAAGTAGCAGCAGAGATTGAGTGTGCAGCACCGTGTAATAAAGAAGAATGGGAGAATGTAAGGATGAATTAATTGTTGATGGGCCGCAGCCAAAAATGACAGAGGAGAATTAATTTTGTTTGGGTGAAGTCGTTTCACAGTGGAACAAGGATTTTCCCATAGATCTGAACTACGGAGGAGCAGAGTTTTATTAATACAGTCATTTCAGGCGTTTAAAGCCCTCAACAACCAAAATGAAGAGAAATTGATTAAACAAAGGAAGGCTTAAAGTTTTTGAAAAGAAGCAGGACAAGTGGTCCCTACCACTTTAACGCAAATCGCAAGATCACAAGTTTGAAATATTAGTGTCTTGTTGATGTGGATGTTTGCGATGTGCGATCATTGCGCCATCGCACCATCACAACATCGCAATGTCACATAATCACCCTCCGCCCATGCCAGAGTTCCGTTGATTGTTTGCGATGCAATCGTCGTGCCATCGCACGATCGCAGATCTCACATTCATTGTGTTATCACCATATATATTTGAACCGCCATTGAAAACTGCAATGCAATCGCAAATCGCGCCATCGCAAATCTCAAGTGTTTCGCCTTTTTGTTTGATCGTGCCATCGCACATTATTGCATGTGCAAGTTGCCCAAGCGATATCCGTCGGATTGGATGATGTGGCGCGATGGAACATGAGCCATTCAATCAGGTTGATTGTTAGCAATGGGCCCCAGTTTTAAATAATATTGATTAAGCCATAAATTATGCATGTGGGGCCGGATCCAAAGAGAAAAATAATACCTTTGGGACATTTCGTGCATGGAAGAACGAAGATTTGGATTGGTTCGAATTTTAATATGAATACCATTGGTAGTTGGATGGTTTTGACTCATGGTTTTACTAAAGGAAAAAACTATATAAGGAGAAGAGAATTAGAGTACGGGGTGTGCATGGTAAGGGTTGTGAATGAAACAAAAAAAAATTTCTAAGGAATATCTGTATGGGCGAACTCTGTTCTTAAATGATAAATTTGAAACTACGATGCACCCATGGATATAATGATCTGACGATGATGAATCTCTGGTTTGAACGACGGACGAAATCATAAAGAATTGGTGTGAGTGTACTGAATGAATACATATGGTGGCCTGCAAGGTAAGTCATGTGGAAACTGGTGGATCTAGTATGAAAATTGATGAAACGTGGTCCGTAGTGGTGCTGAGGGTCGAAGCCTTCAGTGAGGGGGTTGTAGCTCCCTTCCAGTGGTAGCTGGTAAATGAGAACAGGGGGTTGTAGCTCCCTTCCAGGAAAGGCTGGTAAATGAGAGAAGGGTGTAGCCTTTTGCAGGTGGGTGCCTGGGTGCTGGTATAAGTCCGCGCCAGCATAAAATTGTAAGAAGTTTTCTCTATAATAAATATTGAAGAATGAGATAATAGCAGCGGTGGTTTTCTCCCGAATTGGGTTTCCACCTTAAATCCTAGTGTTCATATGTGTTGCTTATGTTTGATGGTTGTTCTGTTATTTCTGTTCATGCTTACTACTTATCTGATGAATAAATGAGGCATTGATCTAAGTAAAGACATAATAAGATCTCTTGACATACAAGTTGGATGCAGTAATGTAACATATGGTTTTAAGAGAAAGGAAAACTAAAAATTGTCAGTCAGCTCTAAATACTGATTCACCCCCCCTCTCAGTATTTTTCCAACAATTGGTATCAGAGCAGGTCCTTCTGAAAAAGCTTAGCCGCTAGAAGGAAGATCAAGCAAGATGAACAATCAAGATGGAAAAACATATATCAGGCCTCCACTCTTTAACGGAAACAATTTAATATTCTGGAAAACAAGGATGAGATCCTATCTTTAGTCTCTGGGAGCAGAGGTATGGGCAATTTTTGAAGGAGGATATCAATATCTAGCTGCAGTACCAACAAATCCGACGGAAAGAAAGAATTATGAAACAAATTCAAAGGCGGTCAATGATCTATTGGGAAATCTAACTGAATCAGAATTTGTCAAAGTCATGCAACTGAATACAACAAAGGCAATATGGGACAAAATCATTCTAAGTTATGAAGGTGATGCAAAGGTAAAAAGTGCTAAACTCCAAACTCTCAGAATTCAATATGAGAATATAAAAATGGATAATGAGGAGAGCATTGCCAATTTATTTTTACGTCTTGATGATATTGTAAATCGTATGAGAAATCTGGGAGAAACTATAACCGAATCTACTTTGGTTGAGAAAGTCTTAAGATCACTAACGACAAAATTTGAGTCAAAAGTTTCTGCTCTTGAAGAAAAGAAGGATCTTCAAAATCTTACTGTGGTGCAACTTCATGGCATACTAACTGCATATGAAATGAGAAGAGGAGGACCATCTGAAGTTAAAGAAGCAGTCTTTAGAACTTCTACAAAAGGGAAGGAAGTACAAAAAACATAAGGATCAGGATATATCTCAAAAGAAGATGAGATAAACTTTGTAAAGAAACTTCAACCTGGCACATGACGGTTCAGAGGTAAGCTTCTTTTCAAATGTTTTGATTGTGGAAGAGTTGGTCATTATGCTGCTAAGTGTCCTTATAAAGAAACACATAAAAAGGGGAAGGAAGTAGCAAGAAGGAATAAGAGTCATTTTAGTACTAGAAAGAGTTACTATACTCATGAAGATAGTGATGGGTTATCTGATAGTGAGGAAGAATGTGAACAAGATCTTAGACTTCTCATGGAATTTGAAAAGGAATCTAGAGAAGAAAAGGATACTTTTGTGGATGCTCTAGAAGACAGTGATTTTCTTGATGAAAACAATAAACTCAAAATTTTCTTAGAAGAGAGTAAAATAACCATAGAAACTCTGAAAAATCAGCTTGAAGAAAAAGAGAAACATAATGAGAAATTAGAGTGTGAAGTAGTAAGTCTAAGAAAAGAACTTGAGAAAGTAAAGACTCTGAATCTTAGATTTTCTAAGGGATCTGAAACCCTTGATGAGATTATCAAGGTACAATGTTCTCCTCTTATAAAGACAGGTCTTGTATACATCGGAGAATCTTCTCATGCTTCAGCACCAAATTATCTAAAAGCAGTTACAGCTAGTTTACAACATGCTGCCACTCAGCAATGGAATAAAGAATCTTTACAGGTAATGCATGATCATCTCAATTCAAAGAACACTAACAGGAATGTCTTTCAAAGAAACACCAATCAACAGGTAAATTCAAGTAGAAGATTTTATGATCGCAGAAACTTCTTCTTCAATGGACAATGTTTCTCATGTCACAATTTTGGTCATAAAGTTGTTCAATGTGTTGCATATAAAACCATCATGACAAGAGAAGCAAGAAAGAAAAGGATTGATATTGAAACAACAAAGAATACTTATAACAACTTTTCTCCTCTTCAAAATGAAGTTGAATGTGCTTATTGCAATAACTTTGGCCATGAAGAATCAGAATGCAGGAGCAAAGTTCAGCCAAAAGAACATGCTCCTTCAAGCTCCAAAGTATGGAAAAAGAAGGAATTATAGGTTGAAAATTGTGGCATAGCGTTATTTGCAGAAGATGAAGAAAACCAATGGTACATTGATAGTGGATGCTCAAGACACATGACAAGTGACAAAAACAAACTTCTAGCATATAGTGCTTTAGAAAAAGAAAAGAATGTTACATTTGGAAGTGATACTCCGATGGTCATTAAGGGAAAAGGGTCTATTTTTCTAAAAGAAAAGGTGAAAGCTAATGAAGTTATGTATGTGGATGGATTAAAGCATAACCTGTTAAGTGTAAGTCAAATGTGTGATCAAGGAACTGAAGTTGTATTTAGTTCAAAAGAATGTGTAGTACGTGATCTTGATATAGGTAAAGAAATTATAAAAGGAAAAAGAACTCCAAGCAACCTGTATGTATTGAATATCTTCAAAGAACAATGTTACTTGAGTAAATCTTCAGAAAATTGGCTATGGCATCGAAGTTTGGGGCATTTGAGCTTCTCTCAAATCAAAAAATCAAGAAGACTTAAAGCTGTTCGTGATCTTCCCAATATTACTCTACCTGAAAATATCATATGCAAATCTTGCCAATTTGGTAAGCAAACCAGAGTGCAATTTAATTCCAAGGAAGGATCATCAAGTAAACCTCTTGAACTCATTCATACCGACATATGTGGACCTATGAGGAAAAAGTCACCACGTCGTGAAAAATACTATATCTTATTCATTGATGATTTCTCCAGAATGTGTTGGATTGGGTTGATTAAACACAAAGATGAAGCATTTGAGAAATTCCAGATCTTCAAAGCACTAGTTGAAAATGAATTAGATCTAAAAATCAAGTGTCTTAGATCTGATCGAGGAGGCGAATATACATCCAATGAATTCCTTGAATTTTGTGAACAACATGGCATAAAAAGACAATTTTTTGTAGCTGGCACTCCACAAAAGAATGGCGTAGCAGAAAGAATGAACAGAACAGTTCAACAAATGGCTAGAGATATGCTTGATGATTCCGGAACACCTGACACATTTTGGGGAGAAGCAGCACATACAGTAGTAAATATTCTCAACAAGGCAAATGTTCATGTAAATAGTGATAAAACTCCATATGAACTCTGGTATGGTAATTCTCCCACTGTAAAGCATTTTAGAATTTTTGGAAGCAAATGTTTTATCAAAAATAATGATGAAAAACTTGGAAATTTTGAACCCAGAGCAGATGAAAAAATATTTCTAGGTTACTCCTCTAGGAGTAGGGCATATAAATTTTACAATAAAAGACTTTGGAAGATTGTTGAATGTATAGATGTTGTTATTGATGAGTCTCCAGTAGCTCCAAAAGAAGAAAAACAAACAACAAATGAAGACGATGATGATGACATATATCCTTCTACATCAAATAGTAATGATACAAACAGTGAACCCAGTGAAGAACTCGAAGATGATTTGTCTGAAAAGGCTCCATCCAGATATGTTCAAAAGAATCATCCATAATCTCAAATTTTGGGAGAAAAGGGATCAGGTGTACAAACAAGAAGGACTCTTGTGGGATCTTCTAGCAATCTGGCATTTCTGTCCACTATTGAACCACACAATGTCAGTCAAGCTAGCGAAGATGAATGTTGGATTCAAGCCATGAATGAAGAGCTTGATCAAATTGAAAATAATCACACTTGGGAATTAGTACCAAGACCTCATGAAAAAAATGTCATTGGAACTAAATGGATATTCAAAAACAAGTTAAATGAGAATGGGGATGTTATAAGAAATAAAGCTAGACTTGTTTGCAAGGGGTATGCTCAATAAGAAGGTATAGACTTTGAAGAAAATTTTTCTCCTGTAGCTAGACTTGAAGCCATAAGAATGTTTCTTGCTTTTTCAAGCTTCCAACAAATCAAATTTTATCAAATGGATGTTAAATCTGCTTTTCTCAATGGTGATCTAGAAGAAGAAGTTTATATAGAACAACCGGAAGGATTCATTTTGGGAAATGATGAAAATCTTGTTTGTAGACTTAAAAAGGCTCTATATGGTCTCAAACAAGCTCCAAGGGCATGGTATTATCGTCTTGACAAATATCTTCATCAACAAGGATTTTCGAAGGGGTCTGCTGATAGCAACTTATACACAAAAACTGAAAATGACAAACTATTGATTGTGGTTGTATATGTTGATGATATCATTTTTGGAAGTAATAAAGAGTCTATGAGTCAGAAATTTGCTTCTGATATGCAGCAAGAATTTGAAATGTCTTTTCTTGGGGAACTAACATTCTTTCTTGGCTTACAAGTGCAACAAGCAACAGATGGCATATTCTTGTCACAAGCAAAATATCTCAAGCAAATCCTGAAGAAGTATGGCATGGAAGATTGCAAACCTGTAAGTACACCAATGATAACCGGATGTAATCTTAGTTCTAATGATGATTCCCCCACGGTGAATCAACCAGAATACAGATCTATGATAGGAAGTCTACTTTATCTCACTGGGACAAGACCAGACATCATGCATGCAGTTGGGATTGTTGGAAGATTCCAAGATAATCCAAAGGAGTCTCATCTTCAAGCTATGAAAAGAATATTCAAATATCTACAAGGAACTCAAGACTTTGGACTATAGTATCCAAAGAATGTTGATCTTACTCTTCATGCATACACTGATGCAAATTGGGCTGGAAGTGTTGATGATCGGAAAATCACTAGTGGTGGTGCATTCTATATGGGGCCCTGGTTAGTATCTTGGTTTAGCAAGAAGAAAAGCTCTATTGCCTTATCCACAACAGAAGCAGAATATGTGGTTGCCGCATCATGTTGCACTCAACTTCTTTGGATGATGCAGACCTTACAAGACTTTCAAATCGAATGTTCACCTCCTATCTCCATTATGTGTGATAATACAAGTGCCATCAATATCTCAAAGAATCTTGTTATGCATTCCAAGACCAAGCACATTCCCATCAAATATCACTTCTTACGTGAACAAGTGCTTGAAAAAAAGGTGAAATTGGAGTATGTTTCCTCCAAAGAACAAGTTGCTGATATATTTACCAAACCTCTACCCAGGGAAGCGTTCGAATATCTCAGACAGAAACTAGGAGTATTCTCTGCCATGCAGAGAATCAGATCTACTTAAATACAAAAGATTAAATTGGTTGAGAGGTGTTGTTAGGCATCTCTGAATGCACTGGCTAAGGGGGAGCATTGGTCATATGAAAAGGATGAATTGTTGGTCATATTATGTTTGAAGATGTAGCATGATCTCAGGGGGAGCATGGCATTGTCGGTTCAAAGGATCTTGATCAAACTCTTTGCCATTGATGTCAAAGGGGGAGGAAAAGAAACAAAGGGCTTCTATAAGACCATCAGAGGAAGAGTATTGCCATCAATGCCAAAGGGGGAGATTGTTGGAAATTTTGTCATTGATGGCAAAGGAAGTAGCAAAGAGGGAGCATTTGAACAACAACAAGGAAAACAGAGAGATAGTAGAGGCAGCAAAGAAGCAGAGAGGAATCAAGGAAGATAAGGAAATACGGCAGCAGACAACGTAGAGACAGTGAATAGAAGTAGAATGCATAATTGAAGCAGAATTGTCCAGAGACAGAGTAGGCGAAAAAGGCAATCGAATAGAAAAGAACAAGTGAATGTTAATCTGTGATAAGTAAGAAATCCATTGAAGGAATTAATGGTTGCAGAGATATGATGAATTTAGCGAAGATTATAATTGCGATGGACCATAGTACAGTAATCAGCTTGCGGAATCAAGAACTTGAATGTACAGTTAGAAGTGGAACAACGACAGGATAGAACTCCGAACATGCAATGGAAGGTTGATATATTATATAAATCATAACAGAATTGAAGACAAAGTGAAATTGTGTTGTGTCGAGGTCAGAAGGCAACAATGGAACTATAATAAAAGGAAAAACATTAAAGTGCAACTTAATTATATTAATACATTGAAAAGGCGACGGAACCCTGCGTGGTAGAGCGGAACCATGACCAAGTGAACAGTGAAGACGGTTTATGGTTTTCATCGCACCGCCTATGCGGAGCAAGCGGTATTTCCTGGTTGAGGAGTGATTCCATAGAGTGCTCGACATGCGTCTCTGTACGAATTCACAAATCCGCTTACCACAGCACGCCATTGCGCGTTATAGTTCGACCCAGGATGCCCAGTGATATCGTTGAGCGCCATTGATCTGGGAAGGGGTCATTGGACAATCATCATTTATTGAAAGTGCGCAAAGAGTAACACAAGTACGACATGCCATCACGTGTTATTGCCTATGCAAGTTGCCCAAGCGTTATCCGTCGGATTGGATGATGTGGCGCGATGGAACGTGAGCCCTTCGATCGAGTTGATTGTTAGAAATGGGCCCCAGTTTTAAAATAATATTGATTAAGCCATCGATTATGCATGTGGGGCCAGATCCAAAGGTCTATTTTAAAAAAGGCCATTTGATAAAAGCGCGGATTATTAATATTTAATTATCAAAGGGTGTGAATAATATTTATTTATCAAATTCCACGAATTTGATAAATTAAATTCCAATAAAGTAAAACCATCAACGGCTTGTTAATATTACTTAACCTTGGCTATAGTATTATTTGGTAGAGAAAAAGAATACCTTTGGGACATTTCGTGCATGGAAGAACGAAGATTTGGATTGGTTCGAATTTTAATATGAATACCATTGGTAGTTGGATGGTTTTTACTCATGGTTTTACTGAAGGAAAAAACTATATAAGGAGAAGAGAATTAGAGTACGGGGTGTGCATGGTAAGGGTTGTGAATGAAAAAAAAAATTCTCTAAGGAATATCTGTATGGGCGAACTCTATTCTTAACTGATAAATCTGAAACTACGATGCACCCATGGATATAATGATCTGAAAATGATGAATCTCTGGTTTGAACGACAGACGAAATCATGAAGAACTGGTGTGAGTGTACTGAATGAATAAATCTGGTGGCCTGCAAGGTAAGTCGTGTAGAAACTGGTGGATCCAGTATAAAAATTGATGAAACGTGGTCTGCAGTGGTGCTGAGGGTGGAAGCCTTTAGTGAGGGGGTTGTAGCTCCCTTCCAGTGGTAGCTGGTAAGTGAGAACATGGGGTTGTAGATCCATTCTAGGAAAGGCTGGTAAACGAGAGAAGGGTGTAGCCTTCTGCAGGTGGGCGCCTGTGTGCTGGTATAAGTCTGCGCCAGCATGAAATTGTAAGAAGTTTTCCCTATAATAAATATTGAAGACTGAGATAACAACAATGATGGTTTTCTCTCGAATTGGGTTTCCACCCTAAATCCTGGTGTTCATATGTGTTTCTTATGTTTGATGGTTGTTCTATTATTTATGTTCATGCTTACTGCTTATTTGATGAATAAATGATGCATTGATCTAAGTAAAGACATAATAAGATCTCTGGACATACAATTTGGATGCAGTAATGTAACATATGGTTTTAAGAGAAAGGAAAACTAAAAATTGTCAGTCATCTCTAAATATTGATTCACCCCCCCTCTTAGTATTTTTCCAACACATAATGGAAATAAACTATCTAAGGTGTTGGTAGCTTATCTCCGAGAAGCGATGTAGGGGATACAGGCATATGAACTACGTTATAATGAGGCTCAAAGGCCTATTTATTATTGAGAAATAATGGAAAACCTGAAACATCTAAAAACCTTACCCTAGGAGATGAAGCGCCAAAACTATGGGCCCCGCTTGGGTAAATTGGTACATCAACTTCCCGAGGACATAACTTTGTCATATGATCTCTGTTTGATGCACAAAATACCTTGTTATAAATATATATATGAGGACTACAACTTTTGAGTGAGAAGCATCGATCAAAGACCCATGTTGCTCCTAGTTTTCCCAAAAAATGTCTTTTAGGGCCTCAAACCAACTCTGGAAGTTTAGGACCTGAAAAGATGCTAAAAATATTAAACTATGCTACAATTAAGGAAACTGAAAAACTGAAAACTGAATGAAAAAATGGTGGGGCCCCAAGTGAAATATGCGGGTTGCCGCCAATATCCACCTTCATAAAAAAACATTGGATATAAAAATAATTGGCTCAAGAAAATATCAGAACGAAAAGAAGGTAGGCACCTAGCTCCAACTAGATCGTTTGGACATAAATCCAATTTTGTTGTTGAGAAAAATGTGCAACAACCGGTGTCAGCACAACCCAATTTTGACGCTCGAGAGCCACTCAAGTGTTAGAATTGTGGTGGGGACCATAGGAGAAGAGACTATATACATCCGCAGAATGTTGGGCCAAATATTTACACTGCTCAAGAGGTGAGTACATTGGCAGAGGTAGCTCAGAGAATACCAAGGATTTATGCTGCAATGGAAAAATGCCAAGAAAATCACCAGGAATCTATCATTGAGATCGGAGATAAACTACAAGACAAATTCACTTCTATTTTAATTGGTCTAGGCTCTAATTATAGCTATGCCATCCCAAAGCTTGTTGAGAAATGTGGTTTGGGAAAGGAGTTGCATGAAGAACTTTAGTAGGTTCAGTTGAAAATGGGGACAAAGAGAAGAATCAACCATGGGGTAAGGTTGTGTGCATTTGAACCTAGTGTCATGTCCACAACAACCCATTTTAATTTTCTTCCATTAGGTGTGTATATCATATTCCTGGGTATGGACTAGTCATACCTACACCGAACCAAAGTATATTTCTATGCAAAAGAAATTGAATGCTTGGATGCGCAATGAACAAAAAGAGTGTTACAGAGTAGGAAAAATCCCACTTTAGTAAGACTAATCACTATTATGCAAACCAAACATAGTAGTAGAAAAGGATGCATCTTTTTTTTGTGCAAGTTTTCAAGAATTAGGAAACTAATAGAGAAATAGAAGACGAAGAAGTTGAATTTCTACAATAGTACCATGTTTTGCAACAATACACATATGTCTTTCCATTGGAGTTTCCTAGATGAACTACTCATAGAGAGATATATTTCTCTATTGAGTTGGTACCTGAAGAAACACCAAATCTAAGTCTCCATATAGGATGAGCGCCCCCGAATTGGATGAGATAAAATTGAAGCTGAAGGAAATTCTTGACAAAGGTTACAAAAGGCCTAGTGTGTCCCCATGGGGAGCACCAATATTTTTTATAAAGAAGAAATATGGAATCCCTATATTATGAATTTATTACAGGAAGTTGAATAAGGTGCCCATCAGGAATAGGTACCCATTACCAAGGCTTGATGATCTCTATGATCAAATGAGAGGAGAATCCATTTTCTCCAAACTTGACATGAGGTTAGGCTACCATCAAGTAAGGGAAAAGTAGGAAGACATTCATAAAATCGATTTCAGAACAAGATATGGGCACTGTTGGGGTTCTAGTGATTTGGTAGACTGGCATACAAAATGACAAGGAAACATCAGAACCACTTTGAAATCCTAGGATCTAGCCCTCCTGGATTCAGAAAGCGATCTCTCTATGTAAGTATTGTTTTCGAAGATATTTATTTATGATTATTTATGATATTAGGCTAGTTATGAGGTTCATGAGGTTATTTGTTTTGTTTTGGTTGGGACTCATTAACTGAGAAGGTCATGTGAAGTGAAGAAGGAAGTAAGTGGAAGGATGTTTCGACATGGGAAGATAGGTCAAAAGAGTGCTAAACCATTGGGCTATGGAGTCATAAAAGGGTTTACTCACACATCAACCATCCAAGAGTTTTCAAAGAGCAAGTCATCTGCTGGGTGTGGAGCCTGATTATCTTGTTTACTTTGTATCACAAAATTGGACCCCTGTACATTAAAAGGGGCGGCAACACCGTCCGTAATTAATCGCTGCCGTGGGGGGTCCAGGGGGGGCAACAGCACTTTTCGAAGCCCCCCCCTGGCGGGGGTTTTCGAGGGTAGGGCCCCCGAAGCTAAAAACATATGTAAAATTTTCTTGTAAAAGTATAGTAATTTCTAGTCAATCTGGGCCGTTCATTAGGCAAATGATCTGATGGTAGAAGTTATGTTTAGATTAGGGTTTTTTGCCCTAGAAGGCAACCCCATTATATATATGAGGGTATTGTATTGTGGCTGTGTATTATATGTGTATTCTTAGAGCGAGAAATAGAGAGGGAGATTGTGAGAGAGAACAGAGGATATTACAGTGGATCTGCTGTAGGTTTTGTCTCTTCATTTTTTTGCTAGATAATAGAAAAGAAGGATTGGATTTTCGGGGTGGACGTAGCCCAAACTGGGTGAACCACGTATATCTGTGTCTCTCTGGTTTTATGTGTTTTTTGTGTGCTTGTATTTTCCACATATTTTATGTGTTGCATTGCTCCATAATATATAATTTTCTAACAACTGGTATCAGAGCCGAAGGTATATTTGGCTGATAAACTCGCAGGAAAGAAGGGTTCCTGGTTCGAGTGGGAGCAATGGCGGATGATGGTAAGTTTAGGGTCGAGAAATTTAACGGCCAAAACTTCCTGCTGTGGAAGATGCAGATGGAAGATTATCTGTATCAGAAAGATCTGTACCTACCATTGAGCAGAAAAAGAAAGAAGCCGGTGGCCATGGCAGACGCAGAATGGAACATTCTTGATAGAAAGGCACTCGGAACAGTACGGTTGTGTCTTGCGGCATCAGTCGCCTTCAATATTTCGAAGGAAACAACAACAGAGGGTTTGATGCAGACGTTGGCGAAACTATATGAAAAACCCTCGACCTCAAACAAGGTATTTCTTATGAAACGAATATTTAATATGAAGATGTCGGAAGGTGGATCTGTTGCAGACCATTTAAATGAATTTAATACAGTTACCAGTCAGTTAAGTTTTGTAGGGGTAAACTTTGATGATGAAGTTAGAGCTCTGTTATTCTTGTGCTCATTGTCAGAGAGTTGGAATGGTTTAGTAATGGCCATTAGTAACTTTGTCTCTGGATCTAGTACTTTAAAGTTTGATGATGTTGTAGGTGCTATCCTTAGCGAGGAAATGCGACGGAAAAGCTCTGGTGAGACATCAGGTAATGCTTTGAGTGCAGAGTCTAGGGGAAGAATATTGGAAAGAGGAAAGAGCTCGGGATATCGCAGTAAATCAAGGAAAGGAAAATCCAAGTCCAGATCGGGGATAGTGTGCTAGAATTGCGGAAAGAAAGGACACCTAAAGAAAGACTGTAGATCTCGGAAGGGAAAAGAAGGAGACACACAGCAAGAAAACAATCATGAAGCAAATGTGACAGGTGATGTGTTACAAGATGCTTTGATTCTTTCTTTCAAAAATATTACTGATTCTTGGGTTGTAGATTCAGGGGCCTCATTCCATGCCACACCTGATAAGAAATATTTTCATGACTATGTTCAAGGAGATTTTGGACAAGTCCGTTTGGGTGATGATAAACCATATAAAATTGTTGTAGTGGGTAAAGTTCTTGTAGCTCATATGAGAATGAAACAGCGGCTACAGTGAGTGAGCATGTTCAGATACGGCATCTTTCATTCCCTTGAGGAGGATTAGGCGATCGGGTGTGTTACAACTTTCTGGTCCTGGCTGGAAGGTCTGCAAAAGAGGCCCAGTATGTAAAGAGGTGAAAATGTTGGTACATTGTATTTATGCAATGGTATTTCTAACTTTGTTAATTCTTTAACTTCCAAAGGAGAAGATGCAACATTATGGCATCATAGGCTCGGACACATGAGTGAGAAGGGAATGAAGATTCTTCACTCAAGAAATTTGTTGCCAGGTTTGAAGAATGTTGATTTGGATTTCTGTGAGAATTGCATTTATGGAAAACAAAAGAGAGTCAGATTTCTCAGAGTTGGGAAAGAAAAGAAGAGCGAAAAATTGGAGCTTGTACATACAGATGTATGGGGACCTGCTCAGGTATCATCTCTCGGTGGCTCTCGTTATTATGTTACTTTTATTGATGATGCAACTAGAAAAACATGGATTTATTGTATTCAGAATAAATCTGATGTATTTGATACTTTCAAGAAATAGAAAGCTTTGGTTGAGATTGAGACAGGAAAGAAGTTGAAGTGTCTCAGATCAGACAATGGAGGTGAATATTGCAGCAAAGAGTTTGATAGGTACTGTTCAGAGCATGGAATTTGTAGAGAGAAGACAGTTCCAAGAACACTACAAGAAAATGGTGTGTCAGAAAGGATGAACAGAACAATCATGGAGCGTGCAAGGTGCATGAGATTGCATGCAGGATTGCCTTTACAATTTTGGGCAGATGCTGTAGATACTATTGTTTATCTAATAAACAGAGGGCCTTCAAGTTCCTTGGATGGTGGTATTCCAGAGGAAGCATGGACAGGTAAAAAGGTAAACTACTCTTTTTAAAAGCCTTTTGGTTGTGAGGCCTTTGTCCATATTAATAAAGAAAATAGAACAAAGCTTGAGGCAAAATCAAAGAAATGTACCTTTATTGGATATGGTGTTAATGATTTTGGTTATCGCTTATATGATTATGAAAATAAAAAAATCATTAGGAGCAGAGATGTAATATTCAATGAAAAGGTCTTGTATAAGAATCAGTTGCAGGAAAAGAAACAGGAAAAAGAAAGCAAGGAATACACGATTCTTGATGAGATAATTGAAAAAGTAAAGGTGCCTGAAAATAATAATAATCAACAACCACAGCAGCAGCAACCACCACAACAGCAACAGGCACCTCAAACACCTGAAAGTGGTGTTAGAAGATCTACCAGGATAAGTAGACCCCCTAAACGATACTCTCCTTCATTATATTATTTATTGTTGACTGATTCTGGTGAACCCGAATGTTATGAAGAAGCAATGCAGGTTGAAAGCAGGAAGAAGTAGGAGCTAGCCATGGAAGAAGAGATGGACTCCTTAATGCATAACCAGACTTGGGACTTAGTCAGGTTGCCTGCAGGTAAAACTGCATTGCAGAATAAATGGGTTTACAGGCTGAAGGAAGAAGATGGAGGAAAACAGAGGTACAAAGCTAGACTTGTGGTGAAGGGTTTTGCACAGAAGAAAGGTATTGATTTTGATGAAATATTTTCTCCTGTTGTTAAGATGAATTCAATCAGAACTATCTTAAGTCTTGTAGCAGTGGAAGATTTACATCTTGAACAGTTAGATGTAAAGACAACATTTCTCCATGGAGATTTCGAGGAAGAGATATACATGCAGCAACCAGAAGGATATGAGGTCAAAGGGAAAGAAAAATTGGTGTGCAGGTTAAAGAAGAGCTTGTATGGCTTAAAACAGGCTCCAAGGCAGTGGTATCTAAAATTTGACAAGTTTATGTTTGAACAAGGTTATACTAGATGTCACTCTGATCATTGTGTTTATCTAAAAAGGCAAAATGATGGCAGCTATATTATATTGTTATTGTATGTAGATGACATGCTTGTTGTAGGGTCTAACATGCAGGAAATAAATGTGCTCAAAAGAAAATTGACAAATTCATTTGCAATGAAGGATTTGGGAGCTGCAAAACAAATCCTTAGTATGAGGATAACTAGAGGCAGGAAAAATCGCAAATTAACACTTTCTCAGAATGAGTACATAGAGAAGGTGTTGAAAAGATTTAATATGCAGAATGCAAAACAAGTTAGTACACCTTTTGCTAGCCATTTAAAACTTAGTAAGGAGATGTGCCCAAAGACCCAAGAAGACATGGATTATATGTCTAAAGTTCCATATGCATAAGAAATTGGAAGCTTAATGTATGCAATGGTCTGCACAAGGCCTGATATTGCACATGCAGTGAGAGTTGTAAGCAGGTACATGAATAATCTAGGAAAAGAACATTGGATGGCAGTAAAATGGATTTTCAGATATTTGAGAGGTACCACAAATCAAGCATTATGATTTGGTGGTTCAAACATTGCTCTACAGGGATATGTTGATGCAAATATGGTAGGTGATAGAGATAACAGGAGGAGCACTACAGGATATGTATTTACTGTAGGTGGAACAACTATCAGTTGGGTTTCAAAAATTCAAAGTGTTGTTGCACTTTCAACAACAGAAGCCAAGTATGTTGCTGCTACAGAGGCTAGTAAAGAAATGATTTGGTTACAAAGGTTTATGGATGAATTGGGTAAGAAGCATGATATGGGCACACTATACAGTGATAGCCAAAGTGCTATTCATCTTGCAAAGAACTCAACATTTCATTGCAGGACTAAACACATACATGTCAAGTACCATTTCATACGGTCGGTATTGGAAGATGGAGAGTTGAAGCTGGAAAAGATACACACTAGCCAGAATCCTGCAGATATGCTAACAAAAGTTGTAACCAGGGAGAAACTGAGAACATGCTCAGTTTCAATTGGTCTTCAAGGATGACGATGAAGATGAGGAACAACCATGTCCAAAGAAGAGTCATTGTCCAGCAAATGAAACCGCGGTGGAGTTGCTCTGATACGATCTCCAAGTGGGAGATGGCGGGTGTGGAGACGATTATCTTGTTTACTTTGTATCACAACGATGGACCCGGCACACCAAAGGGCGGCAACGGCGCACGCAATTAACTCCGGCCCAGTGGGGGATCCGGGGGGGGCGGCGGGCGCTTTCGGGAGCCCCCGGGGGGCACCGGGGAGCAACGCCCCGAAACTAAAACGGATGTAAAATTGCCTTGTAAGTATAATTTCTAAGTCAATGCGAATGATTCATTAGGCAAATGATCTGACGGTAGAAGTTATGTTTAGATTAGGGTTTTTTGCCCTAGAAGGCAACCCCCTTGTATATATGAGGGTATTGTATTGCGGCTGTGTATTATATGTGTATTATCGGAGCGAGAAACAGAGAGGGAGACTGTGAGAGAGAACAGAGGATATTACAGTGGATCTGCTGTAGGTTTTGTCTCTTCATTTTTTTTGCTGGATAATAGAAAATAAGGACTGGCTATTCAGGGTGGACGTAGCCCAAACTGGGTGAACCACGTATATCTGTGTCTCTCTGGTTTTATGTGTTTTTTGTGTGCTTGTATTTTCCGCATATTTTATGTGTTGCATTGCTCCATAATATATAATTTTCTAACATCATCTATATCAGAAGATATTTTAAGTTGAGTTTGTGGTATGGAACATTAAGGAGTAAAATTAAAGAAGCAACATGTAAGAAAAAAAAGTGTAGCCTAATATCAGGTAAGGACTTCTAACCTATCCTACTTTGACATACTTTTAGGAACAAAAAACATATAATAAAACAAAGGGAAATCTAAGATCAGGTAAGGACTTTAAACCTAGCCTGCTTTTGACATACACTCAAGGGAAAAACATGTAAGATAAACGTAAAAAGAAACCTAAGATCAGGTAAGGAATTTAAACCAAACCTGCTTTTGGCATAATTTTAAGGGAAATCTTCAAAATAGTTGTTTTAAGACTAAACAAGGGACAACGCCAACCATAAACTTCCTCGATTAAGACTTTAATTAGCATGCAGTGAAAATATCATTAGAGAACAATAACGCAAGTTCTACTTAGCCAGACATGAGCTCACCAACATTTCTTGACTGGTTATACTCTATTGGAATCATTCCCAAATACAGATTTAGCAAAAAAAATAAAGATAAATATTTTCAGTGAGAGTTAGGGTACTTTGCAGTATATCCTACTCTATATTTGCCATTCTTTATCAGAGAATATGAACACAGTGGAAACAAAAAGAAAATAACCATTACAGTGAGAATAACATCACCAATGATTTAGATCAAGATCCAGTGAATTTGCTTGTCTATTGATGTGCAAAACCAATTACATACTTCGAGTCCAATAGCTCTTTACAATCTACAATCCAATTCTTCTCTTCCCAGCCTACTATATTACAACTACTCAGTAGCTCTATCTTAATAACAGTTCAACAATTAACAATGTTCCAACCATTACAATGAACTTTCTTTGAATACTTATAGGTGAAAGAGGAAGAGTATGGTATAAATGGTAGTAAATATGAATTAAGACAGAGTGGGAGAAGTGTTCGAATGCCCATTCTGCTTAATGACAGTTGCATTAACTGTTTGTACCATTTTGGTAGTTTTTCCTGTTTTATGCATATTTTGGTAGGCATGGTAATAACTCCTTAGTGTGTTGTTTGAAACCCAAAGTAGCAAAAGTACTCCATTTTACTATTTGGGACAAGTAAACTGTCAAATTTCAGGTCCTGTAGCCCACGCCTACTTAATAATAGCTCTGACAGTTTTACAGAGGGTTTTTCAGTAGGATGGCTATCAAAGTGTCTGTGTGAAGTAACATAGGCCGCAGGTGTCCTTTTAGTCCTTAGGAGGAATAAATGCTTCTATGGATGTGGCTCTAGAGGATTTCCTCTGCTAATTTGTCTTCAAACTGTGTTTTCCTTTGAGACTGTGAGTTTAGATGTTTATTCTTCAACTTTAAGCTTAAAACCTCTGTCTTTGTCCTTTTTATCTCTTTTCCAGTGTAATGATTGCTTCAGCATGCTGGGGATCTTAATTGTAATCATTGTCCAAGAAAAAATTGATTAAGCTATGAAATTTGACCCCTCGACCCCTTTAAACACTAAATTCTTTAGCCGTGATAGCCTTGTGGATAAATCCACCATTACACCTGCACATGACGACAAATTGATTAATGAAATCCTGCGTTTCTTGGTTTAACCGCAACAGAGGCTGGGCGAAGGGAAAAAGAGCAGTGAGGAGGCAAGGTAAGTGTAGTGGGGAAGGGTTTTAACCATGGCAGAGATAACTAGGGTTTAGATTCAGTTCTGGCGTGAAGATTAGGGAAAGTGGTTTTAGAAAACCGTCGGCGGTTTTCTCATAGGGATTAGGTGATAAGTGGTTTTCAATAAAATGAACGCAAACCAATTAAAATGCACCACGCGCCCTCCCCAAATCACTTTTTTTCGCGTGGTTATCGTTCAATTGATTTTTTTGGGAAATGAGCGTGAAATGAAATGCAAACCATTGGATTTGGAGAAGTAAATCCAATGGTGGGGGAGGAGCGCAAAATGGAAAGGTGCATGGGTGAGGTTTTAAGTGGAAGCCGGGTGGCAACACATGATTGGACAAGGGCTTTGCCTAATGGATGGTGGGTCCAAAAGAGTTGGGTTTTCAGGATGAACGAGAGACGTTAGATTATATATATCGACGGTGGAGATTTGATCATAGGATGGATGGATAAACACAAAGGTAAGGGGTGGGGGCTAATAAGCACCTTCAGATCATATGGATCTATGACTTAGATCTTATTGAGGTAGTTTGTGCAAATGAAATGGGGGAATGAAATAATCGAAATGGGGCTTTTTAGGAAACAATTTTCTTTGGGAACAACAGGTTTTCTTGGTGGATTTTTTGAAGGAAACACCACTTAGATAACAACACTATTAGGGAATAGTACTTAGGGAACAACAGACTCCAAGAATGAGTAATTTTCTATGAAAACAATCTCTTGAAGGCCCAAGATCTGTTTTAGCCATCATTTGCCTATAAAAACAATTTAGTGATGGCTAACAGTGGCTCCACTTGGGGATGGAAGCTCCTTGGAGGTGTCAAGAACTTCAGAATTTTATCTCTGGGATGCAGACCTATGCTTTATCCACTGACAACATGCTTCATCTTTGATCATGCTTCTTTAAAACATGATCAGAAATATATCAAGCAAAATGATCCATTCCCCAAACAACTACCTACCCAACCTACTTTCCTAACATTTTCTTCATAAGGTGCACTTGGGCTTGCAAACCTTAAACATCAAAATTTTATTTTTTGGAAAGCATGAAAAAATAATCTAAATCTACCCTTATTTCTCCATGAGTTCATATTAAACAGTTGAACTCATAGTTTCTCTACCTAATCTACCATCTGTCAGGATTAGACTGTTTGACAGATCTGCATTTTCTATATTCTAAAGAGAAATTGAAAACACAGTCAAACCAGGCTTAAGCTGTCCAATTTGCTATGATGGCTATGACATCAAAACAAACTGTTGATAGGCCTTTATTTGCAGAAAAGTAAAATAGAATATGGAAGGCTTATGATCTGAAAATAATGAGAATCCTTCCTTCCTCCTTTCAGCTCTGATTTTGATCTTTTGAGCTATCTTCCTCTTCTTCATCTGGTCCAAGTTTTCAGCATGGGAGGACCAGTCTTTTTCCTTTCTTTAGCTCAGGTTTTGATCTGATTAGAGTCATTCTTTCTCTTTGATTCTTTGGTTCAGATTTTGAGCATATTAGAACCAATTATTTCTCTATCCTAATCTAATCTACTAATAAGCCAAGATTAAACTGTTTGGAAAATCTGATTCACTAACCTATCAACAGTAAATTGAAATATATCTAGCCATGATTAGGCTGTATGACTAGTTAGCTATGCTCTTTCAAGTAGTGGCATTCAGGCTTGCTCACTTTCAGACTTTCCTTCTTCTTTTTGGTATGGGGTTGTACCTTTCTTCTTTCTAATCTTCCCTCTCTTTTTTTTTTTTAAACAAAACAAAGAAACGATATTTACAATGGAAAATGAAAACTTTAAACATAATTTTCAGTAGAAATAACGTTTGAGCATCCTGCCATTGACAGGACCCCCAAACAGGTTTGTACCATCCATCTCCTATAGGAAAAATTCATTATGACCAATAACAGATTGAATAATGTAAGGGCCTTTCCATAAATTGTCAAACTTGCCATGTTTTCCCTTATCTTCTCTCTTGGAATCCCATTTGAGTACTTTGTCACCAATCTTGAAATCACTGGCCTTTTTTTTGGACAAACCAGGAGGTGCATTGAGATTAGTAAGCACATATAAAATATCAGCATACCAAGATGAATTTAGGAAATGATCTTCAAAAAGTGGAGCTGGTAATTATTCCTATTCATCTAGTGCATCTATCATGTTTATATCAAGTGCTTGTAAGTTATATTCAACCATTAAATGTGCTAGGCCTTGACCCTTGATGAGTTTAGTGGGTTTAATTTACAAATCATATTCCAGTATCACAGCAATCCACTTTCCTCTTTTGCCATCAGGGTCTTGTGACATAATTTCCTTCACCACTACATGAGGCACAGAGAGTGCAAGATATAAAATCTGAAATCCTTCAAGGCTTTGACCAATGCATAGGCCTGTTTCTCCATTATATTATATTTCAGAGGTGCATCCCTTAGTGCCTTGCTGAAAAATGCAATTGGCTGCTCTTGTCTTTCTGGATTTTTCTATAATAGGACATCAGCCACAGTTTGTTATGATGCAAATGAAAATATGAGGAAGTCCTTAGTGAAATCAGGATTAAAGAGAACCGGTGCTTGGGTAAGTGCATGTCTAACCAGTTCAAAGGATTTCTTTGCTTCCAATGTCCATTTGACTCCTATCTCTTTCTTTAGCATGTTTTTCATATTCCTAAGGAGTTATGCTAGGTTGGGTATGAACCTTCTCAGGAAATTAATATTTCCAATGAAATATTGGAGTTCTTTGATGTTTCTAGGGTGACTGATCTGTAATATACCTTCAACCCTTTTTGGGTCTATTTTAATCCCCTTTTCAGATATGATATGACCGAGAAGTTTACCTTCTTGGAGACCAAACAATGTCTTCTTGGGATTCAAATATAGCCCAAACTTCCTACATTTCTCAAAGAATTTCCTAAGCTGTGCTAGGTGTTCTTCATATGTTTTGGAATATACTATGATGTCATCTAAATAAACCACAATGAAGTGGCCTATTTCTTCTGAGAAAGCAATATCCATGGTTCTTTGGAAGGTGTATCCTACATTCATTAATCCAAAAGGAATTTTCACATACATGAAGGTGCCCCAAGGAGTAGTGAAGGCTATTTTTAGTTGATCTTTAGGTAGTACCAAAATCTGGTTATATCTTGAAAATCCATCTAGCAAGGAAATCCTCTTGGAACCAACTACCCTTTGTAATATGTGCTCCATTTTGGGCAGGGGATAGTTGTCCTTTAATGAGGCTCTGTTCAAGTTCCTGAAGTCAATATAGAGCCTAATTTCTCCTGTTTTCTTCCTCACAACTACAAGATTAGACACCCATTCTGAGTATCTCACAGGGACAATGATTCCAACATCATACAGTTTCCTAATTTCCTTCTCAACCAGAGGTAACTGCACAGGGTTTATTCTATACAATTTTTGCCTGAATGGTTTCTGGTTTTCTTTAAGAGGTATCTTGTGCTGAATGGTCTCTGTGTAATATGGATTTAAATCCTCATATCTCCAAGCAAAAACATTAGAAAATTCTTTAAAAATCTCAATATATCTCAGTTTAATGTGAGATGGCAATGTTTTAGACAGTTTGATCATTTTAGGTTTGTCTTTGCCACCTATATTGCATTACTCAATATCAGAATCGATGGGTTATATTGTTGGTTTCTTGGCAACGTCATTAAAATCAAACAAGTCTTCTAGATGCGTTAGTCCTTTGGGTAAGTCTTTATCTTTGGACTGTAATATCTCTATGTCTTCATTTTCTAAGTTTATGTATCCCTTTGTTTTATTTTTGAACTCACTGGTTAGCAGATTTATTTCTGCAACGGGAGGAGGTTCCTTTTGGTCACGTTGTTCCTCATGCAGATGATTTTTATCATGCTTTGAGTCTGAGTTGGGTAATTTGAACTCATTCCTGGACTGCAGAAAGTCCTCTATCTATTTATCTCCCTCAAATACCTGCCAATATTTTTCATTGTCTGGGATAGCCAGTCTATATTTCACTTTTAAATTGAATTTTTTGTTGTCATAGGGTCTTTGACATGAGCTGGCAGCGCAAGCCAATCCATTGGCAAGGATTTTTTGGCTTCTGGGGAAAAAAACAAGTTCATATTCCTCAAAGGTTTGCAAAAGGTCCATGGCATCATTTATATAGGCTCTTAGTCTTGGATGTTTGGTAGTGTATTCTCCATTTATTTTCCTAATGATTAGTTCAGAATCTCCATGAAAAACTATCCTCTTGGCTCCTAATTTCTTCAGTGACTGCAATCCTAAGAGGAGTTCTTCATACTCTTCTATGTTATTCGTGCATTGGAATTTTAGCTTGTGTGCATGGCTTTCAACATAATTGTTCTCAATGTTGTGAAGCCATACACCTGCTCCTGCACCAGTTCTATTACAAGACCCATCAAAACTCATACTCCAAAGAGGGCTAGTTTCAGATTTGGTGTTATTTTCATTACTGTGCTTTTTGTCCTGTGTGTTCTGACTGTCATAATGTAGTTCTATGGGTTCTGCAACATGTTTGGGTTGGACTTGTTCCTTAAGGTTTTCATGGAGTTCAGGAATTTCTTCTTGACTCCCTTGATTTGCACTAAGCTGATGGATAGTGGGTTTCTCATGCTCTCTATTTTGTTTGTTGCAACTTTCAGCTTTGGCACACTGTTTGAGAGCTTATCCCTCCTTAATTTCTATTGTAGTGGGTGATTTTTCAATATCAGACTCTAGTTCACCAAATATTTCATCATTGCAAAGAATGAATGAGTCTAGGTCTGTGTGGACATAATAAAGAGGGGAGTTTTCTGATTTTTCTTGACTACTCACCATAAATTTCATGTGTGATTCCCTATAAAGTCTCCTAAGTTGACTGAAGACAGGGATGGTGGCATATGTAATGTCCATTTGCATGGTACCTTGCAGCTTAATGCTCCATGATATTGAAAGAAGCATGCCATATTTGGTGGGCACATCAGTCACTACCACATCCATCACCATGCATTTCGTTGGGATTTGGGTCAAGTTTACACAAAGATCTTTAATCAGGCCTAATAATTTTACTCTGCTGGAGTGAAAGGAATACAAGTCTTTGTATGGTCTGGTTATTTCAAGGCCTAACCTCTCCATGATTAATTTGGGCATGAGGTTATGAGATGCCCCTAAATCATGCATAGCATTGTGAAAAATCTTGTAATGGATATTCAAACTGAAATAGAAAGGAGGGACTACTCCTTCCTGGAATTTCCCTTCAATTTAGGACCAAATAAAAGGGTTGGTTGATCATCATTGAGGTTGACAGAATCATTATTCTCTTCTATGTTTAAAGCTTTCAAAAGCTTACATTTATATACATATTGAGTTCCTAACTCAGTGAGGGGAAGAGAGATTTTGATTTTAGCAATTTCACTTTCTAAAATAAAAGGAAACTGATTCTTTGAAAGGTTCAAATCTGTTTTGTTAGTCACTAATTTACTAGCAAACTCAGCTTGCTAGTTTTCAATATGTACATTAGTTAAAATAGTTTTTTCAGGGGCACTAGCTGAAGTACTATTGTTGCCAGGGCTGACACTCTGTTTATCAGTGTTCTGAGTGACCTTGCCCTTGTTTCTATCAGAACTTTCAGCTGTTGTTTTGTTATTTTTAGCAGCCCTTTTAACCACCTTTTTTGATCTGTTCTTAATAGTGATGTTAGAGGTTTTTTTTTGGGGAGTTTCTTGTTTATTTTTTCTCCTAAGGTCTTATTTCTTGTGAACCTCCATGATGGCATTCTCAAAGCCTTGCCTATAATCTTCAGATTCTACACCTTCGTTATCATAATATGTGTATGTGGCTTGGTCATCCTCTGCGAAAAGGGAAGGGTCTTCATTATTAACTCCCAACATGTTTATAATAGTTCCCTCTGACTCTTCTATCATTCCCTCCTCTTCATCAACATAATTTTCTTGAAATGGAGGTCTAATTTGTTGATCAGAATCTCTTTGTTTCATCTGAGGGGGGTTTCTCCTAAAGTTCAGGTTTTGATTTTGGTTCTGGTTCCTGTTTTGAGCACTTTCTTGGAAAACTAACCTCTCCATCATTTTTTCTAGCCTATCCCCGTTCTTGGCTAGATGGTCTAATTTTGAGTCAGAGGTAGAAGGTGCAGCGTCCTCCCTATATGTCACTTTCTTTCCAGTCCTCATCCTGGCTCTTTTTTCAATCAGATTAGCTTCCACACTAAGATCTCCCTTCTGCATGTCTTCTAAGGTTAAGGGATCCCTTTATCTAAGCTGATGGGCCATTTCAGGATCAAATCCTTCAGGAAATTAGGCCAACGCTGATCCTTGTGGAGGTTTTAAGTCTGGGGGTAGTGCATTATAAACACTGTTGAATCTAGTGCAATAATTCTGCACACTCTCCCCAGGGTTTCTTTTTAGGTTGTTGTAATCTGAAATTATTTGGAGTGGGTTCTTCCTAACTTCCCATTCTTTTGTGAATGTTTGATGTAGAGAAGGGAGATCATTAATACTGTGAGGAGTTAAACCCTTAAACCATTTCTTGGCTTCTCCTCCTAAGCTTTGGGAAAATATTCTCATCTTAATGGTCTCATCTTCTATTTCCATATAATCAAAGGAATCATTCATCTTTTCCACATGTTGTTGAGAAGTAGTGGATTCATTTCCGGTGAAATGGGGAATTTTAGACTGATATTCATTGGGTAAAGGGACTAGAGGTTGTGGCAACACTAGGGGAGCATACCATGCTGCCATGATAGGATTTTGTGGGAAGACTCGAGTGGTTTGAACAGTAGGTATAGAGGTGGCAGAAGTGCTGGGACCAGCAAGAGACTGTTGAGAAGATTTAGGGTGAGAGAGACCCAAGTTATGAATGAAATGGAGATCAAGAGGTGTGGATGGAGGGGTTTCTCTGCTACTAATATGTTGACCACTATGTGGTGGTGAACTTGGAGGCTCAAAGTCTGTCTGATCTGTATCACTATGTGAATTAGTTGTTGGTGAATTACTTGGTAAATCTACGTCAACTTGAGTATATAATAGAGCTGTAAGGTTTTCAGGCACTGATTTAGCTCTATGAATGGGGCTGATAATAGTTGGATCCCTAGATACAAGAGAATTCCAAAGAATTCTTTCTGGATTATCGACTATTTCAGGAGGATTTGGGTTGGGATAAGCTCTGGTATGGGTTCTTCTTGAAGTCAATATGTTAAGTTTCAGACCCAAAAAGAAGAAATTTAGCCATACATAACAATCTTTAAGAGGCAAACTAGTCTTTAACACAACAACTTAATCCTCAGAGTTTCCTAATCATGGGTGTGAACAATGTTTTTATGGTAGTGTGGGTTGCCCCAGTGGAGTCTTTGTGAAACTAGGAATAATCAACAGGACTACTGATCACTAGTGGAGTCTTTTGATCTTTTATGAGTGATGGAGTCGTAATTAACTACCAGTCTAAGGCTGTTGTGGGTTTTTTGAGTTCTTAAGGATGACTAAGATAGCAGTTTACTTAGAATTTCCCCAGCGGAGTCGCCATTATGTTGGGGTCCTAGTGATTTGGTAGACTGGCATACCAAATGACAAGGCAACATCATAACCACTTTGGAATCCTAGGATCTAGCCCTCCTAGATTCAGAGAGGGATATCTCTATGTAAGTACTATTTTCGAAGATATTTATTTATGCTTAGTTATGATATTAGGCTAGTTACGAAGTTCAAGAGGTTGTTTGTTTTGTTTTGTTTGGGACTCATTAACTGAGAAGGTCATGTGAAGTGAAGAAGGAAGAAAGTGGAAGGATGTTTCGGCATGGGAAGATAGGTCAAAAGAGTGCTAAACCATTGGGCTATGGAGTCATAAAAGGGTTTACTCACACATCAACTATCCAAGAATTTTCAAAGGGAAAGTCATCTATATCAGAAGATCTTTTAAGTTGAGTTTGTGGTATGGAACATTAAGGAGTAAAATGAAAGAAGCAACATGTGAGAAAATAAAGGGCAGCCTAAGATTAGGTAAGGACTTCTAACCTATCCTGCTTTGACATAATCTTAGGAAAAAAAAACATATAATAAAACAAAGGGCAATCTAAGATCTAGTAAGGACTTTAAACCTAGTCTATTTTTGACATACACTCAAGGGAAAAACATGTAAGATAAACATAAAAATAAACCTAAGATCAGGTAAGGACTTTAAACCAAACCTTCTTTTGGCATAATTTTAAGGGAAATCTTCAAAACAGCTGTTTTAAGACTAAATAAGGGACAGGGCTAACCATATCTTCCTCGATTAAGACTCTAATTAGCATGCAGTGAAACTATTATTCGAGAACAATAAATCAAGTTATACTTAGCCAGAAATGGGCTCACCAACATTTCTTGACTGGTTATACTCTATTGGAATCATTCCCAAATACACATTTAGCATAAAAAATAAAGAAAAATATTTTCAATGAGAGTTAGGGTACTTTGCAGTATATCCTACTCTATATTTTCTGTTCTTTATCAGAGAATATGAACATAGTGGAAACATAAAGAAGATAACCATTACAGTGAGAATAACATCACCAATGATTTAGATCAGGATCCAGTGAATCTGCTTGTCTATTGATGTGAAAAACCAGTTACATACTTCGAGTCCAATAGCTCTTTACAATCCAATTATTCTCTTCCCATCCTACTATATTACAACTACTCAGTAACTCTAACTCAATAAAAGTTCATCAATTAACAATGTTCCAACCATTACAATGAATTTTATTTGAATACTTATAGGTGAAAGAGGAAGAGTATGGTAGAAATGGTAGTAAATATGAATTAAGACAAAGTGGGAGAAGTGTTCAAATGCTCATTCTGCTTAATGATAGTTGCATTAATTGTTGGTACCATTTTGGTAGTTTGTCCTGTTTTATGCATATTTTGGCAGGCATGGTAATAACTCCTTAGTGTGTTCTTTGAAACCCAAAGTAGCAAAAGTACTCTGTTTGACTATCTGGGACAAGTAAACTGTCAAATTTCAGGTCCTGTAGCCCATGCCTGCTTAATAATAGCTCTAATAGTTTTACAGAGGTTTTTTCAGTAGGATGGTTGTCAAAGTGTCTGTGTGAAGTAAAATAGGCCGCAGGTGTCCTTTTAGTCGTTAGGATGAATAAATGCTTCTATGGATGTGGCTCTAGAGGCTTTCCTCTACTGATTTGTCTTCAAACTGTGTTTTCCTTCGAGACTGTGAGTTTAGGTATTTATTCTTCAACTTTAAGCTTAAAACCTCTATCTTTGTCCTTTTTATCTCTTTTCTAGTGTACTGATTGCGTCAACGCACTGGGGATCTTAATTGTAATCACTGTCCAAGAAAAATTTGATTAAGCTCTGAAATTTGACCCCTCGACCCCTTTAAACACTGAATTCTTTAGCTGTGATATCCTTGTGGATAAATCCACCATTACACCTGCACATGACGACAAACTGCTTAATGAAATCCTGCATTTCTTGGTTTAACTGCAACAAAGGCTGGGCAGAGGGAAAGAAAGAAGTGAGGAGGCAAGGTAAGTGCAGCGGGGAAGGGTTATAACCATGGCGGAGATAACTAGGGTTTAAATTCAGTTGTGGCATTAAGATCAGGGAAAGTGGTTTCAGAAAACCATCGGCGTTTTTTGCGTAGGGATTAGGTGGTAAGTGGTTTTCAATAAAAAGAACACGATCCAATTAAAATGCACCACACGTCCTCCCCAAACCAATTTTTTCACGCGGTTATCGTTTGAGGGAAACGAACATGAAATGAAATGAAAATCATTGGATTTGGAGAAGTAAATCTAATGGTGGGGGAGGAGCACGAAATGGAAAGGTGCATGGGCAAGGTTTTAAGTGGAAGCTAGGTGGCAACACATGATTGGACGAGGGCTTTGCGTAATGGACGGTGGGTCCAGAAGAGTTGGGTTGTCGGGATGAATGAGAGTTGTTGGATTATATATATCGACGGTGGAGATTTGATCATAGGATGGATGGATAAACCCAAAGGTAAGGGGCGGGGGCTAATAATCACCGTCAGATCATATGGATCTATGACTTAGATCTTATCGGGGTATCGCCTATCGGAGCGGGCAACATATAAAGAAAGGCAAGTTTTAAATGAAAACACCGATGTGATGGGGGCTTATCATAGGTGCTGGGGTGTGGTCACATGGAGGGACATGTGACCAGGGGCGGACGAGAAAAGGGGCCTATCGCATCGGTGGGGGAACAAAGGAATGGGGGAGGAAATTAAATAAAGGTCGATGTGATGGAGGGGCTATGTTTTAGCGTAGGGGTAAGGTCATAAGGCAAGATATGTGACTAATGGCCAAGGAAAGGTGCTTATCACATCGGCGAGGGAAGGGGAAACAAGGTAATGAACGCGATAACGGCGATGCAATATAAGAGTTGCGATGAGTTCTTGGTGCCCAGTCACGGGGCTCAGTCAAATGACGGAGGCAGAGATGGGGTAAGCCGAGAAGGGCTAAAGCCCATTTGTTAATAAAAAAGTGGAATAAGAGGGTTTTGTGTGTGTTTTATGGGTTTTTAGTGTTCCGGGTAAGGCAAAAAGGCTGGTTAAAACCAAATAAAAACAGTTAAATGGTTTTAAAGGGAAATTTTTAAGGAAACCAAGGGTATATGAAGGAGGAAAGGGGGTTTTTTAGAAGATCAGTAAGTGATATGGGGGCAGTTTGTGCAGATGAAATGGGGGAATGAAATAATGGAAATGGGGCTTTCTAGGAAACAATTTTCTTTGGGAACAACAGGTTTTATTGGAGGATTTTTTGAAGGGAACATCACTTAGGGAACAACACTGTTAGGGAACAGTACTTAGGGAACAACAAACTTCAAGAATGAGTAAGTTTATATGAGAACAATCTCTTGAAGGCCCAAGATCTATTTTAGCCATAATTTGCCTATGAAAAATTTACTGATGGCTAATAGGCACTATGAGTTTGTAGTGGTACCCTTTGGGCTTACCAATGACCTTGCCATGTTCATGTGCCTGATGAAAAATGTGTTACGTCCTTATTTGGACACAGTTGTCACTATATTTATTGATGGCATTCTGGTGTATTCCAGGTCTAAATAATATCATGAGAAACATTTGGTTGCAGTGTTACAACTGTTGAGAGAGAATAAGCTCTATGAAAAGGTTAGCAAGTGTGACTTCTTCCAGTCACATATATTTGGGGTATATCGTTTCCAAGGAATGCATCTCAGTTGATCCTGAAAATATGAAAGCCATAATGGAGTGTCCAACTCCAAATAATGTGGATGAAATTAGATCATTCATGGGACTGACAGGATATTATAGGAGATTTATCTATAATTTCTCCAAGATATGCCATCTCAGTACAACCTTGAAAAGAAAAGAAAAAGATTTGAGTGGACTACATAATGTGAAAAAATATTTGAGTAGTTAAAAAATTGTTCACCAAGGAACTAGGGCTAAGAATTGTAGATTCTAAGAATGATTTCATGACGTGTAAAGATTCTTGCAAAGAGGGACTCGATGGATTCTTGATGCAGGAAGGGTAAGTCATATTCTATGAGTCGAAAAATTTAAATGAGCATGAGGTAAATTATGTAACACATGATTTAGAATTGGCTACCATCATTCATGCCTTAAAAATGTGGAGGTATTACCTCATTGCAAATAAAATTATGCTTATGATAGGCCATAGTGGGTTCAAATAATTGTTTGGACAATCGAAGTTGAATTTTAGGCAAGAAATATCGTTTTCGATTCTCCGTGAATTTGACTTTGCAATCGAGTACATACAAGGTAAATAAAACAATTTTGTTGATTTTTTGAGTTGAAGAACCCAGGTAAATCACTTGGAAATTGTAAGTTCTTTGTAATATTCCTTTTCAGAAATTTCTGCAATTTGTTCAATGGAGACGTTGTATAAGGAAAAACATGCAAAAAAAATGAAAAAAAGGACTTGGATCCTCTTATATATGCTTTATGTAGCTTAAATATGAAATGGAATCAGAAACAAATCATTCTAGCTACATTAAACATATCTCCCCAACTCATATGAGCTCAAAAGCATTCCAATCCCATGACTTCACACAATAGAATTTATGAAGACTGCAATAGCATAATTTTCATTAGAGTTTCTACAGAAAAATATGATTTGATATAGATATGGAGATTTCATTAATCATATAATAAAAAATGGGAGGTTTTACCTCTTTTACATGAATATTAGAACACCTCGGTAGGGGTTTCTGGCAAAATACCAATGTAAAATGCAGTCCCCTGCAAATTTGTATTAAATAAGACTGAATATTATATGAAATAGATGATCAATACAGAAAATTGCCAAAGGCCCTCCTTAATATACTTTCCGGAGAGAAACAGACACCTCCTCCTCCAATACAAACACAAAATCAAGGGGTTTAACCCTACTACTGCTGCTCCTGCAAAAAAGACGTAGTTACTAGAAGTGACTAAACTGTAGATGTTGACGACTGAATGACCTCAAGTCATATGATGGAAAATTATCTTAGGACCTTCCCTTTTGATCTCTTAAACAAGTTGAACCAAAGGTGAAGATGGAATTCCCGCATGAGAATCCTTTGCACTAAATAGTGCTGCAACTACAGCTAAACAGTTGAAGCTTGCAAGTAGTCAAAAGACTAAACATAGACGAATATTGAATGCCTTCCTTGTTTCTATCTCCTTCTTCTTATCCTTGGTGAGTCTCCTCACCCCGGACCCCACTCATTGATGGGGTTACTTCCTAGAAAAGATTCCTCTTTCAAAACTGCACTATCCTTGTTGGTTTCCCTCTTCTTGTGGCAGCGATGTTGACTTGGTAAACTGGATCTATTTCACCTACATTGTCACTCTTTCACACCAAGGTGGATTTATTTGTCCTCCTAATCTGATCCCTTTTCACACTGGAATTTGTTTTATTGTCCTTTTACTCTCCTATTTTAAAAATGGAGCAATTGTAATATTCCAACTAGCAGTGGCTAATTGGGAATATTATAGTCCTCCCCACTCAAAATTTCCTTACCCACAAGCAACAGTAAAGAAGGATGCTGCAAGATCTTCTCTCCCTCCCTAGTGGCATCCTCATCTCACAGATTCCTCCATCGAATTAGATATTCCTTGATGACTCTGTTTCTTATCTGCCTCTCCCTTGTGTCTAAGATTGCTTCTGGTTGCAAAATTAGGTGGCCTTCATCATCAATGGGGGGGAGATCCATGTTGGCAACTACATTCCTCCCAATGGCCTTTTTGAGGCAAGAGACATGGAAGATATTGTGGATCTTGCTTCCCTCAGGAAGCTCCATCTCATATGCTACCTTACCGACACACTTGATCACCTTGTATGGCCCATAGAAACGTGGTTTGAGCTTCTCAGCTCCCTTATCCTTGAGTGTGGACTATTTATAAGGCTGAAGATGCAGATAGACTAGATCTCCTACCTCAAACTATCTCTCTATCCGACCACAGTATACATATATCTTCTGCTAGTTCTGGGTAGTAGCAATGTTGTCTTTGAGTGCTCTGAGTATGTCCTGATTCTCCTGAATCCATTCCTTTACTCTTGAAGCCTTGCTTGCCCAAAACATAACATCAGAAAATGAGAGTGCCTCATACCCATATAAGGCCCGGAATGGAGTCATGAAAATAGACATATGGTGAGTAGTTTTGTAACAATAATCTCCCAAGTGGAGCCAACGCAACCAAACCCTCTGCTGCCCTGCTACATAGTTCCTCAAGTAGCCTTCCAGCCACTTGTTCACTATCTCAGTCTGTCCATCAGTTTTTGGGTGATAGCTATTGCTTGGAGTCAAGTAAGTCCCCACTAACCGGAAAAATTCTTGCCAAAAGCCACCCATGAAGCGACTGTCCCGATCACTTACTATGGTCCTTGGGAGAGCATGGAGTCTAAATACATCTCTGAAGAAGAGCTCAACTACCTGTGAAGCAGTATAATGTGCAGAAATGGCAAATAAATGAGAGTAATTTTTTAGTCTATCAACAACTACAAAGATACAATCCTTACCTTGTACTATCGGTAGGCCGATGATGAAGTCCATAGAGATTCTTTCCCACTTCCCATCCAGAATAGGTAGTGGCTGAAATAACCCAGCAGGGTGGGTGTGTTCTCCCTTGTTATGCTGAAAAATTGTGCACCCTTTGACATGTTGGAGCACATCTTCTTTGAGACCCTTCCATGAGAATCTCTCTCTTATGGCCCTATAAGTCTTTGTGAAACCTTGATGCCCTGCAAGTGGGAAATCATGTGATGCTAGTAAGATCTTCTCCTTGAGCTTGGAATTCTTAGCCAAGAAGATCTGGTCCTGGTAATAGATGATCTCATCCATCACCCTATACCTATCATTCGATACCACCCCATCAAGTATCTCACATGCAAAGTCATCTTTGGAATACTCAACTAAAATTTGAGCCTTCCAATCTGTCTCCATGCCCCTCAAAGACAGCGTTGTAGGCCTCCTGGATAGAGCATCAACTACCACATTGTTCTTCCCCTTGACATACTCTATGCCAAAATCATATGCTTGGACTTTTCTCACCCACTTGTGTTGTCTCTCCTAAAGTTTCTTATATTCAAGGAAGAATCTAAGACTGTTATGGTCAGTCGTCACCTTGAACTTATTCCCCACCAAGTATTGTCGGAATTTGACTAATGCATGCATGATATCCAACATTTATTTATCATATATGGGGTATAACCTTTCACGAGGAAGAAAATTCCCGCTCTAAAAGGATAAGGATTCCCTCCTTGCATCAATACTGCCCCAATCCCTTCACCTGAAGCATCGCATTCTAGAACAAAAGGTTGAGAAAATTCAGGAAAAACAAAAACTAGACAACTACTCATTACCTCTTTGAGCTTATCAAAAGTCCTCTATGCTGTAGGTGTTACACCATTTTTTGGTCATCTAACCTACTATCATTAGATGGACCCAAGTACACCACGTAAGACCAATTTTACCCTAAGTAAAATTGCTTTCACTATGTAAAATAACTTAATAAAACACATTTATTAGGTTGTTTATGGTCTAAACAGAAAACCCCAAAGGGAAATATTAAACAAATCTATATTTGTTTGATTTTCTCTCTGTCATGTTTAATCTCCAACAAAGAAATTAATTAGATAAATCTTTATTTATCCTATTATTTTCTAGGAATAATTATTTAAATCTTATTTAAATAATATTAGTTTCAGCTCCCCCTTATTTAAATATTTATCCTATTATCAGCCTCTTTTCAGGATCTCAGGCTCTCAAATCTCTTTTAATCAGCTTTTCTCCCTTTCAAATCACCTCCTGAAGATTTTTTTGGATCTACCTTTAGGACCCCCTCCTTGCCCCCATCTACTTTTTGCTGATTTCCTCCTTTCTTTTTCAGCCACCTTGCCTCTGCCTCTTGGCTGTGTTCTGCACCTCTTTTCAGTAGATTTCTCCTTTAGATCCCTGTCCCTCCCCACCTTAGATCTATTGGCCTCTTTTTAGTGTGTTTTGACTAGATTTTTTCCCTCTGTTAAGACTAGTTTTGAGAGACCCACCTTTTTGGGTTAGATTGATGCATTGTTAGCTGTTAATTTTATGTTATTTCAGCATTATATACTGTTCTCTGTAGATTTATTTTCAGTTACGCAGCACACTTTTTCTCTTGCTCTCAAAATGAAAAGGGTTTAAAAATTAAAATTAACACACGCCACACACTCACCCTAAGCGAAGAAGAGCCTGGTTTACACCACCAAGCAAAGACTTTAAAATCAATTGACACTGCACCTATCTGCCCTTGTTTCGACATTGTACTCTCTTGATTTTTCACCTCCCTTCCCTTGTTGGTCATTCATCTTCCCCTTGTGCCGTGTTCGTGTTTTCATCATTGCACCCCCAAGGCGCACCTCCCGGAAACTTCTTGGCCTTCACCCTCAGTTTCTGGTCGGTCGACCCACTCCGTCCTGCCGTCGTCGAGTTAGTCCTCCTCTGAGTCCGCACTCCGACTCTTCTTCTGATTCATTGGGTTCTCCTTTTACTTCTGGTTCTCCCCCTGTCACCTTTACTATGTCTAGTCTAGGGCCTAACGCTAGTGGGAATCCCGGCCCTAATGCCGGGACTACTACTAGTGGAACCGCCACAGAAACTACCTCGGCTGCATCCTTGCTCCCTCACATGGCAGGCCTCAGCCTCCCCGATCTCAATCAGTTGATCAATGACCCTATCCGCCACGATTTTGGTTTGCCTGCTATGCCAGCTAAGCTCCCCTCCGACATCCCTAAGTTCGAAGGCCTTGTTGGAGAAGATCCAACCAATCATGTCTGATCTTTCCACATGTGGTGTTCCTCCAATTCCATTACCGATGATTCCATCCATCTTCGGTTGTTCCAACGCACGCTTATGGGCGAAGCTTCTAAATGGTATGTTGACCAGGCCACCTCTTCCCATACCACCTTTGCAACCATTTCCCAAGCCTTTTTATCTTATTTCCAGCTCCCTCTCCGATACGACACTGGTACAGAGCTTTTGACCTCCTTCTGTCAAACCTCTTCAACCCGCCTTTCCACTCATGTCCAGGAATGGCGGAGAAGACGAAGCTTATGCCGAGCTCCCACCTTTGAAGATCAGGTTTATATGGACTGGTTCCTTCACACTCTCTTACCTCCCATTGGCAGAGATGTCGCCTCCCATTTCCCTCAAACCGAAGAAGCCACCCTCCAAATAGCCTTGAAGTATGACCTGATCTACACTCAGTCTGGTTATGTCTATGTCGTCCTTCCTGACCTCCCCAGGCCCGGTGGCGCTAACGCCCCAGGGGCATCTCACTCCGCCGAAGGTATCATTGGATCCCTTTCTCATCCATATGCTCAACCTCCTATGGGCTATGGTCCCCCTCCGGGAGGGGCCAGCACCTCTAGCACTCTTCCCCCTCCAGATAGCATGTATCCAGGATACGGCATGCCTTATCCTTTTTCCTTACCTCCTGCTTACCTCAATGTTTCCCCACCTAACCACTATCCTTATCCGTAGCCTGGTGCTCCAGCTCCTCCAACATATGCACTTCCACCTCCCTTGCCTTCTCCACCCCAGCAACAGCACCTACAGCCCCCTCCAGGGCAAGTATTTGCACAGCAGGGCGCGACTAATCCTCCTTCCTCTCAAAGAAGGCGGAGAGGCAATCAAAATCAATCTGCCCCTGGTACTCATGGACCCAATCCTCAAGGTACTGACCCTAACACTGCTAACCAGCAACAGGGCACTCAGCCCGAGCCGGACAGGCCTATTCGTACAAATAAGCCTTGTTCGTGTTGCGGTGTTTACGATCATTACACTCACGATTGTCCCCTCTTACCATAGATGTGGCAGATGTGGGAGTCTCAAGCCACATTGCGAGGACAGCATGCCTCCCCTCATGCTCCCCCTAATGTGACCACTACTCAACCGGCTGTGTTTACCGATCCTTTCCCCCAGCAAGGATTTGTGGCTGCCCAACCACCTGACGGACAGGTCGCCACTCAACCTTCCCCTTCTGGTTCCTCCGATTACCAGATCCTCATGATGAACTCTGATCCATCCCCAACCGTCGACCTTCACCTTCAAACTCGGTCTCGCCAGTACCCCAAGCCTTCCGCTCAGTCTGCCTCCGAGTCCCCTTCTTCAGGTTCCACCGAGCCTCTTTCGACATCTAATGGTCCCTTGCATATCCCTCAACCCAAAGTTGAGGTTCATACCAAGATTCCTAAAGGACCATTACGCTGAAATGCTGCTCCTAGTCGAGCTGCTCATTCGTATAGCATAGTAGATGACTTGGCACAGTCTCTTGCTGCCATTTCCACATTGGAACTCCTCCAATCGTGCCCTTCCCAAAAGAAGGCTCTACTATCTGCCATGGGTGCTATGGATCCCGCTGATGACCAAATGATTGTTTTCAACGCTCGTCAATCAGAGCATCCTCCTCTTCCTTCTTCCGTAGCCTTCCAAATCCCAGTCAAAATCCGGAACACTAACGTTTCTCGGTGTATAATTGATGAGGGGGCATCCACCTCTGTGATGTTCACTTCGGTTTGGAAGCAACTCGGATCTCCTGAATTAGCCCCTTCCATGATCACCCTTCGAGCGTGGGATGACCACGCCTCCCAGCCCATTGGACTCTTCCGTAATTGTCCTATCACTCTTGCGGGAAAGACTGTTTGCATTGACGTCGAAGTCATCGATGCCCCTCTAGACTACAACATTCTCCTGGGGCGAAGCTACACCTATGCCATGTCTGCTGTCCCATCCGTGGTTTTTCGTAAGATGTCTTTTCCTCATAATGGAAAGATAGTCACCATCGACCAGTTGACTTATCATGAGCCAAAGTCTCAGACCTCCCCTGAGACGACCATATCTTCTGTAGCCAATAAGCAAACCGTCGATTCCTTGACCAGTTTCTCCCCCGGTGTCTACAAAGACTCCTCTTTTCTTGGAACTTTCCCTGGTCTCCCTCCTCCTCCTATCTCTGATCCCAGCTTATCAAATGTTTGCATGATGCAATCGTCTCGGGCCGCCCTTAAGCGGCCCGCTTCGGCTAGTCAGCAACCTCAAACTCAACCTCGATCACCACAACCCGCTCCTAGCCATTCATCTCAGCTAGTCGGACCTCCTCCTTCTGGCCCTTCTCCTACAGCTGCTATCCCTGAACCCCTCTATCCTCCTGAGTCGGTTCCCCCAGGCCTCAATCACCTCGGAGCTGTCCCTCCTGGTCATTATCCCGCTGGTCAGATACCTTTCCTGGCTCCCCCTCCTGGAGTCTATACGGTCCTCGTCATGGCCACCCTCTCTCTTCCTAACCTGACCCTGGGCATACCCGTCTGGTACCTTGACCCTCCAGCCGCTACCCCACCTGGTCACCCCAAACCCTATCTTGCTTTGACACCGGTTCAACCGGTCCCCCTCGCTTCCTCCGTTGACACCATGCCCCCCGCACCTCCCCAGGACCCTGCCCCTGTGGTGATGGCTCCAGGAAAGAAAGGCAAAGCTCGCAAGGGGGAAACCAAGGACAAGGCTGCCCCGATAAACCCTGCCCCTCCTCGGCCTCCAAAGCATACCATCCAGTGTGCTTTGTGTGATGTTGTCGGTCATGCCACCCATACCTGTCCTGAATTGGTTCATCTCAAGCCCATGGTTAATGTCGCGTTCCCTGAGTCCATGGTCCCAGAAGCCTCTATTCCTTCTGCGACCATGACCAAGAACCCCAAGACTATTAACAACAACCACTCTTGTGCTTTGTGTGATCTCCATGGCCATTACAACCACCTTTGTACCCACCTCGAGGACTTCCGCACCTCTCTCGCCGCGGTCCTCCAATTCAAGGCCAAGCGCAATGAGTCCACCTCTCCCCTATTTGCACATTTTTCTTTGGCAGAAATACCAGACATGACTGCTCCCATTGACATTCCCCCTCATAATGTCGAGATGACGGAGCCTTCGTCCAGCATTTTATACCTATCATCATCCATGAGACCCTAGGGGAACATTCCCTCTGAATCCTCCCCTGTTGTTTCGCTTAACCTTCCTTCAGCGATCACCTTGGACTCAACATCGGTAGATCCTTTATCTACTTACTCTTCTATCACCCCTTGTGATGATGCGCATGTGAACCTCTCTTCTCATGATGATGAGTCAGGTAGCTTCGCTGCGTCAGGTGGTCTTTCTTCCACTCGTCACCCCATCTTCTATCACGATGATGAAATTATGGAAGAAATCCCCACCCCTGACTTTATCTATTCCCCCTTACATCGAACCCATGTGTTCACACCACATACACCTTGTGGCCATTACATTGAAACCCAATGTTTGGTTAAGGGGGCACCCACATTTGAGAGACCAAGAGAAGCAATTCTCCACAACTCTTCTAGTGTATCTGGTCGTGCTGACTTTAGTACCATTATTCTTCCACATTTAGAATAACCTCTAGAGTCCCATATCACTTCAGATCACTTTAGGGATGATACCCCTTATCGTTCCTTCATCTTCCATCAACAACTCAATCTCTTAGAAATTGTTGTTGACCAACCTATGGGTTTTCTAGGAGAGCATCAATTCATTATCTCCAAATCCTCTCTTTGGGATAGTGACACCAGGTATGCCAACTCGAAAAATTAAAGTCCATTTTCTTCATATATGCAGTCCTAAAAGAGATTGGTAATCCTCCATTTCCTTTCTCAAACTACATAACCATAACGAAAACAAATGGCACACCAAATCATTAAAATGTGTTTAGATTCCCCTTTTCCTAAATACATTTTGGCATGACCACACCATGCTTGGGGGCACCTATGCCCCTCAACCATAACCCTCCTCAAAATCGAATTTATTCACTTGCAACACTCATATTAGGGGCACCATTTGGCCTCCATACTTATCCATGCTCGTGTTGATGTTCGTCGTGAGTTACCATCTCGTACTCATGTTTTCATGGTCCCCCATTGAACCTTTACTGTGTGGCAGCACCATCAAGTCGCCCTTGTTTAGAGCATCCAAGTTGAGTCATCATCACATTCATGGAGTCTATCCCGAGTCCCTTTGTACCCCGCTATAGTCCTCCATCCTTCATTTCTTGGTCTCTCTCTTGTGTCGCACATTATGACCGTCAGTCCCACTGTCCCCTATCCCTCATGATACTGTGTCAGTAGTTTCCATGTCATTCATGTCCTTTATGCTCTAGCAAGGGAAGTTGTCCATTTGCTACTCACTCCCCTCCATTCCATCATCATCATTAGTATTAGTCTGTCAGTCGCTCTACTATTTTCTCTCGTGCCTTAGTTGAGGATCTCTCATTGCCTCACCTACGGCGGACCTCCTTCTGTTGACATCAGCTCCTTCATTCCAGAGGACAGGTCTAGAGAGCGGTGTACCTTGGTTCCAGCTTCCACTCTTGTTCGGTGCCTAGGATCAGGCAAAGGGATCTCTCATTTCCCTTTGACTTAATTGTTTCTCCACTTCAGCTCCTTTCAGCATGATCAAGATCTGTATGCTTGATGGTCCAGTGATGCAGCAGAAGCTATTGGTGATGCCCGGGTGTGTGTGAGATGTCTCAGCCCTCATGAGGGGGTGGCCCTGCAGGTAGCCCCCCACATGCCCGGATGACCTCTTCATTGCAGCCTTCGATGCAGCTCCATATATTTGATGATGTCGACCTTAGCCGCTTGCAGCGCCTCTTTGATTTGCATGTATCAGTCAGATTTTGTGAGCCCTTCCCCGCTTGTAGGGGGCATTTGGGTTGTATTTGTATCTCATGTACTCAGATATTATTGTATAAGTCTTGGCTGTTATCCCAGGCATAGCATGTATATGGGATCCCTCATTGTATTTCTATCTGGCTCATGTTTATGCCGGCTGTACTTTATGGTTCGGTCCCTTGTTTACTGGACACACTATTATTTTGTAATTTGTCTCAACGGGCATAGGTATGCCTCCCCCACCACCTTTAGCATAGGTACCTTCTCATAAAAAGAGACTTGTTGCACCTGTAAGTATCGTCTCCTCAGGGTCTAGTTCTTTAGCACAGTAGTCTACCTCACATTTCTCTCTCTGACTTCCCTGTTGATGTCTGGTGATTGAGTTCTTACAACGTACTTCGGTCATACGATTTTCTCCTAACACTCACACGCTGGGGGGCAATCTGTTACACCATTTTTTGGTCATCTAACCTACTATCATTAGATGGACCCAAGTACACCACGTAAGACCAATTTTACCCTAAGTAAAATTGCTTTCACTATGTAAAATAACTTAATAAAACACTTTTATTAGGTTGTTTATGGTCTAAACAGGAAACCCCAAAAGGAAATATTAAACAAACCTATATTTGTTTGATTTTCCTGGTCATGTTTAACCCAAAACAAAGAAATTAATTAGATAAATATTTATTTATCCTATTATTTTCTAGAAATAATTATTTAAATATTATTTAAATAATATTCCTTGTTAAATATGACTAAATCACCCATAAATAATTAAATAAATCATTATTTATTTGATTATCCTTCAACCACTTCCTTAAAATGATAAATAAATCATTTATTTATTTATTATTCACAAATAAAGGGATTTGACCCAAGTCAAATACCTTTTCGCTCCAACAAATATAATAAAATATTCCATAAATGGTGGATCTAGATTTGGTTAATGTTATTTTAATCATGCACCAAGATCTAGAATGACCCAATATTTTGTTATAAATAGAAGGGTTTTTCCTATCATTCTTCACCTTTTTTTGCCTATTAGATCACTCTGGATCTATACACTTGGTCACATTCTACATTATTTGCTGTGTGAACTCCCTTTGAGTTCTATCTTTGTCTGGGTTTTCTACACCAACAAGAGAGAGAGATTCTAGATCTGAAGTGCTGAGGACTTCCAAGAACCCATCCCATTGAGGAGAATTGGATACATCTTCTTGTTTTCCTCCCAAGTGCCCTTAATACAAAAATTCTTTCAAAAAACATTATTCTTGTCTTGTCTATTGGATGTATGGATCAAACTCTTGATTTTACTGCTTAATGTCTTTCTATGCATAGATCTGGTTTTTTGCAGAACTTGTCTTGATCAACTAACTACAGATCTGAAGATATTGGCAGCCACATTTGATGTTAGGGCTATAATTTATGTGTAGCTAAAGTGGTCTTTTTTCGTACGCTTCGACAAAAGATTCATACTAACAGTAGGTGTCCAATGGAAAGCTCCCTTCTTTGTCAGGTCTGTGAGTGGTGCTGCTAGCTATGAAAACCCTTTCACAAACTTTCGGTAATAAGTGCATATGCCCACAAACCCCTGGAGTTCTGTGACATTTCTGGGCTCAGGCCAATCTATGATAGCCTGGACACTTTCCTCATGTACCCTCACTCCATCAACTCCTATGATGTGCCCCAAATACAACATCTCTGTGAGGAAAAATTCACATTTGGAGAGCTTGGCATAGAATTTCTGCTCCTTGAGGATATGTAAAAATATCTTAGTATGCTGCATGTTCTCCTCCCAAGTGCGGCTGTAGATAAGAATATCATCAAAGAAGACCAATACAATCTTTCTCAAATGACCACGGAATATGTGGTTCGTGCAAGATTGGAAATTTGTTGGGGCATTCGTCAATCCAAAGGGCATCACTAGGAACTCAAAATTCCCATAGTGACATCTGAATGCTATCTTGGGGATATCTCGCTCCCTTACCTTGATTTGATGATACCTGGATCTCAAATAAATCTTAGAGAAGTATTTAAATCCCCTCAACTCATCCATGAGTTCATCGATCCTGGGTATAGGGTACCTGCTCTTCATGGTCTTCTTGTTCAAGGCTCTATAATCAATGCACATCCTCAATGTGCCATCCTTCTTCTTTACCAAGACCACTGAATAAGAAAAGGGACTAGTACTAGGTCGGATGTGTCCTAGAGCTAGCATCTCTTGGATGGTTCTCTCAATCTAATATCTATAAGCCTTGGGGTGCCTATAAGGAGTGGTGATTACTGCTTGTATCCCTTGTTCCAACTCAATAGTGTGTTCAAACCCTCAACCAAGAGGTCTCCCTGGTGGGATATCTCCAAATACTGTAGAATACCAATCCAAAAAAGATTGAACATCTGGATGCATTGGTGAATCCTTTCCCCCTAATTTTGATATATGCAGCTCCACTGCCCATTCTACATCTCCTCTGCGCAGATATTCTTCCATCCTGTGTGCTAAAATAACCTAAGCGGGGTATGTGTTTTTGCCCTTGATCTTCTGATATTGACCACTCTTCTCTTCTGTCCATTCCATCTCCAAAGTTTTCCAATTAGTGGTAACTTTCCCAAGAGTGATCAACCATTGGACTCCCAATATGACATTGGTTTCTAGAATATCTACTACAAAGAAGTGATCTGTCAAGGTGTAGGTTCCCATGGTAATGGATAGTGTCGGAACATACTTGGCACACTGTAGGTCATAGCTCCTGGGACCAAGACTGAGAATCCCTCAAACTCCTCCATGTAGATCCCTCTTCTTTGTACCAGTTGTGAATCAATAAAATTATGAGTTGCTCCACTATCTATTAGTATAGACACTCTTTTCCCAAAATAGTACCTCTTACCCTTAATGTCAGATATTTTGGGAGCCCTCTTAACACTGCAATAGATCCTCTTCTTGGAGAAAAGTCTTCTATGGATGGTACAACGCTGTCCCCACCCTTGGAGAAGTTATTAACACAATGTGCTTCTCCTGCAACATATTATTTGTTCAAATCATGAACAAGGATTGTCTTACTTGGCCCTGAAGAGGTTTCTTGCTACAGTAATGTTCTTGCCCTGGGCAAGGTGTGTTGTAAGTCTCTAGCTTTCTCCATAGCTTCAAGGAGAGTGGTTGGTTTAGTAGACTTGACCAACCCTTGAAATGGTTCAACCACCCCATTAATAAACATACATACCTTCCTACTCATAGTGAGGCCGGATACCATCACTGAAAGCTGCAAATATTCAGCAATATAGTCTTCAAGATCTCCCTCTTGTTTGAGCTTGGTTAATTTGACAAAATGGGCTTCCGGATCTCTCGGATCAAATATTTCCACTAACTCTTGGTGAAGACTGAGTATGAAGTGATATGATGACGCCCAAGTGTGGTCAATCCATGAAACCACCATACATGAGCCTCCCCCTCCAAGTGCAACGCAGCTATCTTGATGGCTTCTATTTCAAAAACTTTGTTGATTTGAAAGTAAGTGTCTAGCTTCTCCACCCAAGCCTTGGTTGTACACTTAGGTGTTCCATCATAAGTGGGTAAGAAGAACCTCCCCATACTGCACTGTAGGTCTGACCCTTGCATACAATTCTCCTCCCTTTGATGAGGATTAATTCTCCTTCCATCCTTGATCCGGAAAAAATCCTGAAAACTCAAGTGTTCTTTGAACCTTGAGGTTGGGATTCATATTCCTCAAAACAATTTCCTAGGATTTCCTCCTTATCTCTTCTAGATATAAATGAAGGCATGGTAGAGTGTTGTGGTGCATCTGAAAGCTCCATGCCATATGAAGTGTTGGTGCTTGCCTCATGGAAAAACCCTATAGAATCCCCTTTATGCCTCATCTCCTTGAGGTCCCTTGCAATGTTATATAGGGTCTAAAGTAGGAGTTCTGAAATATATTCCTCCTCCATGATGAATATATATTATCTCCACAAGCTGAGCCAAGAGCAGAGCTTTGATACCACTGTAATATTTATTTTCAGGAATTTCTGCAATATGTTCAATGGAGACGTTGTATAAGGAAAACCATGCAAAAAAAAATGAAAAAAAGGACTTGTATCCTCTTATATATGCTATATGTAGCTTAAAAATTAAATGGCATCAGAAAAAAATCATTCTAGCTACATTAAACATATCTCCCCAGCTCATATGTGCTCAAAAGCATTCCAATCCCATGACTTCACAAAATAGAATTTCCGAAGACTGCAATAGTGTAATTTTCATTAGGGTTTCTACAGAAAAATATGATTCAATACAGATTTGGAGATTTCATTAATCATAGAATAAAAAATGGGAGGTTTGACCTCTTTTACATGAACATTAGAACACCCCGGTAGGGGTTTCCGGCAAAATACCAATGTAAAATATAGTACTGCAGAAAATAATGCATTCCCCTGCAAATATATACTAAATAAGACTGAATATTATATGAAATATATTATGAATACATAAAATGGCCAAAGGCCCTCCTTAATAGACTTTCTGGAGAGAAATAGACATCTCCTCCTCCAAGACAAGTACAAAATCAAGGGGTTTAACCCTGCTACTGTTGCTCCTGCAAAAAAGACGTAGTTACTAGAAGTGACTGCACTGTAGATGTTGATGACTAAATGAAATCAAGTCAGATGATGGAAAATTAGCTCAGGACCTTCCCTTTTGATCTCTTAAACAAGCTGAACCAAAGGTGAAGATGGAATTCCCGTATGAGAATCCTTTGCACTAAACAATGCTGCAACTACAGCTAAACAACTGAAGTTTTCAAGCAGTCAAAATAGCAAACATAGATGAATACTGAATGCCTTCCTTGCTACTATCTCCTTCTTCTTATCCTTGGTGAGCCTCCTCACCCCAGACCCCATTCATTTATGAGGTGACTTCCTAGAAAATATTCCTCTTTCAAAACTGCGCTATCCTTGTTGGTTTTCCTCCTCTTCTAGCAGCGTTGTTGACTTCGTCAACTGGATCTAGTTCACTTGCATTGTCCCTCTTTCACACCAAGGTGGCTTTATTTGTCCTCTTAATCTGATCCCTTTTCACACTGGGATTTTTTTTTATTTTCCTTTTACTCTCCTACTGCAAAAATGGAGAAATTATAATATTCCAACTAGCAATGGCTAATTGGGAATATCACATTCTTACACAAAAAATATGATAGAAAAAATAAAAAAATGCTGGTCTGTAAGATGAGAAATATCAACAAGTGAAATAAAATTTGCTGCAAAGTGTCAAGGATGAAGAATATCACCTAACTAAGGATGGCCTAATCAGGTCCAAAGGCATAATTTATGTGCCTAGTAGTGATGAAATGAAAAGGTTGATAATGAAAGAGTTCCATGTTAAGTATTATTAAGGCCACTGAGGGTATCAAAATATCCTTACAACCATTAAAAATCACCTCTAATGGATGAATTTGAAGAAGGAAGTGGTTTATTTCATGGTGAGATGCATGGAATTCCAACAAGTAAAGGTCGAGTGAAATAATCCGTTAAGATTGTTGTAGCCGATCCCTATTCCAGAATGGAAGTGGGAGGTAATTTATATGGATTGCATTACATGATTTCATAAAAAATCCAAGAAACTTGATGTAATCATGGTAGTGGTGGAGAAGTTGAGCATGGTAGCTCATTCTTTAGTAGTAAAATCCAATAATTCCACTAAGTGACATAACACAAATCTTCATAAAGGAGATTGTGAGGCTCCATGGCACTCCCAAGAATATTGTGTTAGACAAATATGGTAGGTTCACTTTCAAATTTTGGAAGGATAAATTTGTATAAATTGGAAGAAAATTGGTATTTAGTATATCCTATCATCCCCGAAACATATGGGAAAATAGAGAGGATTAACAAAATTCTAGGAGACATGTTAAGCATGTATGTAATGCATCAACCCAAGAAGTTGGAATAATATTTTCCACTTGTGGAATTTGCATGCAAAAATCGATTCCAAGTGATGGATCCCATCAATAGGTATCTTTTGAAGTTCAGTGTGCTATCTTTGAGCCCTTAATAATCTCATTTCTCACATTAATTCGTATTTTTAGCCATAATATGCTTAGTTGGGAAACTAAAGGGTGTTTTTCATATTGTACAACCTAATGTGATTAGTATGCAGGTAAAAGAAATAGCTTTGGATATATTTACCATGCAAGGGCTTGGTGGAGACACCTAGAGAGAATATAGGGAGCTTGTCAACTTCATTAGCTCCCTAACTTTGCTTGAGATCACACAATCCTCTCCAACAACTAAAATTCACTAGAAGATGAGGAAATCCAAGTGCACGACAAGGACGAAAGGAAAAAAATCTAGAAATATCGATATTTTGGAGGGGAACATTCCTCCTTTCAAGGAATCTTCCCCTCAATTATTTTTGTATAATAAACCAACTTAAAGGTTCATTAGGATTCTAATTTTTATGGTAGCTAGAAGTACATACTAAGATCTTAGTGCTTTAGATTGTAAATATTATCTTTCATATGATGTATGTGACTACCATTTTCTATTAATGAGAATTTTACCAATGGTTTGCATATGAGTTATTTTTGGAGGGTTGAAACCCTTGTGTTTGGGCCCAAACAATAGGATTTAGTCCATATCTTGTGTTTCCTTCTTGTTATTGTTTCAAAGCATTGTAATTCTTTCCTTGTTTCAGTAGATGTTATATCAGGAAAACTTGTGATTGCAGGGTTGCATATGACCTCTCTTGTGGGAAAAGTGATAAAAAATATCCAAAATAACAACTCAAAAATATATGTTTATGATTTCTTCGAAATTGATAAATGTCAATTCGTAATCCTTTTTCCTGTCTAGTTTCTGCAACTTAGAAGTTGGCATCATTAGTTTGGAAATTAAGGTAATTTTGTAGGATAAAATAGATATTAACAAAATTCAACTCATCTTTTCGATGATTAGTTAATTTTCTCGAATAATGATCATTTGATGCATGTATTTGGCTAACTAGAGTAACTGTGTTGGTTTGTAGGGGTGGGAACACCTTCCAAAATCTACCTGGACCCTTTCATCTTCCTCCTAGGAACCTCACCTTGCTTCCAAATTTTGTATTTGAATTCAATATATTAGGGAAAATGAAAGACACTGTGGGCATCAACTTTGGTGCAAGATAGGCCTCTAAGGGATACTAGGCTTGGCAAAGGGGTTCCCACACCCTTCATTTACTTCCTTCTACCTTCATCTACCTTCATCTACCTTCAAGTCGCCATTTATGTCCTTAAAAATATATCAAACCTCATCCTATTCTTTTATAGGTATGTTAAATATTGGAGTCATAATTTTCAAGCAAGTGTGAGTAGATAATGATGCATGCAAAGTCAGTTAGTGATTTAAATAAAGTGTGCAAGTAGAGTAACATGAATTATTTATATGAATATATTAGCCTTCTTTTCTCATGCAATTTCAATTAGCATTTACATTCGATGAATGCCATTTTCATATTTTTAGTTAGAATCGTGTTCCTTTATGATTTCATAGGAATTTATCACTGTAATATAGTTGGAAGAGTGGTCCTTGAATACCTTTATCAGAATTCATGAATAGGAGTGACATGAGTAGAATCTAACCTATTGTGCATATAGAACTGCCACCTCTAAGTTTGTACAAATATCAGGTTGATAATTTTAGTTGACAAGCCCTTGGGGGTTGAAACATCCTTGATGCAATGACGGGGCTCATCACTTTTTTGGCACCGTTTCTGGGGAGGTGTCCAAGTAGGTGTTGTTTTTGCTTACAAATTTATTTATTTTGCATCAGTCTTATTGCTTTGAAAAAAAAGTGAAAATTTCAAAAGAAACTTGTTCTTTCATGCCTCATAGGAGTATGGATAACCAAGGTAAATTATTACCAAAAAATGCCACCCGCTCAAGCAGTGAACCTTCATTCTTCTTCGGTGACTGTGAACTTCCCTCTCTCACTATAGGGGAGTTAGAAGACTCTCTAGGTGAGCAACATGAAATTTTTTAAGAACTTATAGTAGAAGAAGAACCTATCTCACCTACACAAACTATGGTTGAAAACAAGAACAATGAGCTTTTCCCTATCAAAGAAACCAATGGAGAGTCTGGGATGAAAAATATAAGCCCTGCTGCCCTTCCACATTTCCATGGCCTAACCTCTGAGGATACTGACACCTTCACGTTTGAGTTTGATGGTGTATGTAGGACCTATGAATATGCCTTTGATGAGTAAAAACTGAAGTTGTTTCCTTCTACCCTCAAATATGCAACGTTCCACTGTTTTATGAGTCTACCTGGAGGAATCATCACTAACTGGGCCCAATAGCAGCAAGCCTTCAGTTGGGTATGTGTTATATTCTTTCCATGACTAGCCATGTGCGGGGGGGTGAAGGATAACCTTGTATGTTGTGCCAGACACAACACAGGGGTTACAGGGGGGGTGGTAGCCCCCACTTTTTAGGGTCTGGGGCAGCGCCCCGGGAAGAAATTTTTCGACCTTATTTTTCGATGGGCGGACCCGCCCATGGTTTTGTGCATGGGTTTGCACATGGTTTTGGGGCATGATGGTTTTTGGCCCATGGTATTTTGTAGATCTGATCAAGGGAACTACAGTTATGTTCTAATCCAGGGTTAATGGATTGGGGTTTATGTATGCTTCGGCATGTATATATATGTGTTGTAACACTAAAAGGAATATAATGAAAAATCAAGCTGGTCATCCCGATTTGGGATCCAGGGGAAAATCTCTGTGTTTATCTGTTTTATGTTTTACACTCTCACTATTGTTTATTTTATGTTTTTAAGATTCGTCTGCAGATAATTTTTGTACAGGGTTAAAACCTACAATTGGTATCAGAGCTATTTCAGCTTCAAGGGGACACTTTTTCTAGTGAGGGTTTTTTTCTCGGGCCTATGGTAGACCCTGTTGAGTGGGAGATCTACGGGATAGATTCTTGCAGTGAAAGAAGATGGCGAGTAGTGGAAAGATAGAGATTGAGAAATTTAATGGTTAGAGTTTTGAGTTGTGGAAGATTAAGATGGAGGATATTTTGGTGGATAAAGACCAGTGGATAATGGTAGATCCAAGTACTAAACCAATGACAATTTTAGATGAAGACTGGAAGAATTTGGATTGGAAGGCGAAGAGCACAATATGGTTGTGTGTCTCAGATTCGATATTGTTGAATGTATTTGGGGAAGCTACAATGAATAATTTTTGGGAAAAACTTGGGACTTTGTACCAATCCAAGTCTCTGGTGAATAAATTGTTCCTGCGGAAAAAGCTGTATAACCTAAGGATGAAGGATGGAGACTCAACGACAAAGCATGTATGCCTTCAATACTGTGGTAAGTCAGCTGTAATCTGTTGATATTAAAATCTCAGATGAAGATAAGTGCATCAGTTTGTTGTGTTCTCTACCAGACTCGTGGGACAATCTGGTTATTGCAATAGGTATCAATACAACTACCTTGAATTTTGATGACATTTTCTCAGCCTTGTTGTTGGAGGAAATGAGACATAGAAATATGAAGGGTCAGAATGGAGATGCCTTATCTGTACGAGGAAGGTCCCTGAACAGAAACAAGAATAAGGTTTCGAGTGGGAGATCTAAATCTATAGGGAGATATAAATCTCCTGAAAAGTTTGTAACAGTGTGCTGGAAATGCGGAAAGGAAGGGCACTGCAAAAAGCACTGTAGATGTAAAGCTCCTAAGAAAGGAAAGGGATCTGATGATGCTCCTTCTATAGAGGCAAAAACCACCTTAGATGAAGGTGGGGATGTGTATTTCGCTTCTTCTTCAAATACACATGTAGATCATAAGTCATGGTTGATTGAATTGGGTGCATCCTTTCACTTCACTCCCCATAGGGAGTGGTTCTGCGAGTATGAGAAATATGATGGAAGTGATGTCTTCTTAGGTGATGGTAAGAAGGCAAGAATCATCGGACATAGAAAAGTCAAGCTGAAGCTGCAAGGTGGAAGGATTAGAACACTTCATGGTGTTCTTCCAATTCCTGCATTGGCCAGAAATCTAATTTCTGTAAGCAAGATGGATGATGCAGGTGTAAAACTAGTGTTCGAGAATGATACTTGTAAGATTGTTTGGGGAGTATTGGTATTAATGCGGGGAGTTCGGATTGGAACACTATCCAAGCTTCAGAGCAACACTATTATTGATGGTGTTATCACAAAATCTGACCTCGATAGGCTACTCACCAGGTAGACTTCATGTAACTCTTTCAGACCAATCTTTTGGCTGAGGCTTAGCCTCCTAAACCTAAGAGGGCTGTCTCAAAGGTTTATGATTTTTGATTAATGAATATATGGATAACTCTAAAATAAAAGGATAAAAATGTATAACTGGTTTCATCACAAATTAGCAAACATTCATTGGGCTATGGAGTCAATATAATCTTCAACCAAAACATTGTAATCTATTAAGCATGGAAGTCAAGGCACTTGGAGTCTAGGTTAATGAATAAAATAGTAACACAGTGAAAAACACATTCTATTTGCATGTGAAGGAAGTTAGAGCATTTTCAAATGAATTCTAAGTAACACATACAAATACTACTGCAAATAGATAATTGAGGAAGGACATAGAAAGATGATACACATAAACTCCTTATGAATCTTGAGTTGTCAAAACATATCTCTGTATTAAGTTGAAAAAGACATAGTGAACTACAATAACACAGTCAATTGCTAATGAAAATGCCCAACCCTTATGAATTCGACCTCATGCTCTATATAGAGAATTTACAATCTAGGATTCCTTGATCCTCCACTAGAGAATTCGAATTCATTTATTTTGACACCTTTCCTAATCTTAAACATGCCATTAATTACAAAGTGACAGCTTTAATGCCTTTGAAAAGTCGTAGTTCTAATAGGAGTGAAACTCCTAAATATGCTTGCAACAACCTTATCTAAACTTTAATACTTCATTTGACAGCTGCAATCCCATGCATTCAAACTTTGATGATGCTTCCACCTTTGAGGTAATCCTGTTGATGATGCCAAAAACTGTCCTAAAAATCAGGAGATAGGTTTCCTGCTTTTTAGCCCTTAACTTCCATTTTCATCTTTGAGCACTTGTTAACATTGATAGCTTAGTTTCATATGTGTCACATGTGTTAATCATTTCCTTGAAACCTTTAATATTCTACCTGTGTGAAGAAAAATCTCTGAAATAGTGTAGAAGGGTATGAAATATGTCTGCGCTACGAAAGTAGCCTGTTTTCGTAGCGCAGTTTGTAGGTAATTGTAAAACTTTCCTTTAACCATTTTTTCTCCTGTTTTACAATTTGAACCTTCACCTATAATATCCATGCTTCCACCAGCAACATTTAAACTCAAAACCCATCAACCTAATCTCCAAAATTGATATGTAAAAGTGAAAAAAGTCATCTTCAGCAGTTTCGTAGCGCGCTAAGAAACTGCTGTGTAGGCTTATTTCAAAACAGTCTTTAGAAATTTTTAAGTTGAAGATATTTAAACTTCACAAGGACTGATATTTTTATCAAAAAACATAGTAACTTAACCTCAAAAATATTATTGTCATCAAAATTGGTCTTCACCTTAATGAAAAACCGATTTAAAATTTATCATTTTTCTGCACTGTTCCATTACCCTGTTTCACTGTTGCTTTATATTTTCTTGAGATCTTGTTAGCTGGATTTCTAAGTCTTCAACCTGTCTCCTTAGTCTCCTATTTCTAGTCCTCAAATGAGTATTCATAACCCTCACAAATATTGCTTCTCTTATCACTGGTACAGTCCAAGTGAAATGTTGTGCTTCACTGCTAATTATTTATGGTTTAGAAACCTTATCACCTTCCCAGAGGGCTTTCATCCTCTTGAAACTTGTTTTTTCAATAGCATGCTTTCTAGCTCTCTTCTTTAATATAAAAATTTCATGATTGGCTGATTTCAACTTTTCTTCCATCTCTTCATAACTAATTTTTCCTATTTGTGTGGAGATTACTCTGTTTTTTGCCTTTTCTGGTATAGGTGAAGAAACATCTATAAATTCTTCATTAACAGGTGATGTTTCCTTTGTTTTCTCTAGCTCAGCATTAATCTCTTGCAATTTATTTGACTCTTTGGTTACAGGCTTCCTAGCCTTGAAGACAAATACTGCATCCTCATCATTGAACTCCAACTTTTTAGATGACTTCATATTTTTCTGTTTATCTTCATCAATTATTATGAGGTTAGCTTGTACCAAAGGGGACTCTTCTATGTCTATGGCTTACAATATATCATCTAAATTTCCCTTTAAACTTGGACTGTCACTTGTTCCTGCAAACACTTCTTTCCCCTTTTCTTTTGCAACTCGACTCCTAGTCAGTCTCTGTTGAACTTGTTTATCAGATGACTGTTTCTGTGCAATTTCTTCAATTTCATCTAACCTTTGTTTTGTAGATTGTAGAGTTTCTTTAATGACAAATGATGTCTTTCCTACCTGTTCTTTCACCTGTTTCCTAGGTATTAACTTCAAAAAAAATTTTGTTCTTGTCACTACAAGCTTGCTGGATTCTGCTTGTGGAGTTTCTTTTGCCTTAGGGTTACTGCCTGTAGTTTGAACTTCTACTCCAAATCCACATAAAAATGAAGATGATAACCATTCTCTGTTAATATTTTGGAGTTCATTTAAGACCATCAGTTTGATTAGACCATGGTGAAATAGAGAAGTTTCACAGCCTTCAGATTTCATTTGAACCTTATCTCCCATCTTAGTTATGCTTCTATACAAGGAAAATGGAAAGTTTAAAGATATCATGCCTGTAAAGTGTAACAGAAGTTTAAAATGGTATGAATAAAATTTATGATACCTGCCCTTGCATGTAAAATACCTCTGGATATAGAAGAGTAGATTTGCATAGCTATCTTTGATGCAGCTCCTGGGAATTGCATTGTTTAAATCCATCTCTGTGAATTCTGGCTTTAGAAACACCTTGGATGCCTCCATGTCAAATATGAAACCCTTAAACCATGTTTCTTTCCCTCTAGGAATCTCAGTTACCAAGGCTATGGTCCAAGGAGTAACTGACAAATTTAATATTCCAATCTTTGTGTTTGAACCACTGAAATTCAAGGAAAATTCCTTTGTTACTTGACTGTGTCCTCCCTACAAATTTTCACAAAAATTCAAACACCCTGCCTTCCTAAAAGCCTCGAACATTGTTTTGTCTTTAGCGAGGGCTCCAGTGCTTTCTAGTTCTGAACTTAAGCAATGCCCTGACCTATGATTTTTCTTTTCTTCTATCATTCTTGCATTCAAAAATTTCTGTCTGGTTCCAGTAGAATCCGATTATTAGCCTTGCTTGAATTCAAAATAGTCAGCCTCACTTGATAGAACAGTCAGCCTCACTTGTCAACCTCGCTTGATAATGGATGAGGAAAGCTTTGGTGTAAGATGACCATAATCTTAACACTTGGAAAAGATATGTTGAAGTGTTTTGCATGAAAACTGGAATAAGTAGCCAGCCTTTTCAAATTTGAATTTGCCTTTTGTAAATGAGACCTCTACGATTGCAATGATGAGTTTGAATGGCTACACGTTTTGGAAATGACCCCTAACTAACTCCTAATGATGAAATCCTAATGGGTTCTGATTGATTTTATGATTTGATATCACTTCCCTACAAATCCACGCTTTCGTAGCGCACTTAGTGCATTTTTGGGGATATGCACTACAAAAGTAGCAACGCTTTCATAGCGCAAAGCTGGTTTTTTCAATTGGCTACGCTACAAAAGTGCGGTTTCGTGGCTTATTGTAAAAACATTTTTTCAAAGGTTAAAAACATGACTTCTAAATGGATGATGGGACCTTTAAACCATGAATGAGACTTTTAAACTTTATTTGGAAATGAAACTGACACTTTGAAGACTTCAAACCTTATCACTTACCCCTTTAAGAATGAAATGACTCAAGACCCATTTAACACCATAACTAGAAAGAAGCTAAACTTTCAGAGTTTAGAAATTTTTTTTTTTATGGTGATAACAGTGGCTCCACTTGGGATAGTGTGCCCCTGTGGTACACTAAGTACCCGTAGCTCCAGTGCTATCCATTTTTTATAAAAAAAAAAAAAAAAAACCTTTATTTGAGTTGACAAGCATCTTCTTCAAACTGTAATGGCCTTCACCTGGGGCTCAAGCTCTCTAATTCAGCTTGTCATTAATAGCAATAAAACTGACAAAGATGAAATATGTACAATTTCATGAATGATTGATAAAACTTCAGCAAGTATAATGCTTTAGGAACCTGCCATTAACAGACCCTCTAGCATATGATCCTCCATCAATTTCCTGCAATATATAAGTGTTGTTCCCATGAAAATTAGCTATCTTAAAAAGACCCTTTCATAAATTCTCAAAATTACCATGTTTTCCCTTTTCCTCAATTTTGGCCTCCCATTTCAGCACTTCGTCTTGTATTTGGAAACTGTCTTCTTTTATCTTCTTGTCAAATGCACTTTTAATTCTATTTTGAGCATGCTGATGGCTATCATAAACTTCATTTCTCTTTTCCTACAAAGCTATCAGCTGATTAATCCTCCTCTGAATGGAATTTTGTTCCTCTTCAAGTCCTTGAATTAATTTCATAATAGATACCCCAAGTGATGTCGGGAAAACAACTTTAGCACCATAAACTAATTCATATGGAGACGTCCCGATTGAACTCTTTGTACATATTCTATCAGCCCATAAGGCATACTTCAGCTTCAAATGCCAAGCTTTCTTCTTCTCCTGCAATACCTTTTTAATGATTCTTACAATGCTCTTATTTGACGATTCAACAAGACCATTTCCTTGTGGATAGTATGTTGTAGAGTGTCCAAGAGTGATGTGGTATTGATGACAGAAACTGATCATTTTCTTAGACTTGAATGCTTGAGAATTATCTATTATAATCTTTATGGGGCAACCAAATCTAGACAAGATATTATTCTCTAGAAAAGAAATAATTACAGAATCATTAGCTTGCCTTGTTGGGATCGACTCTATCCATTTGGTGAAGTAATCTGTTGTTGTGAGAATCCAGTGATGTTTTCTTGATGAAGATGGATGTGTTAGCCCCCCATAAATTTTTTGACAAGAAAACAGGGGGCTAAAATGTTTTTGAGCCTTCAAGGAATGCATTTCCCCTGAAAACACATCATCCTTGAAGCCTCCTTGTGCCTTTTGTCCTTTGATAAAATCCCCTCTGCTGATTCCCATTATAAAGCCTCTCTGTTTGTGAAGAAATACCCAAAGGCCTCTTTTTCCCTCTTATTTCATTCCCTCTAAGCCTTTGTTTTCATCCTCTTTCCTTCACCTTCTAAATTCCCCACTCACCCTTCAAATCTTCCTAAATATCCTTTGAATTCTGCCCTTACACTTTGTTTGGCCAATTTCCCTTTTTTCCATTTATCGTTCCCCTTCCTGACCCCAAATATTGCATTAAAAGGGGTAAAAACCCACTTTTTAACTTTATAATAGGGCCTAGCCCCTTTTCCACCAGCCCCCAACCACTTCCCCACGTGACCCACACCCGGGACCAAGCGTTTAAGCCCCGGGCGCTTATCGCAATCGGAGCCGTCGGGCAGGCGTTTTCCTTTGTTACATTGAAAAATCCCGATGTGATGGGTTTTCGTTAACAAGTACCGCGATGTATTCAATACCGTTGATCTATCATGTAGATCCGACGGTGGAGCGCAAATCGCACCCCCCATCCAATTGCAATTAGAACTTTAAAATGGTGCCGCTCTCGTTTCCCCCAATTGCGATCCCCCGATCGCATTCTCCACCGTTTATTTCCCCATTGATCCTATTGCCCAACGCTAATTGCTCCATTGCAAACGCAACGTCCAATCGCATCACCTCTTCCACGCCTCCCGATTGTGATTTTTCGATCCCATCCAAGCCGTTGATTCCCCCCGTTGATCCAACGACCATCGCACTCCCCGCCCAATCGCAATCGCAACTTTCGTTGTGCCACCCCTTCTGCTCCTTCCGATTTCAACCTTCCAATCCAATCTGAGCCATCCATCCCTCCGCCAGATCCAACGGCCATCGCAGGATCGTTTCCTTGCTCCAATTGCAATCTTATTTCTCAATTTTTGTCACTTTCCACCCCTTGCGATTCCATTCTGCCGATCCAATCTCGACTGTCCATTTAAGCCAAGATCCAACGGACAGGAACCAGTCACACCATCGTTAAAATGGATTTTCAAACCTCCCATTTCTCCCCTCTGATTGAATCATAGTCATCGATCTCCTCTTGAGATCCGACGGTCCTGAAAGAATCGCCCTGCACCCATGCCGAGTCCCACCACATACATGCGTTTCATTGCATTTTCGTCCATTTCCTTTTCATTTTCGCTTTTAACCAAACTGCGCAATTTGCATTAAAGTTAATATTTCATATTCATTACGCCCATTTTCATAAAATCATCTCGTTGTTTCATCTCTGCCGTCGATCTCCACCACTAGACCATGATCGAACAGTCCACACGCATTCTTCCATCAAACCCTATTGTTTTCTGGTAACACCATATCAATGCATTTTCACCATTATTTCATTTAAAACTACCATTCTTACCACCGCCACGCTATCATTTCCTCCACCCTCCGTATCCATCATCCCTCCCATGCATTGGATTTCTTAACACAGTTGTGTGTTTTTTGCAGGGTACAGGCGGTGAAACGCCGCCATGATTACACAATTTTTAATACAACGAAAAATTTTCACTGACTGAGACAGAAAGGAGCAGCAGAGAGTCTAAGGCACAAAATCAATATATTTGAGCCTTAACTCTGTGTTTTAGAAGAAAAGTACCTGTTTGAATACATCAAAGATCCCGCAGAGGATATGGAGCACAGAAATTAATGAATAGCAGGTTTTTTACATCAGTAGAATGTTTTTCTCCATGGAAGGACGGGGTGCCCATACTGTTTTTAGTCTATTCCGTGTTCCAGAGAATATTTCTTCCTTGACCACAGTCCAAAACCATAAGATCATTTGTTATGCAGTATGGCGGACTTCTCCGTCATTTATTTTCCTCTTATGTTTATTCACTAGAGTACTACACAGTACTGCAGCCAGAGTACATCAGAGTCATACCAAATTAATTGGAAGAATGAAGAAGATCACTCCTTTGTTCCAAAAGGTACCAGAGATAAATGCAGAGAATTTAAACATAATGGGCTTCGGTCCTCTCCTTCTTTCCCGAGTTTTAATGCTGCATTTCGTTTCCGCCTACCTCCTCGGCTCATACTTCTGCTATAAAAATCATGAGAAAATTATTGTAAGGTTGTTGATTAGATATCAGTAGAATGTAAGCTTTTCTCTTGAGACAAGTTCGCTGTGTAAGATTGTAAGATAGGCCGGGGAAGATTTATTAGGCTGAATATCAAGTTGTAAGTAATGTTGTACTTGACTGGTGTTGCACTTAATATGACAAGCACATTCCTTTGGATCCTGATCTAAAGCTGCGGTGATGTTTTTCTGTCTCTGTGTTTTATTTCATTCCATTTCATTTCTTCTGGCTTGCATCAGAAATCTGGCATAGGATTTGCCCTTGTTAGGCACCCTGTGTTTCTGCTCTCCTTGCCTTAATGTTTTCTGCTAAATGTGTTATCTAAGAATTATTTTTAGTTAATTTAATCAGTGTAGTGGATTTCATTGCCTGCTAGCTGATGTATGAATTGATGAATCTGTTTCTTAGATGTTCTTGTTAGAATTTAATTGGATGAATTGGGAACATTGGGAGATTAGGACTTTGTCTCTGGCCTCACTAAGATATTTTTCACTTCAATTAAACCTTCCTAAGTTCCCTCAAGTTTCTCTTTTTCCCCCTTTGAGAGTTTCCTCTGAGTATGTCCAAGAAGGTCTGGAGATAAATGACCTCTGACCTGATCTATAGACAGAAATTGGTATCCTCTCCTTCTTCCGCCTTCTTCCTCATTGTTCCATTCCACCAATCATTTTAGTATCCAATGCTTTAGATGACTAGCCCAACTAAAAGCATGCATGTTGAACAGCATGTAAACCCTTTCCTGACTCCATTTACCCAATGGTCTTGATGTCCTCTGATTTATCTCTCCCTTACCTAGAATCCTCTTTGCTCATCCTTGTTTTGCATTGAACCCTTCCTTCCTGATTCCCAACAACCAAAATCACAATCAAACAAACAAACCCGAGCCTTATAACTAGACTAATATATTAACCTTTGAGCCTTAAAGTCATTTACCTTTGACAATCATAGAGAGATCCCTCTCTCGATCCAGGAGGGCTAGATCCCGACGTCTGAAAGTGGTTTGATGTTGTCTCATCTTTTGGTCTTGCCAATCTGGCCAAAACATGGGAACCCCAACATAATGGTGACTCCGCTAGGGAAAAAATCAGAGAACCTATAGTTGCTAAACATTAATATGTCTCCTAGTATCGTCCCCAATATAATGGTGACTCCGCTGGGGACTTGAGTGCATTTCACTTTAAACATTCATAGGCACTCAAAGGACCCAAGATATCTGGTTAGATTGGCATTCAATTACTGATGGTGGACAACATCCTGCTTTAAAAATTCATATACATCCACCTGGTGACTCCACACTCCCTACGATCCAAAGACCAAATGACTCCACTGGTAGAAGACTCTGAATTGGTTGAGAAGATACAGTGACCTCTTTCTGATTTACAAACATGCTTGCACGCATACAGAGAAGATATGCCCCAATGAGTAGGGAGCATATCCCTGGATTCCCACACAAAATGCCTGAAGTGGACTGGTTGAAAAACCTGCCCACCTTTCAGGGTGAAAATGCTGATGACCCCTTGCTACATCTCATCAAGTTTCATATACATGTGTGGAAATTTAAAGTTGAATGGCATGAATACTGCCTAATGAAAATGTTCATGGCAACATTAGAAGGAAAATCTAGGGTCTGGTATGAATGGTTAGAACCTCGGAGTTTGTTTTCTTTAAGGGACATGCACCAAGTATTTTACAAGAATTATAAAGGAAACTCTCCATCCTTATCATGGGATTTTTGTGATCAATCTCAAGATATCATATAGTACCTATTAGATATTGATGAGGATTTGGTTAATATGCATCCTGAAGATCTGTTAACAACCATTCAAGCATTTCATATGCACCCTAGCTATCACAAGAACGCAGATGAATCAGCTGAGGAGGAAAATAGTCAAGAGACTGTAGAAATTCTTCATGATATTCCTGAAAACTCAGATGCTGATTTATCATCCCTTATAGTTGAGGCTCAAGATGACATCCTGCCTCAAATCCAGTCTTCAGAGGAAACAGAGAGTTGTTGCACTTCTGCACAAAGGAACACAAGACCATCTTCCCTTTTGACAGAAGAATAAATGGATCAGATCATCAATAGACATCCAGCCTCTGAAATTTTTTACAGATCAGACATCCTTGTCCATTCATATGATGAGATTTATTGTACAGAGTTGGAAAGCTCACATGTAAATCGAAATGAAGAAAAATATGTTGATAATCCAGTATGTCCGGTTGGCAGCATTACTTACATTCATGATTTTCCTATTTTTGATCTATCTGATCATGATGTTCTCCAAATAGAAGATGATCTTGCAGATTCATCATTAGTAGATTTATGGGAGGAAAATCAGTTCCCTTTCCTTCCAGAGAGTAATGAGCCAATGCAGGCTATTTATGATACTGATGAAGAAAGTTTTAAGAGTGCAGAAGAGGGTGAAGGATCTCTGGATCTTTTCTTCACTCCATTACAACTCATCAGTAATGGTTTTCACATGATTGGAGGTCAGCAACCTTTCATCTCAGAAGATGAAGAAGAAAACAAGGAAGAAATATTTGAGCAGTTTGAAACTAAGGGGCCTTCTATTGAAAAGGAGGAAGAAATGGAACATACCCCTGCTCATAAATACTTGGATCTTTTCACAGAGCTCAGCACATCAGATCAGAATATACTAGAGCTCCAAGAGGATAGCACTTCCATATATGATGAGTCCTCCAGTTTAGAAAATGAATAAGATGAGGGAGATTCTCTTTCTCAAGAGAGTCTTGTTCTTAATCCAGTGGAAGAAGAAGAAATCCTGGTTGAAGCCTACCTACCAAATATTCATAGCCAGGTATCTTTTCATGATCCTTATGCTCATTTCCTGCAAAAATTTGAAGAAGGATCAAAGGTCTTTTTGAGCAGCATGTTACAAGCAGAAAGAAAATTTTTCAAAGCTACTATTATTGAACAAAAAGAGTGGGAGTTTCCCTGCCTATCTAGCCTACTCAAGGAGTTAAGCAAGAGAGACCAGTGATGGGATCATTTGATGGACTGGTTGAATTGGAAGACAATGTTTGTAAGCTAGACTTGTAAATATTATATTTAGAGTAGCGTAGGTAGGAAAGGCTCAATAAAGCTTGGTCTATGAGCATGTAGTTAGTTGTATTTAATTTCTGCAAAGTCTAGCAAGTCAGATAGTCTAATCCTAGCTTGACTGTTTTCAATTTATGTCCTAGAATGTCGAGAAGAAATCTGCTAGACAGTCTAATCCTAGCAGATAGTAGCGTAGGTAGAGAAAATATGAGACCAACAATCTAATCTGGTCTCATGGAGTAATAAGGGTAGAAATAGAATAGGCTTATTTTCTTGTTTGCAAAAATTGATGATGTAAAGGGTCTGCAAGTCCAAATGCACCCAGAAAAAAAATGTTAGGAATATAGTGTGGGTAGGTAGTTGTTGGGGAGAATGTTTACTGCTGATATGATGTCTTCATGATTTGTGGTAGCTGATCTAAAGAAAGAAAGGGATGTGCCAAGCAGCAGGCATCTTGCCTACACCAAAGATCATTCTCTGGATTCTTGACTCCTTCAAGAAGAAGCCATCCCCATGTGGAGCCACTGTTAGCCCCCCATAAATTTTTTGACAAGAAAACAGGGGGTTAAAATGTTTTTGAGCCTTCAAGGAATGCATTTCCCCTGAAAACACATCATCCTTGAAGTCTCCTTGTGCCTTTTGTCCTTTCATAAAATCCACTCTGCTAATTTCCATTATAAAGCCTCTTTGTTTGTGAAGAAATGCCCAAAGGCCTCTTTTTCCCTCTTATTTCATTCCCTCTAAGCCTTTGTTTTCATCCTCTTTCCTTCCCCTTCTAAATTCCCCACTCACCCTTCAAATCTTCCTAAATCCCCTTTAAATTCTGCCCTTACCTTTTTTTTGGCCAATTTCCCCTTTTTCCCTTTATCGTTCCCCTTCCTAACCCCAAATATTGCATTAAAAGGGGTAAAAACCCACTTTTTAACTTTATAATAGGGCCTAGCCCCTTTTCCACCAGCCCCCAACCACTTCCCCACGTGACCCGCACCTGGGACCAAGCGTTTAAGCCCCGGGCGCTTATCGCAATCGGAGTTGTCGGGCGGGTGTTTTCCTTTGTTACATTGAAAAATCCCGATGCGATGGGTTTTCATTAACAAGTCCCACGATGTATTCAATACCGTTGATCTATCACGTAGATCCAACGATGGAGCGCCAATCACACCCCCCGCCCAATCGCAATCGAAAATTTAAAATGGTGCCGCTCTCGTTTCCCCCGATTGCGATCCCCCGATCGCATTCTCCACCGTTGATTTCCCCGTTGATCCTATGGCCCGGTGCTAATTGATCCATCGCAATCGAAACGTCCAATCACATATCCTCTTATGCACCTCCTAATTGCAATTTTCCGATCCCATCGTAGTTGTTGATTCCCCCCATTGATCCAACGGCCATCGCACTCCCCGCCCAATCGCAATCGCAACTTTCGTTGTGCCACCCCTTCCGCTCCTTCCGATTACGACCTTCCAATCCAATCTGAGCCGTCCATCCCTCCGTCAGATCCAACAACCATTGCATGATCACTGCCTTGCTCCAATCACAATCAAATTTCTCAATTGTTGTCACTTTCCACCCCTTGCGATTGCGATCCACTGATCCAATCTCGACTGTCCATTTAAGCCAAGATCCAATGGCGAGGAACCAGTCGCACCATCGTTCAAATGGATTTTCAAACCTCTTGTTTCTCCCCTCCAATTGAATCGTAGCCGTTGATCTCCTCCTGAGATCTGACGGTCCTGAAAGAATCGCCCTCCACCCACGCCGGGTTCCACCACATACACGCGTTTCATTGCATTTTCATCCATTTCCTTTGCATTTCCGCTTTTAACCAAACTTCTAAATTTGCATTAAAGTTAATATTTCATATTCATTACGCCCATTTTCATACAACCATCCCACTATTTCATCTCCGTCGTCGATCTCCGCCACTAGACCATGATCGAACGGTCGACACACATTCTTCCATCAAACCCTATTGTTCGCTGGTAACACCATATCAATTCATTTTCACCATTGTTTCATTTAAAACTACCATTCTTACCACCACCGCGCTATCATTTCCTCCACCCTTCGTATCCATCCTCCCTCCCATGCATTGGATTTCTTAACATAGTTGTGGGTTTTTTGCAGGGTACAAGTGGTGAAACGCCGCCATGATTACACAATTTTTAATACAGCGGAAAATTTTCACCGACAGAGACAGAAAGGAGCAGTAGAGAGTCTAAGGAATGAAAATGAAGATCTTTGAGCCTTAACTCTGCGTTTTAGAAGCAAAGTACCTGTTTGAAGACATCATAGATCCCGCAGAGGATTCAGAGAACAAAAATTAATGAATAGTAGGTTTTTTACATCAGCAGAATGTTTTTCTCCATGGAAGGACGGGGTGCCCATACTGGTTTTAGTCTATGCCATGTTCCAGAGAAGATTTCCACCTTAACCACAGTCCAAAACCATCAGAGCTTTTTTTATGTGGTATGGCGGACTTCTCCGTCATTTATTTTCGTCTTTTGTTTATTCACCAAAGTACTACACAGTACTGTAGCCAGATTACATCAGAGTCATACAAAAGTAATTGGAAGACTGAATAAGATCACTCCTTCGTTCCAAAAGGTACCAGAGATAAATGCAGAGAATTTGAACAGAATGGGCTTCGGTCCTCTCTTTCTTTCCTGAGTTTTAATGCTGCATTTAGTTTCTACCTACCTCCTCAGCTCATCCTTCTACTATAAAAATCATGAGAAAATTATTGTAAGGTTGTTGATTAGATATCAGTAGAATGTAAGTTGTTTCTCTTGAGACAAGTTCTTTGCGTAAGATTGTAAGATAGGCTGAGGAAGATTTATCAGGCTGAATATCAAGCTGTAAGTAATGTTGTACTTGACTGGTGTTGCACTTAATATGACAAGCACATTCCTTTGGATCCTGATCTAAAGCTATAGTGATGCTTTTCTGTCTCTGTGTTTTATTTCATTCCATTTCATTTCTTCTGGCTTGCATCAGAAATCTGGCATAGGATTTTCCCTTGTTAGGCACCCTATGTTTCTGCTCTCCTTACCTTAATGTTTTCTGCTAAATGTGTTATCTAAGAATTAGTTTCAATTAATTTAACCAATGTAGTGGATGTCATTGCCTGCTAGCTGATGTATGAATTGATGAATCTGTTTCTTAGATGTTCTTGTTAGAATTTAATTGGATGATTTGAGAACACTGGGAGATTAGGACTTTGTCTCTGGCCTCACTAGGATCTTTTTCACTTCAATTAAACCTTCCTAAGTTCCCTCAAGTTGCTCTTTTGCCCCCTTTGAGAGTTTCCTCTAAGTATGTCCAAGAAGGTCTGGAGTTAAATGACCTCTGACCTAATCTATAGACAGAAATTGGTATCCTCTCCTTCTTCCACCTTCTTCCTCATTGTTCCATTCCACCAATAATTTTAGGATCCAATGCTTTAGATGACTAGCCCAACTGAAAGCCTGCTGTTGAACAGCAAGTAAAACCTTTCCTGACTCCATTTACCCAATGGTCTTGATGTCCTCTGATTTATCTCTCCCTTACCTAGAATCCTCTTTGCTCATCCTTGTTTTTCATTGAACCCTTCCTTCCTGATTCCCAACAACCAAACTCACAATCAAACAAACAAACTCCGAGCCTTATAACTAGCCTAATATCTTAACCTTTGAGGGCTAGATCCTGAGGTTTGAAAGTGGTTTGACGTTGTCTCGTCTTTTGGTATTGCCAATCTGGCCAAAACATGGGAACCCCAATAGGATGTATCTCTCCAATAAAGTCTAATCCCCATTGCTGAAAAGGTGCTTCCACATAGATAGGAACTAAAGGTAAAGGTACAAGCTTTCTTCTTCCTTCAAAAATTTGGCATTCATGGCATGCAACAATTGTTTTGTAAATGTATTTAAACATTGTTGGCCAAAAATATCCCGCTCTTAGAATATTATTTTTTGTAGCCTTCCAATAATGGTGGCCTCTGCAATCCCCTTTATGGAATTCTTCAATTACTTTATCAGCTTCTTCTTCAAGAAAAAAATTTAGCAAAATTCCACTGGTATCCTTCCAAAACATATTTATGTCAAATATAAAATATCTCAAAGATTTCAGCTTAACAAACCTTGTTTTGGACTTTGTTAGATCAGCACGAGCTTTGTGATGCTATAGAGCAAAAACCACCTCTTTATACCAATCTGAAGTAAGGTATTTCTCATCAATAGGAACCAATTCTTCCTCATCACCTGAAATTTCTCATATTTCTGTATTGAAATTTATATCAAGACAGTCCAAGTTTGATTGTGTCATTAAATTTTCCAAGCCTTTTCCCTTCACTAATTTTCTTGGTTTAATGTCTATGTCATATTCCAACAATTTAGTGATCCATTTTCCCCTCTTACCATCGGGATCTGACTGAGTTAAGATGTCTTTTACTATATTACTTGGAACAAATGCCATAATGTGAGAATGTAGAATGTAAATTCTAAAATCTTTGATAGCGTTCACCAAAGCATAGGCCTGCTTTTCTAGTACATTATACTGTTGGAAAAATACTGAGAGGGGGGGGTGAATCAGTATTTAGTGCAGTACATTATACTGTTGGAAAAATACTGAGAAGGGGGGGGGGAATCGTATTTTTCATAACAAAACTTTGATATTTTTCTCTAAACCCACACGCGCTTCGAAATCAACTCGCGCATCTACGTGAATATCCTTTGCTTGACTGCAGATATTCAGTAACGAATATACTTAATTCATGACTTAGATCGTAGGGAATCTTTATCGTATGTCTTAAAACAAATAATAGGGTACAGAACAGCTGTAGTAATCATCACAGTCACAATCAATCACACATGAGCACCTAGATTTTGTGTGTCTCCAATTTGGGAGAAACCCACCGTCGTGATAGTCTAAGTTTCACCTTATTATTAAGAAAACTTACAACAGCAATTACAAGACCAACAAGATGCAGCACCCACCGCGTAAGGCTACAACCTTCTTTGTTTACCATTTCCATACAACAACCCTCGTTTCGTTTACCAAAATTTTCCGGAAGGGGAGCAACAACCCCCCACACACACCACCTTCTGCGTATCTACTTTCAGACTGAAGGCTTCAACCCTCAGATCCACTGCAGACCACGTTTCATCAATTTTCAAACTGGATCGAAACAGCTTCAACACAATCCTTCACTTATCAGCAAACGTCCTTTTCCCAGAGCATCAAACAGAACAGTGAAACCACTGTAACCAGAATATCAGAGATAACCCAGACTTCAGAATAGATATGCAGAATCTCAATCAGCTTTGAGCAACCATCAGTTCAAATTGCATACGCGCTTTTCTTCAAACAGACTCGCGTATATACGCGCTTTTAATAAAGGCAACCCGGGTATACATCTGTGCACTTTTCAGAAAAACCCTAACAGTCCATACACTCCTTTGTTTAAATAGATCCGCGTATATACGCGCTTTTCATGAAACGAACATGCGTATAGATCTATAAAAGATAAACTTTGCAGAATAGATCACATCTATGGACTTACCTAGATTTCTTTAATATCTTCAATAGATTTGCGCCAGGTCTTCAATACTTCGTTTCAGATCATCCTAGAGATTCATCATTTCCAGATCTAGAGATTTTGAACCTTCATCATATTCGTGGGTGCATCATAGATTCAGATCTATCGATTAAGAACGGAGTTCAACCATACAAATAACTTGAGAGTGAAGTATTCATTTAAAGCCTAGACACATGCACACCTTTGCACAATGATTTTATTCTCCTTATATAGGTTTACCCTTTATCAATACCATGAGCCAAAACCACACCTCTTCCGATGGTATTCCTGGATGGGGTCAAATAGACAACCCAGCGCTCAATACAATGGGTCAATACCATGGTAGTAACCCCTGGTTTTACACTTTTAGAGCGCAATTGAGCATACGTGACTTGGCATGTACTTTCCCGCGTGCATATACTACTTCTCCTAGACAAACCCGCGTATGCCTTGAGACACACACTTTTCATCATTGGTCTAGCACATACTGGAATTCCTTTCATCATTACATCTGAGCTGCTCTGTAGACACATCAGATTTACATCATTAATTAGTATATCAAGTGAGTTTCCATTAAGTACAACTTTCATCAAGTAGGTTGCCATCATCTTTATCAAGTGGGTTGCCATCAAGGACAACACTCTGCATCATATTGCCAACAATCTCCCCCTTTGGACTTGATGGCAACCCATGTCACTCTCCCCCTTTGACATCAAGGGCAAAGGGCGGATCAACACCAATACAAGGTTTTTCTCCTCATGTTGAAAGAAGAGCGTTGTAGATCTGATGTGCACTGAAGTTACCATACTCCCTGTGAGTTCATGCCAGATCTTCAAACATGTTTTTCAATGAAGTACAGGACTCTATGACCTTCCTATCACCAAGGACTCATACTTACATCAAAGATCCAACCAAGTGGATTTACAGATGAGACTCATTGAACAAGTCCTTACATGACTGAATATTACAATTTACATAATAGGTCTCAACATGACCTTTTCATCAAATTACAAATATGACCCTTCATACCCAAGACAAAAGGATCTCAAGAGAGAGATCATAATTCAGAATCATCATAATGCCAACAATGCATTATTCTCAGCAAGGCTGTGAATCCTCAACAGCAAATCATCAAGGCATATTCACCCAAAATCAGAGAATGAAACAGAAATATAAGAGCCGAAATACCACTAGAGACTCCAAATAACATCAGAGATACCAAACAACACCATAGCTTGTGCTGAAGAAATGCTAACCCAGACAAATTTTCAGCAACCACACATACGCGGTTTTCTGTGTATGAACTCGCGTATATACGCGACTGTCTTTCAGGAAACCCGCGTATCCAAATTAATCTTCAGAATTTTAATCAGATCTGATCCTCTGCATGGCAGAGACTACTCCCAGATTCTGTCTGAGATATTCGAACGCTTCCCTGGGTAGAGTTTTGGTAAATATATCAACAACTTGTTCTTTGGAGGGAACATACTCCAAATTCACCTTTTGTTCAAGCACTTTCTCACGTAAGAAATGATACTTGATGGGAATGTGCTTGGTCTTGGAATTCATAAAAGGATTCTTTGAGATACTGATGGCACTTGTATTATCACACATAATGGAAATAGGAGGTGAACATTTGATTTGGAAATCTTGTAAGGTTTGCATCATCCAAAGAAGTTGAGTGCAACATGATGCGGCAGCCACATACTCTGCTTCTGTTGTAGATAAGGCAATAGAGCTTTGCTTCTTGCTGAATCAAGATACTAACCGGGGCCCCATATATAATGCACCACCACTAGTGCTTTTCCGATCATCAACATTTCCAGCCCAATCTGCATCAGTGTAAGCATGAAGAGTAAGATCAACATTCTTTGGATACCATAGTCCAAAGTCTTGAGTTCCTTGCAGATATTTGAATATTCTTTTCACAGCCTGAAGGTGAGATTCTTTTGGATTAGCTTGGAATCGTCCAACAATCCCAACTGCATGCATAATGTCCGGTCTAGTCCCAGTGAGATAAAGTAGACTTCCTATCATAGATTTGTAATCTGGTTGGTTCACCATGGGAGAATCATCATGAGAACTAAGATTACATCCGGTTACCATTGGTTTACTTACATGTTTGCACTCTTCCATGCCATACTTCTTCAGAATTTGATTAAGGTATTTTTCTTGTGATAAGAATATACCATCTGTAGTTTGATGCACTTGCAAGCCAAGAAAGAATGTTAGTTCCCCAAGTAAAGACATTTCAAATTCTTGCTGCATAATAGAAGCAAATTTCTGACTCATAGATTCTTCATTACTTCCAAAAATGATATCATCAACATATACAAACACAATCAATAGTTTATCATTTTCAGTTTTTGTGTATAAATTGCTATCAGCAGACCCCTTTGAAAATCCTTGTTGATGAAGATATTTGTCAAGACGATAATACCATGCCCTTGGAGCTTGTTTGAGACCATATAGAGCCTTTTTAAGTCTACAAACAAGATTTTCATCATTTCCCAAAATGAATCCTTCTGTTTGTTATATATAAACTTATTCTTCTAGATCACCATTGAGAAATGCAGATTTAACATCCATTCGATAAACTTTGATTTGTTGAAAACTTGAAAAAGCAAGAAACATTCTTATGGCTTCAAGTCTAGCTACGGGAGCAAAAGTTTCTTCAAAGTCTATACCTTCTTGTTGAGTATACCCCTTGCAAACAAGTCTAGATTTATTTCTTACGACATCCCCATTTTCATTTAACTTGTTTTTGAATATCCATTTAGTTCCAATGACATTTTTGTTATGAGGTCTTGGTAGTAATTCCCAAGTGTCATTTTTTTCCATTTGATCAAGCTCTTCATTCATGGCTTGAACCCAACATTCATCTTTGCTAGCTTGATTGACATTGTGTGGTTCAATAGTGGATAGAAATGCCAGATAGCTAGAGGATCCTACAAGAGTCCTTCTTGTTTGTACACCTGAAGCCTTATCTCCCAAAATCTGAGATTCTAGATGATTCTTTTGAACATATATGGAAGGAGCCTTTTCAGATAAATCATCTTCAGGTTCTTCATTAGATCCACTGTCTATATCATTCCTATTTGATGTAGAAGTAAAATAGTCACCATAATCTTCTTTTGTCGTTTGTTTTTCTTCTTTAGGGGCCGTAGGAGACTCATCAATGACAACATCAATACATTCAACAATATTTCAAAGCCTTTTATCGTAACATTTGTATGCTCTGCTTGTAGATGAGTAACCAAGAAGTATCCCTTCATCTGATCTAGGTTCAAACTTGCCAAGCTTTTCATCATTATTTTTGATAAAGCATTTACTTCCAAAAACTCTAAAATGCTTCATAGAGGGAGAATTACCATACCAGAGTTCATATGGAGTTTTGTCACTATTTACCCGAACATGTGCCTTGTTGAGAATGTTTGTTGCTGTATGTGCTGCTTCTCCCCAGAAAATTTCAGGTGTTCCAGAATCATCAAGCATAGCTCTAGCCATTTGTTGAATTTTTCTATTCATTCTTTCTGCTACGCCATTTTGTTGTGGGGTGCCTGCTACAGAGAACTGTCTTTTTATGCCATGTTGTTCACAAAATTCAAGGAATTCATTTGATGTATATTCTCCTCCTTGATCAGATCTAAGACACTTGATTTTTAGATCTAATTCATTTTCCACCAGTGCTTTGAAGATCTGAAAATTTTCAAATGCTTCATCTTTGTGTTTAATCAACCCAATCCAACACATCCTAGAGAAATCATCAATAAATAAGATATAGTATTCTTCCCCACGTGGTGACTTTTTCCTCATAGGTCCACATATGTCGGTATGAATAAGTTCAAGAGGCTTACTTGATGATCCTTCTTTGGCATTAAATTGCACTCTGTTCTGCTTACCGATTTGGCAAGATTTGCATATGATACTCTGGTAGAGTAATATTGGGAAGACCACGAACAACTTTAAGTCTGCTTGATTTTTTGATTTGAGAGAAGCTTAGATGCCCCAGCCTTCTATGCCATAGCCAATTTTCTGAAGATTTTCTCAAGTAACATTGATCTTTGCAGTTCTTCAATACATACAGGTTGCTTGGAGTTCTTTTGCCTTTTATAATAGTTTTACCTGTATCAAGATCACTAACCACACATTCTTTTGAACTAAAGACAACTTCAGTTCCTTGATCACACATTTGACTTACACTTAACAGGTTATGCCTTAATCCATCCACATACATGACATCATTAGCCTTCACCTTTTCTTTTAAAAACACGGACCTTTTTCCTTTAATTACAGCAGGGGTATCATTTCCAAATGTAACTTTTTTTTTTTTTTTTTCTAGAGCATTATATGCAAGAAGTTTGATTTTGTCACATGTCATGTGTCTTGAGCATCCACTATCAATGTACCATTGATTTTCTTCACCTTCTGCAAATAACGCTATCCCACAATTTTCAACCTGTAGTTCCTTCTTTTTCCATACTTTGGAACTTGAAGGAAAATCCTGTTTTTACTGGACTTTGCTCCTGCATTCAGATTCTAAATGGCCAAAGTTATTGCAATAAGTACATTCAACTTCATTTTGAAGAGGAGAAAAGTTTTTATAGGTGTTCTTCTTTGGTTCAATATCCATCCTTTTCTTTCTTGCTTCTCTTGAACAGCTTTATGACCAAAATTGTGACATGAGAAACATTGTCCATTGAAGTAGAAATTTTTGCGATCATGAAATCTTCTATTTGAATTTACCTGTTGGTTGTAGCTTCTTTGAAAGACATTCCTGTTAGTGTTCCTTGAATTGTGATGATCATTCTTTACCTGTAAATATTCTTTATTCCCTTGCTGAGTGGCTGAATGTAGTAAACCAGCTGTAGCTTCTTTTAGATAATTTGGTGTTAAAGCCTGAGAGGATTCTCCAATATATCCAAGACCTGTCTTTATAAGAGGAGAATGTTGTACCTTGATAATCTCATCTAAGGTTTCAGATCCTTTAGCAAATCTAATATTCAGAGTCTTTTCTTTCTCAAGTTCTTTTCTTAGAATTACTACTTCACATTCTAAATTCTCATTGTGTTTCTTCGCTTCTTCATTCTTCTTTTTCAGAGTCTCTATGGTAATTTTCCTTTCTTCTAAGAGAATTTTACATTATTCTAAGCGAATTTTGAGTTGATTGTTTTCTTCAAGAAAATCATTGTCCTCTAGAGCATCCAAAAAAGTATCACTTTCATCTTTAGATTCAAATGCCATGAGAAGTCTAAGATCTTGTTCACGTTCTTCATCACTATCAGAGAACCCATCACTATCTTCATGAGTGTAGTAACTTTTCCTAGTGCTAGACTGGTGCTTATCCTTTCTTGCTACTTCCTTCCCTTTTGCAGATGTTTCTTTATAAGGACACTTAGCAGCATAATGACCAACTCTTCCACAATCAAAACATTTGAAAGGAAGCTTACCTCTGAACCGTCCTGTGCCAAGTTGAAGTTTCTTTACAAAATTTACCTCATCTTCTTCTGAGATATATCTTGATCCTTCTGCTTCTTGTACTTTCTTCCCTTTTGTAGAAGCTCTAAAGACGACTTCTTTGACTTAAGATGGTCCTCCTCTTCTCATTTCATAAGCAGTTAGTATGCCATGGAGTTGAACGACAGTAAGATTTTGAAGATCCTGTTTTTCTTCAAGAGTAGAAACTTTTGACTCAAATTTTGCCGTCAGTGATCTTAAGATTTTCTCAACCAAAGTAGATTCTGCTATTTTTTCTGCCATGTTTCTCATACGATTTATAATATCATCAAGACATAAGAAGAAACTAGCAACACTCTCATCACTATGCATCTTCAAATTTTCATATTCAATTCTGAGAGTTTGGAGTTTTGCACTTTTTACTTTTGCATCTCCTTCATAACTTAGAATGATTTTGTCCCATATTGCCTTTGCTGTATTCAGCTGCATAACCTTGAAAAATTCTGATTCAGTTAGACTTCCCAATAGTGCATTGACCGCCTTTGCATTTGTTTCATAATTCTTCTTTTCCGTCGGATCCGTTGGTACTGCAGCTGGATATTGATATCCTTGTTAACCAATGGCCCATACATCTGCTCCCATAGATTGAAGATAGGATCTCATCCTTATTTTCCAAAATATTAAATTTCTTTCATTAAAGAGTGGAGGCTTGATAGATGCTGTTCCATCTTGATTGCTCATCTTCCTTGATCTTCCTTCTAGCGGCTAAGCTTTTTCAGAAGGACCTGCTCTGATAACAATTATTGGAAAAATACTGAGAGGGGGGGGGGGGGTGAATTAGTATTTAGTGCAGACAATAAAACTTTGATATTTCCTTCTTAAAAACCCATATGCTACTTTTCTGAAATCAACTCGCGTATATACGCGGATATCCTTTACAGAACTCGCGTATATCCATTGAATTAATTATGCATTTAATTCATGACTTAGATCATTGCATTAGTCATTTATCAGATGTTCAGAAAATAGTAAACAGGTGCAGAAAGAACAGAGTAATCATCACACACAATCAATCACACATGAACACCAGAATTTTTAGGTGGAAACCCAATTTGGGAGAAAACCACCGCTACCGTAGTCTCAGTCTTCAATATTTATTATTAAGAAAACTTCTTACATTAGGTACTGGCGCAGACTCATACCAGCACGCAGGCACCCACCTGAAGAAGGCTACAACCTTCTCTCGTTTACCAGCCTTTCCTGGAAGGGAGCAAAAACCCCCTGCTCTCGTTTACCAGCCTCTCCTGGAAGGGAGAAACAACCCCCTACTATTAACACCAGCCTCTCCTGGCAGAAAGCTTCTACTTTCAGACTGAAGGCTTCAACCCTCAGATCCACTGCAGACCACATTTCATCAATTTTCAAACTGGATCAAAACAGCTTCAACACAATCCTTCACTTATCAGCAGAAGTCCTTTTCCTAGAGCATCAAACAGAACAGTGAAACAACTGTAACCAGAATATCATAGATAACCAAGACTTCAGAATAGATATGCAAAATATCAATCATCTTTGAGCAACCATCAGTTCAAATTGCATACGCGCTTTTATTCAAACAAACTCGCGTATATACGCACTTTTAATAAAGGCAACCCGCGTATACATCTGTGCACTTTTCAAAAAAACCTTAACAGTCCATACGCTCCTTTGTTTAAATAGATCCACGTATATACGTGCTTTTCATGAAATGAACATGCGTATAGATCTATAAAAGATAAACTTTGCAGAATAGATCAGATCTATGGACTTACCCAGATTTCTTTAATATCTTCAATAGATTTGTGCCAGGTCTTCAATACTTCTTTTCAGATCATCCTAGAGATTCATCATTTCCAGATCTAGAGATTTTGAACCTTCATCATATTCATGGGTGCATCATAGATTCAGATCTATCGATTAAGAACAGAGTTCAACCATACAAATAACTTTAGAGTGAAGTATTCATTTAAAGCCCAGACACATGCACACCTTTGCACAATGATTTTCTTCTCCTTATATAGGTTTACCCTTTATCAATACCATGAGCCAAAACCACACCTCTTCCGATGGTATTCCTGGACGGGGTCAAATAGACAACCCAGCGCTCAATACAATGGGTCAATACCATGGTAGTAACCCCTAGTTTTACACTTGTAGAGCGCAATTGAGCATACGCGACTTGGCACGTACTTTCCCGCGTGCATACACTACTTCTCCTAGACAAAACCGCGTATGCCTTGAGACACACACTTTTCATCATTGGTCTAGCACATACTAGAATTCCTTTCATCATTACATCTGAGCTGCTCTGTACACACATCAGATTTACATCATTAATTAGTATATCAAGTGAGTTTCCATTAAGTACAACTTTCATCAAGTAGGTTGCCATCATCTTTATCAAGTGGGTTTCCATCAAGGACAACACTCTGCATCATATTGCCAACAATCTCCCCCTTTGGACTTGATGGCAACCCATGTCACTCTCCCCCTTTGACATCAAGGGCAAACGGCGGATCAACACCAATACAAGGTTTTTCTCCTCATGTCGAAAGAAGAGCACTGTAGATCTGATGTGCACTGAAGTTACCATACTCCCCGTGAGTTCATGCCGGATCTTCAAACATGTTTTTCAATGAAGTACAGGACTCTATGACCTTCCTATCACCAAGGACTCATACTTACATAAAAGATCCAACCAAGTGGATTTACAGATGAGACTCATTGAACAAGTCCTTACATGACTGAATATTACAATTTACATAATAGGTCTCAACATGACCTTTTCATCAAATTACAAATATGACCCTTTATAACCAAGACAAAAGGATCTCAAGAGAGAGATCATAATTCAGAATCATCATAATGCCAACAATGCATTATTCTCAGCAAGGCTGTGCATCCTCAATAGCAAATCATCAAGGCATCTTCACCCAAAATCAGAGAATGAAACAGAAATATAAGAGCCGAAATACCACCAGAGACTCCAAATAGCATCAGAGATACCAAACAGCACCATAGCTTGTGCTGAAGAAATGCTGACCCAGACAAATTGTCAGCAACCACACATACGCGGTTTTCTGTGTATGAACTCGCGTATTTATGCAACTGTCTTTCAGGAAACCCGCGTATCCAAATTAATCTTCAGAATTTTAATCAGATCTGATCCTCTTCATGGCAAAGAATACTCCCAGCTTCTGTCTGAGATATTCGAACACTTCCCTGGGCAAAGGTTTGGTAAATATATCAGCAACTTGTTCTTTGGAGGGAACATACTCCAACTTCACCTTTTGTTCAAGCACTTGTTCACGTAAGAAATGATACTTGATGGGAATGTTGTTGGTCTTGGAATGCATAACAGGATTCTTTGAGATACTGATGGCACTTGTATTATCACACATAATGGAAATAGTAGGTGAACATTTGATTTGGAAATCTTTTAAGGTTTGCATCATCCAAAGAAGTTGAGTGCAACATGATGCGGCAGCCACATACTCTGCTTCTGCTGTAGATAAGGCAATAGATCTTTGCTTCTTGCTGAACCAAGATACTAACCGGGGCCCCATATAGAATGAACCACCACTAGTGCTTTTCTGATCATCAACATTTCTGGCCCAATCTGCATCAGTGTAAGCATGAAGAGTAAGATCAACATTCTTTGGATACCATAGTCCAAAGTCTTGAGTTCCTTGCAGATATTTGAATATTCTTTTGACAGCCTGAAGGTGAGATTCTTTTGGATTAGTTTGGAATCGCCCAACAATCCCAACTGCATGCATAATGTCCGGTCTAGTCCCAATGAGATAAATTAGACTTCCTATCATAGATCTGTAATCTGGTTGGTTCACCATGGGAAAATCATCATGAGAACTGAGATTACATCCGGTTATCATTGGTGTACTTACAGGTTTGCACTCTTCCTTGCCATACTTCTTCAGAATTTTCTTAAGGTATTTTTCTTGTGATAAGAATATACCATCTGCAGTTTGATGCACTTGCAAGCCAAGAAAGAATGTTAGTTCCCCAAGTAAAGACATTTCAAATTCTTGCTGCATGACAGAAGCAAATTTCTGACTCATAGATTCTTCATTACTTCCGAAAATGATATCATCAACATATACAACCACAATCAATAGTTTATCATTTTCAATTTTTGTGTATAAGTTACTATCAGCAGACCCCTTTGAAAATCCTTGTTGATGAAGACATTTGTCAAGACGATAATACCATGCCCTTGGAGCTTGTTTGAGACCATATAGAGCCTTTTTAAGTCTACAAACAAGATTTTCATCATTTCCCAAAATGAATCCTTCTGGTTGTTCTATATAAACTTCTTATTCTAGATCACCATTGAGAAATGCAGATTTAACATCGATTTGATAAACTTTGATTTGTTGAAAACTTGAAAAAGCAAGAAACATTCTTATGGCTTCAAGTCTAGCTATAGGAGAAAAAGTTTCTTCAAATTATATTCCTTCTTGTTGAGTATACCCCTTGCAAACAAGTCTAGCTTTATTTCTTACGACATCCCCATTTTCATTTAACTTGTTTTTGAATATCCATTTAGTTCCAATGACATTTTTGTTATGAGGTCTTGGTACTAATTCCCAAGTGTCATTTTTTTCAATTTGATCAAGCTCTTCATTCATGGCTTGAACCCAACATTCATCTTTGCTAGCTTGATTGACATTGTGTGGTTCAATAGTGGATAGGAATGCCAGATAGCTAGAGGATCCTACAAGAGTCCTTCTTGTTTGTACACATGATGCCTTATCTCCCAAAATCTGAGATTCTGGATGATTCTTTTGAACATATCTGGAAGGAGCCTTTTCAGATAAATCATCTTCAGGTTCTTCATTGGATCCACTGTCTATATCATTCCTATTTGATGTAGAAGGACAATAGTCACCATCATCTTCTTTTGTCATTTGTTTTTCTTCTTTAGGGGCTGCAGGAGACTCATCAATGACAACATCAATACATTCAACAATCTTTCGAAGCCTTTTATTGTAACATTTGTATGCTTTGCTTGTAGATGAGTAACCAAGAAGTATCCCTTCATCTGATCTAGGTTCAAACTTGCCAAGCTTTTCATCATTATTTTTGATAAAGCATTTACTTCCAAAAACTCTAAAATGCTTCACAGATGGAGAATTACCATACCAGAGTTCATATGGAGTTTTGTCACTATTTACTCGAACATGAGCCTTGTTGAGAATGTTAGCTGCTGTATGTGCTGCTTCTCCCCAGAACATGTCAGGAGTTCCAGAATCATCGAGCATAGCTCTAGCCATTTGTTGAATTGTTCTATTCATTCTTTCTGCTACGCCATTTTGTTGTGGAGTACCTGCTACAGAGAATTGTTTTTTTATGCCATGTTGTTCACAAAATTCAAAGAATTCATTTGATGTATATTCTCCTCCTCGATCAGATCTAAGACACTTGATTTTTAGATCTAATTCATTTTCAACTAATGCTTTGAAGATCTGAAATTTTTCAAATGCTTCATCTTTGTGTTTAATGAGCCCGATCCAACACATTCTAGAGTAATCATCAATAAATAAGATATAATATTCTTCCCCACGTGGTGACTTTTTCCTCATAGGTCCACATATGTCAGTATGAATGAGTTCAAGAGGCTTACTTGATGATCCTTCTTTGGCATTAAATTGTACTCTGGTCTGCTTACCGAATTGGCAAGATTTGCATATGATACTCTCTGGTAGAGTAATATTGGGAAGACCACAAACAGCTTTAAGTCTGCTTGATTTGTTGATTTGAGAGAAGCTCAGATGCCCCAGCCTTCTATGCCATAGCCAATTTTCTGAAGATTTTCTCTAGTAACATTGATCTTTGCAGTTCTTCAATACATACGGGTTGCTTGGATTTCTTTTGCCTTTTATAATAGTTTTACCTGTATCAAGATCACGAACCACACATTCTTTTGAACTAAAGACAACTTCAGTTCCTTGATCACACATTTGACTTACACTTAACAGGTTATGCCTTAATCCATCCACATACATGGCATCATTAGCCTTCACCTTTTCTTTTAGAAACACAGACTCTTTTCCTTTAATTACAGCAGGGGTATCATTTCCAAATGTAACTTTCTTTTCTTTTTCAAGAGAATTATATGAAAGAAGTTTTATTTTGTCACCTGTCATGTGTCTTGAGCATCCACTATCAATGTACCATTTATTTTCTTCACCTTCTGCAAATAACTCTATCCCACAATTTTCAACCTGTAGTTCCTTCTTTTTCCATACTTTGGAACTTGAAGGAAAATCCTGTTTTGGTTGGACTTTGCTCCTGCATTCAGATTCTAAATGGCCAAAGTTATTGCAATAAGTACATTCAAATTCATTTTGAAGAGGAGAAAAGTTGTTATAGGTGTTCTTCTTTGGTTCAATATCCATCCTTTTCTTTCTTGCTTCTCTTGTCATGATGGTTTTATAGGCAACACATTGAACAGCTTTATGACCAAAATTGTGACATGAGAAACATTGTCCATTGAAGTAGAAATTTTTGCGATCATGAAATATTCTATTTGAATTTACCTTTTGGTTGTAGCTTCTTTGAAATACATTCCTGTTAGTGTTCCTTGAATTTTGATGATCATGCTTTACCTGTAAAGATTCTTTATTCCCTTGCTGAGTGGCTGAATGTAGTAAACCAGCTGTAGCTGCTTTTAGATAATTTGGTGCTAAAGCCTGAGAGGATTATCCGGTATATCCAAGACCTGTATTTATAAGAGGATAACGTTGTACCTTGATAAACTCATCTAAGGTTTCAGATCCTTTAGCAAATCTAAGATTCAGATTATTTTCTTTCTCAAGTTCTTTTCTTAGACTTACTACTTCACATTCTAAATTCTCATTGTGTTTCTTCGCTTCTTCATTCTGCCTTTTCAGAGTCTCTATGGTAATTTTCCTTTCTTCTAAGAGAATTTTACATTCTTCTAAGAGAATTTTGAGTTGATTGTTTTCTTCAAGAAAATCATTGTCCTCTAGAGCATCCACAAAAGTATCCTTTTCATCTTTAGATTCAAATGCCATGAGAAGTCTAAGATCTTGTTCACATTCTTCCTCACTATCAGAGAACCCATCACTGTCTTCATGAGTGTAGTAACTTTTCCTAGTGCTAGACCAGTGCTTATTCCTTCTTGCTACTTCCTTCCCTTTTGCAGATGTTTCTTTACAAGGACACTTAGCAGCATAATGACCAACTCTTCCGCAATCAAAACATTTGAAAGGAAGCTTACCTCTGAACCATCCTGTGCCAAGTTGAAGTTTCTTTACAAAATTTACCTCATCTTCTTCTGAGATATATCCTGATCCTTCTCCTTCTTGTACTTTATTCCCTTTTGTAGAAGCTCTAAAGACGGCTTCTTTGACTTCAGATGGTCCTCCTCTTCTCATTTCATAAGCAGTTAGTATGCCATGGAGTTGAACGACAGTAAGATTTTGAAGATCCTGTTTTTCTTCAAGAGCAGAAACTTTTGACTCAAATTTTGTAGTCAGTGATCTTAATATTTTCTCAACCAAAGTGGATTCTGCCATTGTTTCTCCCATGTTTCTCATACGATTTACAATATCATCAAGACATAAGAAGAAACTAGCAACACTCTCATCATTATGCATCTTCAAATTTTCATATTCAATTCTGAGAGTTTGGAGTTTTGCACTTTTTACTTTTGCATCTCCTTCATAACTTAGAATGATTTTGTCCCATATTTCCTTTGCTGTATTCAGCTGCATAACCTTGACAAATTCTGATTCAGTTAGACTTCCCAATAGTGCATTGACCGCCTTTGCATTTGTTTCATAATTCTTCTGTTCCGTCGGATCCATTGCTACTGCGGCTGGATATTGATATCCTTGTTCAACAATGGCCCATACATCGGCTCCCATAGACTAAAGATAGGATCTCATCCTTATTTTCCAGAAGATTAAATTTCTTCCATTAAAGAGTGGAGGCTTGATAGATGTTGTTCCATCTTGATTGCTCATCTTTCTTGATCTTCCTTCTAGCGGCTAAGCTTTTTCAAAAGGACCTGCTCTGATACCAATTGTTGGAAAAATACTGAGAGGGGGGGGGGGGTGAATCAGTATTTAGTGCAGACAATAAAACTTTGATATTTCCTTCTTAAAAACCCATACACAACTTTCCTGAAATCAACTCGCGTATATACGCGAATATCCTTTACAGAACTCGCGTATATCCAATGAATTAATTATGCATTTAATTCATGACTTAGATCATTGCATTACTCATTTATCATATGTTCAGAAAATAGTAAACAGGTGCAAAAAGAACAGAGTAAGCACCACACACAATCAATCACACATGAACACCAGGATTTTTAGGTGGAAACCCAATTTGGGAGAAAACCACCGCTGCTGTCGTCTCAGTCTTAAATCTTTATTATTAAGAAAAATTCTTACATCATGTACTGGTGCAGACTCATACCAGCACGCAGGCACCCACCTGTAGAAGGCTACAACCTTCTCTCGTTTACCAGCCTTTCCTGGAAGGGAGCAACAACCCCCTGCTCTCGTTTACCAGCCTCTCCTAGAAGGGAGAAACAACCCCCTGCTATTAACACCAGCCTCTCCTGGCAGAAAGCTTCTACTTTCAGACTGAAGGCTTCAACCCTCAGATCCACTGTAGACCACGTTTCATCAATTTTCAAACTGGATCAAAACAGCTTCAACACAATCCTTCACTTATCAGTAGACGTCCTTTTCCCAGAGCATCAAACAGAACAGTGAAACCACTGTAACCAGAATATCAGAGATAACCCATACTTCAGAATAGATATGCAGAATCTCAATCAACTTTGAGGAACCATCAGTTCAAATTTCATACGCGCTTTTCTTCAAACAAAATCATGTATATACGCACTTTTAATAAAGGCAACCCGCGTATACATCTGTGCACTTTTCAGAAAAAACCCTAACAGTCCATACGCTCCATTGTTTAAATAGATCCGCGTATATACGCGCTTTTCATGAAAAGAAGATGCGTATAGATCTATAAAAGATAAACTTTGCAGAATAGATCAGATCTATGGACTTACCCAGATTTATTTAATATCTTCAATAGATTTGCGCCAGGTCTTCAATACTTCTTTTTGGATCATCCTAGAGATTCATCATTTCCAGATCTAGAGATTTTGAACCTTCATCATATTCATGGGTGCATCATAGATTCAGATCTATCGATTAAGAACGGAGTTCAACCATACAAATAACTTCAGAGTGAAGTATTCATTTAAATCCCAGACACATGCACACCTTTGCACAATGATTTTCTTCTCCTTATATAGGTTTACCCTTTATCAATACCATGAGCCAAAACCACACCTCTTCCGATGGTATTCCTGGATGGGGTCAAATAGACAACCCAACGCTCAATACAATGGGCCAATACCATGGTAGTAACCCCTGGTTTTACACTTTTAGAGCGCAATTGAGCATACGTGACTTGGCATGTACTTTCCCGCGTGCATACGCTACTTCTCCTAGACAAACCCGCGTATGCCTTGAGACACACACTTTTCATCATTGGTCTAGCACATACTGGAATTCCTTTCATCATTACATCTGAGCTGCTCTGTAGACACATCAGATTTACATCATTAATTAGTATATCACGTCAGTTTCCATTAAGTACAACTTTCATCAAGTAGGTTGCCATCATCTTTATCAAGTGGTTTGCCATCAAGGACAACACTCTGCATCATATTGCCAATGTATACTTCAACTCAACATTTTCTAATGGTATACTAAAGAAATAAATAGGCTGTTTAGTACCATGCTTTCCTTTTTGTAGAAAAACTCCGGCAATTGTATTTTCTGAAGCAAATGTAAAAACCAGAAATTATTTGGAAAAATATGGACTGATGAGTACTGGTGGTTGTGTGAGTGCCTTCTTGATTTCTTCGAGAGAATTCTTTGCCTCTGATATCCATTTAATCTCAACTCCTTTCTTTAACATCCTTGTTATATTTTTGACAATCTCAGCAAAGTTAGGAATAAAATGCCTAACAAAATTCACTTTTCCAAGAAATGATTGGATCTCTTTCCTACTTCTAGGTAGATCTACCTTTTGAATTGCATTAACTCTGTTAGGATCAATCCTAATTCCACCTTTAGAAATAATATGACCAAGTAATTTTCCTGTAGTTAAATCAAATATGCTTTTGGTAGGATTAAGAGAGATACCAAACCTTCTACATTTCAGCAGAATTTTCCCTAGGTGTTTCAAATGATCTTCTTCTTTCTTTGAAAAGATTGTTATATCATCAAGATAAACAACCAAGGCCTTGTCCTTTTCTTCAGAAAAATCAATGTCCATTGCTCTTTGAAAAGTAGCTCCTGCATTCATGAGACCAAAGGCATCTTCGCGTACATGAATGTGCCCCATGGTGTCGTGAAGGCTGTTTTTTCCTGATCATCCAGATGTACAAGAATTTGATTGTAACCTGAAAAACCATCAAGCATAGACATTCTTTGAGAACCAACAATATTTTGCAGAATTGAATCCATCTTGGGAAGGGGATAGTTGTCCTTTAGTGAAGCTTTGTTCAAATTTTTGAAGTCAATACAAATTCTGATTTCTCCACTCTTCTTTCTAACCGGTACCAAATTGAAAGCCAATTTGAGAATCTAATTGGGACAATGATTTTAGCATCAAAGAGCTTCTTAATCTCTTTTTCAATCAATGGCATTAGAAGAGGATTAATTCTCCTCAATTTCTACTTGAAAGGTCTTTCATTTACTTTGATAGGAATAGAATGTTGAATAATGGAAGGATCATACTTTTTTAAATCAGCATAACTCCAAGCTTTTTAAAATCAGCATAACTCCAAGAAAAAACATTAATAAAACTCTTCATCATCTCAATATATTTAAATTTCATATCAGCTGAAAGAAACTTTGAAATTTTGATCATTTTAGGCAAAACAAATGTACCAAGATTATAGCTCTCTACTTCCTCTTCATTAGCTTGTATCTTTGGTGATTTGAAAACATCATTCTGATAAAAAAGCTTCTCAATGGGAATAAGACATTTTGGTATTGAATTATTATTTAGTTGCAAAACTTTAGAATTTCCTTTCGATTCAACAAGCATGTTTTGTTGGTCTACTTGTGTACTTTCAAATTCTTCTTTCAGCTCAATAAAATTCTTTACCTGTTGATCATCTTCAAAAACTTGCCAATTGATTATATTATCTGGTATAGCTCATCTATGACTAACTTCAATCTCATCATTAGCGGAATTTTGAGGTCTAAAATGGGCCTCCTAAGGAAAATGTACAATCAAAATTCACTAAATGAGAACCAATCACATTTTAGGGAATGACATCATCCCTAATGGTTGTGGTGCCATTGATTGAGTTAAAGGTATTTACTTGTCTCATTCTCAATGGTGGATAAAAACTCATGGTTAACCATGGTAGTGCTTTAAGTACTTTTAAATTCATAAAGTAAAGTACTCATAATAAATGTTATTTCACACTTTTTGGATAAAATAATATTATTTTCATTTCATATTTCTTGAAAGAAACAATGCATATCCCTATATTATATTATATTATTTTTATATAATATATTAATTACATGTTATTATACAATTTAAATAATATAAATTTTAATTAATAAAATATAAATATAATTAAGAATTTATAAATTTATATTTATATTATATTTTAAGTTATTTAAGTATAAAGGGAAAATGCATTGGTTGTTCAATGATAATGACTTTTTCTTGAAAAGTCCATTCTTATTTATAGTCACATCAATACAATTTTTTTATTAATTTTATTTTGGTACAACTTCTGAATTGAATTTAACTATGGTTACATGGATTGTGGTGTAAAAAGTGAATTGCAAATTCATAAATATTATTTTATTGGCTTATATATTATTTTATTATTTCCTTAGGAGGCCCTTTAGACCTCAAAATTCCTCTAATGATTTTTCACTAGAGTGAATAAGAATGATGAAAAGACTTGCAGAGACAACAAGAGAATAAGCAATGGAATTTTGGTCTCTAGTTTTGACAGTGAAAGAATAGGCTTGAAAATTTTCTAGCATGTCTAAAACTAGATTTATGTATGCTCTCATTCTTACATCCTTCGTTTGATAAAAACCTTCAATTTGTTTAATAACTGATTCTGAATCTCAAAAAACAGAAACATTTTGAGCCTTCGTTCTTTTCAAAACATCTAGACCCAAAATCAAAGATTCATATTCAGCCATGTTGTTTGTGCAATCAAAATTCCGTTTGGAGGAGTAAAACTTACTCTCATCATTTGGACTTGTAATCCAAATTGCTCCAGCCCCTTCTTTTCCTGCTGATCCATCAAAGTACAAGGACCACCATGTTTCCATCTCTTTGTCATTTACTTGCTGCTTTTCGGGCTGCTGAATTTCAGAGTGCTGATTTTCTGCTTTCATTTCTTGTTCGACACTATCAGCTGACCCATTGAAAAGAATAACAGATCCAAGTTCAGTATCAAAGGCATAAGTAGGAAAGTTTTGAGGTTTGTCTTTACTACTTACCATGTAAGCCATTCTAGTCTCTCGATACAATCTCCTTTGCTCACCAAAAATAGGAATAGTAGCATAGGTAAGGTCCATCTGCATTGTGCCTTTGATTTTTATTGCCCATGATCTTGACAATAATATACCAAACTTTGGCAGAATTTCAGCCACTATAATGTCCATAATAACCGTCTTTGCTGGGATTTGTGTTAGACCAACAACAACATCCTTAATTAGACCAATGCATTGAACTCTTTTTGAATCAAAAGAAAACAAATCCTTATATGGTCTTATTATTTGCAACCCCATCCTTTCCATGATTACTTTGGGCATAATATTGTGAGAAGCTCCTGAATCCAAAATAGCATTATGTAAAGTCATATCATGAATACTAATGCTTACATAAAAAAGAGGAAACTCTTCATTTTGTTCATCTTTTAGCCTTGGACCCAAATATATAGTAGGATTATCTTCTTGAACATTCAAAATATCAGCAGCTCCTGGTTGTGAATTCAAAATCTTAGCAATATTTATTATATATTCATTTAGCTTGAGAATCTCACAAAATGGGACTGATATTTTAATCTTTGAAATTTCATTCTCAAGGTTGAAAACAAAAACATATTTTTCAGCTTCTTTGATAGGAGGAGGAAGTTGAGTGTCTTTCTTACATTCAACAATCTTTGGAGTATACTTTTTTACTTCAACAACCTTTGGAGTATCTTTCTTAGGCTACATTTTGTTTGAAATAATAGGTACATTTATGTTTCTGAGATTATATTGCTTTTGCATTTCAAAAATAGCAGTTGATACCCCTTAAAATAATCTGATGGCTCTTCTCCTTGATTAGCCAAATCTAACTCATCATGCTCTTCTTTAGTCAAGAAAATTCTTGACATATCTTAGTCAAGACAATGGATAGATTCTTCAGGAATTTCAGACTCATCTTCTTCATCTACCAAATTCTGTTGAAAAGGAGGTCTCACTGGAGGATCAGGCTGTTGATTTCTATTTTCTCTTGGCCTTTGTTGATTATGAGGTCTCTTGAATTGAGGGTTTCTAAATTGAAGTTCCTGTTGCATAGGAGGAGCATAAGTGTTTCCAAGAGCTAACCTATCCATAAACCTCTCCATAGTTTTCATCATTGAGTCAAATTTATCATCAGAAGTTGAGGAGGAAGTTTCTCTTCTTCTTTCAATTTAGTTTTTCCCATTTTTGACTTTTTAGCAGCTATCATGTTTACCTCTACCTTTACTACATCAATTTTCATTTTAGCAAGTGTAGGTGATTATATTTCTCTCAAAAAGATAGAAAATTCATAATCAAATGCTTCAACATATCTCATTTGTGCTAAGGCTTTTGGAGGTTTCAAATGAGCTAGAATTGAATCAAAAACTTTATTAAATATTTTTGAAAATTTTTGGACAGATTCATCAACTTCCCTTCTAAGACTGTTATATTCAGTAAGTTCTTGAACTAGATTGGTTCTGTTTCCCCATTTTCTCAAAAATCTGTCTTCAAACTCATCTCAAGTTCGAATACTTCCTAGTGCAAGAGCTTTAAACAATTTTCTAAATTCATCGGTAAAACTTTGTGCAAACAGTCTTAACTTTACATATTCATCATCAACCTCTTCTCTGTCTATAAAATCATTAAATTGATCTACATGTTGCTCTGCCATGAGTTCTTCATCACTTCCCCAAGTCTGAATCCTAACAGCATATTTATTAGGAAGAACATGTAAAACAACAGGAAGGACAAGTGGTGCATACCTAGCAGGGCCAATCATTTTTAAAGGATGAAAAATAGTTTTAGGAATGGCAGAAACAGAAGATGAAGAACTGATATGAGAAGGACTATTTGGTTTTTGTAAGCCACTAACAATTGAGCTCCAATTTGGAAGGGGTAAACCAACTTTGGATTTTAGGAAGACTTCAAAAGGGTCAAGTTCTTTAATTTTATCTTTAAAGAATTTTTTTCTAACAACATCTCAGAGGTAACAAATTCCCAAAATTCTTCTTTGTCTTCTTGTGTTACTAGGGATGAAGTGTCAATTCCTCTTTTATGCAAGTCTAAGATAATATCAATGAGTTCCTTTTCACTTTCTGACCTAAACAACAATTCATAAATTTTATCATCAACTCTTTTGTCTTCAGGAATTCTTAATATTTCAGAGGACAAATATTTCGAATGAGATGGAGTACCTGATATTTCTGAAATTCTTTGACTGCCTCTTGAAATAGTGTTTGGATTTCCCACGATGGTAGGTGGATTGGGATCATGATTGCTCCGTGTGTATCTCCTTCTCGAAGCCACCTTTTAAAATTTTGAAAAGGTATGGAGTCACCAAGGTAGATGCAGCCTAGAAAATATTTCTGAGCTCCTGCTACCTTCAGAAGTTCAGCTTCTTGATTTCGGGAATGAGTAATCTTCAGGCTCCTGGGAGACGCACCAAAATGTTATCACAAAATCTGACCCTGATAGTTTTCTCACCAAGTAGACTTCATGTAACTCTTTCAGAACAATCTTTTGGCTGAGGCTTAACCTCCTCAACCTAAGAGGGATCTCTCAAAGGTTTATGATTTTTTATTAATGAATAGATGGCTAACTCTAAAATAAAAGGATAAAAATGTATAACTGGTTGTATCAAAAATTTGCAAACATTCATTGGGCTATGGAGTCAAGATAATCTTCAGCTAAAACATTATAATCTGTTAAGCATGGAAGTCAAGGCACTTGGATTCTAGGTTAATGAATAACACAATAACAAAGTGAAAAACACAATCTATTTGCATGTGAAGGAAGTTAGAGAAATGTCAAATGAATTCTAAGTAACACATACAAATACTACTGCAAATATATAATTGAGGAAGGCCATAGAAATATGATACACATAAACTCCTTATGAATCTTGAGTTGTCAAAACATATCTCTATATTAAGTTGAAAAAGACACAGTGAACTACAATAACCCAGTCAATTGCTAATGAAAATACCCAACCCTTATGAATTCGAACTCATGCTCTATATAGAGCATTTACAATCTAGGATTCCTTGATCCTCCACTACAGAATTCAAATTCATTTATTTTGACACCTTTCCTAATCTTAAACATGCCATTAATTACAAAGTGACAACTTTACTACCTTTGAAAAGTCCTAGTTCTAATAGGAGTGAAACTCCTAAATATGCTTGCAATAACCTTATCTAAAATATAATACTTCCTTTGACAGCTGCAATCCCATGTATTTGAACATTGATGATGCTTCCACCTTTGAGGTAAGCCTGTTGACGATGTCAAAAACTGTCCTAAAAATCAGGAGACAGGTTTCCTGCTTTTTAGCCCTTAACTTCCATTTTCATCTTCGAGCACTTGTTAACATTGATAAATTAGTTTCATATGTGTCGCATGTGTCAATCATTGCCTTGAAACCTTTAATATTATACCTGTGTAAATAAAAATCTCCGAAATAGTGTAGAATGGTATGAAATATGTCTACGCTACGAAAGTAGCCTGTTTTCGTAGCGCATTTTGTAGGTAATTGTAAAAACTTTCCTTTAACCATTTTTTCTCCTGTTTTACAATTTGAACCTTCACCTGTAATCTCCATGCTTCCACCAGCAACATTTAAACTCAAAACCCATCAACCTTATCTCCAAAATTCATATGTAAATGTGAAAAGAGTCATCTTCAGCAGTTTCGTAGCGCACTACAAAATTGCTGTGTAGGCTTATTTCAAAATAGTCTTCATAAATTTTTAAGTTGAGGATATTTACACTTCACAAGGACTGATATTTTTATCAAAAAACATAGTAACTTAACCTCAAAAAGATGATTGTCATCAAAATTGGTCTTCACCTTAATGAAAAACCGATTTAAAATTTATCATTTTTCTGCACTGTTCCATTACCTTGTTTCACTGTTGCTTTAGCCTTTCTTGAGATATTTTTAGCTGGATTTATAAGTCTTCAACCTATCTCCTTATTCTCCTGTTGTTGGTCCTCAAATGAGTATTCTTAACCCTCACAAATCTTGCTTCTTTTATGGCTGGTACAGTCTAAGTGAAATATTGTGCTTCACTGCTAATTATTTCTGGTTTAGAAACCTTATCACCTTCCCAGAGGGCTTTCATCCTCTTGAAAATTGTTTATTCAATAGCATACTTTCTATCTCCTTTAATCTGACAATTTCATGATTGGATGATTTCAACTTTTCTTCCATCTCTTCATAATTGATTTTTTCTGTTTGTGTGGAGAATACTCTGTTTTTGGCCTTTTCTGGTATAGGTGGAGAAAGATCTATAAATTATTCATGAACAGTAGATGTTTCCTCTATTTTCTCTAGCTCAGCATTAAGCTCTTGCAATTTATTTGACTGTTTGGTTACAAGATTCCTAGCCTTGAAGACAAATGCTGCATCCTCATCATTGAACTCCAACTTTTTAGATGACTTCATCATTTTCTGTTTATCTTCATCAATTCTTATGAAGTCAGCTTGTACCAAAGGGGAATATTCTATGTCTATGGCTTGCAATATATCATCTAAATTTCCCTTTAAACCTGGACTCTCACTTGTTCCTAAAAACACTGCTTTTCCCTTTGCTTTTTCAACTTGACTCCTAGTCAGTCTTGGTTGAACTTGTTTATCAGCTGACTATTTCTGTGCAATTTCTACAATTTCATCTAGCCTTTGTTTTGTATATTGAGGAGTTTCTTTAATGACAACTGCTGCCTTTCCTACCTGTTCTTTCACCTATTTCCTAGGTTTTAACTTCACAAACCTTTTTGTCCTTGTCACTATAGGCTTGCTGGATTCTGCTGGTGGAGTTTCTTTTGCCTTAGGGTTACTGCTTGTTGTTTGAGCTTCTACTCAAAATCCACATAAAAAAAAAAATAATAACCATTCTTTGTTAATCTTTTGGATTTCATTTAAGACCATTATTTTGATTATACCATGGTGAAATAGACAAGTTTCACAGCCTTCAAATTTCATTTGAACCTTGTCTGCCACCTTAGATATGCTTCTATACAGGAAAAATGGAAATTCTAAAGATATCATACCTGTAAAGTGTAACAGAAGTTTAAAATGGTATGAATAAACTTTATGATACCTGTCCTCGCATGTAAAATACTTCTGGATATAGAATAGTAGATTTGCATAGCTATCTTTGATGCAGCTCCTAGGAATTTCATTGTTTAAATCCATCTCTGTGAATTTTGGCTTTAGAAACACCTTGCATGCCTACATGTCAAATTTGAAACCATTAAACCATGTTTCTTTCCCTCTAGGAATCTTAGTTACCAAGGCTATGCTCTCAGGAGTAATTGACAAATTTAATATTCCAATCTTTATGTTTGAACCACTGAAATGCAAGGAAAATTCCTTTGTTACCTGACTGTGTCCTCCCTACAAATTTTCACAAAAATTCAAACACCCTGCCTTCCTGAAAGCCTCTAACACTATTTTTTCTTTAGCTAGGGCGCCAGTGCTTTCAGGTTCTGACCTTTAGCAATGCCCTAACCTGTGATTTTTCTTTTCTTCTGTCATTCTTGCATTCAGAAATTTCTGTCTTCTTCCTGTATAATTTGATTATTAGCGTCGCTTGAATTCAAAAAAGTCAGCCTCGCTTGATAATGGATGGGGAAAGCTTTGGTGTAAGATGACCATAATCTTAACACTTGAAAAAGATATGTTGAAGTGTTTTTCATGAAAACTGGAATAAGTAAATAGCCTTTTCAAATTTGAACTTGCCTTTCATAAATGAGACCTCTACGATTGCAATGATGAGTTTGAATGGATACACGTTTTGGAAATGACCCCTAACTGACTCCTAATGATGAAAACCTAACAAATTCTGACTGAATTTATGATTTTATATGACTTCCCTACAAATCTAAATTTTCGTAGCGCGCTTAGTGCATTTTCGGGGATATGCGTTACGAAAGTAGCAGCACTTTCATAGCGCAAAACTAGTTTTTTCAACTGGCTACGCTACGAAAGTGCGGTTTTGTGGCTTATTGCAAAAAAATAAATTCAAAGGTTAAAAACATGACTTCTAAATGGATGATGGGACCTTTAAACCATGAAATAAGACTTTTAAACTTTATTTGGAAATGAAAATGACACTTTGAAGACTTCAAACCCTATCACTTACCCCTTTAAGAATGAAATGACTTAAGACCCATTTCACACCATAACTAGAAACAAGGTAAACTTTAAGAGTTTAGAAAAATAAATAAATTATGGGGATAACAGATGGGTGCAACAATTTTGTGGTTCCTGAAAGTTGAGCGGAAAACCTAGTGGTCTCTGGAGAAAAGACCATGCTATGGCATCAAAGGCTTGGACATATTGGAGAGAAGGGCCTTCAGATACTGCATGGAAATGTGTTACACCATTTTTTGGTCATCTAACCTTTCATCATTAGATGGACCCAAGTACACCATGTAAGACCAGTTTTACCCCAAGTAAAACTGCTTTCACTATGTTAATTAGGAAACCCCAAAAGGAATAATTAATTAAACCATAATTTAATTATTATTCCAAGTCATGTTTAACCCAAAAACAAATAAATTAATGAGATAAACCCATAGTTATCTTATTATTTTCTAGGAATAATTATTTAATAATATTCCTTGTTAAATATGACCAAATCAACCACCATTAATCAAATAAATCATTATTTATTTGATTATATCCCAACCACTTCCTTAAAAATATAAATAAATCATTTATTTATTTATTTTTCACTAATCAAGGGATTTGACCCAAGTCAAACACCCTCTCCCTCCAACAAATATAATAAAATATTCCATAGAGGTGGATCTAGATTTGGTTAACATTATTTTAATCATGCACCAAGATCTAGAATGACCCAATATTTTGTTATAAATAGGAGGGTTTTCCCCATCATTCTTCACCTTTTGTTGCCTACTAGATCACTCTGGATCTATACACTTGGTCTCATTCCTACCATTTTTGCTCCCATTGAGCTCTATCTTCTACATTGGGTTTTATACATCTACAAGAGAGAGAAAGCGTAGATCTGAAGTGCTGAGGACTACAAAGAACCCATCCCATTGAGGAGATCTGGATACACCTTCTTGTTTCCTCCCAGGTGCCCTGTAATATAAAAATTCATTCAAAAATCGTGTTCTTGTCTTGTCTGTTGGATGCATGGAGCAAACTCTTTTACATTACTGCTTAATGTCTTTCCATTTATAGATCTGTTTGTTGCAGCATTTTAACTACTAATCGCAGATCTGAAGATGTTTGGCAGCCTCTATTGTTGTTAGGGCTATTAGTTATGCGTAGCTAAAGTGGTTCTTTTTCGTACACTTCGACGAAGAATGCATACTAACAAATGGCGACTCCACACGGGTTTTAAATTACGACCGCTGTCGTTTTTCATATTCCTGCATATCCAGCTACTTCAGGCCCTAGGGCTTCTTTTCAGCTTTTTGTTTTTCCTATTTTCATGTGGTTTTTTCCTCATAAAGCCCTCAAACATTAAAATTTCTAACTTCCGTGTGTTTCTGGCCCTATTGCGCAGGTGACCGACATCAGCCGCAGCTGAGACGACATTTTTTTCTGAAATCTGCCGCCGGGAGTCCCGGAAGTGCAGGTCGCACTTTTTGGCCCAAAAAGTGCGTCCTCAAGCCTCAGGACGCAGAAAAAAACCCCAAAACTACGACCGGAGCGAAAAACTGGTCAAAAACCGCGACCTGGACTTTTTTCTGCTGTTTTTCTGAACTTTTTCTGGGTTTTTCTGAAGCTTCTGTCAGGGTTTTCCAGCCTCTGTCTCAGCCCGTTTCGACTTGTTTCTGATCTGATTTTGCTCATCTAAGTGGGAACCTAGCCCCCTAGGGCTTCAATACCCTCCACTTTTGGTGGAAGAGTTTTAGCTGTTTCAGGTGTCTGATTTTTCAGAGTTTCAGCCTTCCCATTTTCAGATCTGATACCTCATCCTCAGATCCCTTTTATATCAGCTTCTTTTCCTTTCAAATCACCTCTTGTCGTTTTGTTTGGACCCCCTTTGAAGGCCTTCGCCTTGCCCCCTCCGGTTTTTGCTGATTTCCTTCCTTTTTCCAGCCACCTTGCCTCTGCCTCTTGGCTGTGATCTGCACCTCTTTCCTGCCGCTTTATCCTCCAGATCCCTGTCCCTTTCGACCCTAGATCTGTTGAGCTCTTTTGGTGTGTTTACATAGTTTTTCCCTTTCTTTTCAGCATAGTTTTGAGAGACCCACTCTCTTGGGTTAGATAGATGCACAAGTAGCTGTTATTTTTCTGTTATTTCAGCATTTTATTCTGTTCTCTGTAGGTTTATTTACAGCTACGCAGCACACTTTTTTCTTGCTCTCAAAACGGAAAGGGTTTAAAAATTAAAAATTAACGCACGCCACACACTGACCCTAAGTGAAGAAGCGCCTGGTTAACACCGCCTGGCAAAGACTCTAAAATCAATTGTCACTGCACCTTATCTGCCCTTGAGATTACTTGATTCTGTCCCTTTCTGCCCTTGTCGGTTTCCTTCTTCCTGTCATCATTGCGCCCCCAAGGCACCTTTCCCGGAGCCTCCTTGGCCTTCACCCTCAGTCTCCGGTCGATCGACCTGCTCCGTCCCACCGTCGTCGAGCCAATCCTTCTCTGATTCTTTGGGTTCTTCTTTTCCTTATGGTTCTCCCCCCTGTCACCTCCACTATGTCGGGTCCAGGGCCTAACACTAGCGGGAATACCGGCCCTAATGCCGGGACTACTACTAGCAGAACCACCACAGGAACTACCTCGGCTTCACCCGTGCTCCCCTTCTTGGCAGGCCTCAGCCTCCCCGATTTGGACCGGTTGATAAATGACCCTATACACCATAATGCTAGTTGGCCTGCTATGCCGACAAAGCTCCCTTCCGACATCCCAAAGTTTGAAGGCCATGCTGGAGAAGATCCTTCAAATCATGTTTGATCTTTCCACATGTGGTGTTCATCTACCTCCATTACCGATGACTCTGTTCGTCTTCGATTGTTCCAACGCACGCTTACAGGCGAAGCTTCTAAGTGGTATGTTGATCAGCCCACTTCCTCCCATACCACCTTTGCAACTCTTGCCCGGGCTTTTTTATCTTACTTCCAGCTTCCCCTTCGTTATGACACCGGTATCGAACTCTTGACTTCCTTCAAGCAAACCTCTTCGACCCGCCTTTCTACCCATGTCCAGGAATGGCGAAGAAGACGGAGCCTATGTCAATCTCCTCCCTTCGAAGACCGTGTCTACATGGACTGGTTCCTTAGATCTCTCTTGTCCCCTATTGGGAAAGATGTCGCATCACATTTTCCTCAAACCGAAGAAGATGCCCTCCAAATGGCGTTAAAATATGACCTGATCTACGCTCAGACAGGTTATGATCCTACTGTCCTCCCTGATCTCCCCAAACCCGGTGATGCCCATACACCAGGGGCACCTCATGCCGCCGACCGTATCGTTGGATCTATCTCTCATCCATCCGCTCAACCTCTCATGAGCTATGGTTTTCCTGGGGGAGGGGGCACCACTCCTTGCACTTCTCCCCCTCCCAGTAGCACGCATCCAGGATATGGCATGCCTCATCCTTTTGCCCAACCTCCTGCTTACCTCAATCTTACCCAACCTAACCATTACCCTTATCCACAGCCTGGTGCGCCAGCTCCTCTAGCGTATGCGTTTTCGCCTCCCTTGCCTTCTCAACCCCTGCAACAGCAGTCACCGCCCCCTCAAGAGCAGGTGAATGCACAGCAGGGATTCATGGCTACCCAACCACCTGACGGACAGGTGGCCCCTCAACCTTCCCATTCTGGTTCCTCCAATTACCAGATCCTCATGATGAACTCTGATCCTTCCCCGACCGTCGACCTTCACCTTCAAACTCTGTCTCGCCAGTACCCCAAGCCTCCTTCTCAGTCTGCCTCCGAGCCTCCTTCTTCAGGTTCTACAGAGCCTCTTTCATCACCTAGTGGCCCCTTACATATCCCTCAACCAAAATTTGAGGTTCATACCAAGATACCTAAGGGCCCACTACGTCGAAACGCTGCTCCCAGTCGAGCTGCCCATTCGTATAGCATAGTAGATGATTTGGCGCAATCTCCTGCCCCCATTTCCACACTGGAACTCCTCCAGTCATGCCCTTCCCAAAAGAAGGCTCTACTATCTTCCGTGGGCGCTGTAGATCCTGCTGACGACCAAATGATTATTTTCGACGCCACTCAATCAGACCATCCTCCTCTCCCTCCTTCCGTCGCCTTCCAAATCCCAGTCAAAATCCGGAACGCCAACGTATCCCGGTGTATCATTGATGAGGGGGCATCCACCTGTGTGATGTCTGCTTCGGTTTGGAAGCAACTCGGATCCCCTGAACTGGCCCCTTCCACGATCACCCTTCGAGCATGGGACGGTCATGCCTCCCAGCCCATTGGCCTGTTTTGTAATTGTCCTATCACCCTCGCCGGTAAGACTGTTTGCGTTGACGTCGAAGTCATCGACGCCCCGCTAGATTACAACATTCTATTGGGGCGAAGCTACACGTATGCTATGTCTGCTGTCCCATCCGCGGTTTTTCGCAAGATGTCTTTCCCCCATAACGGGAAGATAGTCACCATTGACCAGTTGACATATCATGAGCCAAAATCTCAGACCTCACCTGAGACGACCATTTCTTCTGTAGCCAACAAGCAAACCGTTGAGTCCTTGACCAGTGTCTCCCCCGGTGTTTACAAGGATTCCTCCCTGCTTGGAACTTTTCCTAGTCTCCCCCCTCCTCCTATCTCTGACCCCAGCTCATCGAATGTTTTCATGATGCAATCATCTCGGGCTGCTCTCAAGCAACCTGCTTCGGCTAGTCAGCAACCTTGCCCTCCGCAACCTGCTCTTAGCCCTTCACCTGCAGTTGGTAGTCATGAGCCCCTTTATCCCCCTGGCATGGTTCCTCCAGGCCTTAGCCATTTAGGAGCCGTCCCACCTGGCCATTCCCCCTCTGGTCAGATACCGTTCCTAGCTCCCCCACCAGGAGTGTACACGGTACCAGTCATGGCCACCCTCTCTCTTCCTAACTTGACACTTGGGATTCCCATTTGGTACCTTGATCCTCCAGCCCCCACCTTGCCTGGTCAACCCAAACCTTATATCGCTTTGACCCCGGTTCAACCGGCCACCATGGCTTCTCACGTTGCATCAGTGCCTCAGTCACTTCAACAGGAACCACCTCCTGTTGCGACCGCTTCGGGTAAGAAGGGCAAAGCTCGCAAGGGGGCATCAAAGGACAAGGCTGCCCCGACAAACCCTGCTCCTCCTCAACCTCCAAAGCATACCATCCAGGGTGCTTTGTGTGATGTTGTCGGTCACGGCTCCCATACCTGTCCTGAATTACTTCATCTAAAGCTCATGGTTAATGTCACGTTCCCTGAGTCCGCGGTCCCAGAAGCCTTTGTTCCTTCCACAACCGCGGCCAAGAACCCCAAGACTATTCACACCAACCACCCCTGTGCTTTGTGTGATCTCCATGGCCATCACACCCATATTTGTCCCCGCCTCGAGGACTTCCGCACCTCTACTGCCGCAGTCCACCAATTCGAGGCCAAGCGCAATGAGTACACCTCTCCCATATTTGCGCATTCTGCTTCAGCAGAACTACCAGATATGACTGCTCCCATTGACATTCCCCCTCCGGATGTCGAAATGACGGAGCCTTCGTCCAACATTTTCTACCTATCATCATCCATGAGACCCTTGGGGAACATTCCATCTGAATCCTCCCCTGTTGTTTCGCTTGACCTTCCTTCAGCGGTCATCTTGGGCTCAACATCGGTAGATCCTTTATCTACTTACTCTTCGGTCACCCCTTGTGACGATGCGCATGTGAACCTCTCTTCTCATGATGATGATTCAGACCACTTCACCACGTCAGGTGGTTCTTCTTCCACCAGTCACCCCATCTTCTATCACGATGACGACATTATGGAAGAAATTCCCACCCCTGACTTTATCTATTCCCCCTTACATCGAACCCATGCGTTGACACCACATCCACCTTGTGGCCATTACATCAACACCCAATGTTTGGGTAAGGGGGCACCCACATTTGAGAGACCACGAGACGCCATTCTCCACCACTCTCCTAGTGTATCTGGTCGTGTTGACTCTAGACCCAGTATTCTTCCACATTTAGACGAACCTCTAGAGTCCCATATCACTTCAGATCACTCTCGGGACGATACCCTTTATCGTTCCCTCATCTTACATCAGCAACCCAGTCTCTTAGACATTATTGTTGACCAACCTATAGCTTTTCTACGAGAGCATCAGTTCATTATCTCCAAATCCTCCTTTTGGGATAGTGACACCAGGTATGCCAATCCGGAAACTTAAAGTCCATTTGATCCCTATATGTAGTACCAAAAGAGATTGGTAATCCTCCATTTCCTTTCTCAAACTGCATAACCATAACCAGAACAAATGGCACACCACATCATTAAAATGTGTTTAGATTCCCATTTTTCTAAATACATTTTGGCATGACCACACCATGCTTGGGGGCACCTCTGCCCCCCAACCATAACCCTCCTCACCTCATTTTTGGAGAGGAGGTTGTCTTACCAATCGAGGGTGAAATTCCTTCTCTACAACTAGCCGTTGAACTTCTCCCTGACACCCCACCGCTAGAACAACGACTTATCATGCTTGAGCGTGCCTCCGAAGACCGCCGTGTTGCCTTGCAAACCATGGAAGCGGCCAAAAAACGCACCAAAGCTCAGTATGACCGAAAATTCCAACCTCGCACTTTTCGCGAAGGCGACCTTGTTCTAGTATATGACTAGGCCCATGATGTCCTAGGTCATGGGAAGTTTGACTCATTATGGCTAGGCCCTTACATCATTTGTAAGGATCTTGGCAAAAGGGGCATACCTCTTAGAGGATTTCGAAGGCCATCCCCTTCCTAACCCTCGCAATGCACTCTATCTTAAGAAATATTACCCTTCGCATTTCCCCTCTGAAATGCATGTTTTATTTTCTTTTAGATAGCCAGCATCTGTTTTTTCATTTTTCCTACTTCACCAAAATCCAACTCCCAGCCATAAAACAACACCAAACCCCCCTCATCTCCCAGGTCGCAGTTTTCTGCCATTTTCTGGACCAGGTCGCACTTGTTGCCCTAATACCTGCGTCCTGGGTCGTACTTTTTACCCCCAAAAGTGCGACCCGGCCATAGAGATGAAGGAGGGGCTGTTTCTGGGGGTTTTGGGCCCTCAACTGCAAATGTAATCCATCAAAATGCAAGAGCAAGGTTAGGCCTCTCGCCTCCAACTGACAGATCTCGAATCCAACGGTCGGTTTGTCCGCTACGTTTGCCGCAAGATTTAGGGCCTTCTCTCCTCTCCACATTCACCACAGCAACAATAGCAAATGAATGATTTTGGAGGGAAAACTGCCTCATTAAAAGAGAACCCCTGTTTCTTCTTTCGACTGCTGCGACCACACCGTAGCCCCGTTCGATGAACCGTCAGCATCGCTGGTCAGATCTCACCGAGCTCTCAAATGGGTTTTTATTACTTTTTGGTGATTTGATACTTCACCCGGACACATTTTTCCCACGAAGGGTCACTTCACCACTCCTTAAAACCGAATTTCCTCACTTACGACACTTGTACTTGGGGCACCATATCGCTCCCTTACTGGTCCATGTTCATGTCGATTTTCGTCATGAGTGCCCACCTTGTGCTCATGCTTCCATGGCCCCCCATTGGGGCCTTTACTGTGTGGCAGCACTATCAAGTCGCCCTTGTTTAGAGCATCCGAGTTGAGTCATCACTGCATTCATGGAGTCTATCCCGCGGCCTTTTACACCCTACTATAGCCCTCCATTCCTTTTTGCTTGGTTCCTCTCTTGTGTCGCATTTCATGACCTTCAGCCCCACTGTCCCCTATCCCTTTCGATATCGTGTCAGTCGCTGCCATGTCATTCATGCCCTTTATGCTCTAACAAGGGAAGTCATCCATTCGCCACTCCATCCTTCCCATTTCCACCTTCATCATTAGTGTCAGTCTGTCCGTCGCTCTATTTTTCTTCTCTCGTGCCTTAGTTGAGGATCTCTCATTGCCTCACCTACGGCGGACCTCTTTCTGTCGACATCAGCACATTTATTCCAGAAGCAAGGTCTAGAGGGCGGTGTACCTTGGTTCCAGCTTCCACTTTTGTTCGGTGCCTCGGATCAGGCAAGGGGATTTCTCACTTCCCTTTGATTTGATTGCTTCTCCAGCTCCTTTCAGCATGATCGAGATTCGTATACTAGACAGTCCAGTGACCCAGCAGCAGCTCTTGATGATTTCCGGGCGTGTGTGAGATGTCTCAGCCCTCATGAGGGGGTGTCCCTACAGGTAACCCCCCCACATGCCCGGATGACCTCTTCATTTGCAGCCTTTGATGCCGCTCCAGATTTTGATGATGTTGGCCTTAGCCACTTGCGCACTTCCGATTTGCATGTATCGGCCATTCTTAGGATTCTCTTCCCATTTACAAGTACGATTGTATTTATCTCATGTACTCGTACATTATTGTACAAGTCCTCGTCGTTATCCCAGGCACACATGTATGTGAGACTCTTTTAGCAAGTTTTATCCGTTCCCTGATTAGTTTTCACTGCTCTATGGTTCAACCCTTGTTTACCTGACACACTATTCTTTTGTACTTTGTCAGCCATGTGGCATAGGCGTTCCCCCGCCGCCTTCAGCAGACGTACCCTCTCATAAAATATCTAAAAAGAGACTCTCTGCTGAGTTGCGAGTCTCTGCCTCCCTAGGTCTAGTCCTTCAAAGACACTATCTACCTCCCACTTCTCTCCTCGACATTCCCTTTTGTTGTTGTCTAGTGATTGTATTCTTACAACGTACTTCGGTCATACGATTTGCTCCTGACACTCGCACGCTGGGGGGCAATCTGTTACACCATTTTTTGGTCATCTAACCTTTCATCATTAGATGGACCCAAGTATACCATGTAAGACCAGTTTTACCCCAAGTAAAACTACTTTCACTATGTTAATTAGGAAACCCCAAAGGAATAATTAATTAAACCATAATTTAATTATTATTCCCAGTCATGTTTAACCCAAAAACAAAGAAATTAATGAGATAAACCCATAGTTATCTTATTATTTTCTAGGAATAATTATTTAAATAATATTCCTTGTTAAATATGACCAAATGAACCACCATTAATCAAATAAATCATTATTTATTTGATTATATCCCAACCACTTCCTTAAAAAGATAAATAAATCATTTATTTATTTATTTTTCACTAATCAAGGGATTTGACCCAAGTCAAACACCCTTTTCCTCCAACAAATAATAATAAAATATTCCATAGAGGTGGATCTAGATTTGGTTAACATTATTTTAATCATGCACCAAGATCTAGAATGACCCAATATTTTGTTATAAATAGGAGGCTTTTCCCCTTCATTCTTCACCTTTTGTTGCCTACTAGATCACTCTGGATCTATACACTTGGTCTCATTCCTACCATTTTGCTCCCATTGAGCTCTATCTTCTACATTGGGTTTTCTACATCTACAAGAGAGATAAAGCTTAGATCTGAAGTGCCGAGGACTACAAAGAACCCATCCCATTGAGGAGATCTGGATACACCTTCTTGTTTCCTCCCAGGTGCCCTGTAATATAAAAATTCATTCAAAAATCGTGTTCCTGTCTTGTCTGTTGGATGCATGGAGCAAACTCTTTACTTTACTGCTTAATGTCTTTCCATTTATAGATCTGTTTGTTGCAGCATTTTAACTACTAATCGCAGATTTGAAGATGTTTGGCAGCCTCTATTGTTGTTAGGGCTATTAGTTATGCGTAGCTAAAGTGGTTCTTTTTCGTACACTTCGACGAAGAATTCATACTAACAAAATGGTATGGTAGAAGGTATGTCTAATAGCTCTTTGGATTTTGATTTCTGTGAACATTGTTTATATGGGAAGCAGAATTGGGTGAGTTTTCCTTTTGGTGCTAAGAGGGCGAACAAGATATTAGAGCTTGTGCACAGTGATGTGTTTGGACCTATGTCGGTTCCATCACTGGGTAAGTCTGTGACCTAGGTTTCATTCATAGATGACTTCTCAATGAATACATGGATATATTTCTTGAGGAAGAAATATGAAGTCTTTGACAGATTTAAATAATTTAAGGCTCTGGTGGAAAATCAAACAAAGAATAAGATAAAGGTGTTGAGGAAAGATAATGGTGGGGAGTTCTGCAAGAAGGAATTTGAAGAGTTCTGTAAGAATTGTGGTATAGCACGGTAGAAGACTACTCCATACACACCTCAGCAAAACGGAGTTACAGAAATAATGAACAGAATGCTGATGGAAAAGGCAAGAAGCATGCTCAGTGGTACCGGGTTAGGACAAGAGTTCTGGGCAGAGGCAGTGGAGACTACATGTTACTTGGTTAACAGATCACCTTCATCAGCGTTGGAGGATAAGAATGCACATGAGGTATGGACTGGTAAGAAACCCTCTCTTTCACATCTGAGGCTATTTGTATGTGATGCATATGTACATGTTCCAAAGGAGAAAAGGAGAAATTTGGATAATAAATATGAAAGGTGCATCTTTATTGGGTATAAGGATGGTTTAAAGGGTTACAAGCTTTGGAACCCGGAAACAAGGAAGGTTGTGTACAACCGAGATGTGGTGTTTAGAGAGGTGAAAGATGTTGTTAAACATGAATTCCTACCAAAGGAACCTGAGAAGATAGAGTTTGAGCTAAAGGAGGATGAATCTGAATCTACAACAGAAGAAGACTTAGAAGAGGAAGAGCCACAAACTCCATTTGTGAGAAGATCAGTTAGGGAAAGAAGACAACCAGAAAGTTATATTCGATCTGCTTTCTATTCAAATTTTTCTTTAACTATAATTGATGATGATCCTAGAAATGTCAGGGAGGCCGTAGATTCAAAGGATGGAAAACCATGGAAGGAGGCCATGGTTGATGAAATGGCATCCTTGCATAAAAATGAGGCGTGGGATCTAGTGGAGTTTCCGGTTGGAAGGAAGCCCATTGGGAGAAAATGGGTGTTATGAAGAAGATGAATGTATAAGGAAAGGTGGAGAAATATAAAGCTAGGTTGGTAGAAAAATTTTATTCCCAGGTGTCGAGAATTGATTTTGGTGATATTTTTTCTCCTGTTTCCAAAGTTACTTCTATTAGATTACTTTTATCTGTTGCTGCTGCATTTGATTTTGAGGTAGAATAGATGGATGTGAAGACAAAATTTCTTCATATGGATGTGGAAGAGGAGATATACATGAAACAACCTGAAGGTTTTATGGTCAAGGGGAAGAAATAAATGGTATGCAGGTTAAAGAAGTCTCTGTATGGGTTAAAACAGTCACCAAGGTTGTATGTGGATGATATGTTGTTGATTGGAAATGACAAAGAAATTATCCAAGATTTGAAGACCCAACTGTTCTTCAAATTCGACATGAAGGATACGTTCTAAAAATTATATTTTGGGCATGGAAATTAAGAGAGATCGGGAGAAGAGGAAACTCTAGTTAAACCAGAGGAAGTATGTCGAGACTATATTGCATAGGTTCAATATGCAGGATAGTAAATAGGTGAATGTTTCGATTCCTATAGGTACAAAGCTTTTTGTTGAACAGTGTCCCAAGGCACAAGAAGAAGAGGAGGATATGTCCTGTGTTCCATATACAAGTGCAGTGGGTAGCCTAAGGTATGCAATGGTTTGTTCTAGACTAGACATTGCACATGCAGTGGGAGTATTGATCAAGTTTATGTCAATCCCAGGGTAGGAGCATTGGACAACAGTGAAGCGGGTTTTCAGATATTTGCATGGCACTAGTGATTATTGATTGTGCTACCATGGAAGACTAGGATTGCAAAGAGTGTTGGACATTAGTGGTTTTGTTGATGCAGTCTGGGCTAGAGACCTGGACCAAAGAAGATCTACAAGTGGGTATGTGTTTAGCCTATTTGGAGGTGCAGTTAGTTGGATGAGTAAAATATAGTCTGTAGTGGCTCTTTCAACTACAGAGGCAGAACACATAACAACCACTCATTCAAGAAAAGAAGCAGTTTGCTTGGAGAGATTGTGTTCAAGTATGGGGTTGGTGCATCAAGGTATAAGGATAGAATTTGATAGACAAAGTGCAATTTTCTTGGCTAAGAACCCTGCTTATCATTCAAAGACAAAGCACATTGATGTTCAATATCACTTTGTGAGAGATATGGTTGAGGCTAAAAAGGTTTTTTTGGTAAAGGTGGAAACTTTGAAGAATGTTGCAAATGCATTGTCGAAGTCTGTCAGCACTCAGAAGTTCTCTTGGTGTAGAGAAACAATGGGTGTTGCAGAGCTGGGCTAATGACTAAGCGCTCCTATGGCCCCCCGCGGAAAGAAAACAACAAGTGGGAGAATGTTGGGTATGTGTTATATTTTTTGGACCTTATTTTTCGGTGGGCAGACCCGCCCATGGTTTTGTGCATGGGTTTTCACATGGTTTTGGGGCATGATGGTTTTCGCCCCCTGGTAGTTTGTAGATCTGGTAAAGGGAACTACGGTCATTTTCTAATCCAGGGTTAATGGATTGGGGTTTATGTATGCTTCGGCATGTATATATATGTGTTGTAACACTAAAAGGAGTATAATGAAAAATCAAGTTGGTCGTCCCGATTTGGGATCCAAGGGAAAATGTCTGTGTTTATCTGTTTTATGTTTTATTCTCTCGCTATTGTTTATTTTATGTTTTTATGATTCATTTGCAGATAATTTATGTACAGGGTTAGAACCTACACCTTCAATGACAAATATCAAGATTATTGTAGGTCCAAAGAAACAAAGGAGGAAATATTTAGGATGAACCTTGCACTTGATGAGTCATTAGAGGAGTATGAGGAAATATTTTAACTCAAGTATATACAGGCCAACTGTACCCTTGATCCCAATTCACTCATGATATTTATTATCTAAGGGATCGGAGAGGATGTAATGGAAACCCTCAACATTCTATTTGGATGAGGTATCTACCAATTACCTTATGATGACATCAAAACTATATTCAAGAATCACTCTAGGGCTACTAGGAAAAAGGGTAGGTCTAACCAAAGCTTGTATAGTTCCTCTCCCTCCAAAACAACGATCAAGCATGAGATATGGAGTATGTTGGAGGATTTTACGAGTAAAATGTTACATAAATTTTCCCTACAAATGGAAACCATGAAAATTAAAATGAAGCAAGAGGAACTAGAAAGAGTACTATCTATATTTTTCCAAAGATTCATTAAAATATATCCTAGGAACGAATATCCACTAATTTTCATAGAGTCTGATTAATCTGTGAAGAGAATCATGCAAATTTGTTTTTTCCCTTTGTACCAAGCCTAAAATTTGTATAATAGGGAGGAGTAGAGGGTGGGTCACAGTAGTTTTGCTTCATTAACCAAATGATACCCCCAGGTCCTTGGCCATGTCAACAAGGCATGTTGGGTGCACATTATCCTCAATACAATCAAAATCATAATGCACCTTTCTAGCCTTCGTACCCTTCCACTCATCCATAATTTTCCACACCTCCTCCTTCGTCTTATGATACTCAATATCCGTCTTAGAATTTAAACCCTCCTTTTCATCCATATCCACCCCAATCTTCCCAATGGGGCAACCCCGCACCAAGATGGAGGCCTCAAACAAACAAACCTTCTACTTTACTACCTCCACTTCAATATCAACCACATCTAACTCAAAATACCCTACCTAACGAACCTCAAATGTCTGCTCAAACTAATATGAACCCGAACAATAAGTAGTAACAATAGGTCTACAATGGAGAGACATCCTATCCTCCTTATGTTGTGGAAATCCAAGAGATCCACCTTCGATCTAGGAAGGTTCTCTCAGATAATGACCCACCTTATCCACCTGAATATCTTGAAGAAAATAAGCAAGAAATTTTTCCTCAAGTCAATGCACCTCCCTTTCCTAAAAGGTTGGTCCACCCTAACCAGTACACCTATAAGAGGTTGAAATTCTAGGAGAATTGAATAACTTGTGTGTCAAGATACCCCTTCTCCATGCCGTCAAAGATTATCCCATTTACAACAAGCTTATTAAGGATAAATGTTTCAAAATTCATAGGAGAAGAAGAAGAGATACCCCCACCATGAATGATTTTGTACAACTATCTTATCTGATGCTTAGGAGGGCGATCTCCCCAAAGTACCTAGATCCTGGTAGCTTAGTAGTGGATGTTCACATCAGTGGCATTATGGTCCCTAATACATTGATTGATATTGGGGCTGCAATAAATGTAATGACCAAGGAAATCATGTTGAAGCTCAATATCCAAGGGGATTTCAGAAAGACAACCATAGTGCTGCACCTTACAGACAGATCCACAATAGCTCCTGGGGGAATTATTGAGGATTTAATGTTATCCACTGAATCCTAGGAGTACCCCACTGATTTCCTGGTCCTCTGGCCCAAATCCAATTTTAATGGTTGTCCTATCATCTTAAGAATGCCTTCGTCGACCTTTGTTGATGCCTACATTAGTTGTAGGGATACGAACATGACTATTAAGAATGTACATTTATCGAAAAAACTTGTGTTGTATCCTCTTGCTCAACCCTGTATTGAACATGATATACCCTTATGGTTAGAGGACGAGGAAGAGGAAGAATTATGTCAGAAAACCCTCTACCCAATATGCACACTTGACACTATCATAAGGAGGGGCAAATTGATGAATGTGACATTATTGAAAATCCATTGAATCCTAGGAGTACCCCACTAATTTCGTAGTCCTCCAGCCCAAAGCCAATTTTAATGGCTATCCTATCATCTTAGGAATACCTTGGTTGGCCTTTATTGATGCCTACATTAGTTGTAGGGCTAGTAACATGACTATTAATAATGGAAATTTATAAAAAAACTTGTGTTGTATCCTCCTACTCAGCTCTCTATTGAACATGATCTACCCTTATGGTTAGAGGATGAGGAAGAGGAAGAATTGTGTCAGACAACCCCCTACCCAGTATGCACACTTGACACTATCATAGGGTGGGGAAACTTGATGAAGATGACATTATTGAACATATCTTAATGAATCAACCTCCCTTTGCCATACCAGTTGATGAACTAATGAAAGAATAAGAGAGTATTCCTTGGAGTGATTTGTGCTATGTTGAATCTAGCCTAGAACATCCCAATATTGTGGAGAATGGCCCATCCATAACTCCAAATATCAACCCCTCTATTTCTACTGAGAAGGAAGAAAAATTATGTAATGTTTTATGGAAACACGTGGAAAATTTTTCTTAAGATTATAAGGAAATGAAAGGTGTGCATACCTTAGTATATACCCATCATATTTACATCAAGGAGGGATGCAAGCCTGTGTGCCAACCCCAGAGAAGGATTAACCCAACTCTTAAGGAAATTATGAAATAAGAATTGCAAAGAAAAAGTTACTAGATGAAGAGTTAATATATCCCATTTTAGATAGTGAGTGGTTTCCACATATTGTTTTAGTCCCCAATAATATTGGGAAGAGGAGGATATGTGTTGATTATCGAGAACTTAACAAGGCTATTGTTGAGTCTCAAAATTGTCTTCCAGGCTTCATCCATATTTCCATAATTTCATAATCTTTTAGCCCTTATTTCATAACTATCTATCGTAAAACGCTACATCAAGTAACCATATTCATGATCATAAGGGTTAGAATAATTATTTTCCAAATTTATTTATTTTATGTATTTTTAAGTGAATTTATGATTAAAAACTAGGAAATTAACATGGTTTCATATATCTATATATCCATTATGAGTTTTGAGACATGTGTGGGATTATTTGGAGGTTCTAGAAGGGTCTTACTTTGCTTCCCAAGCACAAATTCGAATTTCAACTCAAGAGGTGGACCATATTCCAAGGAAGATCATGGAGATATTTATGTGTCATGGGATTTGTATCTAGTATTTAGGGATAAGTTTAGATAAGTATGGATCTAGTAGATATTTAAGGGATTTACATTTATTGAGAAGATATCCCTAATGTATAAATAGGAGGAGCATCCTTCAAAGGAAGTTAACAAGTTGTCAATTATTCATTAGCATCAAATTTATGATTGTTCATTCAGCATGAGTAATATCATTTTCTCCAAATCATGAGTTATGAGTGTTGTTTGATTCTTAAGATGTGACAATTGTTCATGTGTGCTCATTGAGGAATGGATGGATTCCCATCAACCACAATTCTCATAAATTTGTCACATAGTTTGATTTATTTTATTTCCTTTCAAGCAACTGTGCTTTATTTTCTGCAGGTGTGATTTCATTTCCTAGATTTGATTTGATTGTCATCAAACTCATTTCTTACTAGCTATCTGTTGTAGCCGCTACAACACCACCCAAAATTTTGGGCATATTTAAAATTTCGGGTTCCCCCTTTGCTCGCCTAGGCGTTAAAGTCTCTCACCTGACCTACAGTCAACGACATCCCGTCGACCTATCTCTAACCCCTCACGAGTTGTCTCATCACCATGACTTGATGTTGTCGCTGCAATCACGCCATATGTAGGAAGGATCATCCAGCGTACGCCCGAACACTCTTGTCACAGTCGCGCCATGTGTAATGAGATTTCCATACATATGTTTGAACGAGAACCTTGTGTGGATTGACGAGTAAAAGCCCTCCTGCTGTGGGTCATTAAGCATATTTTTTGAATGCTTCTCTTAAGATTGTTAGTTTCGTGTGTTTTATCTGTGGTTATCATTATTGAAGAGTAATTATGATGTTGTAATATCCCACGCAGGTTGACCCCACGGGTGACAAAATCCTCAGTCATGTCACGACATCAAGGGAAATAAAATTGGGCTCAACGACGAGGTCAAAGCTGCGAAGCAGGGGAGGAGCAAAAGCAAACAATCAGTACTATTAAAGGGAGGATAGTGTGATACATGTTGATCAGAGAGAACCTTCTATGTCATTGATGCAAAATATTTCTTCACTAGTGCGCACCATATGCTTTAAAGCGCTCTATTGGAAATGTCCAGATCTTGCATCATACCATCTCAATGTCGGTAGGCACACACAAAGAAGCATGTTTCGCCACTTCGATGAATCTAGCCTGAAGTATATCCCGGTGAGCATATCCGACTTAGGAGATTTCCCTACGGAACGACAATATCATTCAAGGCGTGCCCGTGCCAGGAAGCAGTGCAAAAGCATACGTGTTCCTGTGGCAAGCCAACGACAAGGTTTCAAAATGTGAGCGCACCCTTTGGAAGAAACATTTATGGATCTTAAGCTGCATAGTGTGGAATTAATTACGCTGCAAGGAGTACAACGTGGAGAAATAAAATGGCCTTACAACCCTAGTCGCCTTTACTCTTCCATATCCATAAATTTTGTGTATGTGGGACCATATGAGATGGAGAATGTTAGTTTGAACCTAAAGGGGTCATGTTGAAATGCATACGCCTGTGGTAGCCGGGTAGAAAAGGCCAATGTGAAAAAGGGCTATCAGTGTGGTTTGATAAGTATATTTTGACATTCAATCTTTCAAAACGAGAAGCTTTCGAATTATAAGGAAAAGTAAATGATCATATTAATACAAGGCGCAAGACCATGCATATATTAATACAAGGCCCAAGGTGACGGTGTATATATTAATACAAGGTGCAAGACCATGCATATATTAATACAAGGCGCAAGGTGACGGTGTATATATTAATACAAGGCGCTAGACCATGCATGTATTAATACAGGGCGCAAGGTGATGTTGTATATATTAATACAAGGCGCAAGACCATGTGTATATTAATACAAGGTGCAAGACCACGTTGCATGGGCGCCAAGTCGATGGTCAAGCAAATACATTTGATGATACAAAGTCTGGGTGTGAATTGCATATTATTCAAACCATATAAAATCACATAGGACTTCACGACTGTATAAGATTCCTGGGCAGACACGTTGAGTTACCATGGGTGCAAGAAGTTTAATATTGCAGGTTCAATCCACGTGGGGCAGGCATATGGTGGTCAACCTTACGTTTGGACACGTTGCATGGAGCCAACGTTTTCATGGCACTCAACTTTTCAACTTACGTAAAAGTTTGGAGCAAATATGTCTATACAACGGTCAAATCAAAACACGAATCAGAGCTATAAGGAAATTCGTTGTATTTCTACGACAGAGTTGATTCCTTGGGGCAGTTCAAACATGAAGTCAAAACTTGTAGCCCACCTACGACGAGCGGTTATGATCACAAGAATTTCCAGACTATGTGAAAGCCTCAGCGCGATTTTCTACCAGTGGTGAACGCTGGGAGCAGACAGATAAATACAACGTTCAAAACCTTACGATTAAAAATTGGAATAGACTTATATGTGGGCAAAAATGTTTCTACGCCGAAGTCTAGCCTTTGGACAGGCATGCACGGAGGTCATGTTTGATTATAAAATTTGGACCTGGTCAAACATATGTTTGAAATACGAGAAGGAGGGTATAACGAGGCCACGCTACCAATAACAACCCAACCAAATACATGGTCGTAAAAGTCATTCCCACTGTTTCAAACGATGAAAGAGTTCTGGTTCAAAACCCTATCGGCTGAGACGGATAACGCAGGATAACGCCTCCATCACCCAGCGAAACGGGAAACACCGGGCATCAGGAAATATTATATGATATCTCCATGAATATAAACATAGACGTCTTTTTGAAGCGCTACGTGTCGATACGTTTTGTTTTTTTTTTGTAGACGTGGTCGCCATGAAGAAAGCGGTATTGCTAGCGTTAAAGCTCCAATAAAGGCATTATGTACTCTCGCATTCAGTGTAAGGGACCGTTTGTTCATAGTCTGACAATGCAGAAGATATTCATCAGGTGCAGGACAGTGGCGCGGTCTGCATGGAGGAATAACTCCGCAAAATTCTCATGCCTTTTGACAATGGTACCCACAAAATCGCCATACCTTTGTGATCGATGGTGGTATGTGTATGACTGGGGGTCCAAGATGTTTCCGCTGCTGTTGCAAACATACTATTCAAAACCGAACGGAAACCCGACAACATGCCGTATTAAATATCGAATGTAACGCATTTAGCTGGCAGACTTTCCTTAAAAGGCTTCTACGCAATTGGTATGCATGTGCCGTTTTTTGTGGTAAATCGAGTGTTGCACCTAAACAAAGCGCAGTAAAAGAAGCAGGATGATGCATATGCCTGCATGCAATGAAGGTGAAAATATTGTGATACGACTATAACGCATCACTGGACAGAGAAACAAAGGTGAGGCGTTTCACGCACATTACACCCAAACGAAGAAGAAACAGTTGCTGAGTCGCATGGTGGGTTCAAAAAATGAAAATACGACTTGCGACCTGAGCAGTCGCACGACCCCTTCAGGTCGCTAAGTCGCAATGCATGCCACTGAGCCAGAAGCGCGACTGTGTGACTGTGCGACTCCCTTGAGGTCGCAGGTCGCAGAATGACTTGCCCATAGAAAGCTGCGACCCAAGGAGATTTTTCGACCGCGCGACCCCATTTCCAAATCAGATAAAGCAGATTGTACGGTGATTTTTGCGGCATGGGCAGCGTAAATAACACAGCCATTCAACGCCTTGCTGCATTGAATCCAGAATTTGTAGGAGAAGATATTGCCCATATGTGCAACGAAAGTGCACTTATCGCTGTGAGGAATAAATAGACTGAGATCAACATGTCACACTTTGAGGCATCTATTAAAGAAAATATACTATTGGTGTCGAGTGTGTGCGCCAATCAATAATGAAGGGTCGTTCCACTATTAGATGCTAATGTGAGATAGATATGCGTATTTTTGCTGTAAACTACTCTAAGTGGACCTGCGCTTAATCCGTGACTAAGGCATAACTCTCGGGCACTAAAAGGAACCATCCATCTACAAAGTGCTCCAGCTTTAGTTTACCCACTCCATGGATATTTCTTCTTCTGGAAGAAGGCTTCCTGGAATAGATAAGTCGGTATCTGTGTAGTAGCAACCCCTTCTCGAAATGTATTGGTAAAATATTTACCCTTTTTCTCAAATCAGAATTTGCTGACGACAAGGGAGTAGCTATTTGACACAGCTTGGAGAAGGTGAAAAAGGACATTGCCCAAGCTAGCACTACATAAATTTTCATGGGGTAACTGCAGAAGAAGCTCATTTAAGTTCCATGGGGTGCAATAACTCAGCAGGCTGTGAATTCCCAGATGCCATTTGTCTGTGGCTTTCAGCTCCCCAAAGACTTGTTGTTATATATTCATAAAAAAGGAAGGATCCTACCAAGGAATGGTTAGATACAGAGAAATCAGTTAATATAGATCGGGGTTTACATTCATTAGCTGAGCCTCCACGAGAGTGGGTGAGGACTCTCTGGCAGCCAATGATTGCCATGGGAATCTGCATGTTTACAATCTGAGAAAACCGGACCACACAGGGGTCTAAGTGCATTATTTGCTAAAGCTTTCTTTCAGCTAACTAACTGCACTTTAGCATCAATATGTTGAAGATATGTGACCCATGTTTATGTTGTTTGCAGGTAGAAGTGTTCGACGCGCAGAGCCGAAGCTGGGGTCCTCCCTAGTGAGTAATATGGATTTTTTTCAAAGCTTGAAAGAATGGCTGGAGGTCGCAGATCTGCCGAGGTCACGAGGTCGCAAATCACATTAGGTCGCGAGTTCGCATATCTTCCATTCTTTCGCTTTTGCGACCTCGCGACCCAGCGACCTAGTCGCAAGGTCGCAGGGTCGCACCTCTTCGGTTTTCCGCCTTTTTGCGACCCAGCGACCCAGCGACCTAGTCGCAAGGTCGCAAGGTCGCATGTGCGGTTGTTTTCACGATCCGCAACCCCGCGACCCAGCGACCTAGTCGCAAGGTCGCAAGGTCGCATCTTGGCCATTCTCTTACAACTTGCAACCCCGCGACGCAGTCAAGTCGCAGGTCGCAACGACAGTGCCAGGTCGCAGGTCACAACAGCGGCTCAGGTCGCAGGTCGCAAAAGGGACTAGGTCGCAAGGCAGCCCAACGGTCAGGAAGATGAAAGATCAAGGAAGCCCGAAGGGCAGTTTCTGCATTATAAATACTTCCTTCGGGAACTTGTAAAAAGGGCTTTTTCTTTTTGGGAGACTCAAGAGCTACATCGCATTGTATTAAAAGATTATACTCTTATACATGTGAATACGGATACTTGTCACAACCCCTTTGTTTGGATGATGTGTTTTACTGCATGAACACTAAGTGTATTTCCTCATACAGTTTCAGAACATCTTTTGATTAATGAAGCTGCTTATTTTAAAGCATCGTTTATGCATCATAGCTATCTGTGTTTGTATTGATGATGTACAGTTTACCATTTGCTCTGTTAATGAATGTTAATGAACTATTTTGTTAGCATTTCATTTTATCTTTCAGAATTAAAGGGACATCTCGCCATAAAGAACTATTTCTGTTGTGGTCAGACTACCTTACAAGCAGTACCCCAAAGACGTGTTGCTAACAACATCTCCTTAGGCGTACATGCTTTATTTATTGCCTAGCTACACTAGTGTTTTATTCGTGTTTAATGCGTCAGTCATGTATTCTGTATCATGTGAATGAGTGTGTGTCCGCAGGTTCAATCAGGTTCTTTTGAGGCAGAAGGGAAGGCGTCTTAAGTGTTAGCCGGACCCACACCCCGGACGGGATCCCTACTCCAAACGGTTTAAGGTCTAATTGGGACTTTCTACCGGGGAGATCCCCTACTGTTGGCTGGACAAATTTTCCCGTCAACACTATCTTAGTTTTCTTGCTTGACAACTAAATCACTAGTTTCTATTTACTGCTATCTATATTAGTTTACTGCTTTCTATATTATCATAGTTTTCTTCTAATACATTTTGACTTTAGTTATCATTAAATTTCTTGCTTACTAGTTCTCATAGTTTTCTTGCTTGATAACTAAATCAATAGTTTTTCTAGGTTTACTCACTTCCTAGATAATCATAGTTTGCTTCTTATAGTTTTTCAAAGATTAGCTTATAAGTTTTTAGAAATTCCATGGAATTAATTAATTCCACCCTTATAATCTAACTTCCACCCTTAAAATCTAATTCGGTTTTCTTAAATGTGATTTATTTTGCCATTTTCTTTAGTTACACCTGTAATATGAATTTCCTTTCTTTCTTTCCATCCTAAACAAAACTTCTACAACAATTTCATATGAGGTCACATATATTTTTGTTTTCTTCTAAGTTTACGAAACCCCCAGTTGACATATTAAAATGACATGGATTTAACATACAAATAAATCACTCTACATTTTTTGCGTTGTTTCCCGGGAAGAAAACTTAGATGTAAATAAGTTAGGAGGATTGTTTAGGAAACATTTTTCATTTAGGGTCATTTTCATCTAATATTAACTGCATTCAGGAATTTTCATTTAATTTTATTTTTCATTTTCATATAGGAAACATAGAAATAAAATAAAACATCCACAAATCAAAAACCCCCATTCATTAATAATAATAATAATAATAATAATAATAATAATAATAAAATCCAATTGAAAATATAAGATATGAAGAGTTTTGTGCTATGACAGTTGAAGAATATCAAAAACTTAACGATTACATTCAAATTTGGTCTCAACTAGTCATTAGGCTACAAATTTTAACATCAAATCTTCATAATCATGTCCAAGAATTCACTAGGGTTTATTTTTCAAACTTGGATATGAGTTTACTCATGCTTTTGTTACTCAAATGGATGCATTGGAAATTATCTTATACTTAAGAGAATGTTTCATTTCTTTAGTAAAATAGGACTAACAAATAAAAACAAGTTTTTGTGATTTTTAGGATAAATTTGCAATTTTGTGGTGTTGTAAGAACCACAAATTTACTTCACCTTGGCAGGAATATTTCAATAAAACAAATGATTGTGAAAAAGGAGCACAAGCGAAGATTAAATGGAAATAATTTTAGGTGAGATTGATTCTTTTCATTTTATTTTCTGAACGCAAATTAAAAAAAAAAGATTAATAAACTCCCAAGTATGATCTCTTCTCACTCTCCCTATGATCTAGAAGATCAGAAAAGAAGATTTAACCAAGTTAGTTTTAAAAAAATTCAATAAAATTAACTAAAAGATCTAAATTTACCATTGATTCTAAAAAAGAAAGAAATCGATCTCTAATTGTTAAATATATATGTTTTATAATTTGTGGACATCGAGTTTGCAGATAAGATATGAAAATTTTGGTGAAAATTTTGCAAAAAAAAAAATTCATATTTGAATTCTCTGCAAAAAATCACCCAAGCTAATTCCTTTTATCTCAAGCATGTATACAATATGTGCAATCTATTCATACAAAGAGTAACAGTAAAAACAATTGTTTAATATAGATACAATCATAAATCTTGAAGCTTAAAAGGAAGTGATTCATCTACACATTAGAACAAAAAACTGTAATTCATTCCTAATTCAGCTAATTCAAAAGATAATCAACCTAGAGCACTGAAGCATTAACCAAGATCTTTCAGCTAGATCTACACAATCAAACAAAAGGAAAGTAGTGGAAATAACAGTCTATGCTTTAAGTAATCAAAGCCAATTCTTTTAACGAGCAACTAATAAATCGGAAATGCGCACTCAAGGGAATAAATACAGAAATCTAAATTATCAAAAGTAATTCACTGTAAAGCAGAAAATCATAATATACTTGCTGTAAATGGAAAAGTATAGCACAAAGAATAGCAGCGAGATTCACCAGAGACTGGGCCCTTAGCCGCCAGCGAACACTGCTTAGTTACTCCAGAACAATCGAATGAATAGCAACACAAATTATATATTAATCATCACAGTTATTACAATACAATACTGTCCTTCAGAACTACGTTCTGTTCATTATAAAATGATACATAAATGAAAGAGACATGATACAATATGTGATATGATCTGATTTACATTATCCACTTTCTCCTATGTCATCATGTCCGTCTTCATATTCTTATCATTCCTTTATAGCTAAAGGAAAAGGTAAATGTGATCCCTCAATATCAGGGGATCTTGAAGGATTCATAACAGATTGCTATCTTCGAATAGTTGGTCATTCTCACTGATTCGTCTTCTGATTTGACTGCATTTAATGTGCCTTATTTTCCCTTGATTACATCCTGTTGTTCCTTTTTGGGAACAGCTATTGTTTTATCTGTTATTTTCATCATAAAAGCAATGGGAATTAGTTTGGACAGTTAAACCATTTCAGGACTATTTCTTTCATTTTTTTATCAAAATCCATTCATGATATTATTATATTATGGCACAAAAATGGATGAAGAAGAGGAAAAAGGACAGTATTTGAGAGTAAATACATACCTATTGCAAGGCTCAACATACTCCCCTGCTTGCCTTTTTTCATGTCCTCATGAAAAATAAATAATTCTGATGCAAATAAGTTAAAGAGTAGTCTGGAGAAGGTCTGTCTGTAATAGGCCTCAGACCATGATGTCGTGCCAAGTGTGCAAAGGTTTCCACTTCTTGTCCTTTAGGTAACTCATAGTATGATGATATCCTTCAGGAGGATACGAAATAATGGGGCTTTTATAGCGACATCCCACCCAATAAGGTCCTCCTCTTAAGATAAAGTTGTCATATGGGACTGACCATCTCGTAGTAGCTTTGAAATATCCATAATTAAATGGTTCTTTGTCTTTAACACTGTTGCTTGAAACCATCCATCTCATTTTGGATGCAACCATGGATCTTTCTTGAATGGAGAGGAAATATGTTGTTCCTTCCATCACAAGTTCCTTATGTATGGGCCCTAAACTCTTAGTCATGCCCTCCTATGTCATCAGTGTTTTATTCTTAGTAAGCACTTGCAGAGGGTGAGTAGGTTCACTTCTTACCCAAATATCCAAGTTGTGTTCCTATCTTTGGAACAAATTATAAGCCTTCAACCACTTGAGTTGGTTGACTACAAAAGAGATAAAAGCCTGAAATTGAACATCTCCAATAAAAGGGCTAGGATTCACATCCACTTCTTTATCTAATATGAAATTATGTAAATAAAATTCACAAAGAAGTCTTTGGACCTTTACTCCATGTGTCTTACTGATCCAGGTGGATATTGGTGGTCACCCACCTATTCCACTTGGGGCTCCACCATTGTCTCTTTCAGTTTTTCAGTTTCGGCACAGTTTACTATTTTTAGCAGTTTTTTCGGGTCCTAAACTTCCGGAGCCGTTTTGAGGCCCTAAACGACATTTTTTGGGAAAACGGAGAGCAACATGGGTCCATGGACCGATGTTGCTCGTTCCAAATTTGTATTCCTCGGATAGATATTTCTAATGAGGTATGGTACGCCTCAAACGGAGATCGTATGCCAAAGTTACGCCCCTGGGAAGTTGAAACACCAATTTACCCAAACGGGGCCCATAGTTTTGGCGCTTCATCTCCTAGGGTTATGGTTTTGGCTGCTTAGGATTTCCCATTGTTTCTAAATAATAAATAGGCCCTCGAGCCTCATTGTAACTCAGTTCAGAGGCCTGTAGCCACCACATCTCTTCTCAGAGATAGCTACCAGCGCCCTAGCTAGTTTTATTTCTATTCTGTCTGTAAGCAAATTTCAGTTCTTTGATATTAATGAAATGAAGTATTATTTCCGCTGCATCGCTGTATTTCTATTTATATGTTTATTCTGTTGCGTTCCTGCATAAATCCGGATCACTTACAGAAATTTATAAAATCCTCTATCATCTTCAACTCAATTGGCTTGCTGGCTCTAACAGCTTTTATTTTTAACAATAAATATCATTCTAATAAAAACAAGGCATAGTTCGTAGAAGGATATCGAAAAATAAAGATATCTGAATATAATGAACAAATGGTTTCCAACTGATTCCTGACGCTATTCAGCTTAGTTTTCATTCTATTCATTTTTTCTTCTTCCTGTCTAGCCTTATCAAAAGGCTCATTCTCTACTAGGGCTAATTCTCTCAATTGTTTTTGTAATTCTTGGTATTTTTGCAGGGAGACTGTCTGTTGTTGATGTTTTTCTAAAGCAAGATGGGCTTGTGTTAATTCTTCCTGAAGCTTTAAAACAATAGGGTCCTTCTTTAACGAGGAGTCCTCAGATTTCTTCTCTTTTTGGGTGACAATACTGTGAAAGAGTACATTTTCAGTTTGTATTTGCTTATTGTGGGAGGACCAACCCTCCGTTTTAATAGTTACATTCACCAATTTCTCACGCAAATGAACCCGGGTGGCAATTGTTCTAGTGGAAGCGAGTTCTGTTTGAATCCCCACTAATTTATTTTCACATTTTATTGTTTGTGTTTCTACAGAAGTCACCTCAGGAGCGGTGCTCTGCATTTTACATTTTTTGATTTCTTGTCGTAGTCTTTTAACTGTCTTTTGGAGCTTCCAATATTTTTGTCACAGCTTCTTAAGTTTTGCGCCAGCTCCTTGGCTCTTTTGAGGAGCATCTTCTCCACTCACAGGTTCATTAATAGCTTCTAGAGCTGTTTTTTGGCCCTTAGAGCTGTGTTCCAAAGGAACTGTATTACCTGACTAATTTTCTGTGGGTCCTCCTGGCTATATTCTAACAAAATTGTATCACCAAAAAAGTTATCGGATTCCTGTGAAATTTCTGTGTCTGCAGCCTCTTGTGATGGAGGAGTTTCTGTATGCTCGAAATTCTCTGGGGCTTCTTTTTCCAATGTGCTAGGATCAAAAGGTCTTCCAGGTTGCATGTACGCATCGAGATTCGCTAGGACCTCGGCCATTCCTACATCAAAATCTGGCCCTGCTTCAACTTCCAATTCATAATCTTGTTCTCATTCTTCGGGCTCTGATTCTGGCTCAGCCTCTTCCTCAGGCTCTTCTTCTTGTTTTGGTTCTAATTCAACCTCTTCTTCTGGCTCTTCCTTTGAACTTGGTGTCTCTTGTTCAGGTTCTAGCTCTAATTCTGGATCTTCCTCTGAACCGGGTGCATCTTGTTAAGACTTAGAAATCCCTACCCTAACTGGGTTGGACATCTGTGCAGGTTGGTCACCTTCATCCCGCATATTTACAGACATCCTCTGGGCTAATTTGATTCTTATAGACCTCTTGCATTTGTAAGGTTCGACCCTTGGACGGGAAGTCCTTTTTCTTTTTGAGACAGGGTTTTGCTGACTTGCTTCCACAATTGCGGGATATTGAATTACAGGGTTCTGTATGATTTCTAGGGCTGTAATGAAACCGTCCTAAGTCAAGTCATATTAGACTAGGCTATGACTAATGATCATTCTAATCAGTCCATGGTGACTTATCACCGTTTCAGGGTGCCTAACCCATCTTATTCTAGTAGCAGTATCATGCAATAAAGAATTTAAAAGGGATGGAAAATTAACAATAATTTTTTGTTTTAGAATAGCTAGGAGTTTGAGTCGTCGTAGCCTTAACACATCATGGTGTCCATCACAGGTAATATATTTCTGGATAATTCTTTCTAATTCCATCCATGGCTCTGCGAGAGAAGATGGTTGAATGCCTTTGCCTTTTCTGACCAGTTGTTCGCCTTCGTCTTTGAAGGTTTCCACTGCGTCTTGTATCAATACATGTTTTTGTGCCCATTTTGTGCCTTCTAACGGAATCCCAGATACCTTAGATATTACAGTGTCTGTAGCTGTAATCCTTCTTCCTTTTACCATGGATTCCCTATTCTGCAAATTATGTAAAACTTCAATAGCGATTTCCTCATTTAAGGGCTGAAACCTTGTAAGATAAGATATCCATCCTGCTCAGATTAGAATTTCTCTTGCTCTGTTGTAGACTTCTAATACTAAAGGCTCACGGTGCACTGTTTTACCACCCATAGTGTTCGAATTCTTGCTACTTTTGTAAAGGATGAATGTAATGGGAGGATGCAGCAATATTGAAAAAAAACAACAATACTGAAAAAACACAGCAATACTGGAAAGCACAGCAATACCGAAAAGAACAAAAGTATTTGAAAAACACAACAATATTTGAAAGCACATCGATACTTAGAGTGATAGAAACAACTAAATATAGCTGATGTTATTTGAAGGGTTGCTAAATTTTCACATGCCGCATAACCATGGGATAGCTTGTCAGTTAATGAAATAAGGATAGCTCATGCATAAGTGTAACGGAAGTCCTCTCCCCCTCCGAAATGAGAGGTTGCCTTCGACCGACTAGATGGGAAATGGCTATTTCGGTGGCAGGATGTAAGAATGAAGAGTACATCCATAAATGGAACAGAGTACGTAAATGAATGACGGGACAATAAGAGAGATGGATAGAGTAAAAGCGTGGTGTATCATGATAATAAATGATAAGAGACAAGAAGCTTTAGTTGATGATAGGTTAAGTGATAGGAAAGGGAACAACAATATGTAAAAAAAAGGCTCCGCTAACGATATTCTAATTGTGTATGATATGATTGAGTAAAAACATAAACTCATGCATAAAGGTTCAAAGTAGGGAAGTATTTAGAGGAAATAATCTCTCGAAGAAAAGATAAATGGGAAGAGGGTATTATAAGAGTTATTGATTGTGGAAATAAAACTTCAATACCATAAGTAGATCTTATATTGCTAGTAGGCATCCATAGCCTCGAAAGAGTTGATTTAACCCATGTGAGCCAGGATCCTCAATTTATAATTGAAAAAAAATTATTGTTGCTTATACAGAAGAGACAAATGTGCTGGCGTGGTAATGAGATAACCATACTGCCATTCACTGGGAAGTAGCAAAAGTGAATAGGTTGGATCGTGATGAGACCTCCTGTTCCAAGGATGTTTTAGCCATCCAATGGATCATAACCCTGGTGTGGTGGCCATAGTGGGAATGTCACATTGCTATATCCTTATGAACATGGTAGGCTAGCTCTTAATGAGACCCCCTATCCTCTATCTGTGGATAAAATTTAGTTTTCATTACATACTTTTATGATAAATAGAGGGAGGGTTAGTACTCCTTAAGAGTAGGGATGGTGTAAGAAGTTGAAACATGTCAATAATAAGAAAAATTATACCCATAATCCCATTGATAATAGATAAAGAGAATTATAACCAGGAAGAATAGAACCAGCATGGTAAAGATGATCAATCAATATCATATACAGTAGATATCAGTACAGTAAAGAGAAATATAAATAATTGTGTCCCTTTCAATTGTTTTAAGTCTATCATCAAGAAGCTGTCTTTTTCAAAGATCATAATGTTAAAAATATTCACCTTCTTTAATAAAATCCATAATTCTTATCCGCATGAAGGTACTGTACTCAGGCCATAAAAGAAATCAAAATAAATGAGGCTGAAATGAGCTAGGAATAAGTCCATAAGAGGAAAGAGGTACTTGTGAAATATATAAAGAAGGTTCTATTTAGAACACACAAAAATTGTACAAGAAACAAGAGTGATGTTCAAAAATTGGAAAAAAACAAAAAGAATGATGTTCCAAAGATGGAACAACAAAATCAAAAAGTGATGTTCCAAAGATGGAATAGCAAAACCAAAAAGTGTTGTTCTGAAGATGGAACAACAAAATCAAAAAGTGTTGTTCCAAATATGGAACAGCAAAATAAAAAAGTGTTGTCCCGAAGATGGAACAGTGGAATCAAAAAGTGTTGTTCCAAAGATGGAACAACAAAATAAAAAAGTGTTGTTCCGAAGATGGAACAACAAAACCAAAAAGTTTTGTTCCGAATATGGAACAAAAAAATCAAAAAGTGTTGTTCCGAAGATGGAATAGAAAAATCAAAAGGTGTTGTTCCGAAGATGGAACAACAAAACCAAAAAGTGATGTTCTGAATATGGAACAACAAAACCAAAAAGTGTTGTTCCAAAGATGGAACAACAAAATCAAAAAGTGTTGTTCCGAAGATGGAACAACAAAATCAAAAAGTGTTGTTCCGAAGATGGAACAGCAAAACCAAAAAGTGATATTCTGAAGATGGAGCAACAAAACCTAAAAGTGTTGTTTCGAAGATGGAACAAAAAAACCAAAAAGTGTTGTTCCGAAGATGGAACAACAAAACAAAAAAGTGTTGTTTCGAATACGGAACAACAAAACCAAAAAGTGTTGTTCCAAATATGGAACAGCAAAACCAAAAAGTGTTGTTCCAAAGATGGGACAAAAAAATAGGCAGAAAAACAAATTGAATCAGCAATCCTATTTACAGTTTATAAAAGAAATGAATTTTTACAAAGATGAAGTTGCCGAAGGATTATCTTCTGTAGCTAAAACTTGCATGGTGGAGTCCTTGCGTCTCTGTTGACAAAAATATTCTCTTGTAAGCGGTATTTGGTAGAGGCGCACTCAATGCCCATTTTCTTTAAAGGAACAATCCGACCCATCAATGGTGGTCAATGTAAGAGTGCAATTTTCATGTACTTCCTTTATTTCATAGGGACCTAACCACCTAGTCTGCAATTTACCAGGGAAGTCTTGAAACCTAGAATCATAGAGAAGTGCCCATTTGCCCTCATGAAATGTATTTTTCTTGATCAGAGAGTCATGTCATTTGGCTCTTTGTTGTTGAATAAGTGCAGTATGCTGCAGAGCCAAAAGCCGGATTTCATCTAATTCATTTATTTGTTGCAATATATTAATCTGGGCTTCAGTTAAATCCATTCCAACTTCTTGGGCTGTCCTTATTGTTTGTATCTCAAACTCTATGGGAAAAATAGGTTCCTTACCAAATACCAACTGATATGGGGAGTATCCAGTAGTATTCCTCCAAGTTGTGCGATATGCCCACAAGTCTTCTGGCAGTCGAGTAGCCCAGTCTCCTCTGTCCGATGAGACTATCTTCGTTAGAATAGCTTCAATTACTTTTTTTGTGCTTTCTACCTGCCCATTCACTTACGGGTGGTATGGAGAGGTAATTCTATGAATAACATGATGATTTTTTAGTGTAGCATCGATCTTGTGGCCTACGAATTGCGGCCCTCCATCAGTGATTACTTCTTTGGGTAACACATATTTTACAAAAATTTTGAAAAGAAAGTTTATCACAGTTTCTTCTGTGGCTCTTGGTAATGCTACTGCTTCTACCCACTTAGTTACGTATTCTGTTGCAACCAATATATATGATTTCTTGTTGGATGATGGATTGATTGGCCCAACAAAATCTAATGCCCAATACTCAAAAATTTCTATGACTAGCTGTGGATGCAGGGGCATTTCATCAGATTGGCCAAGGTGGCCCATCCTTTGACAATTATCGTAGGCCTGAAAAAATTTCTTAGCATCATTAAAAATCGTGGGCCAGTAGTAGTCCATTTGTAAAATTTTGTGTCCAATTCTGCGATCTGCAAAATGTCCACTGCAAGGTCCATCGTGGTAGGCTTTTAAGATATCATAAATTTCATCTTCCCTGATACACCTGTGGATGTGCATATCGGCCCCTGTATAAAAAAGGTATCATCCAATCTAGGAGAACCGAGTGCTGCGCTGTACTATCGATTTCCTTTCTATGGGTGTCAAATGTTTAGGTAGTTTTCCCACTGCTAAATAATTCAGCACATCTGCATACCATGGAATTTTCACGGTTACAAAAAATAGGTGTTCATCCAGAAATTGATCCTCTACTACTATTGCATCATCTGTACTTAGCACTCGGGAGAGGAAATCTGCCACAAGGTTTTCCTTCCCTGGTCGATCCCTTATAGTTATATCAAATTCCTGCAAAAGTAGCAACCAACGTGTCACTCTTCCATTCGTAATGGGTTTATTATCTAAGTATTTAACAACAGAGTGATACGATTACAGAATTAGAGGGTATCCAGTTATATCATTTCTGAATTTGTTAATAGCATAAATAACAGCTAAAAACTCCTTCTCTATTACTGTGTAATTCAATTCAGTAGGGGTTAAATTTTTTCTAATGTAATATATAGCGAAGGGTTTCTTGTCTTCTTCTTGGCCAAGAACTTCTTCAATGGCTATGTCTGATGCATCTGATGAAATCTAGAATGGTATATCCCAGTTCGGACCTCGTAATACTGATGCTGTAGATACTAGCCGTTTTAAATCTGTAAAGGTAGTATCACATTTTTCAGTCCATATGAAATCATTGTTTCCTGTTAAGGCATATAATGGTGCAATAATCTGTGAATTTTTTTTGATAAATATACAATAATATCCAGCAAATCCCAAAAAACTACATACCTCTTTTTCAGTGCAAGGAGTAGCTAGTAAGAGAATTACCTGTATTTTTTCCGGATCTACCTAAATTCCAGCTGCTGAAATGTAATGACCTAATATTAGGCCTTCTTTCATCATGATATGGCACTTTTCATGACTTAAACATAGGCTGGTAGCAATACACCAATCCAGAAATTTTTCCAATGTCTGTAATGCTTGTTCAAATTCATCTCCATAGGGTGTGAAATCATCCATGTATACTTCCAATCCTTCATTTATCAAGTCTGCAAAAAATACTGAGTATGGCTCTTTGGAATGTGGTAGGTGCGTTACACAATCCAAAAAGGTAATACCCTGTAGGCGAATGTTCCCTAGGGACAGGTAAAGGTGGTCTTATCCTGGTCTTTAGGAGCAATCTGAATTTGGTTGTAGCCACTAAATCCATCCAGGAAAGAGAAAACTTTCTTCCCTGCCAGTGTATCTAGGTCCTGATCAATAAATGGAAGGGGAAAATGGTATTTTTGCGTTGCCTTGTCGAGTTCTCTATAGTCAATGCATATTCTCCATTTCCCATTCTTTTTGGGAACCACAACTAATGGAGAAACCCATTTACTGTTAGATATAGGATAGATAAAATTCACATCTAATAGTTTTTGAAGTTCTTCTTTAACAATGTCTTTTAGGTGAGGGTTTAATCTACGTTGAGGTTGTCGAATGGTTTTTGCATCCTTTTCAGTGTATATGTGATGCATACATAGCTGAGGGTCAATCCCTTTCATATCTGAGTAATCCCAAGCGAAAGCCCCTTTATTTTTCCTAAGGACTTGAATAAGTTTTTGTTGCTGGTCATCACTCAGATTACTATTAATGTAAAGGATCTTCCCTGGCTCAATTTCGATAGGTTTGCTATTATAAATAGTGGTTGTTGGTATTTTTTGATCATTGATATCTCTCAGGGGATATTCTTCGATTTCATTGTCAAGGAATTCTTTAATCATGTGACATTTCAAACTTAATACTATGGTAGGATGATTGATAAAAGTATTAATGATATTGTCTTCAATTTGGTTTTTGAATTCAAGGGCATCTACCACAGTCAATGGTGACCGACTATTTTTTGTAAAGTATGTTGCAAGTTTCTTCCTAGTTTTCATAATATTCAAGTTTGGTTGAGAATGAGGGTATAAAGCTAACATTTTCACATCATTCCCCCTAGTTATAGTCATACTGCTTATCCGACAGCTGATATAAGCATCAGCAGTCGCTAGCCAAGGCCTTCCTAATATTAAGGGATGTCCATATAGCTGGTTCCTAGGATTAATAATCAAGAAATCTGTCGGGTATTCCCAAGTTTCAACATAGACCATCACATCCTATAATGTTCCTTCTGGTCTAATGACTGATCGATCAGCTAGTTCTAGTAAGGTAGTTGTTGGTTCCGAGGCTATGATGCCAAGAATGTCGCAAGTTGTAGTTGTGAGAATATTAATGGCTGCCCCTAAGTAAACTAAAGCATTGGGAAAAGAACGACCATTTATCTGGACTGTGACAATGGGGTTTCTAGGATCCTCATATTTTACAGGAGTCTCTTTGCCTAGTAATAAATCAGACAAAGTCCCGACAACATGGACAGTAGGGGTTGTTTTTGTTTTCCTCACAGACTTCTTTATACACAATTCTTTAATAGTTTTGGAATATATTGGAATAGCTTGGATAGCTTGGAGGAGGGGATTTTTTATACAAATGTTCTTAAGTTCACCCAGAAGATCAAAGTCATGATATTCAATCGGGCGTGCTATCAGCAATCTTTCTAGGAATGGGGGGGAAGTGGTTATGATTTGTTCAGGATTTTTTTGTCTAACTATATCTTCCCCTTGTTTTGTTTATTGATCATATACAGTCAGAGGCTTATTTGTATGTGGCTCTTCTGGTTGCAAATATTTATCCTTATCTAGAGTGATTATGCGTCCAGATCTCACCTTAATCGCGTTACATTCTTTCAAATCATCTTCAGGTTCGAGACCCTCAATGATTTGTATTGACTGAACTGGTCCGTTATTTGGATTTTTGTTGGGTTGAGCTGGAAGTTGCAGTCGTATATTAGATTGAGGATTCTGTTGCAACGTATAAGGTGCTGGTAAAGTTTTTTGAGGTAGAGGAATTGTCCCCATAGGCTGGTTCGTAGATCTTTGCCAATTTGATTTCCAGTTTTGATTTTGTGAGGTGGAAAGGGACCATTGGGAGGAATAAGGATTATTCTTCCAGAATGGCGGTGGGTAAAGGGAATTTGACAAATTATTATTATTTGGATTTGACTGATTGGGACATGGTGGCATAAAAAATTCTTGAGGTGGAAAAAAAGGTGGCTGATTCTGCCATGCTGCCCCTGAATATTGTTGAGAAATATATTGTGAGGAAGGAAAGAATGAAGATGGATCGGTAGGCATACCTGTCTGACGCACTTTCCATTGACGACATTGGTTCAATAGATATAATGGTTCCACTTCTTCCTCCGCTTCCTTGAATACTGCTTTTAATCTTGGGAGTGATGGGAAACTTTCCGTGGCGTGCACTTTAGTGCATATGGCACATGTTCATATCGAATCTAGGGGGAATTCTTTATGATTGTGCTTATGTATGCAACGTGGGCAGAAAATAGCCAAATTCTATTTTTCTATAGATTTCTTTTGCTTAGCTTGCATGACATCCAATTGTGTCGCCAGGGTCCCCAGGATATCAGTATTGAAATCCTCCAACAGATTGCTGATTTCGCTTCCTGTAATGCTTCCTCCTGAGCCTTTTTTGTCTTTGAGGCTTGCATCGCATCCGACTGGTTTCAGCCTTGTACTGCCCCTGGAACACTTGATGCAAAAATATATAATATCATTATAGTTTTCTTGATATATGTCACCCTTACCCATTATATTTAGTGCCTCTACCCATTGGTCTTTCATACCTCTAATCATCGTGGTTTTTAGAACATTATCAAGAAGATTTTTGTAAGGAGATATTTCCAAATTATATTGAAAACACTCTACATATTCTTCCAGAGTCTCGCTAGGCTTAGCTACCGTTTGAAAATTTTCATCTTTTAATTCTCTAGTTCGGAAATAATCTTGGTATTTTTAAAGGAAATATGTTTTCATTTGGTCTCAATCATTGATGGTTCCTCCACCAAGTCCCATAAACCAATGCAGAGCTACTCCCTTCAGAGTAGAGGGGAATAGCTTTAGCTTTTGAGGGTCGGTAGTGTAATCATAACCCCTACATAAGACATCAAATTCGAGAAGGAATGCATCGATATCTTCTAAAGTTAGCCCATGAAAGGTGGGAATGTTCTGTTATGGAATAACCTTCATGGGGGCATTCATAGTTGTGTCAAAAATAGGGTATTGCAATGTATAAGTTTTGGGTTGTTGGTTATTAGCCATTTTCTCAAAAATATGCCAATATTCTTCAGGGATTTCTGGAGCTGGAGAGTTATCTCTAGGATGTCTGCAAGAGGATGGAATGGTTCTAACAACACTGCCTTTATCTATAATACTAGTTGTCCTCTGCTTAGTCACTACTTCAGGAGATATAGGTTCTGATAATTTAATTTGAAGATTTCCTGTCTCTCCTTCTCCTTCACGGAGGTTGCAAGAATTTCCCTCTTGTGAAGGGCAAGTTTGTAAATTTTCAGTATCTTGAAAACTCTGCTCAATTCCTTCAGTCTTACTATGAATCTCAGTGTTAGCTACATATGGTGATCCTGCAGCTTGAGGGAAGTCAATAGGACATCTGGCAGCAACAATTCAAGGTCTTACTAATGACTGAGACTCAACTTTTCTTAAGATTTCGTCAATAAAAGTTGATCGTTCAAGGGTCACCATTCCCTTAGGTTTTTCAGGTTTATAAGGAGGAATTTTGTCTTTTTCAGGTATTTCCCTCTTAGTCATTCATGCAGAAATACAAACATTCATTCCTACCTTAAATTCTTACGCAATTCTGCTAGAAAGTGGGTGGGTGAGCGAGAATTTTACTCGTTCTTTATGCAGGTTCTTACCTTCCATTTTTAATACCCAATTATCCCTCAGCAGAAAAAACATCAATCAGACATTACTCTTTACAGAGTGGAAACACGCTCCTCGAAAACGATACCAAAATTTTGGATGCTAACAGGTGTCTTTAAAAGGTCCTAATTTCCTCACATTAATTATCAACCAAGGTAAGTCCTTTTATCTCAAGTGTGTACACAATATGTGCAAGCAGTTCATACAAAGGGTAACAGTAAAACCAATCGTTTAATATAGATACAATCATAAATATTGAAGCTTAAAAGGAAGTGATTCATCTACACATTAGAACACAAAACTGTAATTCATTCCTATTTTAACTAATTCAAATGATAATCAACCGAGAGCATTGAAGCATTAACTGAGCTCTTTTAGCTGGATCTAAAAAATCGAACAAAAGGAAAGTAGTGGACATAACAGTCTATGCTTTAATTAATCAAAGCCAATTCTTTTAATGAGAAACTAATAAATTGGAAATGTGCACTCAAGGGAATAAATACAGAAATCTAAATTATCAAAAGTAATTCACTGTAAAGCAGAAAAGCATAATATACTTGTAGTAAATGGAAAATTATAGCACAAAGAACAACAGGGAGATTCACCAGAGACCGGGACCTTAGCCACCAGAGAACAATACTTAGTTACTCCAGAAAAATCGAATGAACAATAACACAAATTATATATTAATCATCACAGTTATTACAATACAATCTTGTCCTTCAGAACTATGCTCCATTCGTTATTAAATGATACATAAATGAAAGAGACATGATAAAATATGTGATACGATCTGATATACATTCTCCGCTTTCTCCTATGTCATCATGTCTGTCTTCGTATTCTTCTCGTTCCTTTATAGCTAAAGGAAAAGGTAAATGCGATCCCTCAAGATCAGGGGATCTTGAGGGATTCATAACAGATTGCTATCTTTGAATAGTTGGTCGTTCTCACTGATTCATCTTCTAATTTGACAGCCTTTAACACGCCTTCTTTTCCCTTGATTAGATCCTGTTGTTCCTTTTTGGGAACAACTATTTTTTTATCTATTATTTTCATCATAAAAGAAATGGGAATTAGTTTGGATAGTTAAAACATTTCAGGACTATTTCATTCATATTTTATCAAAATCCATTCATGATATTATTGTATTATGGCACAAAAATGGACGAAGAAGAGGAAAAAGGACAGTATTTGAGAGTAAATACATACCTATTGCAAGGCTCAACAGGGTTTTTCTACCACATGGTGACATTTGATTGGTCCACGTGGCAATGTACCATTAGCCAATATTGTACAGTCATTGCCTAGTTGTTTGCCACGTCACCTTGTCTAGTCAGCAGTCCACTTCACCATGAAAAGTCAACATCCACAACAACATGTATTCCACCTGGCACCTTCCAGTGCTTCCATGTGGCATTCCTTGGTGCTGCCACGTGGCACCCATACACCCCAATTCATTACTTTTCTAAAACTTCAAATGACAATAACTTTCTCATACAATGTATGTTTGACGCGATTCAAATGTAATTGGAAAGATATCAATGAAATATATGAGATGAGAGATTATTCATCAGAATTTGAGACAACAAAAGAATGAATAAATTTCCAACAAGACATGACAGGTAAACCAAGACACTAGTTTCGAAACAGGTAAAAATTGATTTGATTTTCTTTCGTGAATTTGTTTTATTAGTACTAATTATGAGTTTTTTGTGTAAATTTCAAAATCAGAGAGACAGATCACCTTTCTATTTTGATAATATTAAATTTCATTGCTTAAAAAGGACTAAGTTTTTGCAGCTTCCAAGAAGATAAACAGATGACCATAAGCAAACAGTATCTCTCAAAGACCACATTTCTTAAGAACATGATCAGGACAACATCAAAGATGAAATATCCAAAGCATGAGCACATTATTTTGGATAAAGAATGCTAAATCAAATCCATCACACTATTTGAAAACCTCTCAGATACTAGTATTACCATTGGATTACTACTTATTCAGTCAATAAATTTTTTATCTCATTTTCAATCACAATCATTTTACTGCCTTTCTTTCACTAACCTATAACCAAAAAATAAATCCATCCAACTCCCCTAAAAAATTGATTCATTTAATTTCCTTTTCATTTTTTCAAATAAACCTTGATCTACTGCAAAAATTTTCATTCATAGTCTTTCAAAATTATTGTTTTATGCTCGCGTTAGATGATGGAGGATTCATTAAGGCCTCCCTTCTAACTAGTCTTGGCCTATCGACATCAACACATTATCTAGGTTCAAGGCTAGAGTTCTATTTTAAGTACCTTGAGGCTTGTATGCCTTAATGACAATTTCTCTCGCTGAAAATGATGGGAATACAACAATGTCCCTTAATCGTTGGATATTTCAAGTGGCTCAACATCAACTCGTCTATTCATACTTTGCAAGATGTACTTAGGTACCTTGGCACTCATTGACATTAATGGTGAGTTTGACTCGCATTGGTTAGCAACATTAATTAATGGCCTATAATCTAATGACTTATCTTCATGCTCAACATCAAAAAATTTATTCGCGTGACTAGAATTTTACCATCGGGTTCGTAACGATTGAAGACTCCATCATTTCAAAAGTTTGCAGCAGGAATTAATTTGTAACAGTAACAATAAAGATCCAAATATTTTCATCAACAAAAACAGAACAAAGAAGCAGATCAAATTCCTTTGTTTACATACTCCACGATCCAACATCAGCAGCCACACTCTTCAGTAAACACAACTCATCCACATTGAAGGTAAGTGAAGGTATGTGGTTTTCTAATTTTTAGTCATGCAATTCCTTAAAATACTAAAATTATAATTTTCTAAAATTCCTCACCACCTCTATACTCCCTTTGTCATATTTTCATAAATTGAAAAACACCTTTAGTTGGGGGGAAGGGACACCAATTCATATTCACCTGTCATACAACATCACACATTTTCATTCCATTCCAACTTGCATATTCTTCTCAGTCAACTATTGTTTCCGTATGATTCCAAAATATTATATGATTTGCAAATTATGAATTCATTGGTAGTTATTATACGACTTGAAAAGAAAACTCTCAATGTTTTCATGTAATTTGATGCAACAAAAATAAAAGTATTGTTACACAAGAAAAAATGCTCAAACATTTTGGTTGTCACATAAGAACCAACCATAAAAAATATATGTTGCAATCAAATGTATTACACTTTGCAAAATTGAATATGATGACACAAAGTTTTAATAAAATAAATACAAGTCAAAAGATCATAAAGAAGCAAAGCATTTCAAGAATATAAACTTATGGACCAATGAATAAATGCAATAGTCACATGAGGACATGCAATCACTTCAGTTGGGGGGTATGTTGAGTCTCAAAATTATCTTCCATATTCATCCATATTTCCATCATTTCATAACCATTTAGCCTTCATTTCATAACTATGTAGTCTAAAACCCTACATCAAGTAACCATATTCATGATCATACGGGTTAGAATAATCATTTTCCAAAGTTATTTATTTTATGTATTTTTAAGTGAATTTATGATTAAAAACTTGGAAACTAACATGGTTTCATATATCTATATATGTGTTATGAGTTTTGAGACATGTGTAGGATTATTTGGAGGTTCTAGAAGGGTCTTACTTGGCCTCCCAAGCACAAATTCGAATTTCAACTCAAGAGGCGGACCATATTCCAAGGAGAAAGATCATGGAGATCTTGATGTGTCATGGGATTTGTATCTAGTATTTAGGGATAAGTTGAGACAAGTATGGATCTAGTAGATATTTAAGTGATTTAAATTTATTGAGAATATATCCCTAATTCATGTATAAAAAGGAGGAGCATCCATCAAAGGAAGCTCAAAAGTTGTCAATTATTCATTAGCATCATATTTATGATTGTTCATTCAACATGAGTAATATCATTTTTCCAAATCATGAGTTATGAGTGTTGTTTGATGCTTAAGATGTGACAGTTGTTCATGTGTGCTTATTGAGGAATGGAAGGATTCCCATAAACCACAATTCACATACATCTGTAACATAGTTTGATTTCTTTTATTTCCTTGCATGCAAGTGTGCTTTATTTTCTGCATGTATGATTTCATTTCCTATATTTGGTTTGATTGTCATTAAACTACTTGCTTACTAGCTATCTTAGTTTGATTGATTGACAACTAAATCACTAGTTGCTAGTTACTGCTTTATAGATTAGTTTACTTCTTTCGATATTATCATAGTTTTCTCCTAATAGTTTTGAACTTTAGTTCTCATTAAATTTATTTCTTACTAGTTCTCATAGTTTGCTTTCTTGATAACTAAATCAATAGTTGTTCTAGGTTTACCCTCTTTATAGATTATCATAGTTCACTTCTTAAGTTGTTCAAAGATTAGTTTATAATTTTTTTGAAAGGCCATGGCATTCATTCATTCCACCCTTAGAATCTAATTCATTTTTTTACATGTGATTTCTTTTGCAGTTCTCTTTAGTTATACTTGTAATATGAATTTCATTTCTTTCTTTCCATATTAAACAAACCTTCTAAGATAATTTCATTTGACTTCCCATATATTTTTGTTTGATTCTAAGTTGACAAAACCCTCGGGTTGACATATTAAAATGACAGGGATTTAACATACAATTAAATCACCCTACAACTACAAACAACGACCATTTTTCTTTGCCCTTAATTGACCAAGTCCTATATGGACCAACAGGAAAGAAATTGTTCTCCTTCCGAGATGGATTTACTAGATACAATCAAATTCAAATGAGCCCTGAAGACCAATATAAGAGCACATTTACATGTCCTTGGGGTACCTTTTCTGATAGATTCCTTCCATTCGGTATGTGAAATGTCCCTACTACTTTCCATATGGTAGTTATAAGTATCTTTGATTAAATTTTTCATGATTCTATTGAGATATACATGGATGATTTCAATCCTTATGGATCTGACTTCCACGAATCTCTCCCTAATCTATGGAAATTATTAAAGAAATGCATTGAAATTAATCTTTCATTGAGTCCCAAGAAATGTGAATTTTTGATGAATGTAGGGACTATCCTTGGTCATTCTATATCCAAGAATGGATACATGTTGATCCAAACAAAATAGCCATCATCAAAAGGTTCCCTGTCCCTAAAAAACAATATATGTAAGGATTTTCCTTGAATTAGTTGGGTATTATAGAAGGTTCATTAAATACTTCGATAAATTGGCTTCACCCTTGTTTGGATTATTGGCTAAAGATTCATATTTTTTCTAGTCAAGAAATTGTCAAGAAGCATTATAAGTATTGAAAGAAAATTTTACCACTACACCCATCCTTAGAGGTACCAAGTGGGCATTCCATTTTCACATACACACATATGCCTTCAGCAAAGTTGTAGGGGATTCCTTAGGACATGTGGAAGAAAAATTTCCTTATGTTGTCTCGTTCATCATTAACAACTTGTCTAGAGCCGCATTAAATTATATAGTCACTGAAAAGGAACTCTTGGCTATGGTACATTATTTGAACAAGTTTTGGCATTATACCATTGGTTATCAAACTTTAGTTCACACTAATCATGCAAACATCAAGTATTTAATGAATAAACCTGATGTCAATGCTAGGATAATTAGATGGTTATTATTATTGAAGCAATTTTATTTGAATATTATTTATAACCCAAGGAAAGAGAATGTGGTTGCAATTTTTTTGTCAATATTAACCTTTCCTCTAGAAAAGGAATAAATGGTGGATGCTCAACTTCTAGATGAACACATATTTTCCATATCAGAACCTTTCCCTTGGTTTTTTGATATAGCTAACTACGTATCTTCTTAGATGTTCCCTCGTAATTTATCCTCCAAGGAGTAAATAAATATTTTCAGGAATAATGCCCCATTCACCTAGATTGGGGGAAATATTTTCAGACTGGGGCATATGAGATCCTGAGAAGATGTGTGAGGGAAGAGGAGGTATTTTCAACCCTCTCACCATGCCATGATGGACCTTATGGGGTCCACCTTGTTTCTAAGAGGACAACCTTCAATCTTATACATGTAGGTTTCTACTGACACATGTTACATTAGGATGCAAGAAGGTACACCACTAGGTGTGATTAGTGCGAGAGGATGGGTAAGCCCACACTAAAGGATGAAATTCCTTTACAAAATCAAGTGAATCTAGAGACACTTAAGAAGTGGGACATGGATTTCAATGGAACTATTGATCCCCCATTAGGATAGAAGAAATATATCATTGTGTGCAATAATTACTTGAATAAATGGGCTGAAACAAAGGTAGGAAAGGAAACAACTAAGAAAAAAGTGGCTGAATTTATGAGGGAGAACATCTTCTACAATTTTTACTTTACAAGGGAGTTAGTCACTGATCAATGAGAAAAAATTATATAAAATATTATTAAATATCTCATGAAGCAACACCACATCAATCACATCACATTAACTTCCTATCACCGTCAAGAAAATGGGTAGGTGGAGGTCACAAACAAATCACTTGAGAGCATCCTAACCAAGGTTGTTATTAGTAGTAGAAAATATTGGGAAAACAGACTTGTGGAAGCCACTTGGGCCTACAACGCCACCTAGAATACCACCAATGGATTAACCCCATTTGAACTAGTCTATGGGAATAAGGCCCTATTTTTTATTGAATTTGAATGTAAAACCTTGAGGATGGAAACTTAGTTAGACTTGGATGTCACTATAGCACAATAAGAGAGGATTCTAAAACTCAATTTTCTAGATAAATTGATGCTACTATCCCTCCTACACATTGATTTAATCTAGCTGCAAAGGAAGATTTTGCATGAAAAACACATCAAAGCTGAGAATACTTTTCAAGAAGGATATTGGGCCCTATTGTATGATTCCAGATTAAAGGATTTCAAGGGAAAGTTAATGAAAATATGGATGGGTCCCTATCTAGTAGAAAAATTTCATGAGAGTTTCTCTATCCAGATTAGAATAATTGACGAGGAAGGGATTCCCTTAGTTGTCAATGGTTATAGATTGAATTTGTCTAAAATACCTTTATTCGAGGAATAATTTTTTAGTTCAATTAGTAGAGGATTGAATGTGATTGGGAGGCTCACAGTCCTCAATCAACACATCTTATAAAAACAAAAAAAATGTAAAAATAAATAAAGGGCTCAGGTGACAACCTCTATGAGGCACTGAAGGCCACTTCTAGGGTTGAAAACCTCTCTAACAGAGACCAAGAGTAAGAAAAAAAAGGAACAAAATATGAAAATATCCCTAGGTGAAAACCTCCTCTAAGGCACCTAGGGAGGCCATGCAAGTTCAAAACCTCTATAGAGGTAGCATGCATGTCTCAAAAAAGAGAGAGGAAAGAACACAACGAAGGAGCTCTTACACCAATGTTGCTAACATCTCTCTTTTGCAGGAATCTAGACAATCAATAGAACCATTCCTACATAACATATTCTATAGGTTCATCCCAACAATTTTCCAACCATCCCTTGCATTTTCACCCTCTTCACTCATCTCCCTACCTCCTTCCATCATCTAGCCATCAATAGAATCATTTTTTTTCCTCCTTTCTGAAGTGTTACATGATTGTCCTAAAATGCTACAGGAGCAACGTGGAATGCTACATAAGGAGACCAAAATTCTATAACAGGAAAATCTAACTGGAGGAAGGTATCAAAAGGTCATGTATTATTTATGGAAGGTTGAGAGAAGTCCCCCAACATCACTTTAATCGCCCTCTAGCTAGCCAAAATTCATCTTCAAATCCCACTTTTCCCTACATTAAAAAAAAAAAAAAACAAAAAAAAAATTCTTTCAATTTCTCCTCCACCTACACTACCTATTTATGATTTGAATCATTTCCTTATACCTCAGATGAATTTACATCAATTCCACATGCAATATAAGGTCTCAAAGAAGAATTAAGTGACTACTACATGAGAGAAATTCCTCGTGTAACAGCCTGTATAGTCACATCAAATCCCAGAATCAATTTTTTTCACCCACAAAGAAAAATATCCAGCAACCTTGAGCATAATGAAACCATTTCTTAAGTGATAAGGGGAACACCAGTAGATAATCCATCCACTCCACACTAGCAGATTGGGTAATGAGAAGAAACCTACACACACACACACACCAATTTTATTAGTTGTTGGTTCCCAGTGATTTGCAATATTGGAAAGAACAACTATGCAAGGAACCACATCAAACCGCTTCGGATTCCAAGGACCTAGCCTTCCTGGACTCATAGAGGGCTCTCTTTTTTTTTTTGATGAAAATTAAATATATTTATGCTTATGTTTTCTGTTTTTAGGCTAGTTATGGAGTTTTGGGGTTGTTTGTTTTTATTTGGTTGATAGATTGTTTGATTAATTCATTGATTATTTCAGTTGAATAGATAGACCATGAGAAACATTAATACATTGGGCTATGGAGTCATACTAGGATTTAATTTTACATCAACTCTGTAAGGGTTTTCATAGGGTAAGCTAACTATATCAAGTGGATCTTTTAAATTACATGAAATATGAAATGACAACAAGTTGTGAAATCAGTAAAACTAAAGGGAAATTAAGTATCCTTTAACGATACTTCAACAAGAAAAGCCTTTAAGATAACTATTTAAGAGGAACTAAAGAGCAGGGCAAACCATAAATTCCTTTAGCTAAAATTTACTAAGTAAACCTTAAGACAACAATCCAACAATCCTAGAGAGTAGAACACCCATGAATTCTCTAGCTATTACTTTCAAACAAAGAAAGCATTCAATATAAGAGTCAGTGAAACTAAAGAGCAGGACACCCCTAAATTCTTTAATCAAACTTCAAAAAAGGACTTTAAAGAAATAGTTTAATAAAAACAAAAGGAAAGGGAAACCATAAAATTCTTTGGCTAGACTCTACTAAGTAAACTTCAAGGAAACAAGCTACGTGGAACCAAAGAGTAGGACACCCCTGAATTCTTTAATCAAACCTTGTAGAAGAAAAAATTAAGATGAAAGAAGTAGACAAAATTAAGGGTCCAAGACAACATATCTTAATCTAAAATTTCTGTTCTTTTATCAAAGAAATGATGGACAATATGGAAAATAGAAGGGAAACATTGACGAAGGAGGATAACATCACCATTAACATAGCTCAAGAATCTTGTGAATGTGTTTTTATTACTAATGTCAAAAACAGTTACAATACTGCAATAGAATAATCTCTGCAACTCAAAGTCTAATCAAAATCCAGTGTAGCAATCAACCAAATAAACAACCAACCTACCAACAATAATAATGAAAAATACATGTCGTATTTATCTACAGATGAGGAGGTGATCCTATTCTAGGGTTTCAGGCTATAGTTATTACAGAGTAAATGTAATCTTGACCTTTGAGACCATGCAAGGCCTGAGGCAAAATATCTGTGACTGACTCACTGTAATAATAACCTCCTAATTTACAGTTGAGCTAACTTTTAGGATATTTTTGAATTTTATGGCTTTATCATTAACCTTTTACAATAACTGTTGATCTGCTTTAAAATATCTCTGACTTCTTCAATAACTGTGGTTGCTTTTATTGAAGTAAAATGAGGTTGTAGGTGGAAAAATGTGTTTTGAAGAAGTAATTTTTGAGTGGCCTTATCATTTTGGATTTGTTTTCTTCACTGATTTATCTCTAATTTGTCTCCTAAATTCTGCTTTCTATTTCCGATCTCTCTTAGAGTATTTCTCTTTAATATTTATGTGTTTTTCCTTTAACCCTGTCTTCTAATCATGTTTCTTGCCTTTAACCTTAGATTAAACCTTTAATATTTTTACCCTTTCACTGTCACGGTGAACTCTTACTACCCCTGTAGTGTTCGAATGATCATCAATGGTCATGATCCATTGATGATTCAGATTGATCTTGTAGTCTTGGTTCCTTAGATGAAACAAGTCATTCTGGGTCTTCACCCATAGGACATGTTTAAAACAATTCTTGGACCTTAGAAATGTTATTTATGCATTTTCGCCATGTATAATCACCTGCACACTAAAAACAATTGTTAATTAAACTTGTGTTTGTGGACAGAGTCCGGAAAATGGGGCTTTGTGGTTTTCAAGGAATGTTTATTTTCAGAAAATTGTAGAAAATCCATAATCATCTAGTGATATTGTGAATACATGAGACTAACATTAGTCAAAAAAATCCATTAAGATATGAGGAACTGCGCAGAAGAAAGCAATGGAAATCAACAACTTCAAGATCACCATATTATGAAAACCAACATGCAAGCATCTCCAGTGAGTTGACATCACAGGTAGGCTCGGGGATGACAACCCTCACCTCTTACCTATGCATATAATGATAAAATGTGTAATGGTTGAGAAAGGAAATTTTAATGGGATGGAGGTGGCATGTAAACTTGGACACCTTCGATTAGTAAAATAAAGTTCCTTCAGTCACACATGCAACGTGAAAAGTTAAAATCAAGTGAGTTGGAGATTATAATGAGTGAGGTGATAATCATGAAGAGTGGGGTGATGATTGCAATGAGTGGGGAAAATGGTTAGAAAATGGAAGTTCTTGCAAGAGCCATGTCACCAAAGCGCTCCGAGCCTTTACCATAAAAGGGAATAACTAGAACAAGGCTCGACTCCATTTGTATAATCACTCATTTCAAGAAAAAAATTAGAGAAGGATGAGTTAGTGCTATCATAGACTTCATAGGGTGCCACCGAGCTACTTTAAACAGTGTTTTTAGGTGCTACAGGAGGAGTTACAAGAGGCTTTGAACTACTATAGGAGGATTGAAAGGAAGCTATAGGAGAGTATTGAAGGGAGAAAGGGAGTCAAAATTATCCAAATTTTCCCTCAAGCCCCCATGCACATCACATGGTTATCTTGCAAATAGTAAATGGCTCTCTCCCTCTTCAATTTCCATAGGTCTACATGGAAAATTTTGTTTGAACTGAGTACCCTATAGATAAGAATTATGAAGTAGTTCCCTTTCGAAATTGTTATATGTAAAAGAAAGATATGGTCAAAGAAAAGTTTTTTTTGATAAAAAATTATTGGCATCCTTCTCCCCCTCTAATAAAAAGGAAAATTTGACATTGTCTCTACAAAACGAGAATACTCTAAGGCCAAAATTTGAAGCAAACCTAAGTATCCCCGAGAAGGAGAAGTAGGAGAAATGTGGGGAGGGTTCAACAAAAGAGAGCTCATATACACAAAGATAATTCATCAAAATCTACCTATGGTAAATATTTATAAACATCAATGGATGGGCTTCTTTGAATCGTTGAAGGGGTATTATGACGATATAACCCAAGAATTTTCCATGGCAATAAAACCTCAGGGAGAAGATAATTCCATCAATGTTATTAGAGAGCTTTAAATATCTCTAAATTTTGAACTCATAAGTAGAGTGAATACCTTACCCTTAGGAATTCGATGGAGCGGGGAGGAAAAAGAAGCGAGAGTCACAACCAGGAATCACTTCTTCATTTCGAAACAAAAGCATGTAGAAGATAAAAATGGAGTTAGAAGGGAGAGCCTACCTTATGCATGGGATGAAGTGCCCTATCAGTTCCTAGAATTCATATCTTGTGATGGGAGTTTGAGTGTTTTATATGCCTATAATTTTAGGCTTCTCCATGAGCTAAGATTCAAAGTAGAATTACGTATTCCACATAGGCTCAGTGTTCCTCATTTCCTCCTACAAACTATCATTGAAATGAGCCAATAAGTAATGGAAGGAAATAATCAACATATTTCACACCATAGCCTCATGAAGCTGATTGTTATAAATGCTATAAGTAACCTAAGGAACCCTGTGCTATGGAATGATTTTGTAGACAAGGATAGGGAAATTATCATTGAAACCCAAGACATCACACATGAGGAAACAACAACCTCTAGCATTGGGGGTAGGGAAGGAAACAAGGAAGAAGAAGAGGTAGTAGGAACAAAATAGAGTATAAATAGAGGAATAAGAAGCAAAAAATGAAGAGAGATATGGAGAAAAAAAAGGAACAAAGAAAGAGAACCATGAGGGGACCTCCAAGCCTCAAGGGACAAGAAAACGAGGACAACAAACAAGTCTATCTTTAGGGAACACATAAGAAGAAGTGGTTGCAACATTGGCCACATTAGGCACCCTTATCAAGCCTAAAAGAGGAAAAACAAGACAAGGCCCTATGCACTTAAAAAAATAATAGCACAAGGATAAGGAAAGGGAAGCCTCAACCTCCTACAAAGGTCCATATTACCATAATGGTGTTAGCAAACAATAAGGAAGAAGTGGGACCTAATGAGGGAAAAATTGAAGAAGTTAATTTTCTAAGGAAAAAACCAAGCAACATGTGCTACCTATGGCAAGGCCCACTACAAGGGAAGTAACCTTTAAGAGGCCCAAGATAAAATTTTCCATGATACAAGAACAAAAAGAGGAGCCAGAGGAAGAGACAAAGAAGCTACAAGAGAAACAAGGGCTGCTACAAGAGAAACATGGGATGCTACAGGAGTAACAGGAGGTGCTACAAGAAGGGGAAGCGACCGTCAAAGAATATGAAAGAGGCCTCCAAGAGCTCCAAGAGCCCAATCCACAGGGCAACCTAGAATCCTACTACAAATTTAGTAAGGGAGGTATGATTAAACCTAAGAAATTTGCGGTCCCGCTCCTTTTTTATTTGGAGAGAGAGAGAGACATAAAACATAGATGTATGAAAATTTAAAAATATAGAAATGTAGAATAGGTGGGATTCATGGAGAATAAATTCACTAAAATTGGAACGAAATTAAGTGACTTGACACTAAGGGAGTCAATTATGGGGGAGTCGTTACAGGCATAAAACACAAGGTTAAGAGAGCAACAACAAGAAAAAGAGACACAACTTTCCACATGGAAATATTATCTATGAAAGGCCTATAGTGCACCCAACCATTCAAATCCTATGCTATTTTTCTCAAGGATAAGTGGTCATAATTCCAAATAAAGACACTAGCAAAACAAGGGTCTTTTCCTTTCCAATACTACAGGAAACTAGTTGAATTTTAAAAAGGATAAAATATTGAGGATAGAGCCAAATTTCCTGAGTTTTACATGCACATTATATCCTCACATACATGAATTTATAGGACCCCAACTCTCAAGGTTGGGAGACATGCAACTGATGGAATTAGCCTCCTAGTTGACCCCTGAAGAGATTGTAACAACCCTCGTGAAAATTCCATGTAATAAAGTTAAAATAAAAAGCACAGTTGATGGGACACGTATTCCAAGCTAAATTTTGGTCAAAACATTATAGTGGGGGCATCACATGGTTTTTTATGGCTAAGGAAATTAGCAAAGACTATGGCTAAGAAATTAAAGAGGAAAAAAATATTTTTGGCACATTTATTCATGAAAATAATGGAAATTAGGAGAAATGGGACGTAAAATGTCACAAGTTTCATGTGAGGAGGAAAATGAAGAAAATAGAGGCCTCTTCCATAAAAATGCTTCTAAGGATTAGTTAGTACCTTTTGTCAGTGCATTTTTGGAGATCTCTCATTATTCTCTCTCTATCTCTCTCTCTCATACTCTTGGATACTTAGATTTTTCTTGGAGCACTCTTGGAGAGTGAAGATACTCGGTGATGTGAAGTGAAGCAAGAAGGAAAATGAAGAGCAGGAAAGCATAGGTGGACATCGGGATCAACAACTACAACACGATTTTATTGTAGGTACCTAGTTGCATGTATGTTTTCCTCACTAGTTGTGGCGTGCATGGGTATGCATGTGGATTTTCCTAGCCTTTCCATTTCCTAGACAACCATGGTATTGTGGGTTTATTTCCATTGATTTTTTTCTAGTTGGTTCTCATGATTCCTATTTTCTCTGGGTTGAGTTATTATTTCCTAGAAGCCTTGGTTATAAAAATTCTCTAGAAGCATGAGAAACAAATGTGGGTCGATTTCTAGTCCTAGAACCCTTGGTTGGACAAACGCTCTGGAAGCTCGAGGTGGGTTGAGTTACTATTCCCGGATGCCCTAGTTGGACAAATGCTTTGGAAGCTGTTGAGGAGGTAAATCCCCTCTGCGGACAGAGGCGATCCCTACTAGCCCAGCAGGGGTCTAGCAACAAACAAACAATGCTATGACGCAAGCTCCTAGTTACGAAATGAAAGACTTGGGACAAGAGCCTACCTGGATTCCAACGCTAGATCTGAAGAAGAAGATGCCCCCGTCCTTCAGCCCTGGCAGATCACAATCCTTCCACGATCTCCGTGGACGAACACCTGCACACAGAAGAGACGAACAGATACATGCATAGGAACCAGCATACGTAACTAAATATCGGTCAGAAAAGATATTACTCGCATTAACATGATTGCAAAAGGAGTGGAACCATAATCATAGTCATCTATTAAAGTGATAAACGAATAGAAGTTACAACCGAGTTCTGACGTCGCAGCCTCTTTCGTACGGGTCTCCGGTTGTCCACGTCTCGCAAAGCTCGCCAAGGAAAGGGAAACCTCTCCAGAGTCTCGTAACAAAGATCTCCTTGCTTAATGGGCCTTAAGGGAAAGAAGGGATTCTTTACAGCACAAAGGCACTTGGGAAATAGGGAGATGCAAAGCTTCAACACTTCAAGACTAGCTTGCCATGGATCTGAGCAAGCTTTTATAGATGGGGAAGGAGGGAGTTGGGATCCCTATTATTATGGGATTGGCCCTATCAACAAGGAAGGTTCCATAGAAGGTGGCAAAACTACTTCCCTTCCATAGAACTCCCGTGGCCAAACCTCCCAACTCAAGATAGGCAGTGGTTGTGAGTTTGTTTGAACTCAACTTCCGCCATCCATATATAAAAAACAGTCCCTAAAATGGGTGGCGCGATTACTGCTCTATGACAGAGCGCCAAGTGGCGCGACCTCTTTACAGGATTTCCCTGAGTGGCGCGAGTACTGAACTGTCTACCCGCGCCAATGCAAAAAGAGCTTTTTTTCATGGATTTTGCAAGGAGATGTCTCAAGGGGAAATGAAGCTCATACTCAGAGGGATGCAATGATGATGTTTTCAGTGCATGACAGTGTTCACAGGTCACATTATGGGTCCTCCATTGTGCGGGACGGGGAATGGTAGGGACGGTGACAAATTACTGTGTAACAGAAGCCCTGTAACAATTGGGGTTGAGTTACTAATCCTGTAAGTCCTAGTTGGAACAAGCACTCTACAAACATGGAAAAAATTGGATATAGATCAATTCATGATGGTTAATTATTTCCAACCGTGAGGTGTAATCATTGGTTTGGGGTTGAGAAGTTTTGGTCTTTGGAGCCCTGGTTTGTTGTTTATTGTCATGTTTGATAAAGTCCCACATTCGTCCTTGGAATATGGCACGGGGGTGATTGGCTGAAGGGAGTTTTGGCTTAGCCAATATGTGGTTGGGTGGAATGTGGAAGTCCCATATCAGGTTGGTTTTTACATCCAATAATGAAGAGCTCATTCATATTGTATTCGGTATGCAAAAGTATTGGTTTATGTATGGAATTATTTGTTGGTATATCCATTTTATTTCTATTGTTATTATGCGGGTTATAATCATGTATTTTATCAATGATGACATATGGATCTATCTATTTTTTTACCTATAAATAAATGCACAATGTATCTATGGTAAAATGGACTATATTATAGCTTATGATGCAGGGGAGCAATGCTTCTTAGCTATTCTCATATTTGTAAGAGACCCCCATGTTTAAATATGTTGTTTATACATGTAGATGTAATGTTTGTGACATGTCTGACAAAATTCATTTCATCGATAGGAGAGTCTAGATGAGTTCCTAATGATGCGATTTCTTTCTTACCTTTGTTTTATGTTAGATATAAGACTTTTGTGATCCATAATGTGGAAAAAAGAAATTTCGGATTAATCACATCATTAGGATTAGGTCGGCGTTTCGGACCAGCTAATGTGTTTCATCCTCAAGACAAGGTGGAGATACTAATCGATCTCAATGAATAAATAAATAGTGGAGATGCATCATTACCTAGAAATAGCCGTTGAGAACTAGCTGTTAAGAACTAGTCGTTAGAAAGTTTGTTAGTTAGTTAAAAGTAAATTAATTAATTAAAACAAAATAAAATTTTTATTTATTTCAATAATTTTTTTATTAATTGAAAAAATTTAAAAATAAAATAAATTTGTCTAATTAATAAAATAATTATTTAGATAAATAAAATAAATCAATAAAATGATTAAATATACAACTAAAAATAAAAACATAGAAACCCTATGTTTTATTTTTTTTTTAATTTTTTTTTAGTTGTATATTTAATTATTTTATTGATTTATTTTATTTATCTAAACAATTATTTTATTTAGTCAATTTTATTTTATTTTTAATTTTTTCAATTAATAAAAAATTTATTTTATTTTAATTAATTAATTTACTTTTAACTAACTAACTAAATTTCTAACGGCTACTTCTTAAGACCTAGTCTTAATGGCTAGTTCTTAACAACTAGTTCTCAATGGCTATTTTTGGATAATGATGCATCTCCACTATTTATTTATTCATTGAGATCGATTAGTCTCTCCACCTTGTCCTACGGATGAACCACAATAGCTGGTTCAAAATGTCGACCTAATCCTAATGATGTGATTAATCCGAAAGTTCTTTTATCTACCTTTGTTTTAATTTTGTTCAACCTCCCCTATAGTTTCATGAAGTTCTGGGCAGTGACCTGGGCTCTGGGGCTAAAAAGGTGGCACGAAACCCGGAGTTGCAGGCAAAAAACTGACCTTTTAGGGACCTGGCCATGACCTTTCCAAGCATTAGGGGAATTTTGACGTCTAAAATGGGCCTCCTAAGGAAATTATAAAATAATAGTGGAAATAATAAAATAATATTTGATTACATCATCAAATTTTAGAGGGAAAAAATAAAAAACTACTTTTTCAACTTATCTCCCTATGGGTTTACTCAAATTTCGAGTGGGAACTCTCCTTGGATGCATAATTTTATTCCTCGTCCAAGGAGTTCCCATGTTGCATACATCTGATGGACCTTTCTACATGGAAAATTAGAAATACATGAAAAACGTGATTGCAATCACATTTTGTCATGTATTTCTCATTTTTCGTGTAGCAAGGTCCATCGAAAGTATGCAACATGGGTACTCCATGGATGAGGAGTTCAATTTTGCATCAAACGATTAATATCGCTTGAAATTTTTGTCAAACCATAGGGGGATAAGTTGAAAATGTAAGTTGAAAAAGTAGTTTTATTATTTTATTATTTTTTAATCTTTTTAAGTTTTTACCCAAAAAATGGTGAATCATCCCCCATGGTTGACATCATCATCTTGAATCCTATTGGTTCTTATAACGTTTATTTTGGTTATACATTTTTCTTAGGAGGCCCATTTTGTACCTAAAAATTTCTCTAATGGCATGCCTGTGGCTATAGGTTGCTAGCCGCTACCTTCTCCTTGCGTGCCCATGGTGAAGGCTTAAATTGGTCGAAAATCAGTCCCCCTTCAAGGTTCAAGGGTATGGGAGGTTGGGTCACCTCCAGGAGGTGTTTCTAATGCAATGTAAGGTCTGTATGTTAGGTTTTTATTGGTTCCACTTCCTTAAGGTCATATAAGATGTTGAATCTCATATTAGTAGCCTCTCATCGCATGTTTACCCCGGTTGGTCGGTTACTTGGGTATATGTTGGAATAGGGTGTTACAGAGTGGTATCTGAGCATGGTCCAACTCTCAGGCTAGACGATTAGTGTGTTGATCATGCGTTACGGTGATTTCTTATGTGTTTTCATACCTATGGTGTATGTGGTTGTGCATCTGTGTTGTGTTGGCCATGGTGGCGGTGGTGTCGCCATGGGAGGATTGGTGGTGTTGCTGTCAACATGTGGTCGTGTGTGTATGAATAATTGTATGTTGTTCATGTGTGTGTATTGCACATGCACATTATGTTACATATTGTTACATTTTGTGTTAGCCCCCTATAAATTTTTGACAAGCAAACAGGGGGCTAAAATGTTTTTGAGCCTTAAAGGAATGCATTTCCCTTGAAAACAAATCATCCTTGAAGCCTCTTTGTGCCTTTTGTCCTTTGATAAAATCCCCTATGCTGATTCCCATTATAAAGCCTCTCTAATTGCAAAAAAATTGTGCTCCAAAAGGCCTACATTTATCCCTTGTATCCCTGCAAAATGTCCCTTTTCAACCCTTTTTCCCCTTTGTTAAAATTCCCCTTTTTTACCTTCTAGATCCCTCCCCTAGTCATCCTAAACCATCCTAAAAGCCCCTTTAAATCTTACAGATACCCCTCGTTGGTTTATTTCCCCTCTTTTCCTCTATCGTTACCCTTCTCTGGCCTTGAATTTCATTAAAAATGGGCCAATTAACCATTTTCTTCATGTATGTGGGTTGAGCACCTTTTGGCCCTAGCCCCAGAACCATTTCCCCCACATGACCCAGCACCAAGACCAGGCGCCAAGGTGGAAGGTGCTTATTGCAAATATATCGGGAGCATTTTGAGCTGTCGATCTGTATACATCGGATGGTCGTCACAATCCCCACAACGTCCACCATTCAACCCTTGCACCGCCTCGGGTGCATTATTAGCCGTCGATATGTTTAGATCAGATGGTCTTCGTAGATCAACACCGCATCATGGCCCACCCTGTTCATTACTCCGATAGCACCACACTCGTCCGTTAGCCCGCAGATCAACGGTCAGAAGTTCACCCGCCTCAGTGGTCCCCACACCGCGCACTGTTCGAAAACTGTCGGTTTCTATCGCACCGCCGTTGGAGGGTGGGCATTATTTTTTATTTCGGAGCGATTCCACTCATCGCATGACGCATGGCTTCATGCACTATTCATAAATCGCCCTCCATTGAGCATTATTGTTCGCCAGCAGATCTGGTGCGATATCATTGTACACCGTTCGATCTGGGGCGGGCCATCCGATGGTTGTCGCACCGTGAAGTTGCGCGGGAGTTAACCAAGGCAATTCGTACCCCCCGCCCATCATCTGTTTCCCTCCAATACATTTTCCACCGTCGATCTTCTCCCGAGATCGGACGGTCCAGATTCAATCACGCTTCGCTACGATTTCCACTGTCTATCTCCTCCTGAGATCGGATGGTCCAGTTTTGATTGCATGCCCCGCCGTTGACCTGGTCCTGCCACGTCACCGTTTCCACGTGTTTTCATCACTGTTTTCATCCGTCCCCTTTATAATTCGTTCAAAGGTCAAATTTCAATCATTTGTTTTAAAATTTGCCGCAGTCCGCCAGCTTTCACCAGACCATCCCCCATGGTTTCACTGCATTTTCGCCATCACCCTACACTATTCCACCTTTTCACTAGTCTGCACGGCCAATTTCATCGTCCCCATTGCATCCACCCTCCCCGTGCATGTTTTCTTAACGTGTTTTCATGTTTTGCAGGGTTTTAGGTGGTGAAAACTTCCTCTGTTCACAGTCACTGTCACGGTGGCGAAGAATGCAGGGAAGAGCATGCACAGAGATCGTGTTTATGAAGAAAATCCTGGGAAGGAGCCATGACAGGATGTACATTCAATAGAACAGGTTCAAACTCTGTAAAAACCTCTCCAATGCCATTAAAGCACATATTTCGCAGATAGTGACAATCATGAAGCGGCAAGGAGTATCAGTGAGGGATTTAAGGGTCTTATCCACATTGTTAAAAATATTAAGCCTTAATCCAGTGTTTAAAGGGGAAAGTATACCAGTTTGAAGACTGCGTGAATAATACAGAAGGCCTGAAGAGGCCCAACGCACAGAAAACAATATATCATTGTTTCACATCAGCAGAAGTTTCCTCCTGAGAAAGGACATAGTATCCATACTGCTTTCATTCTATGCGTGTTCCTGCGAAGATTTCCACCTTTATAGAAGTCCTATGCCATCAGAAGCATTTTTTACACAGTATGGCAGACCTGAGTCATTGATTTGTTTTGTTCAGTTCACCAGAATGTTGCAGCGAGTACATCCAAGACATACATTGAGTAAATTGCAGCCTGACGAAGATTACTCTTTCTTCCAAAGAGTACTGGAGATAAGTGCCCCGAATTTAAAACAGAACGAGACCTCGACCCTCTTCCTCTTCTGAGTTTTAATGCTTCATTTAGTTTTCAATCTACCTTCTCTACTCCACTCAACTATATGAATCCCCGAGAACATATTGTAAAGGGCTGGTTATTGTTGTTCGGTTGTTGCTGTTAGAGGGATTCATTCTGACTGTTAGAAAAGTCTTCGGAGGGAATAGAAGAGTAGTTTGTAATGTAGTAGGCTTGGAGGAGAAGTCTATATTGTATTCAGACATTGAGCTCAGTGTATGTGATTGGTTTTGCATTAATTAATCGAGCAAATTTCACAGGATCCTGGTCTATTAATATGGGTGATGTTTTTCTTATCACATTGTTTATTTACATTACATGCTGTTCTTTTCTTCTGGCTCGCATCAGAAATATGGCATAGGATTTACCCTTGTTAGGTACCCTGTGTCTCTTCTCTCCCTACCTTTAATGTTTTCTGCTGATTGTGAATCTAAGAGTAAATTCAGCTAATTTAACCAGTGTAGTAGTTCCTTATGTTGCTAGCTGATGTATGAATTAATGAAATTTGTCTTTAGTTGTTATTGTTGGGTTTAAGTTGGAAGATTTGGGAAACTGGGGATTAGAGTTATCCCTATCCACTAGGGTCCTTGTGCAACCAGCTGTCCTTTCTAAGATCTCTGGCTGGTGTCAAAGCATTGAAGGTTCAAAGTCCTCCTCTGATCTATAGACCCTGGCCCTGTTAAACTTATCTCTGTTTTCCCTTGGAGCATGCTAAAGCTGACCTGGAGTTAAATGACCTCTGGTCTGATCTATAAGCTACCCCTTTGTCCCTCCATTGAAAGTTGCCTTTGAGTATGTCCAAGCAGGTCTGGAGTTAAATGACCTCTGACCTGATCTATAGACAGAAATTGGGTGTCTTTCCTTCTTTCACTTTCAATCCTTAATGTTCCATTCCATCATCTATCTAAAAATATCCTTTAGTGTAGATGACTTGCCCTCTAAAAGCCTTGGCTAGTGGTTTGCAAGTAATTCCCTTTCATGACTCCATAGCCCAATGGATGGCACTTTCTTGACCTATCCTCTTTTTCCAAAAAATCCTGCTGCTTTGTTCCTTTCCTTCCATTACCTTCTCAGTATATAATCTTTTGACCAACCCAACAACCAACCAACCAAATAATTTAAAACCCCCCTTTGTGCTTCATACCTATCCTAACATCTCATTTTTAGTTTCAAAGATATATCATTCTTTGTTTCATGGAGAGATCCCTCTCCGGATCCAGGAGGGCTATATCCTAGGATCCCAAAGTGGTTATGATGTTGTCTTATCTTTTGGTATTGCAAAATCTACCAAAACATAGGAACCCCAACATAATGGCGACTCCGCTGGGGAAGAGACCAATCAGCCTGATTTGGTAAATCACTGTGGTGGACAGTAAAATCTTAAATCTTCCACCTGGCGACTCCACAGTTCCTAAAGGAATAAAAGACTCCACTGGGAGACCAGTCACATTACAACATAATCCCCACCAATGGAAGACTCTGAGTTAAGTCCTCTTGAATATTTTCGTTATGGAATATCAGATATACTGGCTAAACTCATAAGCAAATACCTTCTAGAGGTTTTCTGTTCCAGCTCAAGATTCAATAATCAACCTGAGCTGAAGAAAGTTTTTCTAGAAGTGCTGGTGGAAAGGTATGAAGCTGAGATTGAACTCCTAAACTCACAAGATAAATCATACCAGTTCAGAGACCCCAGAGCATTTTTGGAAAGTCTCCCTCCCCCTAAGAGGGAAGAGATTCCACTGCCTGTTGAAGTACAAGAAGAAGTTGATCAGGATTTCAATAGCCACTTTGAAGATGCAGTGGAGGATGTAGTAATCAAAGCTGCCCAGGATAAAGAAAACCTACCAATCATGGAAGGCCTAAAAGAATAACTTGTACATCATGTGTTCATTGATCCTATGGCAGAATATATGGAGGCCCTGATTTTCTCAAATACTCCAAAATTGATCTTTAGCACCGGCCAGATTCATTAGGAGTGGTCGCTACTGATGGTGACCTTAGTTTTGAAGAAATACATGCAGAGCACCCTGTGGTTATCTCTGGCAGGCAGTCAATTCTCATATACTTTTTTTCTACTACTTGACTGGCTGCATTGGCATTATTGTATCACCTAGAACATTAGAGATTTCCAAGTAGAGTAGGGTAGCTAGGAATGATCAATAAAGCTCAGTGTGTGAGCATGTAATTAGTTGTTTTTAATTTCTGCAAAGTCCAACAAGCCAGACAGTCTAATCCTGGCTTGAATGTTTTTCAATTTATGTCTTAGAATGTTGAGAAGAAATCTGCTAGATAGTTTAATCCTAGCAGATAGTAGTTTAGGTAGAGAAACTATGAGGCCAACAGTCTAATCTAGTCTCAGGGAGTAATAAGGGTAGAAATAGAATAGGTTTATTTTCTTCTTTGTAAAAAATAAATGATGTAAAGGGTCTGCTAGCCCAAATGCACCCTGGAAGAAAAAATGCTAGGATTGTAGGATCGGTAGGTAGTTGTTTGGGAGAATTTTTCTGTTGATATGATGTCTTCATGGTTTGTGGAAGCTGATCTAAGAAAGAAAAGAATGATTCAAGTACCAAGCATCTTGCCTACACCAAAGATCATTTATGAATTCTTGGCTCCTTCAAGAAGAAGCCATCCCCATGTGGAGCCACTGTTAGGCCCCTATAAATTTTTGACAAGCAAACAGGGGGCTAAAATGTTTTTGAGCCTTCAAGGAATGCATTTACCCTGAAAACACATCATCCTTGAAGCCTCTTTGTGCATTTTTTCCTTTGATCAAATCCCCTCTTCTGATTCCCATTATAAAGCCTCTCTAATTGAAAAAACAATGTGCTCCAAAAGGCCTACATTTATCCCTTGTATCCCTGCAAAATGTCCTTTTTCAACCCTTTTTCCCCTTTGTTAAAATTCCCCTTTTTTACCCTCTAGATCCCTCCCCTAGTCCTCCCAAACCATCCTAAAATCCCATTTAAATCCTACACATACCCCTCGTTGGTTTATTTCCCCTCTTTTCCTCTATCGTTACCCTTCCCTGGCCTTGAATTTCATTAAAAATGGGCCAATTAACCATTTTCTTCATCTATGTGGGTTTAGCACCTTTCGGCCCTAGCCCCATAACCGTTTCCCCCCGCCAAGACCAGGCACCAAGGTGGAAGGCGCTTATCGCAAATATATCGGGAGAATTTTGAACCATCGATCTGTATAGATCGGACGGTCGTTGCAATCCCCACAGCATCCACCGTTCAACCCTTGCACCGCCTCGGGTGCATTATTAGCCATCGATCTGTTTAGATCGGATGGTCTTTGCAGATCAACGCTGCACCGTGGCCCACCCTGTTCACTACTCTGATCGCACCACAGCATTCCGTTAGCTTGTAGATCAACGGTCAGAAGTTCACCTGCCTCGGTGGTCCCCGCGTCGCGCACTGTTCAAAAACCGTCAGTTTCTATCGCACCGCCGTTGGAGGGTGGGAAATATTTTTTATTCCAGAGCGATTCCACTCATCACATGACGCATGGCTCCGCGCACTATTCATAAACCGCCCTCCATCACGCATTATCGTTCGGCAGCAGATCCGGCGCGATATCATTGTACATCGTCCGATCTGGGGCGAGCCATCTGACGGTTGGCGCACCGTGAAGTTGCGTGGGAGTTAACCAAGGAAATCCATACCCTCGGCCCACCATCCATCACCCTCTGATATGTTTTCCACCATGGATCTCCTCCCGAGATCGGACAATCCAAATTCAATCACCCTCCACTACATTTTCCACTGTCGATCTCCTCCTGAGATCGGACAGTCTAGTTTTGATTGCATGCCTTACTGTTGACCCAGTCCCGCCACGTCACCCTTTCCATGTTTTTTCATCACTGTTTTTGTCCATCCCCTTTATAATTCATTCAATGGTCAAATTTCAATCATTTGCGTTTAAAATTTGCCGCAGTCCGCCAGCTTTCACCAGACCATCCCCCATGGTTTCACTGCGTTTTCTCTGTCACCCTACACTACTCCACCTTTTCACCGTTCTGCATGGCCAATTTCGTCATCCCTGCTGCATCCACCCTCCCCGTGCATGTTTTCTTAACGTGTTTTCGTGTTTTGCAGGGTTTCAGGTGGTGAAAACTTCCTCTGTTCACAGTCACTGTCACGATGGCGAAGAATGCAGGGAAGAGCATGCACAAAGATCGTATTTATGAAGAAAATATTGGGAAGGAGCCATGACAAGATGTGCATTCAAAAGAATAGGGTCAAACTCTGTAAAAACCTCTCCAGTGCCATTAAAGCACAGATTTCATAGATAGTGACAATCATGAAGCAGCAAGGAGTATCAGTGAGGGATTTAAGGGTCTTATCCACATTGTTAAAAGTATTAAGCCTTAATCCAGTGTTTAAAGGGAAAATTATACTAGTTTGAAGATTGCATGATTAATACAGAAGGCCTAAAGAGGCACAATGCACAGAAAAAAATATATCAGTGTTTCACATCAGCAGAAGTTTCCTCCCGAGAAAGGACACAGTATCCATACTGTTTTCATTCTATGCCGTGTTCCTAAGAATATTTCTACCCTGAAAAAAGTCCTATGCCATCAGAAGCATTTGTTACACAGTATGGAAGACCTGATTCATTGATTTGTTTTGTTCAGTTCACCAGAATTTTGCAACGAGTACATCAGAGACATACATTGAGTAAATTGCAACCTGACGAAGATTACTCTTTCTTCCAAAGAGTACTAGAGATAAGTTGTTGGGGCCCTTGTTTTGAAAAACCTTGTTTTGAACGTTTTGAATTTGAAATAACGGCCAGATTTTGGGGTTACGGAACGAGGGCACATGGCAGCCGCAACCAAGTCGCAACCACACCAAACAGTAGAGCTACCAAGGTTGCGAAGGAACAGGCACATAGTGAAGGAAACTAGATGCATAAGTACAGATAAGGAGAAGATACTACAAAATAATGCAAGAGGAACACACAGATAATCAGAGAAAAGCCAGAAGCAGCTGAAGAAGGACATAAGAAGAACTAACAGTCGTGACAGCGGGTGAATAAATAGTCGTCACCCGGGAGAAGAGAAGAGGGGAGGAGAGAAGAGAAGAGAAGACAGAGCGACCGAAGGAGAGAAACCGCATGCTGCAGCAGGAACCCAGATTATGGATGAGGTCTCTATAGTTCCTGGGGTTCTATTGATGTACATTTCTGTTCCGCAAGGCATAGGTATCAGATTTGTAAGCCCATTGCAAAGATATGTAACTGTGGATTTGGCCAAGAGCTTAATATAATTGCAGTTTGCTGTCTATCGTGTGATTCACATGCATGTGTGTTGGTTGAGATGCTTTAAAATTTTATTTGCTTAATATTTGTATGCTCTTTGAATGCTGTTGCATCTGTGATTCTATTTATGCAATCTAATCACTGATGAGAATAAGTTGCGGATTTGTTCCTTGCCACTGGTCTATTCCCCTCCTGCATGTTGTCACGGTACACCTCAGGTGAGACTCTCTACTCTCCAGAGTAGGGTGATAATGTCGGCGTGATCCTAGAATACAACGGATTCCTTTGTTGGCCACAACTCCTGAACCTGGGTCTTACCCGTGAGACCTGATCACTCGCCAACAATGGTTCTGTTGCCGGGACCCGCATGATATGAGGGGATCTAGATCATGGTATCGCGGATCTTCGAAGGGGAGATACGGCGATGGTGGGATAATCACTTAGACAATTTCATTGCTCAGCAAGCGGAGTTGACTAAGAAAGGGGAGGCAGCGATCAAGGAACTCATCCTCTTCTCAGATTTAGCCGGTGATACGTACGAAATTTTATGGGGAAAGCTCCCTACCGACCTTTACAATTGGTTGTGGAGGTTACAGACGAAGGTACCTCGAGATGGCTTGTAGAATATAAACCGCAGGTGGGCGCATGGAGATCTGGTGGCTCTGCATCGGTTGAACACCGATTTGACCCGCGCAGTGGATTTTTGGGTGGAGACCACGTTAGAAGGATACATTGTGGAGTTTGCTGCTGAGTGCTATCAATCCTTCTCGAAGGCCGAGGCTATCTTCCGCTCCGGGATAAGAGGGAAGCTGCTTAAGGATATTTCGCTGTGGATTAAAACTCTGATAGTGGATGAAGGGTTGATAGAATTCCACAAGATGAGTATAGAAGCGTAAACCACCGGTGCTGGGGGAAGGGTTGAAGGGACCGATGCTACGTAGAATGTGACGCGGGGAGTAGGGAATGGATGCTGAGGCCGCAAGGACGTTGAGGGAGCGACGTGCACATTAGCGGGCATAGATTGTCGATAAGTGGCGAAGAAGGGTGATGCGAGATTTGAAAAGACAAGAGATCGAGAAGAAGAATCAGAAGGAGGTGCCTCAGAGGGTAGGAATTATGGACGTGGATGCCCAGGGAGGGGAAGGGACCACTGTGGGAGTGCGATGGGTGCATGGGAGCCCAGCTAAGCGAGCAAGGGAGACGGTGACTGAAGAAGATGATGAAGGTATGCAGCCCGAGGAAAGTTCCGATGGTGAATGGTACGTTGTGATGCAGCAGTTGTTTCAAGAGCTGACAACATTCAATTCTCCAGGCTGCCATACTCCCCCCAATTTGCATGGCCAGGATCCCTACCTTCCCCTGGTACTTTATCAACCTTTGAGTAATATTTTCGTTAAATTCCAAGCATTGAGTCAATTGCACAGTAGTTCAGCGTCGATGGCGACACCCGTTAGTAACAGCATCACTATTAGTATTGCATTCCCGAGTGGAAAAATCACGCAACCAGGACCCAGAGGATTTATCCTGGTCAACCTGCCGCAAGTGAACATGGTTGGGTCTTTTACTTAGTATCCCGAGTTCTCGGGCCGGGGTAATGATGATTTAGAGCAACACTGGTATCTGTGTCAAGCCATTTGGAGGGCTCGGAAGACGCCAGATGCAGGGAAACTAATAGAGTTCCAAACCACACTCAGAGAGAGGGCTCTGCGATGGTTCATCAAGTGGTCTGAGGCCCACCCGAACCCCATCATTGCGGATGTGAAGCAGGATTTTTTCTGAGAATTTAAGCTTCCCCAGACGGACCAACAGGGTCTGTTCGAGCTCTGGGAAATTAAACAAAAGGAAGGAGAAACCGCATGGGAGCTAATGCGGCGATTCAAGGACGCGATCGGGAAAATCAGTTACCCGATCGATTAGAACCATCAGAGGGACTAGTTCATCAAGGCTTTGCTTCCCTTGACGTGAAAGCCCCTCACCCAACAGAAGATTGACAATCTGCAGAATGCTTTGGAGCAGGCCATGAAGATCGAGGCCATGGCGGGCTACCCTCAGGAATATCGGGGAGGGCCGGCCCTACAGGATCCCTCCTTGGTGGGATTGCAGCATCATATAGCTAGCTTGATCAAAAATCTCAAGGAGATACAGCCAGTCAGACTAGCCAGGTCGAACGTTTGGTGCACTCACTTCCTGGTCGAAGGCCATGTCGCAACTGAGTGTCCTCGGTTGCGTGGTACGGGGGTGGGACCCTCGGTCATGGAAATTCAAGGGGGGCCACCCCCGGGGGGTGGTGCGGCGCTGAATCTGTAGGGGGTATACCAGCTGCAACAACCTTACGCGGGGTTCCCCTCCCAACTCAACCCAGTCGCCACGGAGTATTGTGAGATTTTTCGGACGATGGGACATCCACCTCGGATGTGCCCGATCCTACAGAAGTATTCCAACGTGCCAAACAACGTATATTGTGAGTTTTGCGCTTCCACGACTCAAAACACTGAGTAATGCCGGGCTCTCGACGCACTCGCGGACCGGTTGGACTGACCCTCCTATAGAGTGAATGACGCTCCTAGAGGAAGAGGGGGCGGGGCGCGCGGAGGCCACGCTGGGGGGCGCGGGCCGGTGAAATGCTATAACTGTGACCAGGAGGGCCATGTGGCTCGCGAATGTCCCCTCCCTCGCTGTCCGTGGTGTTCCCAGTGCCACCTAAACACCCATGCAACGGAAGACTATCCGAAGCTCATCAAAAAGTGGGAGGAACGCGCACGATAGAGGGGCACAAATTTGGTAAACGCCGAGCCACGATACGCTGCGACTCTAGCCATGCAGAACGTCGCTATTGTGACGAGGGGTGGTAAGAAAATGGGGGAGGACGCTCGCGGAAAGGAGTCAGCACCAGTTGTCAAGCCAGCATCCCCACATCGGGTAATCAGACCTGAGGCATAGAAGAAGTATTTTCAGGAGGTGGTTGAGGCATTTGCTCAACTGCGCGAAGAGGGAGGCCTGGAGGCATCCCTGCCGACAAATCTTGAGCCACAGCACGCCCCAGGAACCCTGATTGAAGAATGGCTCCAGCTATTCCTCAATATTGTTGACAGTGTTGCTCTGCGGTAGCAGCTCAAGTGTACTTTGGAAGGGGCACTGCAGGGGAGGACAGGATTGGGGGAACCGGTGCACACAGCCCCCCATCAGTGCAGCGTGTCAAGTGAAATAAGCGATGAACGGGTAAAGAGTTCCAGCTCAATATGCAGGTTGGGGGATTCCAAATCAGCGACACCATGCTTTATTTAGGGTCTGACGTCAACATCCTACCGCGCAAGACGTGGGAGGCTCTCAGAAAGCCACGACTGGCCTACTCGCCCATCCAATTCAGAATGGCGAACCAGTACTGTATTCTATCGATTGGCCGACTCGAAGGTGTCAAGGTCAACATTACGGGGGTAAATACTTACACCGATTTTGAGGTTATTGATATTATGGGAGACAAGGATCCTTACCCCGCCCTGTTAGGCATTGATTGGGCTTTTGAGAATTACACTATAATTGACCTCAAGAAGGAGCTGATGATCTTTGAGGATGGGGAAGTCCAGGTCACTCAGCCCCTCGACCCGTATCAAGGCCCGTGATAGAGAGACATGATGGATAACCGGGAAGATGCGCAGATGTTGTACCAAATCTACCAAATGACCGCAGGAAAGTGGGAGGACTACATTAATCCGACCGCAACTGGTTTTGTCAGTTGGTGTAGTGTTTAGAGATCGGACCTGGGATCGGAGCTCGAGTGGGAGGATTGGCAACAGGGGGGGTATGAGACCAGCACGCGGAGATGTGCTCGTGTTGGCCACGTCAGTTGGATTGGTGTTGAGTTCAGATAATACCCCACCCTATCAAACATGCAAGCTGTCAATACCTTTATTGCTAAGGTTGAGGACATGGTGCCGGAAGGGAGAAGACTACCCCTTTTGGACGTCGCAATACAGTCTACAGCAGCCCGGTGGTGGAAAAATCACCGCAATACCTTGTCACGATGGAGTAGTGTGGCGGACGCGTTGCGGGCGCGATTTAAAGAAGATGAAGGCCCTCGAAGCAGGCAGCGGTACTCTAGGACTTCCAATCCGCAGGACCACTTGCGGACCTGTGAGGAGCAGTGGCGAAGTATAGGATACCCGGAAGAGCTGTGGGTTCATCGGTTTGTCCACTCTTTAGACACCATCCCCCACGCATGGTACTTGGAGGAAGAACGGAAATGAGGGACTAGTTCTTGGATGGAAGTCGCGAGAAAATTTGTGCGGGGCTTCTCTTTCATGGGAGAAACAGAGTTGGAATCTCGGGCATTACACGCTACCAGGGTAGTACTATTTTTCCGTGGTCCACAGACCGACGGCTACACGCTGCCCTCCCGTCTTGAGGTCGTGCGAGAGTTGGTTTTCCAACGGATTGATGGCGATCCGGAGGACGATGGTCTGGAGGACCTGAGGCAGCTGTATTTCAAAGAGAAGGAAGGCGAGCGAAACGTTAATGAAGAGCTGACCACCAAGGGGGTCCATTTACGGCCGCTGAAGACAAAGAAGCTAAACATCGATATGGAGGAGAAGCCTAAGTTGGCTACAGTGGGAAATTACTGGGACGAAGAGACGACTAAGGAGATTTTCAGCCTCCTCCAGGAATATGAGGACTTGTTCCCTTCGTCAATAGCAGATCTGAAGGGCATAAAAGTTGACCTTGGTGAAATGCACATCGTGATGAAACCGAGTGCCAGGCCTGTGAAGCACTGACCCTACTGGTTGAACCCACGAGTTAAAGATAAGGTTAAGATGGAAATCGATAAGATGCTGGCCACGGGTCTAATCTTTCCCGTGGGAGAAGCAGAGTGGGTGAGCCCAATAGTCATTCAGAATAAGAAGGATAAGGCCGAGATACATGTTTGTGTCGATTATCGTAGTCTCAACAATGCCTGCATTCATGATCCATTTCCCACTCCTTTCAGCGACGAAGTGTTGGACCATGTTGCGGGGAACAAAGCCTACTCTTTCACTGATGGATTTTCGGGCTACCATCAGGTGTGTATTGCGGAAGAAGACAAGTCAAAGAAAACATTCACCACCGAATGGGGGTCATTCGCATACCACGTCATGCCGTTTGGCTTGAAGAACGCTCCGGCCGTGTTTTCCCGGATTGTCATCGCCGCCTTCCGGGAGTACATTCACAAGTTCCTGGAAGTCTACATGGATGACTGGATTGTCTATATTTTATTAAAGAAAAACGCTACCCTGTTGCGTGTCATGTTTGATCAGTGCCACCAGTTTTAGATTTCCTTGAACTTGAAGAAATGTATTTTTTCCGTTCCGTTCGGCACGTTGTTGGGACATGTGGTATGCAACCAAGGGGTCTGCGTCAACCCTGCCAAGGTTGCGGTGATCGTACACATGGAAGCCCCCGAGACGGTGAAACAACTGCAAGCATTTCTCGGGCACACGGGATACTATAGGAGGTTTATCCACAACTATGCCAAGATCACTGCTCCGTTAGAACAACTTCTGTGGAAGTCCGCAGTCTTTTAGTGGACGGAGGAGTGTCGGGTAGCCCTGGACATCCTGAAGGAAAAGCTGGCATCGACGCCTATTCTAGTTCATCCAGACTGGGATAAGCAGTTCCATGTGCATATCAATGCTTCCAGTATTGCACTTGGGGCTGTCTTGGCACAACTCGACGATACAACAGTTGACCACCCGGTCTACTTCACCAGCCGCAAACTGTCCAATGCGGAGAAGAATTACACCACGACTGAGAGGGAGGCGCTGGCGATGGTGTACTCTCTTCAGAAGTTTTGCCACTATATTCTAGGGGGCAAGTTCAAGTTCTTCACGGACCACTCTGCCCTAAAGTACCTGGTCAATAAGCCTGTTCTGGAAGGACGGACTTGCCGTTGGCTTCTGCTATTTCAAGAATTCACGTTCGAAGTAATCGTCAAGCCTGGGAGGTTGAATGTCGGGCCCGATCACCTATCCAGGTTAGAGACAGGGGAGAATGATGGGTCTCTTGATGATCAGTTGCCAGACGCTGACCTCTTCCGAGTCGAAGCTGTACCAGATTACTTAGCCGACATTGCCGCCTATCTGACCACGGGGCAATGCCCTCAGGATTACACCCCGCTCCAGAAACGGCATTTGGTCGTCCGTGCCGCTGACTACCAATTGATCGCGGGGCCGCTATACAGACTGGGCCTTGATGAGGTTTTGCGCAGATGCGTCCTTGACCACGAACGGGAAGCGGTCATGTGGGAATGTCACAACGGTGTTGTGGGAGGGCATGTGGGTGCGAAACCCACCGCAAGAAAGGTGCTCCAAGCTGGCCTGTGGTGGCCGACAGTAGATAATGATTGTAAGGCTTACATGAAGTGATGTGATGTCTGCCAGGGGACGGGAAGGCCCTCTCACCAGGACGAGCTTCTGTTACACCCAGTGCATGTGTTGCGGCCGTTCGAGAAGTGGGCTGTCGATTTTGTGGGTCCCAAGCCCCGGTCGCCAGACACTCCAAGGCTCGGTACATCATTACCGCCACGGATTACCTCACCAGGTGGGCTGAGGCAACAATGATATGCGACTGCACGGCGGATACCGCCGCCTGATTCATTTTTGAGCACATCATTTGCCGGTTTGGCTGCCCGCGAAGTTTAACCAGTGATCAGGGTACGCACTTCATTAATGACACGGTCAAGACACTGTTGGACACCTTCATGGTTCAGCATCACAAGAGTAGCCCGTATCACCCGCAGGCTAATGGTACGGTGGAAGCCTTCAATAAGATTCTTTAGAAAGGCTTGACTAAGATTTGCAATGCCCAGCGTGATGATTGGGACGAGCGCCTATCAACGAAATTATGGGCCTATCGGACTACGGTGAAGCGCTTGACCAATCAAATGTCGTTCCAGCTCATGTACGGCTGGGAGGCTGTGATCTCCACCGATTTTACTGTACCAAGCCTGTTGATCGCCACATCTCTAAAGTTTTCGGAAGAGGCCTCCCTCCAGGAGCGCCTCCATGAATTACAGGAACTGGATGAAGCCCGCTTCCTGGCCAAATTCCACCAGAAGATTCAGAAGGACCGGCAGAAAGCATGGCACGACCACCACATTAAGAAAAAAACCTTCCAGGTTGGTGGAAAATTTCTTTTATACGACAGCAGGTTCCAGAAGTTCCCAGGAAGGCTCCAGATGCACTGGTTGGGACCCTACTTTGTTTTTGAGATTCGCGACTCCGGAGCCATTCGATTGGCACAACTGGATGGTATGGTTCTCCCTGGGTGGGTGAATGACGCACGCCTGAAACCCTACCAGGAGTAAGTACCTTTCATTTCTCATCAATAACTCTGGCACCCGAGAGCACCCATAGCGTAGCATAGTTGAATAACTCTCCCGCAACCGGGATGAGTGTAGGAGGTCTTTTCTGTTCATAAGTAGTGTGTCAATAACCGCTCAGTTGCGTGGGCCGCACCGCAACCGACTGTGGTTGGGGCGGCGCCTGTCCAGGATCCCTTCCCGTCTCCATGTCAGTCCAGCTCAGTCCCCCCATGCACTTGTGTGAGTCCGTAGGATCGCCTAGATCTGCATCATTAATTACCATAATTGGTAGTAACCATGCCATCATCATTTTTCCATCACCCGTGGTCCCTCAGCTGTCGTGTCCGCCCATTTCCCCATGCCACCGTCAGCCACTGTCAACATCCCCATTGGCATGCAATTGATCGCATGATTATCGCAGAAAGAATGCCAACAGGAATTAACTTGTTAAGGAGTCTCATCAACTCCACTCGTGCCAGGTGCTGACATAACTTGCATGGAAGCCAAAAGCACGAGAATACCGGACCCGTTCGAATTAGCAATTGCAGGAGCACCAGAGCCGTTGAATTCTCAGAGCGCACTGCACCAGGAAAGGCGCCCAAGGCAGCTTCTACAGGTCTATCAGCGCCGGGCCAAAATGTCGAAGGTCGTCCCAACGATCATTTAAATAGAGCTTGACACTCGGATTCACAAGACCGAGTCTCTTGTGGGAAAATATGATAATGTAGCCTTGGTTGATGCCAACCTCTCAAATGCTGCCGAATTTCCGTCCCTCCAGCGGCAGGCATACATGGAGCACTACTACACTGCAGCCAACAACTCTGCCAGCCGCCTGTTACCAGAGTTCAGGGGCCTTCAGCACTCGTCTCTGATGCACTTGAGAGATCTTCCAGTCTTTGGCACCATAGGACTGGTTTTGCAGTGTACACGCTTCCTCCTCAGCCGAATTCAGAATGGGTCCTTGTGGCTAAGCAAAGAAATTCCCATTCACGCTGAAGATATTCATCGCCTCAGAGGGCTTTCACAGATGGGTGCAGACGTCTCAACGGCCTGTCAGAACTCCTCCAAGTGCGCATGAAAGTCGGGCGATGCGGACCTCTATACTAAATATGGCACTCGCAGGAGGGGGAAAGGAGCCAAGATCGACCTCATTAACAAGCCTGAGATTCGCTTCACCTGTTACCTCATTGCCAGCAAGACAATGCGACATTACACCAAGGGCGAATGCACTCTTGATACTATTTCAATTGTTGAGCATTATGTCCAAGGCACCAAACTGAATTGGTGTTCCTTCTTGTTAAAAGAGTTGTTCGATGCATGCGAGGAGAATTATAAGCGCACAACTACTTTTATTTATGGCTATTTGATTATTGCGTTTGCCATGTGGAAATGGCACACTCCACACATCCGGTTCCCAGCAGAGATCCCCAAGGGCCAGCCCCTCACGATGAAATTTACTCCATGGCAGGTCTCAAATGACCCCAGTACCAAACTGGTGAATGCAGATGCATTTCGGTCCTGGTACCGGCTAATGACGAATGTGGTGGCATGCCAGCAACAGGTGCCTAGGAACCTGTTGGATGAATATAGCGAGCAAGTGTGGTTCGGGGTAAGTCACAAGCATACTTACCTCTGACTCGCTTGCATTTCGGTAGACACCTTCCAAATGACGCCGCTGAAATTTTAGTTGGACGATGCTACCTTCCATCGTGAAGTCTGTTCATGGCCGGGGGTCACAAAGCACATGCGGGACGGGCTCCCCAGATACAATTTTGATAGGATGGAACCAATGCAACAGCCTGCCGAGACGGAGGTGGCAGTGTCATCATAAGAAATCCCTAAACCACTTCTCCCCGTCGTCTGCCACTTTAATACCCAAGTACAAAATCTCAATGTGGTGGCTCAGGTTATTTCTAGCGGTGCCGCTCTGTTTCCTTTATTTTTGAAATTTCAGCTCACTCGCTCCACTTTGCACCCCCGTACTACTCTGCTCACCTCCCCCATCCCCACTATCATGTTTACCTCTGCTGATTCACTCACGACCCCAATGGGCGAGACGAGCAGGCCTAGGGATCCACCCGAGGCCCCTCAAGCAAAGAGGGCCCGCACCACCGAGGAAAATCCGGTGGTGGACCTCACTGCTGATGATCCACCACTGCCCCCAAGCATAGGGGTACTGATTCAAGAGGAACCCCTCATCGACCCATCTGAATTCATCAACATTCGCTTTCCACATACCCCCACCACACTGTTCACCGCTCCATCCACCGTTCATCCGCCTGCCACTTCATCCACCCCGTATAATTCCTCGGCTACGGTGTCTGACCCCATTATCCGGGGACTCATGGGTGGGGACCGCGGGGCTGAGGTTGACTTTGGTGCTGCCACAGTCATACCACCATTCGACCCAGCGGTCGAACCCCACCCTCCTTTCACTGATATATTCCCATAGCAGCTGCGCACCAAGTCTAATTCTACTGAGGTTCTGCCCGAGGCCACAGTCCCTCCACAATCGGCCCACATTGATCAGCAAGAACCATCGGATATAAATATGGTTGACTCTACACATCCAGAGGCCATGCCCTTCTCACCTTCTGAGCATGTCACCCGATCAGTTGCCGGTGGGAAACCGTTGCCGGAGCGAATGCCAGCACAGAGCACTTCTGGGACCGCCACCTTCCAGCCTGACAGTCCAGCTCAGCTGTACTTACTGATTCAAAGGGCAGCCAAGCAGGCCGAAAGATTACATTTGGGACTCCAGCAGCAGTGTGTTGAGCAGTAACACCAAATTGCCACGCTTACTGAACAGCGCGACCAGCTCCGAACAGCATGGGAGTAGATGGAAGCAATGATCACCAATGTCACCCAGATGTTCTCCGAGTTATGGCCCTCCCTAGAGCCTCATTACCCCCTGATGCCTCCCGAAATCACTACGACTAGCCTCTCTAAGCAAGCTATCCACCTCCGCATCGCCATTCAGGACTTATACCGGGAGAATTATGAGCTTCGTGTGGCGTTAGCAACCCGTCCCGTGCCGCCCGAGCCCGAGGTCGATTATTCAGTCCAGGTGGCCGCCAAGCAGGGCCAGGCAGCTCAGCTGCAGGAAACACTTCATTCCATGGCACGAGAGGCTCCTGACCTCCGGAAGGGCCTTCAGGAATGCTCCCTGGCACTCACCGTCAAGACCCAGCCGATTTCAGCCCAACTCCAGCAGGTGTCAAGGGACATTCAAGAGGCTATGGACCCCGCAAGGCTGGATCAATTATACGCTCAGGCTGATGAACTTGAGGCACAACTCCAACACACAGAGGCTTGCTCAGCGGAGGCCAAACGCGTCATTCGTGAGCTCCAGCCGCCCATCCAATCTAGTGCCCGGACAATACAACAACTCGCAGCGGCTGTCGAGACTCAGATCAGCACAATGTTCGGAGTTGTTCCAATGCCCATCGAGGAGGCTACTATCACCAAGCTCGCTGAGGAAACATACTAGCTCATCCAGGGGTGGCAGCAAGCTGTGTCGGATTTTATCGAGCTTCGAGCTACAGCGTTCCACAGGGTCTCGGAGTTGGGGCCCTTGTTTTAACAGCCGCCTGAAGACGCACAGCAAGGACAGGAACAAGCTGAAGGCACACAGCAGGAACGAGCATAGGATGAAGGCACACAGGGCGAACAGGGCACGGGGTCAAGCATTGCAATGGAGGTAGAAACCATGATTTGTGATTGACTCGGGGATGAGTCAAGGGACTGTGGTGGAGGCCTGTTGGGGCCCTTGTTTTGAAAAACCTTGTTTTGAACGTTTTGAATTTGAAATAATGGCCATATTTTGGGGTTGTGGAACGAGGGCACATGGCAGCCGCAACCAAGTCGCAACCACACCAAACAGCGGAGCTACCAAGGTTGCGAAGGAACAGGCACATAGTGGAGGAAACTAGATGCATAAGTACAGATAAGGAGAAGATACAGCAAAAGAACACAAGCGAAACACACAGATAATCAGAGAAAAGACAGAAGCAGTTGAAGAAGGACATAAGAAGAACTAACAGTCACGACAACGAGTGAATAAATAGTTGTCACCTGGGAGGATAGAAGAGGGGAGGAGAGACGAGAAGTGAAGAGAGAGTGACCGAAGGAGAGAAACCGCATGTTGTAGCAGGAACCCAGATTATGGATGAGGTCTCTATAGTTCCTGGGGTTCTATTGATGTACATTTCTGTTCCGCAAGGCATAGGTATCGGATTTGTAAGCCCATTGCAAAGCTATGTAACTATGGATTTGACCAAGAGCTTAATATAATTGCAAGCTGCTGTCTATTGGTGTGATTCACATGCATGTGTGTTGGTTGAGATGCTTTAAAATTTTATTTGTTTAATATCTGTATGCTCTCTGAATGCTGTTGCATCTGTGATTCTATTTATGCAATCTAATCACTGATGAGAATAAGTTGTGGATCTGTTCCTTACCACTGGTCTATTCCCCTCTTGCATGTGGTCGCGGTACGCCTCGGGTGAGACTCTCTACTCTCCAGAGTAGGGTGATAATTCTGGCGTGATCTTAGACTACAGCGGATTCCTTTGTTGGCCACAACTCCTGAACCTGGGTCTTACCAGACCCACGAGACCTGATCACTCGCCAACTTAAGTGCCCCGAATTTAAAATATAATGAGACCGCGGCCCTCTTATTCTTCTGAGTTTTAATGCTGCATTTAGTTTTCCATCTACCTTCTCTGATCCACTCAGCTATAAGAATCCCCGAGAACATATTGTAAAGGGTTCGTTGTTGTTGTTCGGTTGTTGCTGTTAGAGGGATTCATTCTGACTGTTAGAACAGTCTTGGGAGGGAATATCAGAGTAGTTTGTAATGTAGTAGGCTGGGAGGAGAAGTCTGGATTGTATTCAGCCATTGAGCTCAGTGTATGTGACTGTTTTTGCATTAATTAATCGAGAAAACTTCACAGGATCTTGGTCTATTACTACGAATGATGTTTTTATTATCATATTCTTTATTTACATTACATGTTGTTATTTTCTTCTGGCTCACATCAGAAATATGGCATAGGATTTACCCTTGTTAGGTACCTTATGTCTCTTCTCTCCCTGCCTTGAATGTTTTCTGCTGATTGTGAATCTAAGAGTAAATTCAGCTAATTTAACCAGTGTAGTAGTTCCTTATGCTGCTAGCTGATGTATGAATTAATGAAATCTGTCTTTAGTTGTTCTTGTTGGGTTTAAGATGGAAGATTTGGGAAATTGGGGATTAGAGTTAGCCTTGTCCACTAGGGTCCTTGTGCAACCAGCTGGCCTTTCTAAGATCTCTGGCTGGTGTCAAAGCATTGAAGGTTCAGAAGTCCTCCTTTGATCTATAGACCCTGGCCTTGTTAAACTTATCTCTATTTTCCCTTGGAGCATGCTAAAGCTGACCTGGAGTTAAATGACCTCTAGTCCGATCTATAAGCTGCCCCTTTGTCCCTCCATTGAAAGCTTCCTTTGAGTATGTCCAAGTAGGTCTTGATTTTAATAACCTTTGACCTGATCTATAGGCAGAAATTGGGTGTCTTTCCTTCTTTCACTTTCAATACTTAATGTTCCATTCCATCATCTATCTAAAAAGATCCTTTAGTGTAGATGACTTGCCCTCTGAAAGCCTTGGCTAGTGGTTTGCAATTAATTCCCTTTCATGACTCCATAGCCCAATGGATGGCACTTTCTTGACCTATCCTCTTTTTCCAAAACATCCTGTTTCTTTGTTCCTTTCCTTCCATTACCTTCTCAGTCTATGATCTTTTGACCAACCCAGCAATCAACCAACCAAATCATTTAAAACCCCCCTTTGTGCTTCATACCTAGGCTAACATATCATTTTGAGTTTCAAAGATATATCATTCTTTGTTTCATGGAGAGATCCCTCTCCGGATCCAAGAGGGCTAGATCCTAGGATCCCAAAGTGGTTATGATGTTGTCTTATCTTTTGGTATTGCCAAATCTGCCAAAACATAGGAACCCCAACATGTTGTATATGCATGGATTGTGTATGCTAGGTCACATATTGGTCATGATTGTGTAGTGTCTGTGTATGCTAGCTTGTGTGATTTTATATGCTAAAAATCCATTGGTCATTGACTATTGGTTACACTTATGCTTGTATATTGTACGTGCTTGTGATTGGTATGGTCAAGTTGCATTAGTATGGTTATGCATTAGGCCATCTTGTGTAATTGGTATGGTTAAGCATCTATGACTGGACTCCAACTAGAGTGATGTCTATGCACTAGTATACCATTTGTTACAATTTTATATGCTATTATAATTATGTATATACATGTATTTCGTTGATTAGATGATATTGAAGGATGTATCCTCCCAAAATTACACTAAGGTACATTGGTTTATTTATGAATTATTTTAGCTTCCATATTGTACATTGCAGGAAGAAATCAAAGATGAATAGTAGAATGGTAGAGTACATAGGTTCTCCTTACAAGTCATATGAACAACATGGTGTTGAGCATTAACCTAATTTGGAAGATACAATGAGAAGCCTAAAAGAAGAAATAAGGATTTGTAAGGTAGATAATGATAAACTTATACAGGCCCAGGAAAAGAAAGTAGATGTTAATGTAGCCATCCTTCAAATTTTGTGAGAGTTGCAGAAACAATGACAACTTAGGATCAGTTATAGGCAGCAGGATGGGACCAATGGAGCATGTGGAGATAGGTCTCCTGGTGGTGATAGGTCGGATAGGGATGACATGGTTAAAGATGGTATATTTTTGGACACTCCAAATAGGAGAGGTGATAGACATAAGTATCATTCTTGTTATAGCTATGAGAAGCATCGTGATCATAATCACTATCATCCTTACAAGAGGAATGATAGAGGCTATTTTAAAAAATATTTTAAAAAGATACAACCACCTAGATTTGACAGAGAGATGAAGAAACCACAAGATGTGTTGGCTCCCTGTGATTTTCTAGATTGGCAAGAACAAACACTGCAGGGGCCACATCAGAACTGTTTTGGAATCCTAGGACCTAGCCTTCCTAGATTTAGAGAGGGATCTTTCTATGTGAGGTGTTTAATTGATTTATCTTTGTGCTCTTTGTTTAAGATTTTAGGCTAGTTATAAAGTTCTTGGAACTTGTTTATTTTGGTTGGATTAAATCATAGATTGAAGGATTAATAGTGTGACTGATTGAGATAATGTTTCAGCTGAACAAATAGAATGTGTGAAGGCATAAATTCATTAGGCAATGGATTCATAAAAGGATTTAATTTTTCATCAACTATGAAAGGGCTTTCATAGGGAAAGCTAACTATATCAAATGGATTCTTTAGATTAGTTTGTGATATGAAACAATAAGAAGTTGTGAAGGAAGCAAAGCTATAGTCAGTTAAGAATCTTATAGCTCTAATTAGATAAGAAAAGCCTTTCAAAGTAACTGTTTGAAGCAAGTCTGTTGGCTCGAGGGGTCCTAACCCAGGTTCAGAGGTGAAGGTTTTCCAACAAACCCCTATACTACTGGCCCTTTTGGCAGTGACTGGCTTGCACAGGTCAAAGTTTGACCCGAATTAGTATGGGTGGGTGTTGGAACCAGGTTTCCGCACCATGAGAGAGGGTAGGCAAGCCCAACAGAGCTGCGTATGGAGTTACAATGAACCGTTCACCTATTACAGAGCCATACCTATAGGTCTCCTTCGCATCCACATGCGCAAGGTCAAATATACTACAGTTCTCAATAAATTGTATACTTTAAAGACAGTAGTGCAATATTTCATAAAACATAACAAAACAGATTCAGATGTAGTAAAACCACTTATACAGTATTTTCGCATCTTAACAGAGTATGCATAAAATAGTAATTACCACAGATTCACATAAACAGTACACACAGATTCAATTACCCAAACAACCTTTCTTATTCATCAATCCGTCCGCACACAGCAGGACTCGAGATCTCCATGCATACAGCCAAAAGGAGTCCTCTCCCTAAAAACCCAAACAGATTTACTGATCCACAATTCACATCAAAAGCTCATCATATTCTTACCTTACAATTCAAAATGTTCCTCTATTTATAATAATCTAGCCTAATCTTTCCTATGGTCCACAAACCATGGTTTGTGAACTCTAGGTCTACCCTTTGACCCATTACAATTCTTTCGGAGCTTTGACCCACCCCAAAACCCCTACGCTAGACTAAATATAATAAAAAATATACAAAATCGGACCAGTTTCGAAGCTTGTAGGAGACCCTATTCCAACAGTCCCCCAACACAATATTGTGACTCATCCTGAGTCACTATGGTGGTGTGGTCTCTACCTATGCACGTAAGGTATTGATGGCTGTGATCAGTGGAGGTAACACTTCTTGACTATGGGCAGCAGCACTCTATGCAATGTCTACAAGCTTCTGGGAGGTTGGTCCTCCAGTTGCCACGGTGACACTCTCCAGTGTCTGAGTGAATCGCTTGATCGCACCATCTACATCCTGTGAAATTTGGAGGGCTATGGTGGCCCACGGCTTTAGACGTTCCAAAATGATGTGCTTTTTGTGCTGAAGATCGTCAATCTCATCCTGGAGATCATTGTTGGTCTTCAATCATGCCAAGCGCTGGGCAGGCACCAAGGTAGGTAGCGTAGCTGCGACTTGCTCGAAAGCTTCTTCCTTCTACTGTAAGTCTTGATTGATTTCATGGAGGACGTGATCATTCTGGACCATAGTCCATAGTTGCATGGCTGATTCTAGCAACTGGGCACCTTGAGCGATCTACCCCGAAATAACGTGCGTTTCTTCGGTTACTAGTGCAGCGCGTTGGGCTCGTACCTTTGGGGGAATTTCAGGCTACAATTTGGCCTGTAACTCGGTGATTTGTTGTTCCAGCTGCGTCTTGACGACGTGCATTTCCATCCTAGATGATTTTAGTGCCACAACCAATTTTTCCACTTTAGCCTGAGGCATGGCCGTGGCTGGGATCTCGTCTGTAACCTCTATGCAGAGCTGGTGGATCACTGTTTTGAGCTCCGCCTATTATGAAATGGCGAGGAGAAAGTCTACGCCCTACTGCATGATGGTCTGTTCGGCCGTACCAAGTTTTTGGTGTATTTTCTGGTCACGATGGTTAATCTCCTAGAATACAATGTTGTGGAGGCCTTGTAAGGCTTCGTTGGGCAGCTTAGCCAAGTCCAGCTGGATCCCTGTTCTTGCTTGGATCTAAGCTCCTATCAAGGCAGTGCTAGGTACAGAACAGAGATGGCTTTCTTTAGTGGCTGGCACTATACTAATAGTTACCAAACGATTCCGTGCCTGGCTGATGCTGGTCTACAGCTTATCTTCTTTTAAATGAAGGGCACGAAGGTCATCTTGGATGATGTCGACTACAGCCTTCTGCTATTCTTCTATGACTACCCACTTATCGTCTGTAGCCATTGTAACTACGTCCACAATTTTCTCAAGGGCACTGTCAGTTTGGGTGACCATCACATCATATTTCTCGCGGTGGGCACACTATTTCTTTTGCAGCCCTGGTGCAATCTCACCTAACCACTTCGTACCATGGGGGGGGCGGTGGTATCCTTGTCATACCCTACCGGAGTCTCAGCTGTGACGTCTGTGATGGTTGTTTGTGGTAGATGTGTGTCCTTTCTCATGGCTACATCTGAGCCCTTCTGGCTAGGCTCCGTGGGCTCCCCACAGGTGGCTGTGAGGCCTATTTTCCAGGCATGGGGCCATAGCGTGATCATCAAGTCAATTTCTTCATCTGCTAGCATATACGGAAGTGCTGCCCATGTCTTATTCTAGAGGCTACAGATCTAAATATGGTGCATGGTAACTTGGAATGTTGCAACACTTTTTCATTTGTCATATACCGTCAGCAACAACCGGGGTCGTGAATTGATGGTTGTGACCACGCTGCTCTGGAGGAGGACCTAGAAAAATTTGTTATCCTCGACGCGCTGCGCATCCTTAGAGTCCCATAAATGAGCATACCAATCTCCTTCACACATTCCCGTGGGTAGCTTGGGGAGGACCGACTCCTCAGGGGTGTCCTAGGTGACCAGTGCTATAAGGAGTAATAGCCATGAATAACAGAAGGGTGTCCCCTACTCCTAAGATTCGCAGACATTAGCCAAAAACTCATCGCATAAATATTGAGCCCAACTGAAGGAGACTTCCTTCGCACACCGGCCAGCTAACCAAATAACATAGGCAGTGACAGTCGCAGCCTGGAATTTCCTCATCACTTTGCAGGCTAAGAGCCTGGTACCCATATGTGTAGTGGGATCATTGATAGTCTGGATAATAAAGCCTCGCTTATTTTGACTCACCTTGTAGGTCTTCCGCACAAACTTAGCGATATCTTCTTCGTAATTTTTTCCCACCTACTCCAGAGGGTGTGGCCCTTACATAGGAGGGCCTATAATCTTGTAGATCAACACGACATCAATAGGGACTCTGTCCTGAATCCATAAGCAACCATCGTGAATTAAGGCGAGAAACTACTGAGCCAACCGATCTGTGACATTGTAATGGCAAAAATGGGGCATCCAGAGCAGATTCAAGAGTCTAGACCTGACCAAGCCACATACCCAGCACTGAGGAACCACCGTGACTGCATCATTCGCACGGATCTTATTGAAGTACAATGTGGGGGCCAAATCAAGGAGGGTCTCAAAGTCCGCCAAGTCGTGATCATCAAACTTGACCTCATGGAGTCTTCCACAAGGATCACTGAGGACAAGGACTTCTCCTGGGGTTAGAGGGGTTTGCAGATAGGTGACCAAGCCATCCAAGTTCTTTGGCATTTGCATGGACGGTCTACATGGGTGAACGAAGGGAGGTAACCAATTGATCGGATTGGCGGGCGAAGCACCTTCCTGCGCATCTTGAGCCAGAGGTGATACCGATGGGGACCTGGCGTGTTTCAGAGAAGTCCTAGGCTTCTTAGTGGCCCATTTTGCAGCTTTCGTGGCTTTTCCTAAGCCTTGTGATTTTGCTTTCCCTTTCCTTGTGACCAGCATAGAGGGAACTTCTTCTAGTTCAGACTCAACTTCCATTATTTCCTCAATGTCAGGCCCCGTTGGGGCTAAAGGTTCAACAGGGTTAGTGGTCGTCATCCTTGTGTAGAAAATGAATCCAACCTCATGTCACTACTATCAGATGGAGCAGGGTGAGAAGACATGTAGATACAGGAAATCTGATTGCCCAAGTGCTTTTGAGAGAGGAATGATGGGTGCAAGATATGCAAGTGAGACGAAACCTCTAGCTGAACTATCCTGCTCCTTCTATAATACCCACAATCATTCAATGGTAAGGTAAACTTTATCTGGGATGTATATCCCAAGAAATGGTAAAAAATCCCCAAAATTCACTTTATTAACTTTCCAGAGGCCGCTCCTTTTAACAGTAACTTTTTCTTTTTACCAGCTGTTACCGTTCCGATGGCTAGTTTTCGCATCCCCTGTGTGCTTGGCCTATCTGCTACACTAGGGTCAGTCATTTACATCTTCTGCGCATCATCCCCCAACATATGCTTTCTTCCTAGGTAACTTATGACCAAACACAAAGTTTCCTGATATTCATTATCCTTAGAGAACCTTACCTTCACGTAAGAGAGGTTTTAAGAGGGGCTATAGTTGGAGCATATTCCTGAACGAACCTCCTGTAATATCCTGCATGGCCAGGGATTAAACGCAGTTGTTTTTTTGTTGTAGGGGCTTTCGGAGAGATGAGAGCTCTTCATTCCATACCGATAGCCGGTGGAGGGTGCATCTTAATGCTACTTTCTTGTGGCCGAATCAGTTTGGTGCCCATGCGCGGCCCTGAATCGAAGGTGGTTTGTGCGTCAAACTGTCCTTATTTTGGGGCTAGGCCATAGTATTCAATCATTCCTGGCTCCTTTGGTTCCCATGTGGGTAGTTCAGCACCTGATCCTTCAAAGTAAGGTGGGTCCCTTACCTCAGAGGAAACACAGCGGAAGCCTTTTGTGACCCAGAGATAGCGCAGCGCAGAGACACTATGTAACCGATTCTGCCACTTCTCTATCTCCTCATCAGAGTCAGAGATGCATTCATTATCCTCCTCCCAGCAAGGTACTTCATCTACTATTGGGTTGACCGCATCCCACGCAGTTAATTTATATATATGGTCCATATCTTCGTCCTTAGGTACTGGTTCTGTGTAGCGTTCTCCTTCCGCAGGGTCTAATGGTACTATCACCCTTGTGCCGTTATGTTCAAACACCATGCTTATTTTTTTTAAGTTAATGATACCACCCATGTTGATTGCCCAATCTAATCCTAATATAGCAGGGTATGGATCTGCATCTTCTACGATCTGAATAACTTCAAAGTTAGCCCAGACCTTGACCCCTACAATATCTACCACAATACCTGGTATTCGTCCCAAACGTACGATCTTCTGTTGATTAGCCATGCATATCTAGATATTAGACCATTCCAAATTTGGCTTGCCCATTCGTTGCCAAGTTTGTTTAGGTAATACATTTACATCCGATCCTAGATCCAAAATAACTTGGTTCATCTCATAATTTCCAATCTGTGTCGTCAGTCGCATCTCCCTCCCAGTGCGCTTCTTGTATTTGTATAGTTTTTTCACATCGCTAATATATGGGGACATGGTAGGGCAACAAAACCATTTTTTGGCTCGAGGGGCCCTGACCCAGGTTCGGAGGTGAAGGCTTTCATAAAAACCCCTATACTACTGGCCCTTTCGGCAGTGACCAGCTTGCGCAGGTCAAAGTCTCACCCGAAGTAGTATGGGTGGGTACCAAAACCAGGTTTCCGCACCATGAGAGAGGGTAAGTAAGCCCAGCAGAGTTGCGTCTAGCTTTACAATGAACCATTCCCCTATTATAGAGCTAGACCTAAAGGTTTCCTTCGCATCCATGTGTGCAAGGTCAACTATACTACAGTGCTCAATAAATTATATACTTTAAAGATAGTAGCACAGTATTGCATAAAACATAACATAACAGATTCAGATGCAGTAAAACCACTTAAGACAGGACAAACCATAATCCTCTTCGGACACACTTTAATAAGAAAACTTTTTAAGACAACAATCGAGTAATTCAAGAACTAGTTTCAGAAAAAGAAAACATATAAGATAAATAGTAAGAGTGGTCTAAGATCAAACATAAACAATCTAATCTTCTTTTGAAAAACTCTTAAAAGGCTCTTCAAGGAAACATTTCAAGACATTCCAATGGGCAGGGCATACCTTAAACCTCACTGGTTCAGACCCTAATAAGTACACTTTAATGAAAGGTCCTAAGAACAATATGTCAATTCCTACTTAAAGGAACATGGGTTCACCATAATTTCCTTGGTTTCACTCTATTGAATCATTCCCAAGGCAACAAGATAAGTATAACTAGAAGGCAATTAAGAATCTTCTAATCAAACCTATGTAGAAGAAAAAATAAACATAAATAATACAGACAGAAATAGGGTGCTGGAACAACAAATCCTAATCTAAAACTTCTACTTCTTTATCAAAGAAAGATGAACATAATGAAAAACATAAGAAGAAATAATAACAATTAGGAAAAATTCACCCTTGATATAGCTCAAGGATCCAGTGCAAATTATTGTATTATTGATGATAAAACCAGTTAAAATACTCCAGGCACAATAGATCTATGCAACTCAAAGTTTTCTTCAATTCAGTCTAGCATTGCTCAATTAGCTCAGCAGCAGAAATCAGTCCAAAAACCATCAGGTAACCAACATTTATAATGAACCTCATATGAAATATTTATATGCAAAATGAGGAGGTTCTTCTAAGCTAGGGTGTATAAATGTTATTTATTATAGAGTTAATGATTTTTGACCTTTGAGACCATGCAAGGCCCAAGGAAAAAATATCTGAAAGAGTTACTCTGAATAGTAACTTCCGTCTTAACTTCTAAGTTATTTTAGCTGAAATATTTGACTTTGAGGCTTTGTAATAATTTTTGTAATAATTATTGAGCTGCTTTAAAATATCTCTGACTGAGTAATAACTGTTTGAAGTCTTTGTGAAAATAAATAGTGCTGTAGGTGGCAAATTTGTCCTTGGATGAGTAATTTCTCCTTTGTTGAGTAGTTCGAAGGTGTCTTTGGGTAATCTGCCTTGATTTGAATCTTTAAACTATGATTTCACGACTTGATCTGCATTTAGGCCTTCATAATCATCTTTCTGTCTTTTTAGGCTAATATTTTTTCTTTATTCTCTAGTCCTTTGAATAGGCTTTATCCTCTTTTTCTTCATTCTTTCAATTTTCTAACTGCTTCTTTGATTTATCTATGTGCAAGGGTTCCTCTATGCGCCGGAGGGTTCCTTGATTTAATCGATGGTCATGAATCATCGATCCATCCTTTATGTAAATACCCTTAGTTCCTTTTCTTTGTATTTCTCACCTCTTGGATCCTCATCCAAAGGATTCTTCCATTTAATTGACTGTGGGATGGCCTCTTAGGCTCGGGCCACCATTAAACCTACAACAAATACAAACAAAACATTAATTTAAATCCTACATTTTTGGGTTGAAACTGCTATCAGGGGTTTTTATGAGGTGTTTGGAGCGATTTGCAGAGAAAGGGGATATGCATGGGGAATATTTTTATAGATGAAACCAAGTGGGAAGTGGAAGAAATTTGAATTATGGCGCGAAGGAGGGGGAAGTCATTTTTGGGAAACCGAACGGTTTTATCGCATTGGAAATAGGTGGCAAGCAGTATTGGGATGGGAGAAAATGATACCACACATTGCTTGACATGTATCAAGGGAAAAACCACCCATTTCACATAGAAATGGGGTGTTAAACCATGACAGTGAAATGCATGTAATCTGGCATGCTGGCTATTAGATATGATTGAGTCAGATCAATGGTGCAGGTTAAACCCGATAGGAGGAGTTGATCGGTCGGAGGCGGGAGAGGAAAACAGGTGGTAGGTGGAGATTGGTCGGTGGGAAGTAGTGGAAGGTGAGCCAGTGGGGTGACGTAAAGAGCTTTTGTCCGGTAGTGGGGGTGTGTTATATGCGAGGTTGAAAGGTGGGGAGATATGATGATCGTCGGATCGGGAACGATCAACGGTTGAGATGACTCAAGGGATAAGTGGAACGGGGTGTTGGAAAAAGGAAGGAGGAGCTTAAGGAAAGGGCGGAGGCATGGTCCTTCAAGAAGCGGATAGGACCAAGATCTTAAGATGAGGGGAGCTTTGGGGATATCAGATGGTTGGACCCCGGGTCATATGAAGATAAGGGGTTGGGGGCTTTAAGCCAAAAATGGTCTTAAGGCCTATATGTAAAAAAGTGGGCTTTCTACATAAAAACAAAGTTTTTATGGGTTTTTAAGGGTTCTTATAGGTTAGAAAGTTTAGGATAAAACAATGTAAAAGCGGTTTTTACATTGTTTTAAAGGTTTTTAGGAGAAAATGATGAATGAGGGAGGATTTTTAGGGTTTTTGAAAGGAGAAGGAGGGAGATGAAAAGAGGGTGTTAATGAAAATGATGAGTAAGTCCATTAGGCCAGAAAATGGAGTTTTATTTTCAGAGAAGTAGGGTGAAAATTTGAGAAGGCACAAAGATAGGAAGTCTTAGTGAGAAATAGTCACTTTTCAGGATGATGAAGGAAATGAGGCTCCTAAAGATAGTTGATGGGAAAATGATGCTATCCTTAGGTGCATATATAACATTCACAGTCATCTAGTGAAATCTGTAGAACACAGGAGGATAACAATGACTCCAGCTAGGGAGGGAAGCTCTCTTTAGGAGGTGTCAAAAACCTCAGAGAATAAATCTCTAGAATAAGTAGACCAGTGCCTTGATTTTCACCTTGATAGTCCTCCTTAAACTTGATTATTTTCTTCTTTGAAGAAGTGATCTACAGTATCTGAATCATAACATGATTAATTCCAAATCAACCTCTACCTACCCATCACACTAGTTATAACATTTTTTCTTCTCCTTTGAGTGCATTTGGACTAGAAACTCTTTGACTTTTTATTTTTGAAAACATAAATAAACTATCTATTCCTATCCTTATTTCTTCCAAGAGTTCAAATTAAACTATTGAACTCTTTTATTCTCTATCTAAACTACTTGGCTGCTAAGATTAAACTATTTGGCAGCCTTTATTCTCTAATCTAAAATAGAAAATTGAAAACATAACCAAATTAGGATTAGACAATATGATTTGTTATAAGTAATGATACTTTGTACAAATCTGCATATAGAATTTATTTTGCAGAACTTTTAACATAAAACTTTGAGGGCTGAATTTTGGAATTTGCTTTTTGTCCCTCTCTTCTTTCTTGGTTCATATTTTGAGCTTTGAAACCAATTTCTAATCTAATCTAGTCTACTGATATGCCAAGTTTATACAGTTTGGAAAATCTTCATTCACTAACCTATCAGCAGATATTTAAAACATGGTTCAAATTAGGATTAGACAATCTGATTAACCATGGTTGTGGAATTTTGAACAAACTTCACAAAAAAATTATTTGCATAATAAGTAAATCTAGATAGATAAGACTATGATTTTCCATTAATAATGCATCCTTATCTATCTCTTTGGTTCTATTTTGAGCATGTGGAACCAACATATTGTATTCCCTAATCTATCTTTTTGATAAGTCAAGTCTGTGATGGTCTTCACAATCATTGCTTCTACTAACTTATCAACATAAATTTAAAGCATGTTCAGCCATGATTAGGCTAAATGACCGAACAAGATATTCTTTGAATCAGCAGTGGAATTTAGACTTGCACACTTTCAGAAGTATTGTTTTTTGGGTATGGGGTTGTACCTTTTCTTTTTCTGCCCTCTTTTCTTTGTTTTCTATTTTTGTATCTATTTTTTCTCTGATTTTTATTTAAACAATGTTATATACAATGGATAATGATTTAAACTTCACATTACTAATGGCAATAATGTTTGAGCATCCTGCCATTGACAGGACCTCCAAGAAGTTCTCCATCCATTTCCTGTAAGAAAAATGCATTTTTGCCTCTGGCAGAATGGATAATATAGGGACCTTTCCACAGATTTTCAAACTTACCATGTTTTCCTTTGTCTTCTCTCCTAGAATCCCATCAGAGCACTTTTTCACCAATGTTAAAATCATTTGCCTTTGTCCTTCTGTCAAACAACTTATTGATGTTTTCTTTCACTTACTGTGTTCTGTTGTAGACTTCCTCTCTGGTTTGCTGCAAATGTATGGTCTAATTTATCCTTCTTAACATGCCATATTCTTCAGACTTTACTTCCTAGATTAGCTTCATGACAGGCACTCCTAGACTGGTTGGAAAAATTGCATCTGCTCCATAAACTAGCTGATAGGGGGACATTCAAATGGATTTATTTCATGTTAACTTGTCAGCCCATAATGCATGTACTAGCTTGTTGTGCCATGACTTTTTATTTTCTTCCAGCAAGTTCTTGATGATGTTTACCAAAATCTTGTTTGAGGATTCTGCCAACCCATTACCTTGAGGGTAATAAGCTGTGGAATGACCCAAAGTGATCTGATATTTGTGGAAAAATTCCACCAACCTTTTGGATCTAAAGGAAGCTACATTGTCAGTGATGATCTTTCTAGGACAACCAAATCTAGACAAAATATGGTTTTCAAGGAATTTAATGATGACTAGATGAGTGGAAACTCTAGAAGGGATGGCCTCTATCCATTTTGTGAAGTAATGAGTTGTTGTGAGGATCCATTTAGGCTAGGAAGTTGAAGAAGGATGGATTTCCCCAATGAATTCTAGGCCCCACTGTTGAAAAGGAGCTTCAACAGAGATAGGATGCAGAGGTAAGGGTAGCATATTTCTTTTGCCTTCAAAGATTTGACACTTATGGCAGACAATTACCATTTTATGGATACCTTGAAAGAGGATGGGCCAGTAATAACCAGCTCTAAGGATTTTTTTAACGATTGTCTTCTAATAGAGGTGGCCTCCACATTCCCCTTCATGAAACTTGTGTTTGATCTTCTCTGCATCATTCTCAGGAAAACATTTAAGCAATAAACCACTAACATTTTTCCAATATAACCATTTATCTACAATGCAATAATTTATAGCCTTTAACTTTAAAAACCTTGCCTTTTTTTTAGAAAAACTAGGAGGAACGTTAAGATTAAGAAGCACATAAAAAATATCAGCATACAAAGATGAATTCAGAAAATGATCTTCAATAAGTGGAGTTTCCAACTCCTCCTGTTCATCTAATGCATTTAACATGTTTGTATCAAGTTCTTGCAAGTTGGTTTCAACCATAATTTTTGCAAGTCCTTGTCCCTTTATTAGTTAGGCAGTAGGATGGGACCAATGGAGCATATGAAAGTAGGTCTCCCGGTGGTGATAGCTCGGATAGGGATGACATGGTTAAAGATGGTATATTGTTGGACACTCCAAATAGGAGAGGTGACAAACATAAGTATCATTATTGTTATAGTTCTAACAAGCATCGTGATCATCATCACTATCATCCTTACAAGAGGAATGATAGAGGCTATTTTAAAAAATATTTTAAAAAGCTACAACCACCTAGATTTGACAGAGAGATGAAGAAACCACAAGATGCATTGGCTCCCTGTGATTTTCTAGATTGGAAAGAACAAACACTGTAGGGGCCACATCAGAACCGTTTTGGAATCCTAGGACCTAGCCTTCCTGGATTTAGAGAGGGATCTCTCTATGTGAGGTGTTAAATTGATTTATCTTTGTGCTCTTTGTTTAAGATTTTAGGCTAGTTATAAAGTTCTTCGAACTTGTTTATTTTGGTTGGATTAAATGATAAATTGAAGGATTAATAGTGTGACTGATTGAGATAATGTTTCAACTGAACAAATAGAATGTGTGAAGGCATAAATTCATTGGGCAATGGAGTCATAAAAGGATTTAATTTTTCATCAACTATGAAAGGGCTTTCATAGGGAAAGCTAACTATATCAAATGGATTCTTTAGATTAGTTTGTGATATGAAACAATAAGAAGTTGTGAAGGAAGCAAAGCTATAGTAAGTTAAGAATATTATAGCTCTACTTAGATAAGAAAATCCTTTCAAAGTAACTATTTGAAGCAAGTCTGTTGGCTAAAGGGGTCCTAACCCAGGTTCAGAGGTGAAGGTTTGCTAAAAAACCCCTATACTACTGGCCCTTTTGGAAGTGACCGGCTTGCACAGGTCAAATTCTGACCCGAAGTAGTATGGGTGGGTGTTGGAACCAGGTTTCCGCACCATGAGAGAGGGTAGGCAAGCCCAACAGAGCTGCGTATGGCTTTACAATGACCCTCTCGCCTATTACAGAGCCAGACCTACAGGTCTCCTTTGCATCCACATGCACAAGGTCAACTATACTACAGTGCTCAATAAATTGTATACTTTAAAGACAGTAGTGAAATATTTCATAAAACATAACAAAACAGATTCAGATGCAGTAAAACCACTTATACAGTATTTTCGCAGCTTAACAGAGTACGCATAAAATAGTAATTACCACAGATTCACATAAACAGTACACACAGATTCAATTACCCAAACAACCTTTCTTATTCATCAATCTGTCAATTCCTTCTTACCATACCCAACCCAACCTACTGACACAACAGCAAGGTCCGCACACAGCAGGACTCGGGATCTCCACGCATACAGCCAAAAGGAGTCCTCTCTCAAAAAACCAAAATAGATCTACTGATCCATAATTCGCATCAAAAGCTCATCATATTCTTACCTTACAATTCAAAATGTTCCTCTATTTAAATAATCTAGCGTAATCTTTCCTATGGTCCGCAAACCATGGTTTGTGAACTCTAGGTCTACCCTTTGACCCATTACAATCATTTTGGAGCTTTGACCCACCCCAAAACCCCTGCGCTAGACTAAATATAATAAAAAATATAAAAAATCAGACCAGTTTTGTAGCTTGTAGGAGACCCTATTCCAACAGTCCCCTAACACAATATTGTGACTCATCCCGAGTCACTGTGGTGGTGTGGTATCTACCTATGCATGTAAGGGATTGATGGTTGTGATCAGCGGAGGTAACACTTCTTGACTCTGGGCAGCAGCACTCTGTGCAATGTCTACAAGCTTCTGGGAGGTTGGTCCTCTAGTTGCCACGGTGACACTCTCCAGTGTCTGAGTGAGTCGCTTGATCGCACCATCTAAATCCTATGAAATTTGGAGGGCTGTGGTGGCCCACGGCTTTAGACGTTCCACAATGATGTGCTTTTTGTGCTGAAGATAGTCAATCTCATCCTCGAGATCATTGCTGGTCTTCAATCATGCCAAGTGCTGGGCAGGCACCAAGGTAGGCAGCGTAGCTGCGACTCGATTGAAAGCTTCTTCCTTCTGTTGTAAGTCTTGATTGATTTCACGGAGTTCATGATCATTCTAGACCATAGTCCATAGTTTCATGGCTAATTCTAGCAATTGGACACCTTGAGCGATCTACCCTGAAATAATGTGCATTGCTTCGGTTATTAGTGCAGCGCGTTGGGCTCGTACCTCTGGGGGCATTTCGGGCTGCAATTTGGCCTGTAAGTCGGTGATTTGTTGTTCCAACTGTGTCTTGACGATGTGCATTTCTATCCTAGATGATTTTAGTGCCACAACCAATTTTTTCACTTTAGCTTGAGGCATGGCTGCGGCTGGGATCTCATCTGTAACCTCTATGCAGAGCTGGTGGATCACTGTTTCGAGCTCCACCTGTTGTGAAATGGCAAGGAGAAAGTCTACGCCCTACTACGTGATGGTCTGTTCGGCCGTACCAAGTTGTTGGTGTATTTTCTAGTCGCGATGGTTAATCTCCTGGAATATAGTGTTGTGGAGGCCTTGTAAGGCTTCGTGGGGCAGCTTAGCCAAGTCCAGCTGGATTCCTGTTCTTGCTTGGATTTGAGCTCCTATCAAGGCAGCGCTAGGTACAGAATAGAGATGGCTTTCTTCCATGGCTAGCACTATACTACTAGTTACCAAAGGATTTCGTTCCTGGCCGACGCTAGTCTGTAGCTTATCTGCTTTTAAATGAAGGGTGTGGAGCTCAGCTTGGATGATGTCGATCACAACATTCTGCTATTCTTCTATGACTACCCACTTATCGTCTATAGCCATCGTAACTACGTCTGCAATTTTCTCAAGGGCACTGTCAGTTAGGGTGACCGTCGCATCATATTTCTCATAGTGGGCACGCTATTTCTTTTGCGGCCCTGGTGCAATCTCACCTGACCATTTCTTACCATGGGGGGGGGGGGTGGTATCCTTGTCGTACCCTACCGGAGTCTCAGTTGCGACGTTTGTGATGGTTGTTTGTGGTAGCTGTGTGTCCTTTTTTGTGGCTACATTTGAGACCTTCTGGCTAGGCTCCGTGGGCTCCCCACAGGTGGCTGTGAGGCCTATTTTCCAGGCATGGGGCCATAACATGATCATCAGGTCAATTTCTTCATCTGCTACCATATACGAAAGTGTCGTCCATGTCTTATTCTGGAGGCTGCAGATCTAAATATGGTGCATGGTAACTTGGAATGCTGCAACACTTTTTTATTTGTCATATACCGTCAGCGACAACCGGGGTCGTGAATTGATGGCTACGACCATGCTGCTCTGGAAGAGGACCTAGAAAAATTTGTTATCCTCGATGCACTGCGCATCCTTAGAGTCCCATAAATGAGCATACCGAACTCCTTCACACATTCCCGTGGGGAGCTTGGGGAGGACCGACTCTTCAGGGGTGTCCTAGGTGACCAGTGCTATAAGGAGTAATAGCCATGAATAACAGAAGGGTGTCCCCTACTCCTGAGATTCGCAGACATTAGACAAAAAATCATCGCATAAATATTGACCCCAACTGAAGGAGACTTCCTTCACACACCGGCCAGCTAACCAAATAACATAGGCAGCGACAGTCACAGCCTGGCATTTCCTCATCAGTTTGCAGGCTAAGAGCCTGGTACCCATCTGTGTAGTAGGATCATTGATAGTCTGGATCACAAAGCCTCACTTATTTTGACTCACCTTGTAGGTCTTCAGCACAAACTTAGCGATATTTGCTTCGTACTTGTTTCCCACCTACTCCAGAGGGTGTGGACCTTACATAGGAAGGCCTGTAATCTTGTATATCAACACAGAATCAATAGGGACTCTGTCCTGAATCCATAAGAAGCCATCGTGAATTAAGGCGAGAAACTGCTGAGCCAACCGATCCGTGACGTTGTAATGGCCAAAATGGGGCATCCAGAGCAGATTCAAGAGTCTAGACCCGACCAAGCCACATACCCAGCACTGAGGAACCACCGTGACTCCATCATTCGCACGTATCTTATTGAAGTACAACGTGGGGGCCAACTCAGGGAGGGTCTCAGAGTCCACCAATTCACGATCATCAAACTTGACCTCATGGAGTCTTCCACAAGGATCACTGAGGACAGGGACTTCTCCCAGGGTTAGAGGGGTTTGCAGATAGGTGACCAGGCCATCCAAGTTCTTTGGCGTTCGCATGGATGGTCTACATGGGGGAACGAAGGGAGGTAACCAATTGATCAGATTGGCGGGCAGAGCACCTTCCTACGCATCTTGAGCCAGAGGTGATACTGATGGGGACCTGGCATGTTTTGAAGAAGTCCTAGGCTTCTCAGTGGCCCATTTTGTAGCTTTCGGGGCTTTTCCTGAGCCTTGTGCTTTTTCTTTCCCTTTCCTTGTGACCAGCATAGAGGGAACTTCTTCCAGTTCAGACTCAACTTCCATTATTTCCTCAATGTCAGGCCCCGTTGGGGCTAAAGGTTCATCAGGGTTAGTGGCCGGCATCCTTGTGCAGAAAATGAATCCAACCTTGTGTCACTACTATCAAATGGAGCAGGGTGAGAAGACATGTAGATAAAGGAAATCTGATTGCCCAAGTGCTTCTGAGAGAGGAATGATGGGTGCAAGCTATGCAAGTGAGACGAAACCTCTGGCTAAACTATCCTGCTCCTTCTATAATACCCACAATCATTCAATGGTAAGGTAAAATTTATCTGGGATGTATATCCCAAGAAATGGTAAAAAATCCCCAAAATTCGCTTTATTAACTTCCCATAGGCCACTCCTTTTAACAATAACTTTTGCCTTTTACCAGTTGTTACCATTCCGATGGCTAGTTTTTAGATCCCCTATATTCTTGGCCTATCTGCTACACTAGGGTCAGTCATCTACATCTTCTGCGCATCCTCCCCCAACACAAGCTTGCTTCCTAGGTAACTTACGACCAAACACAAAGTTTCCTGATATTCATTATCCTTAGAGAACCTTACCTTCTATGTAAGAGAGGTTTTAAGAGGTGCTATAGTTGGAGCATATTCCCGAACGAACCTCCTATAATACCCTGCATGGCCAAGGATTAAACACATTTTTTTTTTTTTTGTAGGGGCTTTCGGAGAGATGAGATCTCTTCTTTCCATACCGATAGCCCGTGGAGGGTGCATCTTAATGCTAATTTCCTATGGCTGAATCAGTTTGGTGCCCATGCACGGCCCTGAATCGAAAGTGGTTTGTGGGTCAACCTGTCCTTCTTTTGGGGCTAGGCCATAGTATTCAATCATTCCTGGCTCCTTTGGTTCCCATGTGGATAGTTCAACACCCAATCCATCAAAGTAAGGTGGGTCCCTTACCTCAGAGGAAACACAGTGGAAGTCTTTTGTGACCTGGAGATAGCGCAACGAAGAGACACTATGTAACCGATTCTACCACTTCTCTATCTCCTCATCAGAGTCAGAGATGCATTCATTATCCTACTCCCAGAAAGGTACTTCATATACTATTGGGTTGACTGCATCCCATGCAGTTAATTTATAGATATGGTCCATATCTTCGTCATTAGGTACTGGTTTTGTGTAGCGTTCTCCTTCCGCAGGGTCTAATGGTACTATCACGCTTGTGCCGTTATGTTCAAACACCATGCTTATTTTTTTTAAGTTAATGATACTGCCCATGTCGATGGCCCAATATAATCCTAACATAGCAGGGTATGGATTTGCATCTTCTACGATCTGAATAACTTCAAAGTCAGCCCAGACCTTGACCCCTACAATATCTACCACAATCCCTGGTAGTCGTCCCAAAGGTACGATCTTCTATTGATTAGCCATGCGTATCTGGATAGTATACCATTCCAAATTTGGCTCACCCATTTGTTGCCAAGTTTGTTTAGGTAATACATTTTCATCCGACCCTAGATCCAAAATAACCTGGTTCATCTTGTAATCGCCAATCTGTGTCGTCAGTCGCATCTCCCTCCTAGTGCGCTTCTTGTGTTTTTATAGTTTGTGCACATCCATAATATATGGGGACATGGTAGGGAAACGAAACCATTTTTTGGCTCGAGGGGTCCTGACCCAGGTTCGGAGGTGAAGGTTTTCCAAAAAACCCCTATACTACTGCCCCTTTCGGCAGTGACCAGCTTCCACAAGTCAAAGTCTCACCCAAAGAAGTATGGGTGGGTGCTGGAACCAGGTTTCTGCACCCTGAGAGAGGGTAGGTAAGCCCAGCAGAGCCGCATCTAGCTTTACATTGAACCATTACCCTATTATAGAGCTAGACCTAAAGGTTTCCTTTGCATCCATGTGCGCAAGGTCAACTATACTACAGTGCTCAGTAAATTATATACCTTAAAGACAGTAGCGCAGTATTGCATAAAACATAACATAACAGATTCAGATGCAATAAAACCACTTAAGACAAGACAAACCATAATCATCTTTGGACACACTTTAATAAGAAAACTTTCTAAGACAACAATCGAGTAATTCAAGAACTACTTTCAGAAAAAGAAAACATGTAAGATAAACAGTAAGAGTGGTCTAAGATCAAACATAAACAATCTAATCTTATTTTGACAAACTCTTAAAAGGCTATTCAAAGAAACATTTCAAGACATTCCAATGGGTAGGGCATACCTTAAACATCATAGGTTTAGACCCTAATAAGTACACTTTAATGAAAGGTCCTAAGAACAATATGTCAATTCCTACTTAAAGGAACATGGGTTCACCATAATTTCCTTGGTTTCACTCTATTGAATCATTTCCAAGGCAACAAGCTAAGTATAACTAGAAGGCAATTAAGAATCTTCTAATCAAACCTATGTAGAAGAAAAAATAAACATAAAGAATACAGACAGAAATAGGGTGCTGGAACAACAAATCCTAATCTAAAAATTCTGCTTCTTTATCAGAGAAAGATGAACATAATGAAAAACATAAGAAGAAATAATAACAATTAGGAAAACTTCACCATTGATATAGCTCAAGGATCCAGTGAACATGCTTGTATTATTGATGATAAAACCAGTTACAATACTCCAGGCACAATAGATCTATGCAACTCAAATTTTTCTTTAATTCAGTCTAGCATTGCTCAATTAGCTCAGCCCCAGAAATCAGTCCAAAAACCATCAAGTAACCAACATTTATATTGAAGCTCATATGAAATATTTATATGAAAAATGAGGAGGTGCTTCTAAGCTAGGGTGTATAAATGTTATTTATTATAGAATTAATGACTTTTGGCCTTTGAGACCATGCAAGGCCCAAGGAAAAAATATTTGAAAGAGTTACTCTGAATAATAACTTCTGTCTTAACTTCTAAGTTATTTTAGCTGAAATATTTGACTTTGAGGCTTTGTAATAATTTTTGTAATAATTATTGAGCTGCTTTAAAATATCTCTGACTGAGTAATAACTATTTGAAGTCTTTGTGAAAAGAAATAGTGCTGTAGGTGGCAAATTTGTCCTTGGATGAGTAATTTCTCCTTTGTTGAGTAGTTTGAAGGTGTCTTTGGGTAATCTGCCTTGATTTGACTCTTTAAACTATGATTTCAGGACTTGATCTGCATTTAGGCCTTCATAATCATCTTTTTGTCTTTTTAGGCTAATATTTTTTCTTTATGCTCTAATCCTTTGAATAGGCTTTATCCTCTTTTTCTTCATTCTTTCAATGTTCTAACTGCTTCTTTGATTTATCTATGTGCAGGGGTTCTTCTATGCGCTGGAGGGTTCCTTGATTTAATCGATGGTCATGAATCATCGATCCATCCTTTATGTAAATACCCTTAGTCCCTTTTATTTGTCTTTCTCACCTCTTGGATCCTCATAAAAAGGCTTGTACCATTTAATTGACTGTGGGATGGCCTCTGAGGCTCGTGCTGCCTTTAAACCTACAACAAATACAAACAAAACCTTAATTTAAATCCTCCATTTTTGGGTTGAAACTGCTTTCAGGGGTTTTTATGAGGTGTTTGGAGCGATTTGCAGAGAAAGGGGATATGCATAGGGAAGGTTTTGATAGACGAAACCAAGTAGGAAGTGGAATAAATTTGAATTATGGCGTGAAGGAGGCAAAAGTCAATTTTGGGAAACCGAACAGTTTTATCGCATTGGAAATAGGTGGTAAGCGGTATTGGGATGGGAGAAAACGATACCACACATTTCTTGACACGTATCAAGGGAAAAACCACCCATTTCACATAGAAATCGTGCGTTAAACCCTAACAGTGAAATGTGTGCGATCTGACATGCTGGCTGTTAGATCTGAGGGAGTCAGATCAACAGTGCGGGTTAAACCTGATAGAAGGAGTTGATCGGTCAGAGGCGGGAGTGGAAAATAGGTGGCAGGCGGAGATTGGTCGGCGGGAAGTAGTGGAAGGTGGGCCAGTGGGGTGACGTAAAGAGATTTTTTCGAGTAGTGGGGTGTGTTATATGTAGGGTTGAAAGGTGGGGAGATATGATGATCGTCGGATAGGGCACGATCAACAGTTGAGATGACTCGAGGGATAAGTGGAACGGGGTGTTGGGAAAAAGGAAGGAGGAGCTTAAGGAAAGGGCGGAGGCATGGTCCTTGGAGAAGTGGATAGGACCAAGAGATTAAGATGAGGGGAGCTTTGGGGATAACGGATGGTTGGACCTCGGGTCATATGAAGATAAAGGGTTGGGGGCTTTAGGCCAAAAATGGTCTTAAGGCCTATATGTAAAAAAGTGGGCTTTCTACATAGAAACAGAGTTTTTATGGGTTTTTAAGGGTTCTGATAGGTTAGAAAGTTTAGGATAAAAAAATGTAAAGGGGGTTTTTACATTGTTTTAAGGGTTTTTAGGAGAAAATGATGAATGAGGGAGGATTTTTAGGGTTTTTGAAAGGAGAAGGAGGGAGATGAAAAGAGGGTGTTAATGAAAATGATGAATAAGTCCAATAGGCCAGAAAATGGAGTTTTATTTTTAGAGCAGTAGGGTGAACATTCGAGAAGGCACAAAGATAGGAAGTCTTAGTGAGAAATAGTCATTTTTCAGGATGATGAAGGAAATGAGGCTCCTAAAGATAGTTGATGGGAAAATGATGCTATCTTTAGGTTCATGTATAACATTCATAGTCATCTAGTGAAATCTATAGAACACAGGAGGATAACAGTGGCTCCAGCTGGGGAGGGCAGCTCTCTTTAGGAGGTGTCAAGAACCTCAGAGAATAAATCTCTAGAAGAAGTAGACCAGTGCCTTGATTTTCACCTTGATAGTCCTCCTTAAACTTGATGATTTTCTTCTTTGAAGAAGTGATCTACAGTATCTGAATCATAACATGATTAATTCCAAATCAAGCTCTACCTACCCATCACACTAGTTATAACATTTTTTCTTCTCCTTTGAGTGCATTTGGACTAGAAACTCTTTGACATTTTATTTTTGAAAACAGAAATAAACTATCTATTCCTATCCTTATTTCTTCCAAGAGTTCAAATTAAACCGTTGAACTCTTTTATTCTCTACCTAAACTACTTGGCTGCCAAGATTAAACTGTTTGGCAGCCTTTATTCTCTAATCTAAAACATAAAATTGAAAACATAACCAAATCAGGATTAGAAAATCTGATTTTTTATAAGTAATGATACTTTGTACAAATCTGCATATAGAATTTATTTTGTAGAACTTTTAACACAAAACTTTGAGGGCTGAATTTTTGAATTTGCTTTTTGTCCCTCTCTTCTTTCTTGGTTCATATTTTGAGCTTTGAAACCAATTTATAATCTAATATAGTCTAATGATATTCCAAGTTTATACAGTTTGGAAAATCTTCATTCACTAACCTATCAGCAGATATTTAAAACATGGTTCAAATTAGGATTAGATAGTCTGCATGGTTGTGGCATTTTGAACAAACTTCACACAAACATTATTTGCATAAGAAGTAAATCTAGATAGATAAGGCTATGATTTTCCATTAATAATGCTTCCTTATCTATCTCTTTGGTTCTGTTTTGAGCATGTGGAACCAACATATTTTATTCCCTAATCTATCTTTTTGATAAGTCAAGTCTTTGATAGTCTTCAAAATCATTGCTTCTATTAACTTATCAACATAAATTTAAAGCATGTTCAGCCATGATTAGGCTAAATGACCGAACAAGATATTCTTTGAATCAGCAGTGGCATTTAGACTTGCACACTTTCAGAAGTACTATTTTTTGGGTATGGGGCTGTACCTTTTCTTTTTCTGCCCTCTTTTCTTTGTTTTCTATTTTTGTATTTAATTTTTCTCTGATTTTTCTTTAAACAATGTTATATACAATGGCTAAAGATTTAAACTTGGCATTACTAATGGCAATAATGTTTGAGCATCCTGCCATTGACAGGACCTCCAAGAAGTTCTTCTCCATCCATTTCCTGTAAGAAGAATGCATTTTTGCCTCTGGCAGAATGAATAATATAGGGACCTTTCCACAGATTTTCAAACTTACCATGTTTTCCTTTGTCTTATCTCCTAGAATCCCATCAGAGCACTATTTCACCAATGTTAAAATCATTTTCCTTTTTCCTTCTGTCAAACAACTTATTGATGTTTTCTTGCACTTACTGTGTTCTGTTGTAGACTTCCTCTCTGGTTTGCTGCAAATGTATGGTCTGATTTATCCTTCTTATCATGCCATCTTCTTCAGACTTTACTTCCTGGATTAGCTTCATGACAAGCACTCCTAGAATGGTTGGAAAAATTGCATCTGCTCCATAAAATAGCTGATAGGGGGACATTCAAATGGATTTATTGCATGTTAACTTGTCAGCCCATAATGCATGTACTAGCTTATTGTGCCATGAATTTTTATTTTCTTCCAGCAAGTTCTTGATGATGTTTACCAAAATCTTGTTTGAGGATTCTGCCAACCCATTACCTTGAGGGTAATAAGTTGTGGAATGACCCAAAGTGATCTGATATTTGTGGAAAAAGTCCACCAACCTTTTGGATCTAAAGGAAGTTGCATTTTCAGTGATGATCTTTCTAGGACAACCAAATCTAGACAAAATATGGTTTTCAAGGAATTTAATGATGACTAGATGAGTGGCAATTCTAGAAGGGATGGCCTCTATCCATTTTGTGAAGTAATCAGTTGTTGTGAGGATCCATTTATGCTAGGAAGCTGAAGAAGGATGGATTTCCCCAATTAATTTTAGGCCCCACTGTTGAAAAGGAGCTTCAACAGAGATAGGATGCAGAGGTAAGGGTAGCATATTTCTTTTGCCTTCAAAGATTTGACACTTATGGCAGGAAATTACCATTTTATGGATACCTTGAAAGAGGATGGGCCAGTAATAACCATCTCTAAGGATTTTGTTAACAATTGTCTTCTAATAGAGGTGGCCTCCACATTCCCCTTCATGAAACTCGTGTTTTATCTTCTTTGCATCATTCTCAGGAAAAAATTTAAGCAATAGACCACTAACATTTTTCCAATATAACCATTTATCTACAATGCAGTAGTTTATAGCCTTTAAATTTAGAAACCTTGCCTTTGTTTTAGACGAACTAGGAGGAACGTTAAGATTAAGAAGCACATAAAAAATATCAACACACCAAGATGAATTCAGAAAATGATCTTTAATAAGTGGAGTTGTCAACTCCTCCTGTTCATCTAATGCATTTAACATGTTTATATCAAGTTCTTGCAAGTTGGTTTCAACCATAAGTTTTGCAAGTCCTTGTCCCTTTATTAGTTTAGTGGGCCTGATCTCCATGTCACACTCCAATATCACAACAATCCACTTTCCTCTTTTGCCATCAGGATCTTGTGTCAAAATGTCTTTTACCACTGAGTGAGGCACAAATGCAATGATATGTGAATGTAAAATGTAAACTTTGAAATCCTTTAAGGCTTTGACTAAGGAAAAAGCCTGTTTTTCCATTATGTTTTATTTCAAAGGAGCATCTGTTAATCCCTTGCTAAAAAATGCAATGGGCTGCTCTTGTCCCTTCAAGTTTTTTTGTAGTAGGACAACAACTACTGTATGTTCTGATGCAAAGGAGAATATGAAGAAGTCTTTTGTAAAATCAGGACTAATAAGAACTGGTGTTTGGGTAAGTGATTTTTTTACCAGTTCAAAGGATTTCTTTGCCTGTGAGGTCCATTTAACTCATGTTTATCTCTTAAGCATGTTTGTAATTTTTCTAAGGAGTTTAGCTAGCTTAGGTATGAACCTTCTCAAGAATTTAATATTTCCAATGAAAGATTGAAGTTCTTTGATATTTCTAGAATGATTGATTTGCAAGATACCTTCAATCCTTTTTGGGTCTATTTTTATCCCTTCTTCAAATATGATATGGCCTAGAAGTTTACCTTCTTGGAGACCAAACAAATTTTTCTTGGGATTTAAGGATAAACCATACTTTCTGCATCTCTCAAAGAATTTTCTTAGGTGTACTAGGGGTTCTTCATATGTTTTGGATTAGACTATGATGTCATCTAGGTAAATCACAATGAAGTAGCCTATCTCTTCTGAAACAACAACAACCATGGCTCTTTGAAATGTGACACTAGCATTCATTAAACCAAAAGGCATTTTCACATACATGAAAGTTCCCCAAGGTGTAGTAAAAGTTGTCTTAAGTTGACCATTAGGGTGTACCAATACTTGATTGTATCCTGAAAATCCATCTAGCAAAGAAATTATTTTTGAACCTATTACCCTTTTTAAGATATGATCCATTTTGGGCAAGGGGTAGTTGTCTTTGAAAGAGGCCTTGTTCAAGTTTTGAAAGTCTATACAGAGCGTTATTTCTCCTGTTTTCTTCCTTACAGATACAAGGTTGGATACCCATTCTGAGTACCTCACAGGGACTATAATTCCAACATCATACAGTTTTTTGATTCCTTTCTGAACCAGGGGTATTTGCACAGGGTTTATTCTGCGCAACTTTTGTCTAAAAGGCTTCTGGTTTTCTTTGAGGGGTATCTTATGTTGAATTATTCCTGTATCGTATGATTTTAAATCTTCATAACTACAAGAAAATACATCAGAAAATACTCTAAACAGCTCAAGATATTTCATTTTTATATGAGCTGGCAGTGTTTTCAATAATTTGATCATTTTAGGCCTTTCTTCACTGCCTATATTGCACTCATTAACATCAATTTCAGTGGGCTCTATTTTTGGTTTTTTGGCAACATCATTAAAGTCAAAAAATTCTTCTAGAGGCACTAGTCCATTTGGAAAGTTTTCATTGTTAGATTGCGGCACTTCTAAATCTTCTTTTTCTAAATCAGTGCATATTTCTGTTTTATGTTTAAATTCTTTGGTTAATAGATTTATATCAACAGTATTAGGAGGTTCTTCTTGGCAAGATTTTTTATTATTAGGACAGTCTTCTTTATACTCTGAGTCTGAATTTGGCGCTTCAAAATCATTTCTGGACTGTAGGAAATCCTTTATCTGTTTATCTCCTTTAAATACTTGCCAGTATTTGATATTATTAGGGACTGTTGGTCTATATTTAACTTGGACTATGTATTGTTTTCTTTCATAAGGTTTTTGACATGCACTAGCAGCAAAGGCTAAACCATTGGCAAGAATGTTTTGGTTTCTAGGTACAAAGTTGAGCTCATATTCTGTGAATGTTTTCAAAAGGTCAACAACATCATCTCTATAAGATTGCAATCTTAGATTTTTGGCAGTATATTCTCCATTTAATTGTTTAATAATCAGTTCTGAGTCTCCATGAACAATTATCCTCTTGGCTCCTAGTTTTCTTAATAATTGTAGTCTTAAGAGGAGAGCTTCATATTCAGCTATGTTATTTGTGCATTGAAATTTTAGCTTTTATGAATGACCCTCAACATGATTATTTTTTGTGTTATGTACCCATATGCCTGCTCTTGAATCAGTTTTGCTACAAGACCCACCAAAACTCATACTCCAAAGAGGTTCATGGTAAGATTTATCATTAAAGTCTTTTCTATCCTCTTTGGTCTGTTTGTAATAGCTTCCACTATGTTTTTCTTTAGGGTCTGCACTATGTTCAGTTTTGTCTTGTTCCTCATGGTTTTCATTGTGTTGAGGATTTTTTGTTTGTTTCTCATGGACAACACTATGTTGGTGATTGATTTGCTTCCTAGGATCTTCCCCATGCTTGCTGTAATTTTTTGAATTAGCAAACTGTTTTGGCCTTTTCTCCTTTCCTCCTTCTTTTCCTATTATTTGTTTGTCATATACTTCCTCTTTCTCATTAATATTTTCATCATTGTAGGTTTGTGTGAATAGAATAAAGTGGGGAGTTGTCTGGTTTTTCTTGACTACTAACCATGTATTTCATGTGTGTCTCCCTATATAGTCTTCTTGGTTGACTAAAGTCAGGGATGGTTGCATAAGTCATATCCATCTGGAGGGTACCTTGGATTTTAGCACCCCATGACCTTGAAAGGAGCATGCCATATTTAGGAGGTATATCAGCCACTACAATGTCCATCACTAAACTTTTGGCTAGTATTTGTGCTAAGTTTACACATAGATCTTTGATTAGGCCTAGACATTTAACTCTGTTAGAATCAAAGGAGTATAAATCTTTGTAAGGTCTAATTATTTCAAGGCCTAGTCTTTCCATTACTACTTTAGGCATAAGGTTATGGGAGGCTCCTGAATCAAGCATGGAATTGTGCAAAATCTTATCATGGATGTTTAGACTCACATAGAAAGGAGGAACACCTCCTTCTTGAAATTTTCCTTCTACCTCTGGTCCAAACAGAAGCTCAGGCTTATCATCAATCACATTGACAGAATCAGTTTTTTCTCCTATGTTTAAAGCTCTCAAAAGTTGGGTTTTATATACATCTTGAGGACTAATTCAGTGAGAGGAACAGGGATCCTGATTTTAGCAATTTCACTCTCTATGCTGAAAGGTATCTGAGTTTTTAATATGTTTAAATCAACTTTCTTAGTCACTGTTTTCTCAGAAAAATCAGCTTGCTGGTTTTTATTATAGACAACGGTTAAAAGGATTTTATCAGGAGCATTAGCTTAGGTGCCAGTGCCACTAGGATCACCACTATGTTTGCTAGAAATTTGGGTGTTTTTTCCTTTGTTTTTATCAGAACTTTCAGCCACTACATTATGATTTTCTATTGTATTTTTGGATATGTTTATAGGGCTGGTTTTAGTAGAAATTTTAGTGGTCTTAGTTTTGGGAGTGTCTTGGTTCTTTTTAATTCTTAGGTCATATTGTTTGTGTACTTCCATTATGGCATTTTCAAAGCCTTGTTTGTAGTCTTCAGATTCTGGGTTTTCTTCATCATAGGGTGTATATATGCCTTGTTCTTCTTCAGTGAGAAAAATGGTCTCCTCATTGTTTACCCCTAGTAAGTTTATGTGATCTTCCTTTGTTTCTTCAATCACTCGCTCATCTTCATCAACATAGTTTTTTTGGAAAGGAGGCCTGACTTGCTGAACAGGGCCTCTTTGTCTAATTTGAGGGAGATTCCTTCTAAAGTTTTGGTTTTGATTTTTATTTTTGTTTTGAGGAGCTGTTTGGTTTTCTTTAGGATAAGCTCTCTCATTCATGTTTATTCTCTCCATCATCCTTTCCATGGTTATAAATAGGCTATCAATTTTGGAATCTAATGTGGAGGGTCCAGCCTCATCTTTGTAGGTAACCTTTTTATCTGCTTTCAATCTATCCCTTCTAGCATTTAGGTTAGCTTCTACACTTACCTCCCCTTTCTGCATGTCTTCTAATGTGAGGGGTTCCCTCTCCCTTAATTGATAACACATGTCTGGGTCAAATCCTTCAGGAAAATTTATTAAGGTTAAGCCTTGTGGGGGTTTCATTTGTGGAGGGAGTGCATTATAAATACTATTGAATGTAGTGAAATAATCTTGGACACTCTCTCCAATATTTCTCTTAAGGTCATTGTATTCTGACAGGATTTGAAGGGGATTTTTCTTGAGTTCCCATTTTTTTAGGAACAGTTGATGGAAAGAAGGAAGATCATTAATATTGTTAGGGGTTAAACATGTGAACCATTTTATTGCTTCTCCCCCTAATATTTGAGCAAACATTCTAAGTTTTACAGTTTCATCATCTATTTCTTATGTGTCAACGTAATCATTCATTCTATCCACATGTTGTTGAGTTGTCGTAGAACTACAAGAATCATATAATGGAATCTTGGACTGATAGTCCTGTGGTAGAGAAACTAAAGGTAAAGGAAGGAATAAGGGAGCATACCATGTTGCCATAATATGAGCTTGTGGAAACAATGGGGGGTTAACAAGTGGAGGAAGGTGATGAAGTGGAGTGGTTTGAACAGTGGGTGTATGTATGAGTGTAGCCAAAGTACTTGGACCAAATAAGTGATGTTGAGTAGATATAGGGTGGGAGAAGCCAAATTAATGGAGGAAATGGAGATCTGGAGGAGTGGAAGGAGAGGCTTCCTTGCTACTACTTTGTTGTGAGTCTTCAAGCTCAAGGTTTATCTAGTCTATAAAACTTTGTGACTTGGTTCTAGATAAGCTTTTTATATGAGGTAAGTCAACTTGGGTATTTTTCAAGTTTATAAGGTTTTTAGGGATTGAACTTGCTCTTCGGATGGGTCTGACAATAGTTGGGTTTTTAGATGTAGGAGACTTCCTACGAATGCTTTCAGGATTATCAACTATTGCTAGAGGATTTGGGTTAGGATGGGATCTAGTATGGATCCTTATAGAAGCTAGGATTTTGGACCAAAATAGGTCAGAAAGGTTTTTCACAGATATAACAATCTTTAAGACACAAAAAAAACTGTAAAAAGAGATACTCAATCCACAAAGTATTATTTATTGGGTATTTTTTAATGTTTTGATGATAGGGTGAGTTTCCCAGTGGAGTCAAAGGAATTTTGTGGAGTCACCAGGTGGAGGGTTTTTACTTCTTTTATAGGACTGGTTGTTGTCCACCATCAACAATCAAGGACCAATATTGACTGATACTTGATTCATTTTTTAAGTAATCAGGTTTTTTGAGTTTTGAGTGAATATGAAATGTTTATTACTCAAGTCCCCAGTATGGTCGCCACTATGTTGGCTCCCTGTGATTTGCTATATTGGAAAGAACAAAAACTACAGGGGCCACATCATAACCGCTTTGGAATCCTAAGACCTAGCCTTCCTAGATTCAGAGAGGGATCTCTCTATGTGAGGTGTTTAATTGATTTATATTTGTGCTCTTTGTTTAATATTTTAGGCTAGTTATAAAGTTCTTGGAACTTGTTTGTTTTGGTTGGATTAAATGATATATTAAAGGATTAATGGTGTGATAGATTGAGAGAATGTTTCAGTTGAACAAATAGACTATGAGAAGGCATAAATTCATTGCGCAATGGAGTCATAAAAGGATTTAATTGTTCATCAACTCTGCAAGGGCTTTCATAGGGAAAGCTAACTATATCAAATGGATTCTTTAGATTAGTTTGTGATATGAAACAATAAGAAGTTGTGAAGGCAGAAAAGCTATAGTCAGTTAAGAATCTTCTAGCTCTACTTAGACAAGAAAATCCTTTCAAAGTAACTGTTTGAAGCAAGTCAAAGGGCGGGACAAACCATAATCCTCTTTGGACACACTTTAATAAGAAAACTTTTTAAGACAACAATCCAGTAATTCAAGAACTACTTTCAGACAAAGAAAACATATAAGATAAACAGTAAGAGTGATCTATGATCAAACATAAATAATCTAATCTGCTTTTGACAAACTCTTCAAAGGCTCTTCAAAGAAAAATTTCAAGACAATCCAATGGGTAGGGGATACCTTAAACCTCATTGGTTCAGACTCTAATAAGTACACTTTAAAGAAAGGTCCTAAAAAAATATCTCAATTCCTAATCAAAGGAACATGGGTTCAACATAATTTCCTTGGTTTCACTCTATTGAATCATTCCCAAGACTACAAGATAAGTATAACTAGAAGGCAATTAAGAATCTTCTAATCAAACCTATGTAAAAGAAAACATAAACATAAAGAATACATACAGAAATAGGGTGCTGGAAAAACAAATCCTAATCTAAAACTTCTGCTTCTTTATCAGAGAAAGATGAACATAATGAAAAACATAAGAAGAAATGATAACAATTAGGAAAACTTCACCATTCATATAGCTCAAGGATCCAGTGAACATGCTTGTATTATTGATGATAAAACTAGTTACAATACTCTAGGCACAACATCTCTATGCAACTCAGAGTTTTCTTCAATTCAGTCTAGCATTCCTCAATTAGCTCAGCAGCAAAAACCAATCCCAAAACCATCAAGTAACCAACACTTATAATGAAGCTCATATGAAATATTTATATTCAAAATGAGGAGGTGTTGCTAAGCTAGGGTGTATAAATGTTATTTATTATAGAGTTAATGATTTTTGAACTTAGAGACCACGCAAGGCCCAAGGCAAAAATATCTGAAATAGTTACTCTAAATAATAACTTATGTCTTAACTTCTAAGTTATTTCAACTGAAATATTTGACTTTGAGGCTTTGTAATAATTTTTGTAGTAACTATTGAGCTGCTTTAAAAGATCTCTGACTGACTAATAACTGTTTGAAGTTTTTGTGAAAAGAAATAGTGATGTAGGTGGAAAATTTGTCCTTGGATGAGTAATTTATCCTTTGTTGAGTAGTTCGAAGGTCTCTTTGGGTAATCTTCCTTGATTTGATTCTTTAAACTCTGCTTTCAGGACTTGATCTACATTTAGGCCTTCATAATCATCTTTCTGTCTATTTAGGCTAATATTTTTGCTTTATTCCCTTATCCTTTGATTATGCGTTATCCTCTTTTTCTTCATTCTTTCAATGTTCTAACTGCTTCTTTGATTTGTCTACGTGCAGGGGTTATTATATGCACTGGAGGGTTCCTTGATTTAATCGATGGTCATGAATCATCGATCCATCCTTTAGGTAAATACCCTTAGTCCCTTTTATTTGTCTTTCTCACCTCACGTATCATCATCCAAAGGATTCTGCCATTTAATTGACTATGGGATGGCCTCTTAGGCTGAGGCCGCCATTAATCCTGCAACAAATACAAAAAAAACATTAATTTAAAACTTGCGTTTTTGGGTTGAAACTGCTATTAGGGATTTTTATGAGGTGTTTGGATTGATTTGCAAAGAAAGGGGATATGCATAGGGAAGGGTTTCATAGACGAAACCAGGTGGGAAATGGAAGAAATTTGAATTATGGTGCAAAGGAGGGGGATGGTGGTTTTTGGAAACCGAGCGGTTTTATTGCACTGGAAATAGGTGATAAGTGGTATTGGGATGGGAGCACATTATACCACAAATCGCTTGATGCATGTCCAGGGAAAAATTCCCCATTTCACGCAGAAATGGGGCGTTAAACCCTGACAGTGAAATGTGTGCGATTTGGCATGCTAGCTATTAGATCTGAGGGAATCAGATCAATGGTGCAGGTTAAACCCGATAGGAGGAGTTGATCGGTTGGAGGTGGGAGTGGAAGACAGGTGGAAGGTGGAGATTGGTCAGTGGGAAGTAGTGGAAGGTGGGCCAGCGGGGTGACGTAAAGAGCCTTTTTCGGGTAGCAGGGGTGTGTTATATGCGGGGTTGAAAGGTGGGGAGATATGATGATCGTTGGATCGGGCACGAACAACGGTTGAGATGACTCGAGGGATAAGTGGAGTGGGGTGTTGGGAAAAAGGAAGAAGGAGCTTAAGGAAAGGGTGGAGGCATGGTCCTGTGAGAAGCGAATAGGACCAGGAGCTTAAGATGACGGGAGCTTTGGGGATAGCAGATGGAAGGACAACGGGTCATATGAAGATAAGGGGCTGGGGGCTTTAAGCCAAAAAAGGTATTAAGGCCTATATGTAAAAAAGTGGGATTTTTACATAAAAACAGAGTTTTTATGGGTTTTTAAGGGTTCCGATAGGTTAGAAATTTTAGGATAAAACAATGTAAAAGGGGTTTTTACATTGTTTTAAGGGTTTTTAGGAGAAAATGATGAATGAGGGAGGGATTTTAGGGTTTTTGAAAGGAGAAGGAGGGAGATGAAAAGAGGGTTTTAATGAAAATGACGAATAAGTCCAATAGGTCAGAAAATGGAGTTTTCTTTTCAGAGCAACAGGGTGAACATTTGAGAAGGCACAAAGATAGAAAGGCTTAGTGAGAAATAGTCATTTTTCAGGATGATGAAGGAAATGAGGCTTATAAAGATAGCTGATGGGAAAATGATGCTATCTTTAGGTGCATGTAGAAAATTCACAGTCATCTAGTGAAATATGTAGAATACAAGAGGATAACAAGATGCAGAGGCATAGTTGTTTGGCATGAATAAATTTTTCAGATTTCATGATTATTCTAAAAATATGAAAGCTAGGATATATACATTCAACCTTGTTGGAAATACTAAGAGGGGGGGTGAATCAATATTCCTTTCAATTAGAGAATTAGTTAATCTTCAATTATTATCAATGTTTTTACAATGATAGCAATAAACAAAAGGAACACAAATGCACACAGATTTTAAGGTGGAAACCCTCTCTACGACAAAAACCACCTGCATGATTTTCTAATAATTCTTTAATATTCAAATCCAATTGAAAATAAATCTCCAACTTCCTAGAATCTAGAAAATATTTCTTCTCCACCTCCCACTGGATGGATGCTCCAATGCCCGAGATCCTTCAGTAGTCAACTGAACATATGCCCCAACACCCAATGAGCTACAACTCACTCTAGCACCACCCTACCACCCTATAGAAGAATAAAACAATAATGGACCCTCATACCAGGGAAAATGGTCCACTTTACAATGATATAGAATGACGTATAAGAAGAAGACACACTAGACCATAACACCAACTATGACACAACCACCTAATGATGATCCTAGACCTCCCGACACCGCCTCCTCAACTCCTGGCAGATAAACACTTGTACAATTTTTTACAATGATGCATTTACAACGAATTAGTACAATGATACCTTTAAAATGGCTATATGCAGTGCTGCCCACTAGAAGAGCTCATGTGCTGAACTTATTGATGTTGTTCTGCACCTTGATTTCTGCTCTTGTCATGCTACCCTCTACCGCACCTTGCTTTTCTTTGCTACCTTAGAAAGTCTGGTCCTTTGCAGCCCTTGAAAACACATGATCTAACTTTTTATTTCCTTCAAGGATTTCGATATTGAATCGGTGTATCTCTATTATTTCAGCATCCCAATATGTGATTTTCAATTCTGTAGTAGTACTCTGAGTCTTATTTCCAATGCCATAGGTCTGATCCAATTTTTATTCTTCAAGATAGAGTTATGCCTAATCTCTCACAATGGCCTAATTATGTACTGTTTCAGTAGAGAGAAATTGTATGTCATTCCACATGTCATTTTTTCCTCATTCCGCTCTAAAATTGATATAGCGCAAACTATAGTCTGTGCACTATCTGCCACTTTTTACAGAATTCCAATCCGATACTCAGAGAGAGAGTTATGATGATTTTCCCAAGGTCACTTATTTGAGATGAAGTTTAGGAGCTTGCGAAAACACTACTTCCACATATCATATCTTCGAAAATATTGCACACCCTAATCTAAAATTCTTAGAAGAGATTTCACAAGATTTCAGTTTTTCCTCATAAAAATTTCAGCTTCTGAACCTTCGTAGAAAAAAATTTAGAGCAAAAATTCCACGATGACCTGTTTCAAGTAGCGAAATCCCTACATAAGGAGGATATGAGGATCATAATTTATATAAATTATTAGGATGAGAGGGGCTTCAACAAGTGAACATGTGGGGGATTTTAGGAGCTTAAAAAGTATTAATTATTAACTTTTCAATGACCCATGCATAATCCCATGAGGTTTTATCTCACTAACTGGGGTTACAAACTTCAAACATGAATATCTATCAAACCGTGAAGAATTACATGGAATTCCATATATCAACGAAAACATCTCAACAAGTAGAAACCAACAAAATAATTATTGACCCATAATATAGTAATTTTATAGGTTAAAATTCCCATGCAATATTGGGGTAGCCCCTGGTGCTACTTGGGTTGACATCGATGACAACCGTTGATCAACAATATCCCCCTTTGGAATTGATGGCAACACAAGTACTCCCCATGTGATCATGACACCTCTTCCTACAACATTCTCTCCCCTTTTGACATCAATGGAAAAGGGTAACTCCCCCTGACACACAACCATCCTGCAGACCTGTACACACTTCCACTCCTCCATTATATTTTGAATAAGGAAAATATAATGAGAACTTGGGAGAATCCCAAGCTTCTGGCGAAGATATTCAAATTCTTCACGAGGTAAAGGTTTAGTGAAGATATCAACGATTTTTTCTTTTGTACCAACATACTCAAGTTTGATATTCTTTTCAGTGACTTGTTCTCTAAAAAATTGATATTTGATCAGAATGTGTTTTGTTTTTGAATGAATGACAAGATTCTTGGAGATGCTGATGGCACTGGTGTTGTCACAGAATATGGGAATATGCTCACTAAATTGTACTTGAATATCTTACGAAGTTTGTTTCATGCAAAGGACTTGAGTACAACATGTTTCCGCTGCAATGTATTCTGCTTTTGCTGTAGATAATGATATTGAGGTTTACTTTTTGCTCAACCATGATACGAGAGAACCACCTAGATAGAATGTTGCTCCACTAGTACTCTTACGATCATCAATGCTTCCTACCTAATCTGCATCTGTAAAGGATTGAATAATGATATTGTTACCCTTGGGATACCAAAAGCTATATTCTTCTGTGCCCTTTAGATATCGAAGAATTCTTTTGACAACAATAATATGTGATTCTTTTTGTGCTACTTGGAATCTTGCTACTTGTCCAAATGCTTGCATAACATTTGGCCGGGAGGCTATTACATATAGAAGACTACCAATTATAGATCTATACAAAATCTTATCCACATCCTTAGATGAGTCATCTATGCTCAATTTGCAACTTGTTACCATCGGAGTAAGGATGGGTTTGTATTCTTCCAATTCGAATTTCTTGAGTATTTCCTTGATGTACTTGGCTTGACATATAAATATTCCTTTCTCTTGCTAAGATATTTGAAGCCCTAAGAAGTATGTCCTCTCACCAAGTAAAGACATCTCAAACTCACTTTGCATATTTGTAGAAAATTTCTTACTTAGTCGATCATCATTGCTACCAAATATTATATCATCCACATATACCTCAATGATTGTTAAATTATCTTTATATATTTGTACATAAATATTGCTATCAACAATACTTTTCTTGAATCCCCCTTGACGTAGATATCCATCAAGATGATCATACCATGCTCTTGGAGCCTTCTTGAGACCATATAGTGTAATATTCCTAAATTAGCATACAACTAATTGTAATATTAAATTTTGATTTTGCTCTTAGATAGAGGAATAAGAGGGTATAGAGACCCATAAATATCCTTAGTAGGAATAAAAGACACTCCTAGTGTGAATGAAGGTCATATAAAATCTAGATTGAAGACCCTTAGGTGTGAAAAAGGACTGGAGCATGTTGAATAGGTCAACTTTGACCAAATCAAATAGCGCTATTATGGAGGAGTGGCATTAATGGTGGGATAACGTAGTTTTGGAGGGAGGTTGATTACATGATGATGGAAACCCTAATGAGTGGGACCCATGGTGAGAAGACTCACTTTTTTTATAAGGAAGAGGATGGAAGCCATATGGGGGTATGTTTTGGGATTATTATTTTGTATGTGGTCTATTTAGACTTCTTGCATTATTCAACTATTTAGTTGAGATTGTTGTGTTGTTTAGCACCTAGTGTTCCCGAGAGGGAATCCCATCTCTTTCCTTGAGAGGCCACTTGGAGGATTATTGCACTTCATTTCCACACTCAGGCTTAGGGCCAAGATTCATCTTTCTTCAACAGCACAGTTTCTACAGAATATTTTGTTGTGTTGTAGGGTGTTGGAGTGGAGGGTTGAGAAACCGACTTTATGAGCTAGTTTTTCGTAGGAGGAAGGATTCCTTTTCTTGGGAGGTTAGCAAGGAGGGATTCTGAGCACATTTCAGATATTTGGCACCATGCCAACCTATTCCCATCATTTACATCACATTTTCAGTCTGGTATTTCATTATTTTGGAGGGAATCTTCAAAGGAGGATCTGTTGGCTCTTTTAGAGTGTTTTCTGTTAGGTGAAGGGCTCAACCTTTCATTAGAGGATACCTTTGGAAGAGATCTACATCAGATCCATATTATTTTCAGCCTTCTATTTCAGGAGCTTCAATTATAGTGATGCTTCAGCCCTAGGGCTATAGATCACCATTTGTATTTGGGTGTATTTCCGAACACCCTTCCCGGGTTCTCTTGGAAATGTGTCTAGGAGGCTAGATCTTCACTCCTAGAATTATTTGAGCTATCTAATAGCAGATATATATTGATCCATATTTATGCAGTAGTTTATGCCCTAAAATTGCACTTTCATAGCTCATGGCATTTGTATGGTAGCTATTTCTCATGTATTGAAATATTTGCTTGTGGGGGCTTGTTTTGTATTGCTTGAGTGACTAGATCCTCAAGATCTTGTGCCTATTATTTGCTGATATGTTTAATAATATGGTTGTACATTTGTCTCATATCATGGTGTGTTGATTTATTCACTACTATTTCCAGTTTTGTGTTCAAATATTGTTGCTTCCCCATTTGGAAATATTACAGTGGTATTAGAGCGTAATCTTGGCTCATTCTGTGGATCTCAACCATTATGCTATCAGAAGATTAAGAAAGAGATTAGAATGATAGAAAGAATTAGTTTTATCTCATCTCTTTTCAGATCTAAAAGGGACTATACCAAGGAGTTCAAGAAGCAAAAAATGGAGAAAATCCATGAAACCACACTAGGGTTTCAAGATGAGGAAGCTCCATGTACTTCCTATCATCAAAAATAAGATCCTGTATTGCATAGAGCTCCAAAGAAACATGCTATGCCCTTTTCTTTTGAAGACAAGAGGCATGAAGATGGAGGAAACTTAGATCATGAGATTCTAAGTGAGTATCTTGCAGAAGATAAATCTCAACCTAGAGCTTTCAAGGAGAATCTAACTCTTCCACAATTCATTCAACTCAAAGAAGAAATGATACCTTACATCCATAGAAGAATAAATGGCAATAGATTCATATTTTATACCTTTAATGGGTCATCCTCATGCACAACAAGAGCTTAGGGAATGAAGCTGGATGCATTTCTCCTGCTACATCTAGTAGTAGAGAAAGAAGCTATTGATATTGCAGTGTTGCACCTTGAGGGTGAAGAAAAAATTTGGTGGTTCAACCATTTGAGTGATGAAAAAGTGACTTCATATGAAGACTTTACTCAAAGGTTGATCAAGAAGTTTGACAAGAAGAAATCAGAGGAGAACGAGCCTTCACCACCACTTGTTGTAGGAGCACTTGCATCAGGAGGAATAACCCTTGCATCTTTGCAAAGTGGTCTTGATCTCCTTACATATGGGATCCCATGCACTATTTTGGAGATGCATGAGGAGGAGGAGACTTGTAATAGTGCTTATGCAGCCATGGAAGATAAGCCATCATCATCAGTAGTTGGGGAAGCCATCACATCAGAAGGAGGAACCCTTGTAGCAGTACAAGATGTTCCCAAGCTTTACCAAGATATGCACATGTTTCCATTTTTTGTTACTTAAACACATCATATGGAGGATTGTGGGAATGTACCATTGCATGACCTAGGATAAAAATATATTGATGATTTGGAGCAACAGACTATGACTGCGCTGAGTAGCCTTGATTTGTTCAAGGAGGAGATATACAGTCATTATAGTGTATCATTGTTGAGGTGCGACAACTCTTGGGGTTAGAGTGTAGATTCTTGGAGGACGGAATGAGTATTTTCTTGAACCATGCAATGCAAAACTATGTGTTTAGCATTGGGCATGATCTTGAGCCAACAGTTTCACCATTATGGAGATCAAAAGCACTGTCATTGAGCAGCAGTGATGGGTTGGGGGCCCAATCATTATTGGAGCATTCGAATGACATCTCTACATGCATAGTAGAGGATAGGTAGTTGATTGATGGAGGGCATATTATGAGGGATGACATCTTCCATTACTATGATAGGGACTTCTTGATGAGCATTTCACATTTTGATGAGAAATTTTTTCCTACCACTTATTTGGATCCTTATGGGGAAAGCTTTGTCATTAATGCAGGGTCTTCATTTGGAGATCTCCAGGTGATTGCATTTCAACATCCCATGAAATCCAAAGTTATAAATATGATGTGGGAGGATGGTATTCTCCATTGGAGAAATACCAATTTTGAGCTTGATAATAGGCACTCACCAATTCTTGGTTGGGTGATGTTGATGAGCAAGAGGTTGGAAAGCCACTTGCAGATCTATGACACAAGGAAGCAGGAGGCAAGGTTGTGTTGGTTACTCTTGAAAGTGTTTGGTCATCATATGACACATTCTATTTCAAAGAGTAGGCTGGTGGATGGGCCTTGGCATGGAACTTGCATCATATGGAAGCAAGGAGTTTGGGTGTATTGGGATGAAGTGATATATTTCATAACAACCATCATGTTGTTTCTCCATGTTTTATATGGTGGTAGTGTGGGGAGGCAACAAGAGTTGTTGTTGCTTTGGATCTTCTTAGGAGAGTATGGACTAATTTTCTTCCATACTTTGCATAATGTTGTAGGAGTAGGTGATGGCACTATGATGGTGCAAAGGGGATACTCCTTAGCCTTGGAGGATCAAGAGGTACTTCCACTTTGGAAGGAATATACCATATATAGCAGCATTGTGGTTGATGACTTTGGCATGTGTTATGTCAAAGGATGGAGCTATGCGATGACAAGAGCCTTGTCATGAAGGCCAAAAGCGCTGTCATTTGGGAGCTTGGGTTTGTTGATGGAGTGTTCCCACGATCACTTCACATATGATGCACTTGATGAACATGTAGGATATGAGAGTGATGGAGTAGTGGATGGAGACATCTATTACCATAATATGATATTCTTGACTTGGATTCCCAAGTATAAGGAAAATTCTTTGCATTAAACACATGGTTCATACCTTTCCATGGAGATAGATCATACCACTATGGAGGACTCATTCTTGGAACTTATTATCATTTTAATCTCAGTACATGGTAAGAATTATGTTTTTTCACTTATTGATTATCTAACACAGTATTTGTATTCTCTTACCATCACTACACAGTGCATTTCTCCACAAGAGGGCAAGCCCCTGTTTGAGCTTCATGGTCATTTTGGGACCAACATCTATGATGGAGATAGCCATTTCTTGTATGGCTTTGGGCAAGTGTTGTACTATTTATTGTATTCTTAGTTGATATACAATGCCATTTACTATTTACTAGTAGATGAGATGACATGCACAACTCGAAAACTGTTTGGAGACAACTTCCCACATCATATTCTGAAACTGCAGCTGGTAAAATTGTGCTATGATTACTTGGGAGACTGTTGGTGCCTTCTAGCACTATGTAAAACCTTCGTTACCTCTCTCATTTGGACTCCCTATGATGAGAATGTCACATTCCTTTTTCATGGGATGATCTGGGAAAGAATCAAAGAGTGGGACTTTGAGGATCCTATTGCCTTTTTGCTTCATGAAGGAAACATTATTGCAGCCCATATTCAGCAGCGGCTCTATAATTATCATAAGTGGAGAGAGAGAAAATGTGGTATGGACAATTTGATCCATCATATTGAACTATGCATCCCACCTTCTTTGCAGGAGCCTAAGGTGGAGGATATGTTTCATGAGTTGCCAAGTTGGACGGTGACTCACTTTTTGTGGATGATAGCTTGGGGATGGAAGCTTCACATGGGAATGACAGTTCCCAATATATTTCATATTCCATGCCTCAAGAAGGCCTCTAGACTACATATATTTTCTTCCATGGATATCACACTTGTTCATGATGAGAGCCATTTGGGATTTTCACCAAAAGCATGCTTATACACTTGGGAGGAGCAGCTTGAGGACATATTGATGAGCGAGCATATTGTTATTTTGATGAAATTATCATATGAGGATACTACAAGAGGAAGAGGATAGGCTCTTCAGTTTTGTCCTTACATATTCTCGAGGACAAGCAACATTTGGGAGGGGAGGAGTGTAATATTCCTAAATTAGCATACAACTAATTAGAATATTAAATTTTGATTTTTCTCTTAGATAGAGGAAATAAGAGGGTATGGAGACCCATGAATATCCTTAGTAGGAATAAAAGACACTCCTAGTTTGAATGGAGGTCATATAAAAGCTGGATTGAAGACCCTTAGGTGTGAAAAAGGGCTGAAGCATGTTGAATAGTCAACTTTGACCAAATCAAACAACGTTGTTATGGAGGAGTGGCATTAATGGTGAGACAACGCAGTTTTGGAGGGAGATTGATTGCATGATGATGGAAACCCTAATGAGTGGGACCCAAGGTGAGAAGGCTCACATTTTTTATAAGGAAGAGGATGGCAGCCATATGGGGGTATGTTTTGGGATTATTATTTTGTATGTGTTTTTTTTAGAATTCTTGCATTCTTTAGTTGTTTAGTTGAGATTGCTGTGATGTTTAGCACTGGGTGTTCTCGAGCGGGAATCCCATCTCTTTCCTTAAGAGGCCTCTTGGAGGAGTATTTAACTTCATTTCCACACTCAGGCTTAGGGCCAAGCTTCAACTTTCTTCATCAGCGCAGTTTCTGCATAATATTTTGTTGTGTTGCAGGGTGCTGCAGTGGAGGGTTGAGAAACCCACTTTTTGAGCTAGTTTTTCATAGGAGGAAGGATTCCTTCTCTTGGGAGACCAACAAGGAGGGATTCTGAGCACATTTCATATATTTGGCATGAGGCCAACCTATTCTGATAATTTACAGCGCAGTTTCAATCTGGGATTTTATTATTTTGGAGGGCAGCTTCAAAGGAGGATCTATTGGCTCTTTTAGAGTGTTTTCTGTTAGGTGAAGGGTTCAACCTTTCATTGGAGGATACCTTTGGAGGAGATCTACATCAGATCCATATTATTTTCAGACTTCTATTTCAAGAGCTTCAATTCCAGTGATGCTTCAGCCCTAGGGCTGTAGATCACCATTTGTATTTGGGTGTATTTCTGGAAACCCTTCCCGGGTTCTCTTGGAAATGTGTCTAGGAGGCTAGATCTTCACTCCTAGCACTATTTGAGCTATATAATAGTAGATATATATTGATCCATATTTATGCAGTATTTTATGCCCTAAAACTTCATTGTCATAGCTCAGGGAATTTTTATGGCAGTTATTTCTCATGTATTGACATATCTTCTTGTGGAGGCTTGTTTTGTATTGCTTGAGTGACTAGATCCTGAAGAGCTTGTGCCTATTATTTGTTGATATGTTTAATAAGATGGTTGCACATTTGTGTTAGATCATGATGTGTTGATTTATTCAATGCTATTTCTATTTTTTTTTTTCACATATTACTGCTTCCCCATTTGGGAATATTACATATAGAGCCTTCTTTAACCTACAAACATAGTCTTATTTTTTCTAATAGTAGAAAACCTTCAGGTTGTTCGATGTAAACTTCTTCTAATTCGCCATTCAAAAGTGATGACTTAACATCCATTTGGTAGAATTTAATTTTTCTTAAACATGCATAGATGAGAAACATTCAGATGGCTTCCATTCTGGAAACTGGTGCAAATTTTTTGTCGAAATCAATTCCTTCCACTTTTGCATAGCCTTTGCAAACCAATCTTTCTTTGTTTCTGGTAACCTGCCCATCTTCATTAAATTTTTTCTTGAACACCCATTTAGTCCCAATGAAATTTTTATCTTTTGGTCATGGAACTAATTCCTAAGTGTTATTTTTCGAATTCTTCATTCATAGTTGTTGCCCAATGTTCATTCTGGCTGGCTTCCTAAAAAATACTAGGCTCAAAGGTTGCTAGAAAATAAATGTGAGCTTGTTGTGATGAATGAAGTTGTCTACCTTCATTTATGTCAGCAATGATTTGATTTGATGGATGGTTCTTTTGAATCCATTCTTTTGTTCTCTTTGGAGGAGCTTGTTGTTGTTGTTCTAGTATATCTTGATGGTCATTATTTACTTCTTCCTGGTTGATAGTTGCTTCTTGTTCTAGAATTCTCTCTGTGTATTTTTCCGCCTCTGTCTCAAGTTTCAAAGATTCTAGATCCTCATCATTATTCATTAGAACACCATCTTCGTCAAATGTAACATTTATGCTCTCCACTATCTGTCTTCGTCTCAAATTACAACATTTATAGGCCTTTCTTTTGCGTGAGTAACCAACAAAGATACCTTCATCAACACGTGATTCAAACTTACCCAAATTTTGATCTTCTCTTTTGATATAAAATTTGCTTCCGAAGATTCTAAAATATTTTACATTAGCTGGTTTTCCTTTCCATAATTCATATGGGGTATTTTTGCAATTATTTATAAGAATACTTTGGTTGATAATGAAGACTGCCATATCAATTGCTTAAACCCAGAATTTTTCATCCAATTTTTAGTCATTCAACATTGTTCTACCCATTTCCTGTACGGTTCTTTTCTTTCTTTCAGCAACTCCATTTTGCTGAGGTGTTCACGCTGTTGAAAATTGTCTTTTTATTCCATTTTCGTCATAATATTGCTGAAATAATTTGGAACTGAACTCTACACCATTATCTGATATTATACACTTTATTTTCAAATCACTTTCATATTCGACCAACTCCTTGTAGATCATAAAGCACTCAAATTCTTCAGATTTTTTCTTTAGGAAACTGACAAATGTCATCCTGATCTAGTCATCTATCATTAACATGAAATATAATTCTCCATCTAAGCCTTTTTTTATCACAAGGCCACATTGATCAGTATGTATCAATTCCAATGGATGTGATGCAAAGTGTTATTTTGTTTTAAATTAGACTTTTGTCTGTTTGCCATGCCGACAGGCCTCACATAGTGTGTTGGAAGGTTTTGATATTTTCAGCATTTCTTGTACTTCTTCCTTTTTTCTTATCCTGACAATATTTTCAAAGTTTATGTAACCCACTTGTTTGTGCCATAACCAGCTTTCATCTTCTTTACCTAGTAGACATGCTTTAGTTGCTTCATCCAGAACATATATGTCGTTTGGAGCTCGACTTGCTATAGCCACAATTTTAGCATACATGCCTTTCCTGATTTCACATTTTTTGGAGTTGAATAGCATTGTGTCTCCTTGATCACACATTTTTCCAACGTTGAGCAGATTGTGATTCATGTTTTCAACCAATAGAACATTCTAGGCTATAACATCTTTTCTTCTGAGAGTGACGGTACCTGATCCTATAATATTTGAATATCCATAATTTACAAAGGATACGGTTCCATACTTCTTCTCTTTCAGAGATAAAAATTTCCTTCTATCTCCAGTCATATGCCTTGAGAAACTGCTATAAACATACCACACATCTTTGTTCTTTTGAGCCTTGAGAATGAGAGCACAATTATCAGTCTTCTTCTTCTTCAATGTTCGTTCGTTCTGTGGCTTCAGAGATTCTTCTGGAGGATTTTCAAGTCTGCACTCTTTGGCTATGTGTCCAAAGTTTTGACATTTGTAACATTCCATATTATTTCTTAAATGTTCAAATATATTGATGTTTCGTTGAGCCCTGGGAGGTTCATATTTGAAGGATCTCCTGGAATTGTATTGGTTCCTAGGGTACATGCGACATTCTACAGATTTATGACCAAATTTTCCACATGAATAACAATAGCCATGAAAAATATGTTCGTACCTGGATGGAAATCTTCATCGAGGAATCGTATTCCAAGGATGTTCTTGCAAATCTTGTCCAATGAAGTCTACATGCATGTCAGATCTCATAGGTTAATTGTATTTTGTTGTAGAAAGTCCTGCTTCTTCTTTGTAACTGAGGCCAGTTATGTCGTTGTAAGATCATTGATTGTCGATGAGTTCTTCCAATGCCCTTGAGATGTTGGCATAGTTTTATACAGTTTTTCCCTTCTTCACTTCCTTACACAGTGAGACTACTTTGGATTCTAATGCTTCCCTTTCTTGGTTTCTTTCTTCCAACTTATTTTGAAGTGACTCTTCAATACATGTGTGTTCTTCAACTTCAATTTTGAGACCTTTAACTTGTTCTTCAAGAGTATTGGAATGGATCTTCTTAGCCTTGAGCTCTTTTATAAGCCTGATTTCCTCCTTCGAAAATTATTCTATGGTCAACCCTAATTCTTCATTGTTTGAGACCTCTTGTTTATTGTGCTTGGCCATATACAATACTCTCTCATTGGCTTCTTCTTGGCTGTCACTATCTTCATCGGATGATGAGCTATCTTCTTTAGAGAGAAAATTCCTTTTGGATCCTTTCCTTTTTTTCTTGCTTATTGAATTTCTTAAAGCCTTTCTTTCCTTTTGAGTTTCCATCATTTCTATTCGAACATTTTGCTATGAAATTCCCAACCTCACCACAACTGAAACATATAAATGGAAGTTTACATTTGAATTTTCCCTTACCATTTTTTCAGTTTTCTTGCAAAGTAAGCATATTCTTCATCTGAAAGACCTTCTTCATCATCTCCCTTTTCTTCACACTTGTAGGTGCATGTCTTTTCAATTGAAGGTTATTTGTCATTATTGGTTTTCTTAGATGCAACGAACGCAGTTTCTAGATGCGAAGTACCCTCTTCTTCATCAAGTCTCGTTGCATATGCTATGAGAACTCTATGTAATTACTCTTTGCTGAGTTTGTCCATATTTGCACTGTATTCAAAGACCGACACCTTTGGGTTGAATCTCCCTAGTAACATTCTGAGAATATTTCGTACAATAATCTTCTCGTCAACTAGCTCTCCCAATCCTTCCAGAGTATTGGTTATTTCATCAACGTATTGGAAGTATGAAGCAATGTTTCCATCTTCTTTCATTCTGAGTTGCTCAAATTGTTCTCTATATGTTTGAAGTTTTTCTCCTTTGACATTTGAGTCACCTGCATATATATTATCAAGCTTGTCCCATATATTTTTGGTGGTTTTACAACCCAACACCTTATGATAAGAAGATTCAATAAGTCCACTGATAATAATATTCTTTGATTTTGGATCTTTTACCAAATTCTTCTTACCTTGTTCATCCATGGTTGATGTAAATCCATTTTGAATAGTGTCCCATACTTCATAATCTTGCATGAAGAGATAGACCTCCATTCTTCCTTTCCAGAGTGCATAATTATTTTCATTGAACAGAGGTACAAAATTCTTGGTATGCTCCATGACCTCCTTCCAGCTGTTAAACTGCTATTGAAGGAACCAAGCTCCGATACCAATTTTTTGAAATCTTGAGAGGGGGGATGAATCATTATTTCTTTCAACTAGAGAATTAGTTAATCTTTAATTATTATCAGTGTTTTTATAATGATAACAATAAATAAAAGGAACACAAATGCACACAGTTTTTAAGGTGAAAACCTCTCCAGGACAAAAAAACACCTAAATTATTTTCTAATAATTCTTTAATACTCAACTCCAATTGAAAATAAAGCTCCAACTTCCTAGAATCTAGAAAATCATTCTTCTCTAGCTCCCATTGGAAGGATGCTCCAATTCCCAAGATACTTCAGTAGTCAACTGAATGGATGCCCCAAAACCCAATGAGCTACAACTCACCCTAGAGCCACCCTACCACCCTAAATTTTTTACAGGCTTGAACCTATTGGTGACTTCATGCACCAACCTAGCACCACCCTACCACCCTATAGAAGAATAAAACAAGAATGGACTCCCGTACCAGGGAAAATGGTCCACTTTACAATGATATAGAATGATGTAGAAGACGAAGACAAACTATACCATAAACCCAAATATGACACAACCACGTAATGATGATCCTAGACCTCCCGAAACTGCCTCTTCAACTCTTGGTATATAGACACTTGTACATTTTTTTACAATGATGCATTTACAATGACTTAGTACAATGATACATTTAGAATGACTGTATGCAGTGTTGCCCACTTGAAGACTTCATGTGCTAAAATTCTTGCTATTGTTTTGCACCTTGATTGTTGCTCTTGTCATGCTACCTTCTACTAAACCTTGCTTTTCTTTGATCCCCTAGAAAGGTTGGTCCTTTGCAGCCCTTGAAAACACATGATCTAGTTTTTTCTTTCCTTCTATGAACTCGATATTGAATCTAGTGTATATTTGTTATTTCAACTCCCTAATATGTGATTTTTGGTTCTATAGTAGTACTCTGAGTCTTCTTTCCAATGCCACAGGTCTGATCCAATTTTGATTCTTGAAGGGAAAGTTATGCCCAATCTCTCACAATGACCTAATTATGGACTATTTCAATAGAGAGAACTTCTACGGCATGCCACATGCCACTATTTCTTCATTCAGCTCTAAAATTGATACAACGAAACTATAGTCTATGAAATATCTTCCACTTTTTATATAGTTTGAATCCGATCCACAGAGAGATAGTTATGATGATTTTCCCAAGGTCACTTCTTTGAGATGAAGCTCAGGAGCCTGTAAAAACACTGACTTCCACAGATCATATCTCCGAAACTATTGTGCACCCTAATCGAAAATTTTTACAGGAGCTTCCTCAAGATTTTGGCTTTGCCTCATAAAAATTTCATCTTCTTAACCTTTTTATAAAAAATGTTAGAGCACAAATTCCACAATGACCTGTTTCAGGTAGCAAAATCTATACACAAGGAGGATATGATGATCACAATTTATATAAATGCTTAGGATGAGAGGGGCTTAAACAAGTGAATGTGGGAAGGATTTTAGAAGCTTAAAAATTATTAATTATTGAATTTCCAATGACCCATGCCACAACCCCATGGGTTTTTAGCCCACTAAATGGGGTTACAAACTTCAAACATGAATATCTCTCAAACCGTGAAGAATTACGTGGTGTGCCATATATCAACGGAAACATTTCAACAAGTAGAAACCATTTAAAGCATTCTTGACCCAGAATCTAGTAATTTCGTAGGTAAAAATTCCCATGCAATATTGGGGTATTCCCTGGTGCTGCTTGGATTGACATCAATGACAACCATTGATAAAAAAACCTTAGAGGTAGAGCAAACATTTGGTGGGAATATGAAAATAAAGTGAGAGATGTTTTTGAGGAGGATTTGACTTGGAGTGAGTTCAAAACGCTATTCTAGAATACGTATCTATCAGAGATATACTACGATGATAAGGAAGCATCGTTTTATGAGTTGAAGATGGGTTCTATAACAGGTGAGCAGTATACTAGAAATTTCTTGGAGTTACTGAGATATGTGCCTTACCTTAAGGAAGAGAAGTCCAAGATTCAGAGATTTATTATTGGGAAGCCAATTGAATTTAGAGATAGGATTGAATTTGATGAGCCTAGATCATTGGATGAGGCCATCCAGAAACTCAAAATTGTTATGAAAAATCTCAGCACAGATCAGAAACCATGTTAGATTGGAGAGGTAATGATAAGAATAAAGGAAATTGGGACAATGTAATATCCCAAAATGGGAACTGTCAGCAATGCATGACTGGAAAACGCATTTTCTAAGAATGGATGCTACAATATTTGAAACCAGCACTTGGATCCCTTATATCTGAGTATCTAAGTCCTAAATCCAAGATTATATCAAGAAAAAATCCTTCTAGGTGGGGCAAACAGGCCTCCCACACCTAGTATGGCTTGATAAATTCCCAATGAGGGATTGCAACAATGTATAAACATAGTAATGGATATGTAGAGTTAAATAAGCTCATAGTATGTGTCAAAAACACATATCCATCAATCCAAGCTACATCGACAGTCTGTACTTCATTTTATGAGCCAAAAGTTGGGGAAAAACAACAATTTATTCCCTAAAAAGGTTGATTTTAGAGATGAGCATAAAAATAAGGGCAAGTGATGGTTAGTTCTCATAGCTTAGGTCATGTGGGACTCACATACCAAATTTGAGCAGAAAAAAATGACTCTAGCTATGTTAAACATATCTCCCACTCCCGATATGGCTTAAAACTGCCCAATCCCCATGACTTAATTACTGCAGACTTTAATGAAGCACATACATCATGATTTATGAAGGTGTTAGATGAAATATGGTATGGAAATCAGAAAATAAGGTCTATATCATGGTTCATAAAATGCGCAATGGACAAACAAAAGATTTACAGAAAGAATCCCTCAAGATTGAGGTGTTGCAACAACATATTGAGATTTCAAAGCTTGAAAACGTTATATTATGGGCTGAAGTAGTTTTATATTACATTTCAGATCTAGAATAGATATTTGTACAAAAATATAGATCTATATCAGATCTGTACACTAGATGAGTTCCTCTACAATTTCCCCTTGGGGGTTTGATCAAAACATGAAGGTACAGGAGTAGATCTGAGATCTAGAATTACAGGTATGTAGCAATATTCAGAAATTATGTAGTAAATAAATACATAAGTAAATCATATCTGAAACAAACATGGATTGGTTTGCCAATCCACGGATCACCATAGTGAAAGGGAGAATCCTATCACCAGAGATCTCTCCTCCGAATAGCAGTCAAAACACCTTGAAACTTTCCTCTTGCAGATAACACAGTATGGAAAGGAAAAATGTGCTATTATCTTCAGTGCTGATTAGGCCTAATTCCTTGATTTAAAAATTCAGCTCTGATGATCCAATACACTCTTCCAGGAGGTTAAAAGACACAGTCACTGAGAAGAGGCACTAGATTTTCCTAGATTTGAATAGATCTAGTTTCCACTGCTGCAGCTTACAAAAAAAATAAAACCCTCAACAGGATCTGAATTGTGGTTGGAAGATGAAGCTTGGCCCAAGCCTGATAGTGGACAAGATAGAACAAGTCTCCTCCAAGATCTATTCAAGAAAGGAGGTGTGATTCTCGACCAGGAACACCCAAGTGCTAAAAAACATTATTCTCAACTAAAGAGCTAGAGAATGAAGGATGTCTAAACAGAAAATACCTTCAACAATATCAAATCATCAACCCCTCTCTTGGTGTGCTCATCCTTCTTTTATAATGTGGGAGCCTTGCCAAACCCTAAACCCTCTTGATGAATTAGCCTCATTCACATGAGTGGCCTCCAACATGGACTACGATGTGCCTTTTGGAGATACATTGCACCTACACAGCATTGTTGATTTGGTCTTGTTGACCCGGTCAATTGATCCAACATCTTTCACACTTGAGTGTGTTTATGAAGATAGCTCAGATTTATCTTGTTTCACATTGAGCATTGATTTATTTTGTTATTTAGGAGTTATTATTGATCCTCCTTTACAATATTATTCAATAATAGGAAACAAGACAAAAACTGAATATTCCTATCATCTTGGGCTAATTAGGAATATTACAGACAAGAAGTGAACAAAGCCTCAAGATACAGGTAACAAGGATAAATTTTCCCCACCTAATAAGTTCAATACATCTGGTAGAGGACAGGGATTTAGATTTAAGGAGTAGAATAAGGATGGAGGCTCAAAGCCTATACAATATTGGACTTGTGGGAAAGATCATTGTAGGAGAGATTTTCCCCAACATCAGGGTGGTAGGTGTTGGAATAGGGTCCCCTAAAAGCTGCAAATTTTGTATAGTTTTGTATATTTTTGATATTATTTAGTCTAGTGTAGGGGTTTTTGGGTGGGTCAAAGCCCCGAATGATTTTTAATGGGTAAAGGGTAGACCAATAGTTCGAAAAACATGGTTTGCGAACCATTGGAAGCGTAGGCTAAATCGATATAAATAGATGGAACATTTTTTAGTCTTAAGGTAGAAAAATATTAAGATCGATGCTAAGTAGGAATTGTTAGATTTGTTTTTGGGTTTTTTGGGTAAGGACTCCTATTTTTTATGTGCGCGGAGATCCTTAGTCCTGCTATGTGCAGACCCTATTGGTTATGTGCGCAAGCGGTATTTTGGGATTGTAAGTGGATTTTGGTATAAATATATATGCGAAGTACTGTTGAACATATGATGTTATTTGGATCTGATTTGTTATGATTAATGTGAACTATGAAAGTATCTATGTCTCTGGTATATATATCTGTGATCTATTAACTATTGCGATTATAGTGTTCTATGCTAATATTTGTTGTTACGCACATGGATGAAAAGATATTGACTAGATCTGTGCATGATAATAGCTCGGTTACACTGTGGATGGTATTTTTAATAGACCTGCAAATATATATGTTTTGTGCGAACTTGATAGGTTGGGAACGCAAACCTACTTGACTTACCTACTCTCTCTCAGGGTGCGGAAACCTGGTTCCATCACCCTCCCATACTGCTTCAGGTGAGACTTTGGCCTGCGCAAGTAGGTCGCTACCGAAAGGGTCAGTAGTATAGGGGTTTGCTAGCAAACCTTAACCTCTGAACCTGGGTCAGGACCCCTCGAGCCAACAAATGGTTCCGTTTTTTAGACTGGCAGCATTTTGAGAGAGATCGGGTAATGCCAAGAAAACATTGGAGACCTGAGAAGAAAGAAATCGAAGAGTGGTTTGAAAAGAAATTTCTTTAGATGTTGTTTCAAGGAATACGTATGGGAAGCTGAACAACAGCTAAAGAAGGTAATCACAGAAGGAGAATTTCAGTATGATGACAAGTAGCACAAAGAATGGTTCATTGCTATGTTACTGCCTCACCTGCACGTACCTATGGGTCATCAAGCCATTGAATCACAGGAAAAAGCCTTGGAGATTGCTATGAAATTGGAAGCTACACCAAGAGATGATACCCAGCTGGGAGTACAAAAAATCCAAGAATAGCTCGAGGCAATGCACAAGGAGATCCAAAACTTGCAAAAGGACCAAGGGAAAGATGCTAGTGTAGACCTATGGTGTATACGATGCAGGGTATCAGGGCATACCTAGGATCAGTGCCCACTACTGGCCAACTACCTACAGGCGAGGGGACCCAGTCCGTTATGTCCAGGACCAAGTTGACCAGTGTTATGGTGTGATGAAGATCGTGAAGCCGACCTACATGATACTAACCACTACCCTCACCTCGGTGCGTATGTCCCAGAAGTGAAGCAACAATGGTGTAGGTTTTGCAGATTCGTAAGACATGAGAAACATAACTTTTGGACCTACGATCTGACGATAGAGAGAGGAAGCCTATGTAGGGCACATTCATACCCCTCTTCACCAATATCCCCTTCAAGCATAGGTGGCTCCCCAGCTAGTGGTAGGGGAGGGGACAGAGGTGGAAGCACAGGAAGAGGGAGAGGACAACTGATCTACTATAACTATGGAGAGGTAGGGAACTTTGCAAGGGGATGCACGAAATGGCAAGGAAATCCTGCAGATATTGTAGACAGCTGGACCATGTGATTGAAGATTGCCCAATTTTGATAGCCAAAATTCAGGAAAAGCAGTAGACGCCTATGCAAAATGTGCAAAAGTTTAAGGCAGAACCTCAAGATGAAGGGCCAAGCGTTAACGTTATAACATCAATGGCGTGGCTACTAGGGGGGCTAAGGAGAAAGCTACAGTAGAGCTTCTGATCTAGAAAGTAGACACCAAAGAAGAAGGTTTGGACCTATAGAAGGAAAAGGAAACCTTTTTCGCAGCTTGACAAGACTTTGCTCAGGATGAGGCGTCTACTTCTCAGAACACCGCAAACATTAAAGCTGAGGAGGAGGTCAAACCATTCTTGCAGGTGTGTATCAAGCTGCTGTGCAACCAACAGTCCATAGAAAACCTCCAAGAACTATTAGACAGTAGCACAGAATGAACTAATCCACCACTGGAAGTTAAGGATGTGCATAAACTATACAAACATAAGGAACACACTGGTATGGAAATGTGGCTTACGACACAAATTGGTGATTATGAAATAGATCAGGTTATTTTGGACTTGGGATCAGATGTGAATGTACTGCCCAAGAAAACTTGGTAGCGAATGTGGGAACCTAAGCTGGAATGGTCCACTATCCAGCTGCACATGGCCAACCAGCAGAAGATCATACCATTGGGAAGGATGTCAAAAATCATGGTAGATATCACAGGAGTTAAAGTCCAGGCTGATTTTGAGGTCATTCAGATTGTAGAAGATGTGCACCCCTACCTTGTGCTCCTAGGATTGGATTGGGCCATAGATATGGGCAGTATGATCAATTTGAAGAAGAGAAGCATGGTGTTTGAAAATGAAGGAACATGGGTGATAGTACCACTAGACCGCACGGAAGGATAAAGGTATACAGAGCCAATGCGTGAGGAAGAAGAGGTGGATCACATCTATAAGTTAAATGTGCAGGACAAAGACTGGATCAATCATATAACTGATGGTGTTCTTTGCTGGGAGAAGTATAATGAATACTTCTCTGAATCTGACGGAGAATTGGAGAATTGGAAAAATCGGTTGCATGATGTCTCTGCATTGCGTTGTCTGAGAATCACAAGGGACATCTGATGCACATCCTCAGAGGTAAGAGAAATTCCCTACTTTGATGGTTCTGTTAGTATTAAGTATTTTTTGCGAGCATTTGAAGTGGAGGTTCCAAGAGAGCGAAGGCTATGGGACCTTAATCTAGCAATGCGCGTGTTAGTAATCAGTAATTTTTGTTGATATCAAAAGATGACTAAGTTATAATCCTCGATTTCTAGAAACAAGATCTGAGAAATATTGTGAGTTCTAGAAATATCACTGCGTTCATCATCCTAAACCTAATTGATTCACTAAAAGATTCATCTTTTTCTTTCTTAAAAAAGTTTACCCTGCTGCTCTAAGAAGACTTCATTTTTTGGGCCTGTTTGCCTCATTTTATCACCTCACCTACACCCTTATTCATCCCCTTTTTCCCCTATGAAAACTCATTTTTTATTTCCCCTAAAAAACCCTCATAAACTGCCTTATTCATCATTTTCCTCTAAAAAACCTTAAAACAATGTAAAAATCCCTTTTTACAATGTTTAAGTCCGACTTTTAAGCCTATCGAGCCCTTAAAAAACTTTATACAAACCTTGTTTTTATGAATAAACCCACCCTCTTTATAAAATATGCCTTTAAGCCCCTCTCGGCTTAAAGCCTCAGCCCCCTCACACTCACACGACCCTACCCTCGACCTTCTGCTATCTCTTAAACCCCTTTCCATTTCGACCCTTGGTTCCCTTTACCTCCGCAGAATTGCTTCCCTCTGCCCCTTCCTATCCCTTTTCCTGTGTGAAATATACCACCACCCGTTCATTACATAACCCCGGAAAACCTTATAAGGAACCCCTATTAACCCTTCATAAACATTTAAATGGGCCCCGCTCTCCGCTAACCCCCATCTTCAAATAAAATCTTGACACCTGTCCGTGAGCTCCACTCCCCAAACCTGCACCCCGCTCTTGGACTCATTCTGCACCATCGATCTTGTTCCTGAGATCCAATGGCTGCAAACCCATATTGCGCAAAAACTTGCAATGAGGTTTAAATTCCTTAACCCGTGCGAAATAGGTGGTATTCGCCCCGACACGCGTCGATCGCCTAGTGGAATCGCGAGCATTTGGTCCAATACCGCTTACTACCCTCAACACGCGTGCTAAACCACCTCGGTTTTCTGAAACCACTTTCTCCCTTCCCGCGCCAAAACTCAAAACTCTCACCTCCGTTTGAATTCCCCAAGTTCCACATTTGGAACCATGCTCCTGCACCTTCTCCTCCTCTGCAAGCAAACCCCGACGATTCAAAACCCAAAAGGTGTAGTCTTACCACTCCTCATATGTTTTTAGCTAACATGTGTTTTTTTATGTGCAGGTTTAATGGTGGGGATGCCCAAAAATGCATTCCTATGGTCAAGAAATGATCAAATCAACCTCTGGATGATGATCCGAGAGGTAAATTCATATAAAAGAAAGCCAGGGGGTTTGCATAAAGGTTTACCCTCGATGAAGCATGATCATCAATGGGTTATAAACCCTCATACCACGAAGAAACCTCTCCTACACACAAAAGACAATTACAGTCAGAAGAAGTAGTGAAGAAGGAAAGAAAGTTTAAAGGGTTAATCTCATATCAAAAAGAAATTTAAGAAGATTAATTCATAACACGGAGATTAAGGCAGAAAGTGACGACAATCAGTGATTAAAGAGTACAGACAGCGAGGTAGATTATAAATGCTAAATCAAGGTTCAAAGGCCTAATAGAGAGTTTTATGATTAAACAAAGACAGGTTAACCCAAAGACACTTTCTAATGACTCAACAAAGAAGCATTTACTTCTCCAAACACCAAACTGCCACCTACGGCATGATTTCTTTTCATAAAGGCATTGGGCAGTTCTTACATAGTCAGAGATATTTTGGAAGCAGCTCAATAGTTATTGCAAAGTTATTATAGAGCCTTTAAAGTCAAAACATTTCACCTACTCTTCCTTAGAAGTTAAGATAGGAGTTATTGAAACATAGAAGTAGCTGCAGATATTCCTGCCTTGAGCCTTGCATGGTATTCAAGGTTAGGAATGCACTTACTCTATAATAAATTATACTCAAACCATATCTTGAGCTTCACCTCCTCATTTGTAGCATAAATACTGCATCTAACCTAATTTTATTGTTGGCATTTGATGACCCTTTGAAGTAATACATAGTCTCTTGGAAGTTGAAAGGAAATTGATGTCTTAGATCTTGTGGATGCCCTGATTTGTTTGTTGATGGAAGAGGCTAGATCAATGGATCCCTGAGCTTGGATGTTGGTGAAGTGCTTCTAATATGTTAATCTTATTTCTTGTTTTCATTATGTTTCCATCTTTCTTTGTTACAGTAGAGCAAAAGTTTTAGGCTAAGAAATTTCTTTTTAAAGCACCTTAGTTCTATTTTTTCTTCACTGTCTTAATGTTTTCTTCTGCAAGGTCTGATTGGATGATTCTTAACTGCCCTCTAGTTCCATCTAGCTTGTTATTTTAGAAATGATTCAATAGAGTGAAACCAGGGAAATTTATGGTGACTTCATGTCCCTTGAGTACAGCTTGAGATATTGTTTCTAAAATTTCTTTAAAGTATACTTAGTAGAGTCTAAACCAGGTAAGTCTATGGTATGCCCTGTGCTCTGGACTGCCTCAAAATGTTTCTTTGAAGATCCTTAGAGAGTTAGTCAAAATAAGATTATATTATTTCTGTCTGATCTTAGGCTCCTCTCACTATTATCTTATATGTTTTCTTTATTTTAAAGTAGTCTTTTGATTGCTGGATTGTTGTCTGAAAGGTTTTCTTATTAAAGGTTTTTCCAAAGAAGTCTATGGTTTTCCCTGTCCTTTGGCTTGCTTCAAATAGTTACCTTGAAATATGTCTATTATTCAAAGTACATGATAAAGGATTCTTAATTTCCATTTACCCTAATTTTCATTCTTATCCTTAATTTTCACCTTATTATCCTAAAAAATTTGAAGATGCACTAGCTAAGTTATATTTTCCCTATGATACTCCCCGATCCATTAATGAACTTATCATGACTTTCATTTGACTCCATTGCCCAATGACTTGGAGATTTCCTCATTCTACCTATGCTCTTTGATCATCATACCCAACCAAAACAAACAACAAAACCTCATACTTAATAACTAGCATAAAATCGACCCTTAAATAAAACAAGCACATATCCTTTGAAAACAACCTAAGAGATCCCTCTCTGAGTCTAGGAAGGCTAGGTCTTAGAACTCTAAAGACTAGTTCCATGTTACCTTGTAATTTGGTATACCAATTTTCCAATCATAGGACCCTAACATTCTGACGATCAGGGTGGGACCTTTTGAGTAAAGTCCCAAGATAAAACACTAAGTAACCACCCAGTGAATCATAGCTACCTCAAACATTAACAACACAATGGTGATAATGATGAGGCCTTTTGAATCAGTGACAATCTAAGTACACCTTAGGATTCCAGAAACCCTCATCAAATCATAAAGGATTCAAGCTATTAGCCATAGAGTAGACTATGTTTGTTTCACCATCTTAGCTAAATGATGATTCAGGTATAAGACACTCTTACAAACCATAGAACCACATAAAAACTCATAAAACCCCAAAAATATCCCTAGATTGGCTTTTATTACTTATTGGTGGTGGAACATAATACATTTTACCTTTAGAAAAGCTAAACATTTCCACTTGGCAACTCCACTAGTAATTTCAAATTTCCTTAAGATTGTATCAAATCAGTCCCTAGAAGTCTAGAAACCTAGTCCCATATTTTAGAAGCATACTAAACACTAAGAGAGGTAAAAATTCTGAAAACAGTCCTTAAAATTTCAGCCTCTCTAAAACTTTGAATTTGAAATCTGGCTTCACATAGGATCAATACTAGATCTCATCCAGACCCTAATACTCCTACTATAGTTCATGATCCAAAAAATATTTTTTGGAAAACTTCTAGATCTGGGAATTTAACTACTATTAGGACTATCCAAAGAAGAAGATTTGTCCCCGAAAATCTTACGTTCTTGAAATATCCTCACTTTGACTTGTACCATACAAAGAAACTATTCAAAACCAAGTCACATAGTGATATAATCCAAGCTGATCTTGAGCCCACAAATTTGCAACAGAGTTTTAGCAGAGAAGCCTCTCCTTCTACTCCACCCGATTTTTAGCTTCTCCACCACTTTAGCTCCTTCCATAAAAAATCTGCTCAAAATCAGTTTTCTGGCCCAACTACTTCCAACACACCCATCCATACTTCCACTGTTCAAAACACTCCATTTCATCCCACTTTCCCTTTCACAAATCCAACTCTTGTAAATCCCCCATTTGTTCCTACCATGGCAGCATGGTATGCACCATTAGTGTTACCACAACCTCTGGTTCCTTTACCAAATGATTATCAATCTAGAATTCCCCATTTCACTCGAATTGAATCTACTACTTCCCAACAGCATGTAGACAAAATGGATGATTCTTTTGATTATATGGAGATACAAGAAGAGACCATTAAGATGAGAATCTTTTCCCAAAGTTTAGGAGGAGAAGCCAAAAAATGGTTTAAAGGATTAACTCCTAATAGCATAAATGATCTCCCTTCTTTATACCAAACATTCATAAAAAAATGGCAAATAAAAGAGAAACCTCTCCAAATCCTTTCAGAATATATAAACCTCAAAAGAAATACTGGGGAAAGTGTCCAAGATTATTGCACTAGATTCAATAGTGTTTACAATGCACTTCCCCCAAACATGAAACCTCCACTAGGCTTAACCTTAGCTAAATTTACTGAAGGATTTGATCCAGACATGGCCTACTAGCTAAGAGAAAGAGACCCCTTAACCTTAGAAGATATGAAAAGGGGAGCTATAAGTGTAGAGGAAAATATGATTGAGAAAAGAGCTAGGTTGAAATCAGAAAAAAGAGTCACATATAAATATGAAAGAATGGCATCAACTTCATCATCTGATGCCAAAATTGACAACCTAGTGAGAGTAATGGAACGAATGTTGGAAAAGATAAACTTAAATGACAGAGTGCCTCCTTGAGAAAACCAAATCAACCCCAAAAATAGAAATAGAAATCCAAATTTTAGAAGAGATCCTATTCAAAATAGGCAAAGAGATAATGACCAACAAATTATGTCTCCTTTTCAAGAAAACTATATAGATCAAGAAGAAGAAAGGGAAACTGAAAGGTTGGAAGAAAATCATGTAAATATGATAGGATCTGATAGTGAGACAGATGTTTTTCTCACTGAAGAAGAACAAGGATTATTCTCCTCAGAAGAAATTAAAAACAATCATGAGGATTCTGAAGATTACCAATTGGGGTTTGAAAATGCTATGATGGAGGGCCACAGACAATATGATCTTAGAAGAAAAAGTAACCTAGAAATTTCCAATGATAATAACACAGACACGGTTGTTAGAAAAACTTCAAAACATCTTCCTAAAAAGACAACAAACAGTAATAACACATTGACTAAGAAAATTGACTCAAACAAGGACAAAACCAATCAGCAAAGTGTTGACCCAAGCTGCCTTGGTACTTCTGCTAGTGGCCCTGAGAAATCTGTCCTAAATAACATTCCTAATAAAACTCAGCAAATAAGAACTGCTGAAAATACTATGATTGACAAAACAGATGTAAAAATGTCAAAAACATTAGTCCCTTTCAGCCTTGAGGGTGAAATTTCCAAGATCAAAATTAGTATATCCTTAGCTAAACTAGTAACCCAGGATATATATAAAAACCAAGTTTTGAAAGCTTTGAATATAAGCAATGATATTGATACTTTGAACTTGAAATATGATAAACCAGAACTGTTGGTTGGTCTTGAAGTTCAAGGAAAATACCAAGAAGGAACCATTCCTCCATTTTATGTTAGCTTAAATATGCATGATAAGATCTTACACAATGCCATGCTAGACTCTGGTGCCTCTCACAACCTTATGCCGAAAGTCGTGATGGAGATATTAGGCCTAGAAATTACTAAACCTTACAAATATCTTTATTCTTTTGATTCAAGTAGAGTCAAATGTTTAGGTTTGATCAAGGATTTATGTGTCAATCTAGCACAAATTCCTGCTAAGGGTCTAGTTATGGACATAGTGGTTGTTGACATTCCCCCAAAGTATGGCATGCTTCTATCCAGATCATGGGGAGTCAAACTTCAGGGAAGCCTTCAAATGCACATGTCTTATTCTACCATTCCAGTTTTAACCAAAATATAAGATTATACAGAGAATATCATATGAAATATATGGTAAGAAATATAGATAGGCCAAGCAACACTCATGTTTATTCTATTCATTCAGATCTAGATTCCTTTATCTTGTACAATGAGGATGAACTCAAAAAAAAAGAAAAGGAAACTGAGATAGGATTAAGCCCACCCAAACAGTCAAATCAACACTCAAAATAAGAATCTAATAGCCCTAACCTTAGCAACCTTAAACAACAAAATGATAATGAGCATGAGATGGAAACACTTTGGGAAATGATCTTTGATGGCTCTTGTAATAAAACGGGTTCTAGAGCTAGTGTATGGATACATAATACAAACGAAGGACATTCCTATAAACTTGATTTCCAATGCACCAATAACATTGAACAGTATGAAGCTCTCCTCCTTGGCATACATTTTCTCAAATATTTAGGAGCCAATAAAATATCAAACCAAGGATATTCAGAACTGATCATCAGGCAAATAAAGGGTCAGTATTCAGCCAAAAACCAGAGATTAAGAGAATATAGGAATGCTGCCCTAGAGCTCCTAAAAACCTTTCAAAAATATGAACTCATTTTCATCCCTAGAGCTCAAAATAACCTTGCAAATGAACTTGCCTTTGCTGCCAACAATTGCCAAATACCCCAGGTAAATGAACAATTCAATTTCAAAGTAAAAAATAGGCCTACAGTCCCTGACAATGGAAATTATTGGCAAGTGTTTGAGGGTGCTAAACACATTGATGATTTTCTACAATCAAGGAATGATTTTGTTTAACCAACACCTAGCTCAAACCTTGAAGAAGACTATTTTTATGAAAAACAAATCCATGAAACAGAGTTGTCCTCTACTGCTGATATAAACCAATTTGAACATCTTTATAAAGCAAAATTATTAAACAAACCATACCAAAGGGACCTTGAAGTTTTTCAATGTAAAAATGATTCAATACCAAGGGGCCTTAAACCATTAGAGGAGCTTTTTGACTTCAATGATGTAGCTAAGGAACCAAATATGGAGCCAACAGAAACTAATGTAGAAGAACATAACATAGGAAGCATGAATGAACCTAAAATGATCAAGTTATCTAGCACTCTTCCTACTCATATCAAACAGGAATATATTAAACTTTTTAAGGAGTTTGGAGATGTGTTTGTATTGGGGTACAAACACCTGAAATCATATGATACCAACATTATTCAACACAAAATTCCTCTTAAGGAAAATAAAAAACCTTTCAAACAATAGCTAAAAAGGATAAACCCTGTTTTATTGCCTTTAGTTGAGAAAGAGATAAAAAAGATGTATGATGTTGGGATCATAGTTCCCCTTAGATACCCATATTGGGTTTACTGTTGGAAATGTTGTCATTGGTGGCAAAGGAATAAACTATTCATAAGGCAAAACAGACAGAGAGGTAGCAGAGGCAGCAGATGAAACAGAGGAATTGATGCAGTAGCAATAGAGGAATTACAGACAGAGCAGTGGAGTTGAATCAGGGGTTTTAATATAGTTTTCAAAGAAGATGGTGCAGATTAATGGAGTAGCGGAAACTTGGTGGCGGTAGTGGTGGTGCTTCGGTGGCGACACTCTCTTCTGGTGGTTGCGGAGGCACCCCTCCACTGGTTCAAACTGTCGGGGTGTGCTCCCGCAATAAATCGTGACCGTTGATCTGTGGTCAGCGCCCGATGGGAGGGTCAACTGCAGAGGCACCACTTGGGTTAACTATCAGACTCTTTGTACCCCCGCAGTACCATTGATCTTCCAAAGATCTAATCGGACGAATACAGTCCCTGTGGAAAATTATGAATCATAACAAAAGGAAGCGCGCCAGAACCTGGAGTAGCAGGGCAGAACCACGATGAGTGAACAGTAAAGGTGGTTTATGGTTTTCATCGCAACACCTATGCGGAGTAAGAAGTATTTGAGGAGTTGGGAGCGATTCCATAAATCAATCGACAGGTGGCAAGGAGGACCCACGAAAAACCGCTTGTCACTGTGCGCCATCGTGCATTATAGTTCGACCCAGGATGCCCGGCGATATCGTTGAGCACCGTTGATCTGGGAAGGGGTCATCAGACGATCATCATTTGTTAAAGGTGCGCGAAGATTAACACAGATAAGGTGGGCCATCGTACGTTAACGTTCGGCATCGGAGGTCGAGCGATATGCATATACGTCGTTGATCTGGAAGCTGGCTAATATAATGGTGATCGGACGTTGGACTTGCGCGAAATTTACTTATGGTATCGTGCGCGTATTTGATTGGCTATTGAATATATTTGTGGGCTCGGGGTCAAAGGTTTATCATGTTATTTTAAAGCGTTAAAATGCGAAAGGTTAACCTTAATCCTAAAGTTAAGTTCTAAAGTATTAAATTAATTATTTAATTACCAATATCAATGGAACAGTGAGACTTATGGAGACCTCGCTGGATTATCTATTTTGACCCCGTCCATGAATACCATTAGCAATTGAATGGTTTTGACCCAAGGTTTTAATAAAGGCGAAAACTATATAAGGTGATGAGAATCATGAAGAAGTGAGTGCATGCGAAAGGGTTGGTAATAAACGAATCTCTTTTAGAGATATCTGTATGAATAAACTTTGATATATCTGAGTCTATGGTGCACCTGTGAATATGATGATTAATCAAGATATCTAGCTAAGATGATGATTAATTCCTATTTTAATTGACTGATGAAATCATGAAGAACGTATGCATGAGTAAGGGTTGTGAATGAATACTTCACTCTGAAGTATATCTGTATGGAATGGGTAACAGATTGCTGAGAGATCTGAATTAAGGATGCATATCTAAAGAAAATGAATAAATCTGCTGGCCTACAAGGTATGTTGTGTGGAATTGGATGAAACGTGGACTGCAGTAGTACTGAGGATCGAAGTCTTCAGTGAGGGGGTTGAGCTCCCTTCCAGTGGTAACTGGTAAACGAGAGCAAGGGGTTGTAGCTCCCTTCCAGGAGAGGCTGGTAAACGAGAGAAGGTTGTAGCCTTCTGTAGGTGGGTACCTGCATGCTAGTATAAGTCCGCACCAACATAGAATTGTAGAAGTTTTCTTTGTAATATATATATTGAAGACTGAGATAACAGCAGCGGTGGTTTTCTCCCGAATTCGGTTTCCACCTTAAATCCTGGTGTTCATATGTGTTGCTTATGTTTGATGATTTGTTCTGTTATTTCTGTTCATGCTTACTGCTTATATGATGAATGAACGATGCAATGATATAAGTAAAGACATAATAATATCTCTGGACATACAAGTTGGATGAAGTAATGTAAAATATGGTTTTAAGAGAAAGGAAAACTAAAAATTGATTGTCAACTCTAAATACTAATTCACCCCCCTCTCAGTATTTTTCCCAACAATTGGTATCAGAGCTGGGTCCTTCTGAAAAGGCTTAGCCGCTAGAAGGAAGATCAAGCAATATGAGCAATCAAGATGGAACAACATCTATCAGGCCTCCGCTCTTTAACAGAAACAATTTAATCTTCTAGAAAACAAGGATGAGATCCTATCTTCAGTCTCTGGGAGCAGATGTATGGGCAATTGTTGAACAAGGATATCAATATCCAGCTGCAGTACCAACAGATCCGACGGAAAGAAAGAATTATGAAACAAATGCAAAGGCAGCCAATGCTCTATTGGGAATTCTAACTGAATCATAATTTGTCAAAGTCATGCAGCTGAATACTGCAAAGGAAATATGGGACAAAATCATTCAAAGTTATGAAGGTGATACAAAGGTAAAAAGTGCTAAACTCCAAACTCTCAGAATTCAATATGAGAATTTAAAAATGGATAATGAGGAGAGCATTGCCAATTTCTTCTTACGTCTTGATGATATTGTAAATCGTATGAGAAATCTGGGAGAAAAAATAACCGAATCTACTTTGGTTGAGAAAGTCTTAAGATCACTAACGACAAAATTTGAGTCAAAAGTTTCTGCTCTTGAAAAAAAGCAGGATCTTCAAAATCTTACTGTGGTGCAACTTCATGGCATACTAACTGCATATGAAATGAGAAGAGGAGGACCATCTGAAGTCAAAGAAGCAGTCTTTAGAACTTCTACAAAAGGGAAGGAAGTATAAAAAACAGAAGGATCGGGATATATCTTAGAAGAAGATGAGATAAACTTTGTAAAGAAACTTCAACTTGGCACAGGATGGTTCAGAGGTAAGCTTGCTTTCAAATGTTTTGATTGTGGAAGAGTTGGTCATTATGCTGCTAAGTGTCCTCATAAAGAAACACATAAAAGGGGGAAGGAAGTAGTAAGAAGGAATAAGAATCATTATAGCACTAGAAAAAGTTACTATACTCATGAAGACAGTGATGGGTTATCTGATAGTGAGGAAGAATGTGAACAAGATCTTAGACTTCTCATGGCATTTGAAAAAGAATCTAGAGAAGAAAAGGATACTTTTGTGGATGCTCTAGAAGACAAATATTTTCTTGATGAAAACAATCAACTCAAAATTGGCCTAGAAGAGAGTAAAATAATCATAGAAACTCTGAAAAATCAGCTTGAAGAAAAAGAGAAACACAATGAGAAATTAGAGTGTGAAGTAGTAAGTCTAAGAAAAGAACTTGAGAAATTAAAGACTCTGAATCTTAGATTTGCTAAAGGATCTGAAACCTTAGATGAGATTATCAAGGTACAACGTTCTCCCCTTATAAAGATAGGTCTTGGATATTTCGGAGAATCTTCTCAGGCTTCAGCACCAAATTATCTAAAAGCAGCTACTGCTGGTATACAACATGCTGCCACTCAACAAGGGAATAAAGAATCTTTGCAGGTAAAGCATGATCATCTCAATTCAAAGAACACTAACATGAATATCTTTCAAAGAAACACCAATCAACAGGTAAATTCAAGAAGGAGATTTTATGATTGTAGAAATTTCTTCTTCAATGGACAATGTTTCTCATGTCACAATTTTGGTCATAAAGTTGTTCAATGTGTAGCATATAAAACCATCATGACAAGAGAAGCAGTAAACAAAAGGATTGATATTGAAACGAAGAAGAATACTTATAACAACTTTTCACCTCTTCAAAATGAAGTTGAATGTGCTTATTGCAATAACTTTGGCCATGAATAATTTGAATGCAGGAGCAAAGTTCGGCCAAAAGAACATGTTCCTTCAAGCTCCAAAGTATGGAAAAAGAAGGAATTACAGGTTGAAAATTGTGGCATAGCATTATTTGCAGAAGATGAAGAAAACCAATGGTACATTGATAGTGGATGCTCAAGACACATGACAGGTGACAAAGACAAAATTCTAGCATATAGTGCTTTAGAAAAGGAAAAGAATGTTACATTTGGAAATGATACCCCTGCGGTCATTAAGGGAAAAGGGTCTGTTTTTCTAAAAGAAAAGGTGAAATCTAATGAAGTTATGTATGTGGATGGATTAAAGCATAACATGTTAAGTGTAAGTCAAATGTGTGATCAAGGAACTGAAGTTGTATTTAGTTCAAAAGAATGTGTGGTACGTGATCTTGATACAGGTAAAGAAATTATAAAAGGAAAAATAACTCCAAGCAACCTGTATGTATTGAAGAACTGCAAAGAACAATTTTACTTGAGTAAATATTCAGAAAACTAGCTATGGCATAGAAGGTTGGGGCATCTGAGCTTCTCTCAAATCAACAAATCAAGAAAACTTAAAGTTGTTCGTGATCTTCCCAATATTACTCTACCTGAAAATATCATATGAAAATATTTCCAATTCGATAAGCAAACTAGAGTAAAATTTAATGCCAAGGAAGGATCATCAAGTAAGCCTCTTGAACTCATTCATACTGACATATGTGGACCTATGAAGAAAAATTCACCACGTGGTGAAGAATACTATATCTTATTCATTGATGATTTCTCTAGAATGTGTTGGATTGGGTTGATTAAACACAAAGATGAAGCATTTGAGAAATTTCAGATCTTCAAAGCACTGGTTGAAAATGAATTAGATCTAAAAATAAAGTGTCTTAGATCTGATTGAGGAGGAGAATATACATCAGATGAATTCCTTGAATTTTGTGAAAAACATGGCATAAAAAGACAGTTTTCTGTAGTTGGCACTCCACAACAAAATGGCGTAGTAGAAAGAATGAATAGAACAGTTCAACAAATGGCTAGAGCTATGCTTGATGATTCTGGAACACTTAACACATTTTGGGGAGAAGCAACACATACAGCGGTAAATATTCTTAGCAAGGCACATGTTCATGTAAATAGTGATAAAACTCCATATGAACTCTGGTATGGTAATCCTCCCACTGTGAAGCATTTTAGAGTTTTTGGAAGAAAATGATTTATCAAAAATAATGATGAAAAACTTGGCAAGTTTGAACCCAAAGCAGATGAAGGAATACTTCTTGGTTACTCCTCTAGGAGTAGAGCATATAAATGTTACAATAAAAGACTTCGGAAGATTGTTGAATGTATTGATGTTGTTATTGATGAGTCTCCTGCAGCTCCAAAAGAAGAAAAACAAACAACATATGAAGATGGTGATGACATATATCCTTCTACATCAAATAGGAATGATATAGATAGAGAACCCAATGAAGAACCCGAAGATGATTTATCTGAAAAAGCTCCATCCAGATATGTTCAAAAGAATCATCTAGAATCTCAAATTTTGGGAGAAAAGGGATCATGTGTACAAACAAGAAGGACTCTTGTGGGATCTTCTAGCAATCTGGCATTTCTGTCCACTATTGAACCTCACAATGTCAGTCAAGCTAGCAAAGATGAATGTTGGATTCAAGCCATGAATGAAGAGCTTGATCAAATTGAAAGGAATCACACTTGGGAATTAGTACCAAGACCTCATGACAAAAATGTCATTGGAACTAAATGGATATTCAAAAATAAGTTAAATGAGAATGGGGATGTTATAAGAAATAAAGCTAGACTTGTTTTCAAGGGGTATGCTCAACAAGAAGGTATAGACTTTGAAGAGACTTTTGCCCCTGTAGCTAGACTTGAAGCCATAAGAATGTTTCTTGCTTTTTCAAGCTTCCAACAAATCAAAGTTTATCAAATGGATGTTAAATCTGCGTTTCTCAATGGTGATCTAGAAGAAGAATTTTATATAGAACAACCAGAAGGATTCATTTTGAGAAATGATGAAAAACTTGTTTGTAGACTTAAAAAGGCTCTATATGGTCTCAAACAAGCTCCAAGGGCATGGTATTATCGTCTTGACAAATATCTTCATCAACAAGGATTTTCAAAGGGGTCTGCTGATAGTAACTTATACACAAAAACTGAAAATGAAAAACTATTGATTGTGGTTGTATATGTTGATGATATCATTTTTGGAAGCAATGAAGAGTCTATGAGTCAGAAATTTGCTTCTGATATGCAGCAAGAATTTGAAATTTATTTACTTGGGGAACTAACATTCTTTCTTTGCTTGCAAGTGCAACAAGAAACAGATGGCATATTCTTATCACAAGAAAAATACCTTAAGAAAATCTTTAAGAAGTATGGCATGGAAGATTGCAAACCTGTAAGTACACTAATGATAACTGGATGTAATCTCAGTTCTAATGATGATTCCCCCACGATGAATCAACCAGAATACAGATCTATGATAGGAATTCTACTTTATCTCACTGGGACAAGACCAGACATTATGCATGCAGTTGGAATTGTGGGGCGATTCCAAGCTAATCCAAAAGAGTCTCACCTTCAGGCTGTCAAAAGAATATTCAAATATCTGCAAGGAACTCAAGACTTTGGACTATGGTATCCAAAGAATGCTGATCTCACTCTTCATGCTTACACTGATGCAGATTGGGCTAGAAATGTTGATGATCGGAAAAGCACTAGTGGTGGTGCATTCTTTATGGGGCCTTGGTTAGTGTCTTGGTTCAACAAGAAGCAAAGCTCTATTGCCTGATCTACAACAGAAACAGAATATGTGGCTGCCGCATCATGTTGCACTCAACTTCTCTGGATGATGCAAACCTTACAAGACTTTCAAATCAAATGTTCACCTCCTATCTCCATTATGTGTGACAATACAAGTGCCATTAGTATCTCAAAGAATCCTATTATGCACTCCAAAACCAAGCACATTCCCATCAAATATCACTTCTTACGTGAACAAGTGCTTGAAAAAAAGGTGAAATTGGAGTATGTTCCCTCCAAAGAACAAGTTGTTGATATATTTACGAGACCTCTACCCAGGGAAGAGTTCGAGTATCTTAGACAGAAACTGGGAGTAGTCTCTGCCATGCAGAAGATCAAATCTACTTAAATACAGAAGATTAAATTGGTTTTGAGGTGCAGTTGGGCATCTCTGAATACACAGGCTAAGGGGGATAATTGCTCATATGAAAAGGATGCACAGGTCAAGGAGGAGCATTGGTCAGGATGCATTGTTGGCATTCTAATTATTTGTTACAGTCTGATATCACGTTTGAGATCTTGAGAATTCTAATTTCTGTTCTTTCATTGAATATTATGTTTAAAGATGCAGCATGATCTCAAGGGGAGCACAGTTTTGTTGGTGCAAAGGATCTTGATCAACCCTTTGCCATTGATGTCAAAGGGGGAGGAAAAGCAAAAAGGGGCAGATTCTGTAAGACAAACAGAAGATAAGTATTGCCATCAATGCCAAAGGGGGAGATTGTTGGAAATGTTGTCATTGATGGAAAAGGAATAAAATATTCATAAGGAAAAAGAGACAGAGAGGTAGCAGAGGCAGCAGATGAAACAGAGGAATTGATGCAGTAGCAACAGAGGAATTAGAGACAAAGTAGTGGAGTTGAATCAGGGGTTTTAATACAGTTTGCAAAGAAGATGGCACAAATTAATGGAGTAGCGGAATGTTGGTGGTGGCAGTGGTGGCGCTTCGGTGGCGACACTCTCTTCTGGTGGTTGCGGAGGCACCCCTCCGCTGGTTCAAAATGTCAGGGTGTGCTCCCGCAATAAATCGTGACTGTTGATCTGTGGTCAGTGCCCGATGGGCGGGTCAACTGCGAAGGCACCAATTGGGTTAACTATCGGACTGTTTGTACCCCCGCAGCACCATTGATCTTCCATAGATCTAATCAGATGAATACAGTCCCTGTGGACAATTATGAATCATAACAAAAGGAAGCGCGTCGGAACCTGGACTAGAAGGGCGGAACTACGATGAGTGAACAGTAAAGGTGGTTTATGGTTTTCATCACACCACCTATGCGGAGTAAGCGATATTTGAGGAGTTGGGAGCGATTCCATAAATCACTCGACACGTGGCAAGGAGGACCCATGGAAAACCGCTTGTCACTGTGCGCCATCGCGCATTATAGTTCGACCCAGGATGCCCAGCGATATCATTGAGTGCCGTTGATCTGGGAAGTGGTCATCGGACGGTCATCATTTGTTAAATGTGCGTGAAGATTAACACAGGTATGGCGGGCCATCGCACGTTAACGTTCGACATCGGAGGTCGAGCAATATGCATATACACCGTTGATCTGGAAGCTGGCTAATCTAATGGTTATCAGACGCTGGACTTTCACAAAATTTACTTATGGTACCATGCACATATTTGATTGGCTATTGACTATATTTTTGGGCCCGGGGTCTGTTATGAATCTGTAATTTATTAGCAAGATTGGCAGAGTCCAATTACAGAAACAACTTCGTTTCAACCAACTTTGGGATTCTAGGATCTAGCCCTCCTGAATCCGGAGAGGGATCTCTCCAAGCAATACAAAGATGGATTTGTCTTTGAAGTTTTGGGTAATGATATTAGGCTAGTTATGAGGTCCAAGGGTTTTTTTTGTTTTTTGGATGGTTGAACATGATTGCTGTTAGAGGCGAAAAGTCCCAAAGGTAAAGAGGTTCAAAAGTGAGAAGTTGCAAGCAAAGAGTAAGTTTTAACCAAGAAGAAAGATGATGGCAGGTATTTATTCCATTGGGCTATGGAATCATAAGAGGATTTAATTGGAACAGCAAGAGGCAAGAGTGGTTTATGGGGCAAGTCATCTATGCCTAACGATCTCTTTAAAGTTTGATTTATGGAATGGAATGATACAATAAGAAGGGGAAAATAACAGATGTAGAACAAAGAGTAGCCCAGGATCTGGTAAGTAGTTTGAAACTAGCTAGCCTTTGACCAAGCACTTGAGAAAAACATGAAAGCAAACTAGGATCTGGTAAGTACTTTGAAACTAGCCAACCTTTGATACACTTCCAATATAAAACATATAAAAACTAAGGGAAACTTGAAGGCAACCTTTAGAGTAGAGACTAGCGGGCCGGGCTCACCACAAATCCTCTCCTAGCTCTTCTTTACTTGGCTACTTCCAAGACAATCACAGAGATAACACAGAATGGCCTAAGATCTGGTAAGTACTTTGAAACTATTCATCTTTTAACACATTCTAAGGGAAACAATCGAACAGTTATGCAAACAAGACTGGGACCAGGGCTCACCATATCTTCCTTAGTTCATATTCACACAACATATACTGAAAGTAACATTCAAAAATAATGTTCAGCTAAGACAATAAGATGAGGGAACGCCAGCATTCCTATACTTGAACTGAATTAAGTTATTTTCAAATAACACAGTTGGAAGAAAACATTTAAATAAAAATTTCTCAGCCAGAGAAGGTTACTGGTATACAGTAGGTCCTAACACTGTTTAAACTGTTCTTTACAGTAGAATATGAAACGTAATGAAAACGGAAACAAAATCACAAGTTACAATGAGAATAACATCACCGTCAACATAGACCAGGATCCCATAAATCAGCTTGTATTGATGCTCCAAACCAGTTACAATATTCAAGTCCAGTGTTTTAATTCATCTCTCTTTCACAACCTAGCTTATCTATTACAAGCAGAGCTCCAAGAGCCAGTGAATCACTATTTACAATCAGAAGTCTTAAGCTCAATTACATTACAATGCTTCAACAATTACATCAACAACCAACCCCTCACTCATCTTCTACTAAAGTATTTATAGAAAGATGAGGAGGTGAGATCTGATGAAAGATCTAAAATACAATTAATACAGAGTTAATGTCTTCTGGGCCTTTGGGAGGCTCAATGAAGAAGAGTACAGGTGTTTTGCTATATTAATTGATTTACACTTATGTATTAAGCTTGGTGGGAGCTTTTGTTGACCTTGGAGGCTCTGAGTGATGCTAGGGTTATTCTGCAGACATCCTTTCATTAAATTCCTGGTAGAAGTAACTCTTCGGCTGTGTCGAGGTAAAATATCTGATCCCAATCAATAAGTTCTGTTCCTGATTGAATACTTTGAGGCATAGGTGGCACTTTGGTCGCTGGGAGGAATCAATTCGCCTCCATTTGTGGCAGTGGAGGGTTTTCTTGATAAAACACTTTAGGTTTTTATTTAAACTGTGTTTTAGATTGGGGATTAGGCTTTTGATAACTGTCTTAGCCATAACTCCTGCTGGTCTGTCTGTTAATTCTCTGTTCTGGTTCATCCTGGTCTTCGACACTGATAATCTTCGACTGTGCCTATTTCATGGTTTTTCTTGCTGTCATACCGGGCTACGCAGGTTTTATAAGGCATCAATGCCTGAGAAAACATTGATGAAACATACATTTTAACCCTGCTGATGATTTCTGTGGATGAATTGAAGATGGGAGGGTCGTCACCCTCCTTTCTTGAATCTTCTTTGGAAACCACGAACAAATGATTTAATCCCTGCAAAATAAAAATGAAACGTTATAAAATCCATGCATTTATTGGTTAACTACTGCAGAGGCATATGGAGGGAGCGTGGCCATCGAATGGCATCATCCGACGGTCAGGATTGATCAAGGGATATTATAGGATAGGTGGCAGAGGATCAAATTTAAGCCGTCGATCGCCGCGTGATCGACGGTCAGGAGCGGAGGTTTGAAAGTCAAGTGGAGGAATGGTTGACTTAGCAATGGAATCGAGCGATGAAATATGGGTCTTTTTTTTTTTTTTTTTTGGAATCTAAGCTTAAACGAGTTTCTGTCGTAAAGTGCTACATTAATTATCACATGCAAAAGAACGAAATTGTGTGATGAACCTTGGTGTGGTTCATCATCGGGGATATGTAGAGAGAGATCGATCGGTAAGTAAAGTATAAATAGATATAGAGATAGTTCCTTCTTCGTTAGAATGCTTATTCTAGTTGTTTTATAGAAAAAGTAAAAATTCCTTTATATATTTATTTATTTAATTAATTAATTAATTAATTTATATTCTTAATTAATTTATTATTTTTATTTTTATTTTAATTTATTATACAATTAATTGACCAATTAAATAATACAATGGTAAGTAATTTAACAAATCTAGGTGTATATATGCAAATTTTGATTAAATTATATAATAAATATTTATACAATTAATTCTTTATTCATGAAATCTAATTGAAAATAAACCATCAATCAATAGTCAAACATAGTCAAAAATTAATAAATCAATAAAATAAATTAAAAAATTATTTTAAAAATATAAATAAATAAATAAAATAAAAATAAAATATAAAAATAAAAAATAATTTTATTTATTTATTTATTAATATAAAAAATAAAAATAAAATAAAATTAATTAATTAATTAATTAAAAAATATAAATAAATAAATAAATATAAATACAATATAAATATAAATTAATAATAAATAAAAATATATTTTATTTTATTTTAATTAATTAATTAATTATTATTATTACTATTATTATTATTATTTAACAAATAAAAATATAAAATAAAATAAAATAAATAAATAAAAATAAATAAATAAAAAATGTAAAATAAAATAAAATAAATAAATAAAATAAAATAAAATTTTTTTTTTAAGAATATAAGGCAGGAATCCAGCACCTGCTGATATTCCAACCGTCATCTCTATTGAGATTAACGGGCCTTTTTTCAATTTCAATAGCCTCTCGCAACTTATGATGATGGAAATGGTCGATTCTAGCAATGACCTTAGCATCTTCTATGCAAATATGATGGTTAGTCTTTTCTGCATGCTCAGCTAAGGCAGACGAGCGAGATCTTCTATGCTTGATATCAGCAGCATGCTCACATATCCTTTGATTAATTGACCGACCCGTCTCACCAATGTAAGGAGTACCACAGGAACAGGGAATGATGTAGATCTGCAGATCAGATCGACGGCGGAGATGCGATTTCCGTTGTACAATAGCTTGGTTATCAAGCGGGCACTTTGGTTAACCATCGGACACTTTCGGCGATCAACAACCGTTGGATGAGTGGGCCCAGATCGAACGATGGAGATCGATTTCGCTGCATGCCCTGGCCCGAACGTTAATGCGCGGGGACGGTGGTTTTGGAAAAGGTATGGGAGACGCGTGGCGGCTGTTAGCGCTCGAATCTACCTTAGGCTGAAATAAGGTAAAACTCAAGGCTACATCAAACCACGCTCAGCCTCATAGCTATCCCTACGAGGACAGGAGAGGGCTCTCTCTGGGTCTATCTCGGCAAAAGGTTTTCAAAGGGGCTGAGATGACTTATAACGAATACTGATTTTAGGCTAGTAAAGAGATAGGAAAGTTTGATTTTGATTTTTGGGTTTTTTGTTGAAAAAATGGGAAAAACAATTTTGGGTCCGGGGATAAGGCCAGATCTTTGCAGAATTCGAGTTGGGGCGAAGTAGGCAGTAGTATTGATGCTTTTGATCAGGTGTATGGATGGATCAGAATGAAAATGAGCTGAAGAGGGCAAGGGAGAACATGGATCCTCTCCAAACAGGCGAAAACATGTAAAACTAAACAAATTTAAAGGCAGAGCACTGACAACAATGGATTCAACCTCATTTACTCATTCATTTAGTTTCAGAAGCATAAGTAGGGAATGGCATACATTAAACATGAAAGAAATTACAATAAATTGAGAGAAAACACCATCAAGAACTAAAAGCCACAAGAATCCCAACAGGTGCTGCAAAACCTATGATCTTTCCTTAGCCAAAATATGAAAAATATGTACAATAGTGTGCCAAAGTTTTCCCAAGAGTCCAACCTCTCCAAACTCTGAAAATGATTGAAAAATTACATCATATAGACCATCCTAACCCCTTCCCACACCTCTAGGGGTCGAATTCCTCCTTCTAGGAGCATTTTCAACTAATTCTAAACAAGGAGCTAGAATCTAGGCAGCCAAACAACTTGCCTCTAAAAGGAAGGAAATTGATTCTTTCACTTGATTTTTACTTTTTTAGGAGTGAATCATCTAGAATAGGTAAAAGTAAGTACAAGTTACATTCCAACCATAAAATTACATCAATATAACTCAAAAATTACACCCACAAGCAAAACTGGTCCAACTGGCCGAAATCCTGGGCTGGAAGATGAAAAATGGACCAAAAATCTCTATGCGTAGCGCGCCTTTCAGCCTGCATTTTGGGCACTTCCCGGCATCAAAATCAAGCTCATGATAGCTTGTTGGAAATCCCTAGATGTTGGATATCCAACCCAAGTGGAATTTCCCAATTTGGAGCTCATTTTCCCCTCCAAAACTTTATTCTCCCACAAGTACTTCCTGCCGGTGCAAAAGGTGGCAGAAAGGTGATTTTCATGGTGTTTTTGGCCCTTTTGATCACCCAGAACTTGGTGAAATGCTTTGGCCATACTAGAGCATGCATAAATTTCCATGAAAAACCCAAAAATATAAAATTTTCCTCCAGCAAGTGTCCCAATCATAAGCGAGCGCGTCGACGCGCTACGCATTGGGCTGAAAAACCTGTTTTGAGACCAAAATTTTCCAAAATGACAAAAAATTCTCCAAATTTACTCAAATTTAGAGCGAAGACCCTCCATCATGTATCATGCCTAGCCAACGAAGCCTCGGGCAAAATCCGGAGCGGATCAGGCCTCTTCCGCCGTTTTAGTGCACTGCTCAACCTCCTCTTCAGAATCTTCATTTTTGCCTTGCAGACGTGCATGCGGGCCCAATAATGACCTTTCATGTGACGAAGCATGTCTTTGTCTCTATTTTCCTTTGCCAAAAATTTCTCCAGATGAATGTTAACATGCGTGAGGCAAGAATCTCGATCAGCCGATGTCATATCACCAGGTCTCTTCCGGGCCAATTGTCGATCCTCACGGATTCGCCGTAGCTCTAACAGTGTGTTCTCATCCTCTAGCTGTTTGTTACGCTGCTCCAGGTACTTTATCACCCACTGAGCCCTCTGCAATTTCTCTTTCAGCATGTCATTCTCAGCCCTTTGCTCCTAGATGATCTCTTTCAGTTTCGAGCTAGGAGAGCTTGCATCAACATCGATGAATGTGAAATCAGTGTCTCGATCACCTGATGGGCCCTCATCGTGCATAGGCCTCTTGCCTCTATCCTGGATCTATACTTGTGCTGAAGAATAAGGTGAGACCCCTTCCATCCTTGGTGGAGATAATACTCGCACTGCTGATGAAGTAAACGAGACCCCTTCCACCCCGGGTGGAGATAGTACTCGTCGTGTAGCTGCAAATAAGGTCCTGTGGCCTCGCTGGTATGTCACATACAATGGAACACTGATATGCTCGATCTCAGGGATGTTAGGCTGATGTGAAGGCTCTCCCTCATCATAAACTACCTCGGGAGGCGGCTGTGGCACTGTGAAGAAGTCACGGGAGATGAAATCCTCCCAAGTAATGCCCTGCTGTGTCAACTGATGTACCACCACGATTTTGATCAGCGCGTAATGATATATACTTCTATGCTGCTATGCTGGGGTCTTCTTTTGTACAAAAATTTTCATCCTCTCTATGTTGTGATACATGAAGTATGGAATGCTCATCATACATACCCTTGTGAAATGCATCAACAAACGGACATGATACGCATAGAGACGCGAAAATATGCCCTCGCAACTGAAATATCGAATGATGAGTTTCATCAATGGTGCAAACTCATCCTTCAGGAATTTGAAAGGAAATAACCTGCTCAGCTGCCTCATAAACCCAGGTTTGATGTATGGATCATAGTAGGATTTCTCTAACTGCTGTCGTTTGTTCCATTCCTCTCCTATATTTGGTATCCCGGTGGCCCGAGCAATAGTCTCTGGTGACAGAATGAAATCTACTCCGGCAAGGTTTACACGGCCATCATGTAAATGTAGAACAAATAGATGAGCTAGTTCACGATGATGCTGGGTTTGTGAAATCATCTCACAGTATTGGAAACATGACTACTGCTGAAAACAATTCATTGCAAGCGGGCAAGCCTGCAATTGAGCCAAAGAAGTAGGCTCCTGCCTGAGATGCTTACCACTTTTGCCACTTTTGTGAGACCTCCGTGGCACATTACCCTCTGCTGTGGAATCACTTTCATACTCCTGCTCATAACCTGAATCCGTCTCTGACATGGCTTTGAAAACAAGATGTCTGCAATATATATGCTGATATAGGTGTAGTGAAGACAAAAGTTCAGTGTATGCTCAAAACCCAAATATGTCACATATGTATCAAAGTATCATAGGAAAGCAAGCCACAGTGGTAATGGCTCTGTCAAATAGATTTGCATGAAAAACAGTCACTGTCTCGATCATAAGAGGATTTGACAAGTGAGCAGAAAAGATTGTAGTGTAGGGTACCGCCTTTGCAATGCTAGTTAAGATTTGTCAAGGTCGAAGTGGATACGGGACTCTGTTTGTCAATGGAGAATGGGAAACAGTGCGACAATACCCATAGTAAGATAATAACAATGACAGCAGTGTTTTGACAATGTCAATGGAGGATGTGGACAAGTGAAAATGAGACTATGTGATAACATGAATAATGAGCAGTGCTAAAATGACGATGGAAATCATAGTGACAGCAGTGATGTAATGGCAAAGAAAGGGCGTGAGGATGATGTAAATAATGAGCAGGGACACCACTGACAGTAGATGCATGAGCATATATATCAACAACACAAGTTTGAAAACCCCCACACAACCATTAACATTCGTTTCCAAAACCCTAGGAAGTGATATTTGGAGATAAACATAGGGTTTACATTTCTCCACATTTAACAATGGTTTCTCCACTTTAAAAACACCATAATCATATCCAAAATTCACTGAGCAATTGTGAAAAACCTACTTGCAAGCCGATTGAGGCGATTTGGCATGAAACTGGACGCAGGAGCGAAAAATTTTGGCTCTGAGATTATACGCGTAGCGCGCTCACCCAGTGCGCTGCGCGCAGCATGTGCGTAGCGCTCATGCTATTTTGCACAGGCCGGTGAAGCCCAATGCGTAGCGCGCCTCTTGTGCGTAGCGCGCCTCCTCTGTGCGTAGCGCGCACTTCTACCTCCGGTCCACAGCTTTGAAAAACAAGTTTGTGCCCCTCAACTCACCAATTCGAACTCTGCCTTGGGAATTTACGCAAATGAGTTGTCTTCCATGGCTTATATGTGTAGAAAAATATCTCATAACAATCAGATTTGATTTTAAATTTGCTCCATAACCCACTTTTATAATGTTTGGCACTTTGTCATTTGATCACTTAATACAATGTTGTCCTTTGGCTTTTCATTATTTTTCTGAGCCTTGGACTGATGACACTTGGTTGTTTTTGCAGGGATTTGGCATTTAGCTTTGGCAAAGATCAGAGGCTGCCTTCAAATTTCTTATGATGAAACAAATACACAATTATTACAAAAAAATGAAATTTGACAATTTCTAGCTCCAAAACAGAGTTTTGGACTAGAAATGTCTTCAAATGTTTTTTGAGAATAAAAATATGAAATGAGAATCTTTTGAAACCAACCTCATGGCCTGCGGGCTTTTATCACATGTATGCAAAGACTGAAAACCCTAGACTCTAGGACTAAAGACTCTTTTTGACGAAACTACTCATTTATGACCATGAATGAAGTGACCTGAACTTCAGTGATTTTTGAGGAATTTTAATTAGCCCTGCAGGTACAAGCATGAGGAAACACAAGACAACCAGACCCCCTCGTCAATCAATGGCATGCCCCTAGAGAAATGCAACGAAGTGGAACGAGCGAGACACCTAAAAATGATATTCAAAAAGCGAAATGATCTCTGACGGAGGGCTGTAAGGACCGACTCTAACAGCGGCAAGCGTATGGAATCGCTGCCGATTGGGAGAAAACCACCTTTCGCCAATAGGCGGTGCGAAAGATACTGGGCGGGTTTGGGAAATAGCGCACGGACGGCGGGGACCACATGGTAAGTCACGCTCTGCACCATCCGATCTGCGGAGAAGATCGATGGTTGAGATTTCTCCATAATTTACACGGCGGGAAACTTTGGAAATAAATTAAAAACCCAAAAAAACACGAATTTATAAAGGTTTTCAATGTTTTGGGCGGAGAAATATTATTGGGAAGGATAAGCACCCGTGAGGTTTAGTAGTTGGTTCTGGCGCTCGGGCGCATGCAAAAAAGGGTTAGAAGCTTAGCCCGAGGGGGCTTAAGCCTTATACATAAAAATATGTATTTTTCATGGTTTTTTGAATGATTTTCAAAAGAAAAGAAGGTTGCGGTAAGGTTAAAAAGTGGGTTTTTAACCTTATAAAATGAATTTTGATGAGGGGAAATAGCAAAAATGTGGAAATGAGGGATTTTCATGGGGAATGGAGGGATAGATGAGGAGGTTAGTTTTGAGGAGAAGGAAAGGAAAAAGGGGTCTGCAGCAGTATTTTACTTTGGATTTTTTGTAGAATTTCAGAGGCTTTTAGGATGTAAATAGAAGTATGGGATCTGGACAGAGGCATGAGGCCTTTCAAGAGTCTTCAAGAGCCAACAGTTTTTTAGAGGGAAAAATTGTTCCTTGAAGGCTCAAAAACAAATTTAGCCACCTTTGGTATAATCAAATTTTACAGGTGGCTAATAGTGGCTCCACTTGGCGATGGTGCCTTCTTGAAGGCATCAAGAATTCAGACTTGATTTCTCTGGGAGGCTGACTTGTGCCTAATCCTTTGGATTGCTCTTATTTTGCTGGATGATCTTGCTTTGCTCTGAAAAATAGTATCATTTATGAAAGAATAATGGACTTCATCAATACAAATTTCTACCTACCCAATCCTACTAATCTAACATTTTTCTTCATCAGAGTGCACTTGGATTGACAAACTCTTTTCACAACATTTTATTCTTTTGAAAGGATAGAAAATAATCTAATTCTACTCCTTATTTCTCCCTAAAATCAGATTAAACAGTTGAGCTCAGATATTTCCCTAACTAATCTACTGTCTGTTGGGATTAAATTGTCCAACAGACTTTCATTCTCTAAATTCTACAACAGAAATTTAAAAACAGTCAAGTCAAGATTAAGCTGTTTAACTTGCTGTGTTCTATGGCATAAAAACAAGCTACACATAGATTATTATTTGCAGAAAATAAAAATAAAAATGGAAGGCTTAAGATTTGAAAGTTTCTCATCATGGCCTTCTCCTTTCTTCACAGCTCTGTTTTTGCTTTTGTTTGAGATGTCTTTTCTTCTGGTTCAAAATTTGAGCAAATTAGAACCAGTTTTTTCTTTTATGACTCAGAAAATAAAATAGTTTTGAGTCATCTCCCTTTGGAAACTTTGGTTCAGGTTTTGAGTTTGTTTGAACCTTCAATTTCTATCCTAATCTCTCTACTGATAAGCCAAGATTGAACAGTTTGGAAAATCGAATTCACTATCCTATCAACAGAAAAATTTAACGCTAATTAGCCAAGATTAAACAGTTTGACTAACTAGAAGTTTGTTTTTGAGGAGTGGCATCTGAGCTTGCACACTTTCAAATTTATTTCTCTTTTTTGGCATGGGGCTTTGCCTTTCTTTTTTTCATTTCTGCCCTCTTTTCTTCTTTTCTTTGTTTTTGTATTTTTTGATTTCTTATAACTTTGAATGCAATGGTGGATGGAATATTTATAATGGAAAAAAGACAAAAATGCTTCAAAACATACAATGGATCAAGAGAAGTAATGCTTAAGCATCCTGCCATTGATAGGACCCCCAAAAAATTATGTTCCATCCAGTTCCTGTAAGAAAAATGCATTGTTACCAGCAACTGAATGAATAGAGTAAGGGCCAAGCCATAGGTTGTCAAATTTTCCATGCTTGCCCTTTTATTCCCTCCTTGAGTCCCACTTTAAAACTTTGTCCCCCATCTTGAAATTTGTGGCCTTTGTTCTTCTGTCAAAAAGCATTTTTATGCTGTCCTGTTTCTGCAATGCTTTGTTATACACTTCCTCTCTGGTCTGCTGAAGATGAATGGTCTGATTTATTCTTCTGGTCATGTCATTTTCTTCAGTCTGCAACTCTTGAATCAACTTCATAACTGGTACACCAAGGCTATTTGGAAAAATTGCATCAGTACCATACACAAGCTGGAAAGGTGACATACCAGTAGATTTATTCAAATTTAATCTGTCAGCCCAAAGTGCATGGACCAGCTTTGTGTGCCAAAACTTTTTGTTGTCCTCCAACAGTTTCTTGATTATGTTCACTAAGCTTTTGTTTGAAGATTCTGCAAGTCCATTACCTTGAGGGTAGTAGGCTGTGGAATGCCCCAATGTTATTTGATATTTATGGCAGAACTCAACCATCCTCTTTGATCCAAATGCTGCTGCATTATCTGTGATGATCTTGGTAGGATAGCCAAATCTAGAGAGGATGTTAGTCTCCATAAATTTTATGATAACTGAATCATTGGCTTGCCTACAAGGAATGGATTCTATCCACTTGGTGAAACAGTCTGTGGCAGTAAGAATCCACCTATGTTGGGCAGAAGATGGTGGATGGATTTCTCCTATGAAGTCAATTCCCCACTGTTGAAAAGGAGCTTCAACAGTGATTGGATGCAGAGGGAGGGGTAGCAGTTTTCTTTTGCCCTCAAATAGTTGGCACTTATGACAGGCAATGATCATATTGTGCATGTCAAGAAAAAGAGTAGGCCAATAGAAACCAGCCCTCAAAATTTTGTTGGTTGTTGACTTCCAGTACAAATGACCCCCACACTCTCCTTCATGGAATTCCTTCTTAACCTTCTCTGCATCAAACTCAGGAACACATTTAAGCAATATACTGCTTTCATTTTTCCAATAAAGACATCTATCTACCATGAAATAGTTTACTGCTTTCAGCTTCAAGAACCTTGCCTTTGTTTTTTTCAAACCAGGAGGTGTATTTAAATTGAGCAAAACATAAAAAATATCATCATACCAGGGAGAATTCATAAAATGGTCTTCAACAATGGGATTTGAGAGTTCTTCTTGGTCATCTAAACCATTAATCATATGAATATCAAGAAATTTACAATTTGATTCAGCCATTAATCTAGCTAGACCTTGGCCTTTGATGAGCTTAGTGGGTTTTATCTCTAAATCATATTCAAGCATGATAGCAATCCACTTACCTCTCTTACCATCTGGGTCCTGTGTTAGAATGTCTTTAACAACTGAATTTGGGACAAAGGCAATGATGTGTGAGTGAAGGTTGTATACTCTGAAGTCTTTCAAAGCTTTAACCAAGGCAAAAGCTTGTTTCTCCATGATGTTATACTTCAAAGGGGAATCCCTCAATGCCTTACTAAATAATGCAATAGGCTGCTCTCGTCCTTGTGGATTTTTTTGTAAAAGGACAACAGCTATGGTATGCTCTGATGCGAATGAGAAGATATAAAAATCCTTTAAAAAATCAGGACTTATCAGAATTGATGTTTTGGTTAATGCTTGTTTCACCAGCTCAAAGGATGTCTTTGCTTCCAAGGTCCATTTTACTCCTTGCTCCTTCTTCAACATGTTTGTGATATTCCTAAGGAGCTCAGCTAAGTTAGGGATGAACCTTCTCAAAAAGTTAATCTTTCCAATGAAAGATTGCAACTCTTTGATGTTTCGAGGATGAGAGATTTGCAAAATGGCCTCAATCCTCTGTGGTTCAATATTTATACCCTCTTCTGAAATAATGTGCCCAAGAATTTTTCTTTCTTGGAGACCAAATAGAGTCTTCTTAGGGTTTAAAGATATTCCAAACTTTCTGCATCTCTCGAGAACCTTTCTTAAATGTTCTAAATGCTCTTCATCTGTTTTTGAAAACACAGTCACATCATCAAGATAGATAAAGATGAAGAAGCCCAGCTCTTCTGAGAATGCTATGTCCATGACTCTCTGAAAGGTTGCTCCAGCATTCATTAGACCAAAAGGCATTTTCACATACATGAAAGTGCCCCATGGTGTAGTAAAAGCTATCTTTAATTGATCAACAGGGTGAACTAAGATCTGATTATACCCTGAATAGCCATAAAGCAAAGAAATTCTTTTGGACCCTACCACCCTTTGTAAAATATGATCCATTTTTGGTAGAGGGTAGTTGTCTTTTAATGAAGCTTTATTTAAATCTCTAAAATCTATACAAAGCCTGATTTCTCCAGTCTTCTTCCTAATAGACACCAGATTAGATACCCATTCGGAATATCTAACAGGGACAATAATACCAACATCGTACATCTTCATGATTTCCTTCTTGACCAAAGGTAGCTGCATAGGGTTTATTCTGCGCAGTTTCTGTTTTAATGGTTTTTGGTTTTCTTTAAGAGGGATTTTGTGATGTATTATTTCAGTGTCATAGGACTTAAGATCTTCGTAACTCCATGTAAAAACATCAGAAAATTATTTTAACAGCTCTATGTATTTGAGTTTAATGTGAGCTGGCAAGGTTTTGGACAGTTGGATCATTTTCGGTTTTTCCTCACTGCCTATGTTGCACTCTTCCACTTCAGTCTCTACAGGTTCTAGTCTAGGTTTTTTGGCCACATCATTAAAATCAAACAACTCTTCTAAAGGTGCTAGACCACTTGGCAAACTTTCATCTTCAGAATTCAGAGTTTCTAATTCCTTTGTTTCTGATTCTGCAATCAATTCTGTTTTGTTTCTAAGTTTGCTAGTCTGAAGATTAATATTGACAAGCTCAGGAGAAGGTTCTTCTTCACCAAGAAAATTTTATTCACTACAGTCTGTATCATAGTCTGAATCTGAACTATGCAGTTCAAATTCATTTCTGAATTGCATGAAGTCTTCTATTTGTTTATCTCCATCAAACACCTGCCAATATTTTTTATTATCAGGCACAACTGGTCTAAATTTTATCTGAGTTGAGCAATCCTTGCTTTCGTATGGCGTTAGACATGTCCTCGCTGCAAAGGCTAAATTGTGGGCTATAATATTTCTTTTGCTTGGGACAAAAATCAATTTGGACTCCTCAAATGTTTTCAAAAGATCCATGACGTCGTTACGATAGGCCCTAAGTCTGGGATGATGTGCATTGTATTCCCCATTGACTTGCCTAATGATTAACTCAGAATCCCCATACACATTAATTCTCTGGGCTCCTAACTTTTTTAACAAATGTAAGCCTAAGAGCAGGGATTCATACTCCGCTATGTTATTAGAACACTGAAAGTTCAACTTGCAAGAAATGCATTCTGTGTGTTTTATTTCAGTGTTAATGATCCAAACACCTGCACCAACATTAGTTTTAGTGCATGACCCATCGAAATACATGCTCCACAGAGGAATTTTATCAGTTTTATCTATTTGGTGAATGTCCTCATCAACTACCGTGCTTCCATATGCTTCTTGAATATCAGCACTAAGTTGTTTTTGTTTTAAATCCTCAAGTTTATCATCGGATTGAGGATTTTTCTCTTGAATATCAAGACCTGTGTTTGGTTTGCTAATGTTTTCAAGTGTAGAAAACTATTTTGACACTTTAGTGTTGTGCTCTTCCTCCTCCTTATCAGCCATTAATCATGTTAATGTGATTTTCTCGGTGAGTGTTTCATCATTAAACATGATAAAAGAATCAAGGCCTGTACTTACAAAATACAGAGGAGAGTTTTGAGGTCTGTCTTGACTTGTAACTGTGTATTGCATGTGGGACTCCTTGTAAAGTCTTATAGTCTGATTGAAAACAAGGATAGTCGCATAGGTCATGTCCATTTGCATAGTCCCTTGTAACTTAGCCCCCCCAAGATCTTGATAATAACATTCCATACTTTGGGGGAACATCAGCCACAACAATATCCATAACTAAGGATTTGGCTGGAATCTGGGCTAAGTTAACACAGAGGTCTTTGATCAACCCTAGACATTTTACTCTGCTTGAATCAAAGGAGTATAGGTCTTTGTAAGGTCTGGTGATTTCAAGACCCAGGCTCTCCATTACAGCTTTTGGCATTAAATTATGAGAAGCCCCTGAGTCATGCATAGCATTGTGTAGAATATTGTCATGAACATTTAAACTCACATAAAAGGGAGGAACCGGTCCTTCTTGATATCTTCCTTCAATATTTGGACCAAAAATGAGCTCTGGTTGGTCATCATTAAGATTAAGAGTGTCCTCATTTTCTTCTATGTTTAAAGCCTTCAAAATTTGGGTTTTATATACATGATGGGCAGCTAACTCAGTCAAGGGAACATAAATTTTGATCTTTGAGATTTCCTGTTCTAGGCTGAAAGGATTTTGATTCTTTAAAGCACTTGTTTCAGCCTTATTAGTTGTCACTTTATAGCAATGTCAGGTTGTTGTTTTGTTTTATTTATATTTGATGAAATTGTTTTGACAGGAGTACTAGCTGAAGTGTTAGTACTACTAATGTCTGCACTCTATTTTTCCTTATTTGGAGTGCCTTTCTCTTTACCTTTACCAGAATCGACAGTCACCGTTTTTTCTTTTTGTTTAACTTTTTTCGGCTTGATTGTAGTGTTTTTTTGTGAAGATTTGTCAGAGGTATTGCTGTTGGGAGTTTTTTGACTAGATTTACTTCTGAGTTCATATTCCTTTGAAGGTTCTGTGATGGCATTTTCCATGTCTTGACAACAATTTTCATTATCATCTCTTTTGTCATCATAAGGTGTGTAAAGACCCTTTTTTCTATCATAATGAACCTCAAAGTCATCATCATCTACCCCAAATAGGTTTATATCATCTTCCTCTGTTATTTGATCCGTTTCCTCAACCTCACTTACATAGTTTTGATGAAAGGGAGGAGTGATTTGCTAATCATCTTCCCTAGGTTTGTTAGGAGGTTGGTTCCTTCTAGCATTCTGATTCTGGTTTTGGTTTCTATTTTGAAGAGCAGTGTAGTTTTGACTTGTTTGTGCTCTCTCAAGAATGCTCATTTTCTTCATCATTTCTTCCATCATTCTTTCCATCTTTGAGTTTGAGGTAGTAGGTGTGGATTCCTCTCTAAAAGATACTATCTTTTCAGCTTTCATCCTTGCTCTCTTCTCCATTAGGTTGTCTTCCACAGAAAGGGCACCTCTTTTCATGTCTTCAAGAGTTGCAAAATCTCTCTCTCTGAGTGAATAGGTCATGTCAGCGTCAAACCCTTCAGGAAATTTGTTTAAGGCTGAGCCTTGTGGAGGTTTTAATTATGGGGAAAATGCATTATACACACTTTTAAATCTAGTACAATAGTCTTGTACACTTTCCTCGGGGTTTCTATGGAGATTGTTGTAGTCAGCAAGAACCTGGAGAGGATTCTTCCTCACTTCCCATTTGTTTAAGAATGTTTGATGGAAGCCTTGGAGATTTTTGATACTGTGGGGAGCTAGAGCTTTAAACCATTTTCTCACTTCTCCCCCTAAACTCTGAGCAAATAATCTGAGCTTGACAAAATCATCATCAATTTCATTTCTGTAAAAGTAGTCATTCATCTTTTCCACATGTTGTGATGCTATTGTAGCGTTGTTAGCATCATATAATGGAATTTTGGACTGATAGTCTTGTGGAAGATTGACTAATGGTACAGGAAGGACTAAGGGAGCATTATTGGCAATATGATGCAGAGTGTTGTCCTTGATGGAAACCCACTGAATGAAGATGAAGACATGAGATTGTTGGCATGTGTTGTCCTTGATGGCAATACACCTGATGAAGTTATTCTTGACTTGATGGACTTGGTAAATGATGTAAATCTGATGTGATATGATGTTTGTTGACAATATGATGTAGAGATTTGTTCTTGAATGGCAACCCACCTGATGAAGATGATGGAAACTTACTTGATGAAGTTGTGCTTGATAGAATATGTCTTGATGAACCCGTTTAAAGATGAAAATATGGTGTATCTATAGAGAGTACAGAAGGTAATGAAGAAAGGAGTTCAATATGTGCTAGATCTATGATGAAAAGAGTATGTCTCAAGGCATACGCGGATTTGACTAGGAGAAGTCGCGTATGCACGCGGTAAAGTACGTGCCAAGTCGCGTATGGGCAAAAGCGCTCATAAAATGCAAAACCAGGGGTAACCACCATGGTATTGACCCATTGTATTGGGTAATGATTCGTCTAAATGACCCCTTCCAGGAATACCATCAGAAGTAATGTAGTTTTGGGCTCATGGTATTGTTTTGGCTCATGGTATTGAAAAAGGGGCTCATGATATTGAAAAAGGGTAAACCTATATAAAGAGAAGAAATTCATTGTGCAAATCATGAGTGTGGGTGCAAGATGTCTGAGCTTGAATGAATACTTCTCTCTGAAGTATATCTGAATGGAAAGGGTTACAGTTGAATGATAGATCTGAATGTATGATGCACCAATGATAAAGAAGGGGGTCTAGATCTGAAATGTTCTTGTATTTTCTAGATCTGTTTATGGAATGATTAGATCTGTGAGAAGGCGAACATCTGTCTAAGGTAAAGGGTAAAATCTGAAGTGATGTATCTATGGTGAAGAATTGCTATGACATAAAAGTCTAAAGAACCATACGCTAGTTCGCCGAAGAGGAAGCACGTATATACGTGGCTTCGCTGAAGAGAAAGCGCGTATGCGCAATGAAATTGGATCTGTAATATGTACAGAAGTATACGCTGGTTTATGTGAACAGAAGCGCGTATATACGCGACATCAGAGAAAGGAAAGCGCGTATGCAAACGGGGTTCTTTGAGAGTACGTATTAAAAAAAAGTGTCCACCGGCACAACCTGTGGTTTACGATGTCATCTAATTGGTTATATACTCTTGTTTCATGGTTAGCTGGTACTTAGTATGGAGTGAGTCCCGATTCTGAAAATATGATGAAACATGGCCTGCAAGTTGTGTCCTAAAGGAAGCTTTGGATCCAGTGTGAAAATTGATGAAACGTGATCCATAGAGGTGCTGAGGGTTGTAGCCTTCAGTCAGGGGGTTGTAGCTCCCTTCCAGGTGAGGCTGGTAAACGAGAGCAGGGGGTCGTAGCTCCCTTCCAGGAGAGGCTGGTAAACGAGTCAGGGGGTTGGAGCTCCCTTCCAGAAGTGGCTGGTAAATGAGCGCAGGTGGGTGCCTGCATGCTGGTAGGAGTCTACACCAGCACATATGTTGTAAGATGTTTTCTCTATAATAAAATATTGAAGGCTGAGCAACTGGTGGAGGTGGATTGACAAGCGTGGGTGTGGGCCGAAGTGAAGTGGTTTTAGAGGTGGATGGAGTATGAAAAGAAGTGGACAGGACTGCAGTAGATTGCTGAGCTGATCTTGGATGAGAGACACCTAGATTATAAAGAAAATGTAAATCAGGAGGTGTTGTTTCTCTACTCCCAAGATGTTCACTTGTTTCAGGAGATGAATGTGAAGACTCAGAATCTAACTGATCTAAATCATCAAGGGACCTAGTTCTAAAGGGATTAACTAAGTCAGCTTGTGATTGTTGTAGAGTTGAAAGATTTTCAGGGACCGAATTAGCTCTTAGGGGTGATCTGAAAATAGTTGAAGTTTTTGTTTTAGGAGACTTCCTAAGGATTCTTTCTGGGTTATCAACTATCTCAGGTGGATCTAGGTTAGGATGGGCTCTAGTGTGAATCTTTCTAGGAGCCACTATGTTGTGTTCTAGACCTAAATAACCATAAAATTTCAACCAAGTATGACAATCTTTGAGAGGTTAACTGATCTGTTTTCACAATTTTAATCCAACAGTCCTCTAACTAAGTTTAACATGATGTTATTATGCTAAGGGTTCTTCCCACTGGAGTATTAAGGTCTGTTCAGGATTGTGGAGTCACTAGGTGGAAAGTTTAGAATATTTTCTAAGAGGTACACTATCCACCACAGTGCTTGAGAAATATCCTTTTTCAAGGATATCCGGAAACACAACAAACTCTAACCAGAGATTTACTGGGAGGGAATTCACCAGATATTTCACCTCTAAAAGAGGATGAGATTCGGAGGCTACCCGGCCCTTTCCAGACTCTGTCTAAGAGTATAAGGTAAAACACAACATGGTAAGTGAAATGTAAGAGTAAGTGTTTTACTACCAATCTGAAATGTTTTTTGGTATTTTCTGAGTTATTTGTTATTCGTGTGGTTTCTAAGAACGTCCTAACTTTGTTTCAAAACTTAGCTATGGTTGTGAGACAAAGACAGTCTACTCTTATGGCTAAGCCAGCTGATTTTTCAAGGTTAGATAAAGTCTTATGAGAATCCTAGGGTTGACCTAGATTGTCACTGATTCAAACAAGTTTCATCATGATTACCATTTCTTGATAGTGCTTGAAAAGTCTGCTTTTTACTCTCAAAAAATTTGTATGAAGATCAAAGGAAAATAAGATGAAAATTCAACTCAAATCCCCAGCGGAGTCACCAGAAATGTTAGGAATCTGTAATTTATTAGCAAGATTGGCAGAGTCCAATTACAGAAACAACATCGTTTCAACCAACTTTGGGATTCTAAGATCTAGCCCTCTTGAATCCGGAGAGGGATCTCTCCAAGGAGTACAAAGAGGGATTTGTCTTTGAAGATTGGGGTAATGATATTAGGCTAGTTATGAGGTCCAAGGGTTTTGTTTATTTTTTGGATGGTTGAACATGATTGCTATTAGAGGCGAAAAGTCCCAAAGGTAAAGAGGTTCAAAAGTGAGAAGTTGCAAGCAAAGAGTAAGTTTTAACCAAGAAGAAAGATGATGGCAGGTATTTAGTCCATTGGGCTATGGAGTCATAAGAGGATTTAATTGGAATAGCAAGAGGCAAGAGTGGTTTATGGGGCAAGTCATCTATGCCGAAGGATCTCTTTAAAGTTTGATTTATGGAATGGAATGATACAATAAGAAGGGGGAAATAACAGATGTAGAACAAAGAGCAGCCCAGGATCTGGTAAGTACTTTGAAACTAGCCAGCCTTTGACCAAGCACTTGAGAAAAACATGAAAACAAACTTGGATTTGGTAAGTACTTTGAAACTAGCTAGCCTTTGATACACTTCCAATAGAAAACATATAAAAACTAAGGGAAACTTGAAGGCAACCTTTGGAGTAGAGACTAGCGGGCCGGGCTCACCACAAATCCTCTCCTAGCTCTTCTTTACTTGGCTACTTCCAAGACAATCACAGAGATAGCACAGAATGGCCTAAGATCTGGTAAGTGCTTTGAAACTATCCAGCTTTTAACACATTCTAAGGGAAACAATCAAACAGTTATGCAAACAAGAGTGGGACTAGGGCTCACCATATCTTCCTCAGTTCATCTTCACACAATATATACTGAAAGTAACATTCAAAAATAATATTCAGCTAAGACAACAGGACGAGGGAACGCCAGCATTCCTATGCTTAAACCGGATTAAATCATTTCCAAATAACACGGTTGGAAGAAAAAATTTAAATAAAGATTTTTCAGCCAGAGAAGGTTACTGGTATACAGTAGGTCCTAACACTGTTTAAACTGTTCTTTACAGAAGAATATGAAACATAATGAAAACAGAAACAAAATCACAAGTTACAATGAGAATAACATCACCGTCAACATAGACCAGGATCCCATAAATCAGCTTGTATTGATGCTCCAAACCAGTTACCATCTTCAAGTCCAGTGTTTTAATTCATCTCTCTTTCACAACCTAGCTTATCTGTTACAAGCAGAGATCCAAGAGCCAGTGAATCACTATTTACAATCAGAAGTCTTAAGCTCAATTACATTACAATGCTTCAGCAATTACATCAACAACCAACCCCTCACTCATCTTCTACTGAAGTATTTATAGAAAGATGAGGAGGTGAGATCTGATGAAAGATCTCAAATACAATTAATAAAGATTTAATGTCTTCTGGGCCTTTGGGAGGCTCAATGAAGAAGAGTACAGGTGTTTTACTGTATTAATTGATTTACACTTATGTATTAAGCTCGGTGGGATCTTTTGTTGACCTTGGAGGCTCTGAGTGATTCTAGGGTTATTCTGCAGACATCCTTTCATTAAATTCCTGGCAGAAGTAACTCTTCGGCTACATCGAGGTAAAATATCTGATCCCCATCAATAAGTTCTTTTCCTGATTGAATACTTTGAGGCACAGGTGGCACTTTGGTCGCTGGGAGGAATCAATTCGCCTCCATTTGTGGCGGTGGAGGGTTTTCTTGATAAAACACTTTAGGTTTTTCTTTAAACTGTGTTTTATATTGGGGATTAGGCTTTTGATAAATGTCTTAGCCATAACCCCCGCTAGTCTGTCTGTTAATTCTCTATTCTGGCTCATCCTGGTCTCCGACACTGATAATCTCCGACTGTGCCTGTTTCATGGTTTTTCTCGCTGTCGTGCCGGGCTGTGCAGGGTTTATAAGGCATCAATGCCTGAGAAAACATCGACAAAACTTGCATTTTAACCCTGCTGATGATTTCCATGGATGAATCGAAGATAGGAGGGTCGTCACCCTCCTTCCCTAAATATTCTTTGGAAACCACGAAAAAATGATTTAATCCCTGCAAAATACAAACGAAACGTTATAAAATCCATGAATTTATCAGTTAACTGCTGTAGAGGCATATGGAGGGAGCGTGGCCGTCGAATGGCATCATCCAGCAGTCAGGATTGATCGGGGAATATTATAGGATAGGTGGCAGAGGATCAAATTTAAGCCATCGATCGCGCGTGATCGACGGTCTGGAGCGGAGGTTTGAAAGTCAAGCGGAGGAATGGTTGACTCGGCAATGGAATCGAGCGATGAAATATGGGTCGTCGATCTGCAGATCAGATCGACGGCGGAGATGCGATTTTCATTGTACAATAGCTTGGTTATCAAGCGGGCACTTTGGTTAACCATCAGACACTTTCGGTGATCAACAATCGTTGGATGAGTGGGCCCAAATCGAACGGCAGAGATCGATTTCGCTGCATGCCCTGTCCCGAACGTTAATTCGCGGGGGATAACTTTAATGCACGGGGACGGCGGTTTTGGAAAAGGTACGGGAGACGCGTGGCGGCAAGCATATGGAATCGCTGCCGATTGGGAGAAAACCGCGTTTCGCCAATAGGTGGTGCGAAAGATACCGGGTGGTTTTGGGAAACAGCGCACGGACGGCGGGGAGCACATGGTAAGTCGCGCTCCGCACCGTCCGATCTGCAGAGCAGATCGACGGTTGAGATTTCTCTATAATTTACACAGCGGGAAACTTTGGAAATAAATTAAAAACCCAAAAAAACATGAATTTATAAAGGTTTTCAATGTTTTGGGTGGAGAAATATTATTGGGAAGGATAAGCGCCCGCGAGGTTTAGCAGTTGGTTCTGGCGCTCAAGCGCATGGACGAAAAAGGGTTAGAAGCTTAGCCCGAGGGGGCTTAACCCTTATACATAAAAATATGTATTTTTCATGGTTTTTTTAATGATTTTCAAAAGAAAATAAGGTTGCGGTAAGGTTAAAAAGTGGGTTTTTAACCTTATAAAATGAATTTTGATGAGGGGAAATAGCAGAAATGTGGAAATGAGGGATTTTCATGGGGAATGGAGGGATAGATGAGGAGGTTAGTTTTGAGGAAAAGGAAAGGAAAAAGGGGTCTGCAGCAGTATTTGACTTTGGATTTTTTGTAGAATTTCAGAGGTTTTTAGGATGTAAACAACAGTATGGGATCTGGACAGAGGCATGAGGCCTTTCAATAGTCTTCAAGAGCCAACACCTTTTGAGAGGGAAAAATTGCTCCTTGAAGGCTCAAAAAAAAATTTAGTCACCTTTGGTATAATCAAATTTTACAGGTGGCTAACAGGGTCAAAGGTTTATCATATTATTTGAAAGCGTTAAAATGCGAAAGGTTAACCTTAATCCTAAAGTTAAGTTCTAAAGTATTAAATTAATTATTTAATTACCAATATCAATGGAATAGTGAGACTTATGGAGACCCCACTGGATTATCTATTTTGACCCCATCCACGAATACCATTAGCAATTGAATGGTTTTGACCCAAGGTTTTAATAAAGGTGAAAACTATATAAGGTGATGAGAATCATGAAGAAGTGAGTGCATGCGAAAGGGTTGGTAATAAACGAATCTCTTTTAGAGATATCTGTATGAATAAAATATGATATATCTAAGTCTATGGTGCACCTGTGAATATGATGATTGATCAAGATCTCTAGATAAGATGATGATTAATTCCTGGTTTAATTGACTGATGAAATCATGAAGAACATATGCATGAGTAAGGGTTTTGAATGAATACTTCACTCTGAAGTATATCTCTATGGTATGGGTAACAGATTGCTGAGATATCTGAATTAAGGATGCACCTCTGAAGAAAATGAATAAATCTGGTGGCCTACAAGGTATGTTGTGTGGAAGTGGATGAAACGTGGACTGCAGTAGTACTGAGGATCAAAGTCTTCAATGAGGGGGTTAAAGCTCCCTTCCAGTGGTAACTGGTAAACGAGAGCAGGGGGTTGTAGCTCCCTTCCAGGAGAGGCTGGTAAACGAGAGAAGGTTGTAGCCTTCTATAGGTGGGTACCTGCATGCTGGTATAAGTCTGCGCCAACATAAAATTGTAGAAGTTTTCTTTGTAATATATATATTGAAGACTGAGATAACAGCAGCGGTGGTTTTCTCCCGAATTCGGTTTCCACCTTAAATCCTGGTGTTCATATGTGTTGCTCATGTTTAATGATTTGTTCTATTATTTCTGTTCATGCTTACTGCTTATCTGATGAATGAATGATGCAATGATCTAAGTAAAGACATAATAAGATCTCTGGACATACAAGTTGGATGCAGTAATGTAACATATGGTTTTAAGAGAAAGGAAAACTAAAAGTTGATTGTCAGCTCTAAATACTGATTCACCCCCCTCTCAGTATTTTTCCCAACATTTACAACCTTGTGTCTGTTAGGAAGAAGACCGGGGAAATTAGGCTTTGCATTGACTTTAGAAACTTGAACAAAGCCTCCCTGAAAGATAATTATCCCTTGCGTAAATTGGACCACATACTTAAAAAGGTGGTTGTATCTACGAGAATATCACTGTTGGATGGTTTTTCACGCTACAACCAAGTGCTAGTACTCCCAAGTGATAAACACAAAACTACTTTTACCACACCTTGGGGTATATTCATGTATGTTAAAATGCCATTTGGTTTGATGAATGCAAGGGCCACATTCCAAAGGGCCATGGACATAGATTTTTCAGAAGACATAGGCTATTTCATAATCATTTAACTTGATGACATCATTGTTTTCTCCAAAACTGATAAAGAACACTTGATTAATTTGAGAAATTTTTTTCAGAAATGTAGAAAATATGGCTTATCTTTGAATCCCAAAACGACGCTCTTTGGTCTCCAAGAAGGAAAACTTCTTGGCCACATAATTTCTGAAGAGGGAATCAAAGTAGACCCTAAAAGGATTGAAGGCATATTGAAAATCAGCCATCCTAGAGATCTCAAAGAGCTACAATATTTCATCGAGAAGATCAATTTGTTGAGATTCAACAAGATGATGAAGCTTAGTGAAAATAAATCTCTTTCACTAAGTGGGCCCGCGGGCTATTTTTAGGTGCAAGTCTATTTTTAGACTATGTCTATTTTTAGACATGATGATCATATTTCAGAAGTTGCAGGATGCTATTTGTGGATGGTTGGTTAGGTTGGAAAAGTATATGAAATTCTGTTTTTAGAATATTGGCCAAAGTCTATTTATAGATCGTTGATCTAAAAATAGATGCATGTCAGTTATTATTGGCTCTTAATAATATTCTAATAATAAACAACAAATTATTCTCTTGGAGCACTTTATTTCATTATACAGATTTGGAAAATCAGTGGGCTAAAGGAATTACACAATTCCTAGGGTTTACTGGTGTTTATGCATGAAGGACTCAGTTAGAACTGAAGTGGAAAAGTTATGACAGAGTTGGAAGAGTAGTTCATGGAGTTTTTATTTAGTTTAACTCAGTTATTGGAGTTAAACTCAGTTGAGCTAGTTGTATCTAGTCTAACTGAATGATACAATAGTGAGAGTGGAATGAATTAATTAGTTAATTAATTCACAAACAATGACTCACTAATCAACTGAAAAAATACAATAGTTAACTACAGTGCATGTCAGTTCTAGTGTAGACCCAGTGGAGAGGTAGGTGAAAGGGTGAGATGGACTATCCGTTGTGACTATAGTGATGCATTGATTGCATCACACACACATTGCAGTTTCCAATGAGGATTACATAGTCAAGGCAAGGCCAATTTGAATTCATTCAGGGGTCTTCTTTAGCAGGGATTGTGTAGTGGAGGTAGGCTCTCAGGTGGCAAGAAATCAGTGCAGGAATTTGTAGATTTCTTCTTGTTAGTGTGTGACAATTGATTGTAATGAGAGCTTGATGTACTAATATTTGTATGAGATTGTTACATGATCTCCATGATACATAATATATGATAGTTGGGGTTTTTAGCTTCAGGATTTCCCGTTAAAAAACTGTGTTATATGTGATTATTTTATTGCTACATGTGTTTGCAACTGAGTTTTTAATTTCCACAAAATATTTACAGTGGAAGGATTCTGTATTTAGCGAGAAGATAAAAACTTTTAGATTAGGAGAATTTGGATATATAATTCATATGTTATATAATTTCTACATGGTATCAGAGCCGTGTTAAATTCTTGAAGATTGCAATTGTGAAGAATTGTTGAGTTTGTGCTAGTGGAAAATTCAAATTTGTTGCAGAAATTTCTTGTTGCGACAGTTGAGTATACATTGAAATGTCTTTCAATGGGTTGCAATTGGAGTATTCCCTTAAGGGCAGCTTGAATTAAATATCCTGGAAGGATTGGATGGAGGTGGTGCTGGAAGATAATGGACTGAAGAAGTTCATCGATAGTAATGTTCCTAAGCCTAGTTCTAGCGATGCTGCATTACTTGACGCATGGCAAAAGAAGGTAGCAAAGACAAGAAAAATTTAGTCGGAAGGTGTAAAGGACCATATTGTGTAAAGCCTTCATGGGAAAGCCACTCCATTTGCAATGTGGAAGGCTTTCACAGATTTTTTTCAAAGAAACAACGACTAGAGGAAGTTGGCGCTGAAAGATAAGCTCAGAAAAATAAAAATGGAGAAGAGTGACAGTATTCCAAAATATCTCACAAAGTTTGTCCACTGTAGGGATGAACTACGAAGTGTGGGGATTACTGTTGATGATGATGACTTGGTGAGATTGGCTCTCCTTGGGCTTCTGAAGAGTTGGCATAGCTACAAAGACTCTGTCAATGGATGGGAGAAACTATCGGGTTGGGAGCGACTTTGGTCAGATCTTGTGCAGGAGGAGATAAGGTGAAGTATCATGGATGGCTCTTCATCGAAGAATGAAGATGAAGAAAATTATTCTTTTGCTTCCAAATAAAGGAAATGGAAAGGGAAGAAATTCCACTCCAAATCCGAGGCTAAAGGCAAGAAGCAGGATTTGTCCAAGGTGAAGTATTTTCACTGTAAAAAACATGGGCATTTTGCCACTAACTTCCCACAGAAGAAGAAGAACAATAAGGCTGCGAGAGCTGCAACAGGTGAGGCCTTAGCCTTGAAATTTGAACTTGATTTATCTTTGATCGCATGCTTGGTTTCAAGTTCTAAGGATCAGTGTGGTATCTTGATAGTGGTGCGTCTTTCCATATGACGGGAGACAAGGAGTTGTTTAGTGACTTGGAGGATAAGGACCTCCAAATGCATATAGAGATGGGCGACGATGGTCGATATAGTGTGAATGACATTGGGACCATTAACTTTGAGAGGGAGTCAAGTAAACCATTTCTGTTGAAATATTTTATGCATGTTCTAGGTCTAAAGAAGAACTTGGTCTCGGTCGCAATGTTGGAAGACAAATGTTATGACGTTGTTTTCAGTGGGGGAAAAGCCTTCCTTCGACATAAAACAATGGGTCAAACCAAGAAGATAGGGATTCGAGTTAAGAATATCTACAAGCTGGAGGTAGATGGATTCACTTCAATGATGGACAAAGCAGAAGAAGTGGTGAGCCGGGATGAGGGCGAATTATGGCACAGTAGATTGGGCCATCTTCACCATGGCACTTTGAAGTTTTTGTAGTTGATTTCTGCTGAACTTCCCAAGGGTACTCTTGCATAGTAAAATCATTGTAAGGGATGTATTTTGGGTAAGTTTGTGAAGACAACCTTTCATGAGAAGGAGAACCGTGCTTCGGTGATCCTGGAGAGAATTCACACAGACGTGTGTGATCGGTTCTCGATTGCTTCAACAAAAAAACACAAGTATTATGTTGTATTTTTTAAATACTATTCTCGTAGATTTTGTATCTTCTTCATGTGGAAGAAGAGCGAAACATTCTCGAAATTCTATGAGTTTAAAGCATTGTGGAGAAGGAGTCGGGGAAGCAAGTGAAGGCTCTGCAGAGCGATAATGGTAGTGAATATATCTCGGGCGAATTCAAAGATTTTTGTAGAAAAGAAGGAATTCGAAGAGAAATCATAGCACCTCATAACCCACAACAGAATGGGGTCGTGGAGAGGAAGAACAAAACGATCATGGGTGCTGCACGAGCTATGCTGCATGACCAGGGCCTACTGATACACTTGTGGGCGGAAGCATGCAACACTGTGGTTTATGTGAAAAACCTTTGCCCTCATAGAGTACTTGGCATGAGCACACCTAAAGAAGATTTTAATGGTAAGAAGCCTGATATTTCTCATTTGAAGATTTTTGGCTCATTTGTTTACATTCATGTGACAAAGGACGCCAGGAAGAAGCTAGAGATGACTGTAGAAGTTGGGATATTTTTGGGGTGCATAGAAACACCCCATAATTATCGTGTGTATTTTCCAGATAGTTGGATGACTTTGGTGCGATGGGATATAAAATTCAATGAGGTGAAAGCCATGAAGTTGTCGCTTGAGAGGGAGCTACACTTGCATGCAGAGGAGGAGCTACTTGTTCCCAAAGATGAGCCTCTAGATGTGGATCAGCCACTGGAGGAGATTGATGGAGTGGAGGAGTCCACTAATGCAGAACCAAACATCAGACAAGGAAGAAAGTGTACCACAGAAGCTGAGAGACCGAAGCTTGATGCAGCACAGAATGTAGGATTCCTTGAATCATAGTGCAAACAGAGATAGTCACCTGACAGATTTACTCGATGCATGGTTCTTATGAGCAAGTGTATCATGACAAAGCCATCTTCTTTTTAAGAAGAAGTGTAGGAGCCCACATGGGTAGATTCCATGGTGGAGGAGTATAACTCCACTGTCAGAAACAGTGCTTGGGAGATTGTTCCAAGGCCAATGGGAAAATCAGTTGGAGGATCAAGATGGATCTACAAGGCAATGAAAGCTGTTCATGGGAGCGTCGAGAATTATAATGAAATATTTGTTTCCCGCAGCTTCTCACAGATCGAGGGGATTGATTATGAAGAAACCTTTGCATCTGTCACATGGTATTCTTCCATAAGGACCATCCTTGCTCTCTCTGCACAGATGGGTTGGCACATTCATCAAATGGATGTGAATATTGTGTTCCTTAATGGGATCATTGAGGAAGAAGTGTAAATTAAGAAGCTTGAAGGATTCAAAATATTCAGCAACGATTCACATGTGTGCAGGCTCAAAAGAGTGCTTTATGGGCTGAAACAAGCACCTCGTGCTTGGTACACTTAGATCGACAGCTATTTCACTGGACTTGGCTTCACCAAGAGTGAGGCGAATGCAAACCTGTACCAAATTGTGGTGGAGGGTAAGATTTTAATCATTATTATTTATGTTGATGATTAAATACTAACAGGTGATGAGTAGTTGATACACTCATGCAAGGTATATCTTGCAAAGGAGTTCAAGATGAAGGATTTGGGCCTCCTTCATTATTTCCTTGGATTGGAAATATGGCAGCGAGAAGGTGAACTCTTTGTGTATCAAGGCAAGTATACCCGGGAGATACTGGAGAAGTTTCACATGCAAGGCTGCAAGCCTATCAACACTCCTCTTCCAGGAAATTGGAGGAAAGAGGATACTACATCGGCAGAGGTAGTGGATGCCATTGTTTATCAACAATTGGTGGGTTCGCTCATGTATTTAGTTAATACAAGACTGGACATATGCTATGCGGTGAACCAGCTTTCACAAGCGATGGTTATGCCTACAAATCTCTTTTGGAAGGCAGGCAAGCATGTCCTAAGGTATCTCAGGGGCACATATCAGTATGGATTATGGTACAAATAGATGGATGAGGTGAAGTTGCATGGCTTCATTGATGCAGATTGGGCAGGTATCCCAATGGATAGAAAGAGCACATCAGGAGGGGTTTTCAGTATCAGATATACAACATTTTCTTGGTACAACAGGAAACAAAGATCCATGGCACTGAGTTCAGTGGAAGTTGAATACATGGTAGCAAGTCAAGCTGGATGTGAGGCTATCTGGATGAGGAAGATCCTGGTCGGTTTGTTCGATTCACATTCATATCCTACAGTGATACATTGTGATAATCAGAGTTGCATTAAACACTCGATTAGTCATGTGTTTCATGATAGATATAAACATATTGATATCTGGTATCATCATATCAATGATTGTGTGCAGCGAAAGATCATGTTGCTTGAGTAAATTTCCACGAAAGATCAGGATGCAGATATTCTAATGAAGGCAGTCACCAGGAGAAAATTCGAATACCATAGAGGCAGGATCGAGGTGAAGGATAATCCCTATCTTGTTGAGAGGGAGTGTTGAGATTCAACAAGATGATGATGCTTAGTGAAAATTAGTCGCCTTCACAAAGTGGGCCCGCAGGCTATTTTTAGGTGCAAGTCTATTTTTAGACATGATGATCATATTTCAGAAGTTGCAGGATGCTATTTATGGATGGTTGGTCAAGTTGGAAAAATAGATGAAATTCTATTTTTAGAATATTAGGCAAAGTTTATTTATAGATTGTTGATCTAGAAATAGATGCATGTCGGTTATTATTAGCTCTTAATAATAATCTGACAATAAACAACAACTTATTCTCTTGGAGCACTTTATTTCAATATACAGATTTGGAAAATCAGTGGGCTAAAGGAATTACACAATTCCTAGGGTTTAATGGTGGTTCTTGCATGGAGGACTCAGTTAGAACTGAAGTGGAAAAGTTATGACAGAGTTGGAAGAGTAGTTCATGGAGTTGTTATTTAGTTTAACTCAGTTATTGGAGTTAAACTCAGTTGAGCTAGTTGTATCTAGTCTAATTGAATGATACACTAGTGAGAGTGGAGTGAATGAATTAGTTAATTAATTCACAAATAATAACTCACTAATAAACTGAACAAATACTACAGTTAACTACAGTGCATGTCAGTTCCAGTGGAGACCCAGTGGAGAGGTAGGTGAAAGGGTGATATGGACTATCTGTTGCGACTATAGTGATGCATTGATTGCATCACACACACATTGGAGTTTCCAATTAGGATTGCACAGTCAAGGCAAGGCCAATTCGAATTCCTTTAGGGGTATTCTTCAACAGGGATTGTGCAGTGGAGTTAGGCTATCAGGTGGCAAGAAATCAGTGCATGGATTTGCATATTTCTTCTTGTTAGTGTGTGATGATTGATTGTAATGAGAGCTTGATGTATTAAGCTTTGTATGAGATTGTTACATCATCTCCATGACACATAATATATGATAGTTGGGGTTTTTAGCTTCAGGATTTCCCGTTAAACAACTGTGTTATGTGCGATTGTTTTTATTGCTTCATGTGCTTGCAAGTGAGCTTTTAATTTCCACAAAATATTAATATTGGAAGGATTCTGTATTTAGCAAGAAGATAAAATATTGTTAGATCAGGAGAATCTAGATATATAATGAATATGTTATATAGTTTCTACATAATTTTTTGAGAAGGTTCATCCCCAACCTTGCTGAACTTTTGAGAAATATCAAAAACATGCTAAAAAGGGAAAAATGGGTTAAATGGACCTTAGAAGCCACACAATCATTTGAACTGGTGAAACAAGCTCTCACTCAAACACCAATTCTTATTAGTCCCGATTTCACTAAGGATTTCTACATTTTCTCATTTTCCTCTGAACACACCATTGCTGCAGTGTTGTTGCAGAAGAATAATACATGGCAAGAACAACCAATATCCTTTTTCAGTAGAGCCTTAAGAGATGCTCCACTCAAATATAATATCATGGAGAAACAGGCCTTAGCTTTGATAAAAGCACTGAAAGATGTCCGAGTATACATTTTACACTCTCATATCATTGCTTTTGTCCAACATACAATTGTGAAGGACATTCTAAATCAAGACCCTGATGGTAAAAGGGGAAAATTGATTGCAATTATCTTAGAATATGATTTAGATATCAGGCCTACCAAGTTAATTAAATGACAGGGATTAGAAAAACTCATGGCAGAATCAAATTTCCAAGCATTAGATATAAATATGGTTGATTTTTTAAAAGAAATAGAAGAATTCACAGCTCCATACGTTGAAGAAATGTTTTTGAATTCATCTTAGTATGATGATATCATCTATGTGCTTATCTATCTTAATACTCCTCCTTCTATATCAAAGACTAAAGCTAGATTCTTGAAATAGAAAGCTTTAAATTACTGTATTTTAGATGGACTGTTATATTGGAAAAATGTTGTTGGCATATTACTTAAATGTTTGCTTGAGAATGATGTAGGAAAAATCATGCATGAGTTGCATGAAGGAGAATGTGGAGGCCACCCTTACTATAAGACCACAGAAAATAAGATTCTTAGAGGTGGCTATTATTGGCCCACCCTTTTCCCAGATACTCAAAAACTAGTCATGACTTTCCATAAGTGTCAAATTTTTTATGCCAAGAAAAAACTCTTACCTTTACCTTTGCATCCCATCAATATTGAGGCTCCCTTTCAACAATGGGGTTTAGAATTTATTGGAGAAATTCACCCAACCTCATCTGCCCAACATAAGTGGATCCTTAATACCACTAATTATTTTACCAAATGGATAGGGGCTATCCCTTCTAGGAATGCTATTGACTCAGTCATTATCAAGTTCCTTGAAACCAACAGACTATCCCGATTTGGTTGTCCTAGAAGGATCATTACAGAAAATTTTGTTGCCTTAAAATCCAAAAGAATGATTGACTTCTGCTATAAATATAATATCACTTTAGGGCATTCCACAACATACTACCCCCAAGGAAATGGCCTAGCTGAATCATCCAATAAAATCCTGATCAACATTATCAAAATATTGCTAGATCAAAATCAGAAATCATGGCACAGTAAGATGGTTCATGCATTATGGGCTGATAGGATAACCACCAAGAAGTAAATAAATATGTCCCCCTATTAGATTGTATATGGCCTAGATGCAGTCTTACCTACATATTTGGGTGTTCTAGTCATGAAACTTCTCCAAGAAGTATAAACAGAAGAAAATAACATGCAGAGAAGGCTAGGGAAGTCAACAGAGGAATTATACAGAAGGATGCAAGAATTTCATGAAAACATCAAGAAGATCTTTGACAGAAGGACCAAATCAAGTAATTTCCAAGATGGAGATACAATTTTGAAATGGGATTCTAGGAGGGAAGATAGAGGTAAACACGAAAAATTTGAAAATTTGTGGAAAGGGCCTTATATCATTCATTTAACTAGGGGTCATAATGATTTCTTCTTACAAGGGCTAAATGGAGAAGAGTTGTTTGGAGGTCTTGTCAATGGCAGGATGCTCAAACATTATTTCTGTTAAGAGTCCTAGCTTCAAAATTTTCACTCATTATACATAACATAGCATGAGAAAAATTACAGGAAATGCAAAAACAATGAAAGAAAGAAAAAATAGGGCAAATTCAAAAGAGGTACAACCCCATACCCAAAAAATAGTACTGATGAAGGTGTGCAAGTCTAAGTGCCAGTGCTGATTCAAAATGATACCTTTTTCTATCATCTAGCCTAATCATGGCTGGACATGCTTTAAATTTATGTTGATAAGTTAGTGAAACAATGATTATAAGGATTATTACAAACTTGACTTGTCAAGAAAGAGAGATTAGGAAAATATAAAGATGCTGGTTCTACATGCTCAAAATAGAACCAAAGGGATAGATAAGGATGCATTACAAGTGACAAATCACAGCCTTACCTTTTCTATTTTCACTTTATGCAAAATAATGTTTGTGTCCAGCTTGTTCCAATGCCACAACCATGGTGAATCGGACTGTCCAATCCTGATTTGAACCATTCTTTAAATTTCATGTCAATAGTTTAGAGAATCAATAATTCCAAACAGCTTAATCTTGGCAGTCAAATAGTTCAAGTAGAGAATAAAGAGAGTTCACCAGTTTAATCTAAACTCTTGGAAGAAATAAGAGTAGAAGTAGATAGTTTATTTTTGTTTTCAAAAATATGCCAAGATTTTTCCAGTTCAAGTGCACTCAAAGAAGAAGAAAAAATGTTAGGACAAGTAGGATTAGGTAGGAAGAAATGCTATTAAGAAATATCATATGTTGCAGATTTTTAAATATTGTCACTTCGGAGAAATATCAGCGAGTGAAAAAGAAGGGAAATATGCCTAATAGAGAGGACACTGGTCTGCTAAAACTGAAATATTTGATAAACTGAAGGTTTTGGACACCTTGAAAGGAAATCTTCCCTCCCCAAGTAGAGCCACTGTTAGTCATCAATAATTTTTGTTGATATCAAAAGATGACTAAGTTATAATCCTAGATTTATAGAAACAAGATTTGAGAGATATTGTGAGTTCTAGAAATCTCACTGCCTTCATCATCCTAAAACTAATTGATTCACTAAAAGCTTCATTTTTTTCTTTCTTAAAAAAGTTTACCCTGCTACTCTAAGAAGACTTCATTTTCTGGGCCTGTTTGCCTCATTTTATCACCTCACCTACATCCTCATTCATCCCCTTTTCCCCTCTGAAAACTCATTTTTTATTTCCCCTAAAAAACCCTCATAAACCCCCTTATTCATCATTTTCCTCTAAAACCTGAAAACAATGTAAAAATCCCTTTTTCCATTGTTTAAGTCTGACTTTTAAGCCTATCATGCCTTAAAAACCTTATAAAAACCCCGTTTTTATGAATAAACCCGCCCTCTTTATAAAATAGGCCTTTAAGCCCCTCTTGGCTTAAAGCCTCAGCCCCCTCACACTCGCATGACCCTAACCCTGACCTTCCGCTATCTCTTTAAACCCTTTACGTTTCGACCCTCGGTCCCCTTTACCCCCACATAACCATTTCCCTCCACCCCTTCCTAGCCCTTTTCCTGTGCAAAATATACCACTTCCCGTTCATTACATAACCCCCGATAACCTTATAAGGAACCCTCATTAACCCTTTGTAAACATTTAAATGGGCCCCACTCTCCATTAACCCCATCGTCAAATAAAATCCCGACACCTGTCCGCGAGGTCCACTCCCCAAACCTGCACCCTGCTCCTGGACTCATTCCACATCGTCGATCTCGGTCCTAAGATTTAATGGCCCCAAACCCATATCGCGCAGAAACTTGCGATGAGGTTTAAAGTCCTTAACCCGCATGAAATTAGCGGTATTCAACCCGGCATGCATCGATCTCCTAGTAGCATCACGTGCATTTGGTCCAATACCACTTATTGCCCTCAACGCGAGCAAGAAACCACCCCAGTTTTCTGAAACCACTTTATCCCTCCCCGCGCCAACATTCAAAAATTTTACCTCCATTTGAATTCCCCAGGTTCCACCTTCGGAACCATGCTCTTGCACCTTCTCCTCGTCTACAAGCTAACCCCGACGATTCAAAACCCCAAAAAATGCAGTCTTACCACTCCTCATAGGTTTTTAGGTAACATGTGTTCTTTTATGTGCAGGTTTAATGGTGGGGATGCCCAAAAATGCATTACGATGGTCAAGAAATGATCAAATTAACCTATGGATGACAATCCGAGAGGTAAATTCATATAAAAGAAAGCCAGGGGGTTTGCATAAAGGTTTACCCTCGATGAAGCATGATCATCGATGGGTTATAAACCCTCATACCATGAAGAAACCTCCCCTCCACACAAAAGACAATTACAGTTAGAGGAAGCAGTGAAGAAGGAAAGAAAGGTTAAAGGGTTAATCTCATATCAAAAAGCAAATTAAGAAGATTAATTCATAACACAGAGATTAAGGCAGAAAGTGAAGACAGTCAGTGATTAAAGAGTAAAGACAGTGAGGTAGATTATAAAGGCTAAATCAAGGTTCAAAGGCCTAATACAGAGTTTTATGATTAAACAAAGACAGGTTAACCCAAAGCCACTTTCGAATGACTAAAAAAAGAAGCATTTACTTCTCCAAATACCAAACTGCCACCTACAACATGATGTCTTTTCATAAAGGAATTGGGAAGTTATTGCATAGTTAGAGATATGTTGGAAGAAACTCAATAGTTATTAAAAAGTTATTACAGAGCCTTTAAAGTCAAAAAATTTCACCTATTCTTCCTTAGAAGTTAATATAGGAGTTATTGAAACAGAGAAATAGCTGCAGATATTCCTACCTTCAGCCTTGCATGGTATTCAAGGTTAGGAATGCAGTTACTCTATAATAAATGATACTCAAACCGTATCTTGAGCTTCACCTCCTCATTTGCAGCATAAATACTACATCTTAACTCATTGTCTTTTTGGCATTTGATGACTCTTTGAAGTAATACATAGTCTCTTGGAAGTTGAAAGGAAATTGATGTCTTGGATCTTGTGGATGCCTTGGTTTTTTTGTTGATGGAAGAGGCTATATCACTGGATCCCTGAGCTTGGCTATCTTGGCTATTGGTGAAGTGCTTCTAATTTGTTAATGTTATTTCCTATTTTCATTATGTTTCCATATTTCTTTGTTGCAGTAGAGCAAAAGTTTTAGGCTAAAAAATGTCTTTTGAAAGCACCTTAGTTCTGTTTGTTCTTCACTGTCTTAACGTTTACTTCTGCAAGGTCTGATTGGAGGATTCTTAACTGCCCTCTAGTTCCATCTAGCTTGATATTTTAGAAATGATTCAATAGAGTGAAACCAGTGAAATTTATGGTGAGTCCATGTCCCTTGTGTATGACTTGAGATATTGTTTCTAAAAATTCTTTAAAGTATACTTAGTAGAGTCTAAACCAGGGAAGTCTATGGTATGCCTTGTCCTCTAGACTGCCTCAAAATGTTGCTTTAAAGATCCTTAGAGAGTTAGTCAAAATCATATTACATTATTTATGTTTGATCTTAGGCTTCTCTCACTTTTATCGTATATGTTTTCTTTATCTGAAAGTAGTCTTTTGATTGCTGGATTTTTGTCTGAAAGGTTTTCTTAGTAAAGTTTTTTCCAAAGAAGTCTATGGTTTTCCCTGTCCTTTGTCTTGCTTCAAACAATTACCTTGAAAAATGTCTCTTGTTCAAAGTACATGATAAGGGATTCTTAATTTCCCTTTACCCTAAATTTCATTCTTATCCTTAATGTTCACCTCATTATCCTAAAAACTTTGAAGATCCACTGGCTAAGTTAGATTTTCCCTATGATACTCCCCGATCCATTAATAAACTTATCATGACTTTCATTTGATTCCATTTCCCAATGAATTGGATATTTCCTCATTCTACCTATGCTCTTTGATTATCATAACCAACCAAAACAAACAACAAAACCTCATACTTAATAAATAGCCTAAAATCAACCCTTAAAGAAAACAAGCACATACCCTTTGCAAACAACCTAAGAGATCCCTCTCTGAGTCTAGGAAGGCTAGGTCCTAGAACTCTAAAGACTGGTTCCATGTTACCTTGTCATTTGGTATACCAATCTGCCAATCACAGGACCCTAACAGCGCGCAACACCTCCGAGGTCGTGGGACATGAATAAGGGGGCGTTCCAAGATTGGGAAGAATGTCAGGATATGATGATCTTGTGATTTGAGCCTCTGGTTGACGTATGTGTCAAAACGCTCCTTGGCCTAGGGGATCCGCGCGAACATCTATTTGCTTGGATGGAGAAATGGTGGAACCGAACTACAGAAGAATGGTTTCACTTGTTTATTCGTGCCTTGGGACAAATTCGCACTGCATGGTACCTAGATGCGAAGCTACATCATCACACCCACCACTAGGAAAATTTAAAGGATGAATTTGTAGGGGCATTTGGATTAACAGTGGGAATGAAGGTGCTTGACGAAGCTCTGCAGGATATAGATACCTTTGTGTTTGGTGTATCCAGCCCCTACGCAACCTTTGGGGTACCAGCATGGGAAACATAGATGCAGGATATTGTCAACTGCCACAATATCACCATAGAAGACTGTGATGAATATCCACGTAATGTCTCTATCCCATAGTCAGAGGGGTAGCATGCAGTAATAAGACCTACACTACACACCGTGGATGTTACAAAGCCTCTGAAGCTGCGAGAAGTTAACATTGGCATGAAAGAGCAGCCCAAGTTGGCTAAAATTGGGGATTACTAGGTTGATGAGATAGTAGGAAAGGTTGGGGAATTACTCACAGAATATCAAGACTTATTCCCAACGAAGTTTTTAGAGCTCAAGGGGATCACGAGGGACTTAGGGGCTATGCACATAACACTAAAACCAGATGTGTGCCCTGTGAATTAGCGCCCTTATTGGCTGAATCCTAAGTATAAACAGAAGGTTAGGGAAGAAATCGATAAAATTCTCACCGCAGGTATCATCGAACTGGTCGAACAGTTAGACTGGGTAAGGCCAATGGTGGTTCAAGAGAAGAAGACAAAAGGGAAAATCTGAATATGTGTGTACCTGCGTAAATTTAACGACACCTTCGTACATGATTCCTTTCCAACGTCATTCTCAAATGAAATCCTGGATAGCGTAGGCAGCTAATAAGTGTACTCATTCACTAACGGATTCTTAGGCTACCATCTGATTAGAATCACCCCAAAAGATCACAAAAAAACTATGTTTTCCACTGAGTGGGGATCCTTCCAGTATATGATCATGCCGTTTGGACTCAAGAATGCCCCTGCTATATTCTCGCGAGTAGTGGTCGTAGTGTTCAAAGAGTTCATCCACATATTTTTGGAGATGTACTTTGATGATTGGACTATGTTCGGCTTAGTAAAAATGCACGTTTTGAACCTACGCATGGCGTTGGATGCCTGCCGGAAGCACCAAATTTCCCTGAATATCAAGAAGTGTATCTTCTATGTACCCTTCAAAATCTTGCTCGGACATATAGTTTGTCGACAGGGGTTGATGGTTTACCCTGCGAAGGTTGTAGTTATCACAAATCTGGTATTACCGAAAACTGAGAAATAGCCACGCTCGATCCTCGGACATACAATCTACTACCAAAAATTCATTTAGGGTTACGCGCTGACTACAACGCCTATGGAAAAACTACTAAAGAAGGATGTATTATTCTTTTGGGATGACGAATGTAAAAAGAGCTTCGAGCCACTCAAGGAGAAGATGGTCTCTGCGCCTATCCTCATTTTTCTTGATTGGGAAAAGGTATTCCATGTTCACATCGATGCATCATGAATCGCCCTAGGAGAAGTCCTGACGCAACCTCGAGAGGGAAACATTGATCACCCAAGTGCATTTTCTAGTCGAAAAATTTATGGTGCAGAGCACAAATATTCCACCACAAAGCGGGAGGGGCTGGCCACGGTCTATGCATTACAGAAGTATCGACACTATTTTTTAGGAGGACACTTCAATATGTTTATAGACCATTTGTCTTTGAAGTACCGGGTGAATAAGCCTGTGTTGGGGGGGAAAATCTATCGATGGCTTCTGTTGTTCCAGGAATACAACTTTGGGATCATTGTCAAGCTAGGGAAGTTGAATGTTGGGCCAGATCACTTGTCCCAAATTGAGAATGGCGAGGAACCAACCAACCTAGAAGAAATATTTCCTGATGTGCAACTGTTCGCTATTAAGGTACTTTATGCGCACTTCATGAACATTATTCAGTTCCTGACTACAGGTATGACACATGCAGAATATTTGGTGAAATAGAAGAAAGAGTTGGTCACCCACGCTACAGATTTTACCATAATCATAGGTCATATATATAATATGGGGGCATATGAAGTACTACGCAGGTACGTCCTGGAGCATGAACGACAGGCTATCTTAGCAGAAGCCCACAACAGGGTAGCAGGAGGTCACTACGTAGTGAAAGAAACTATGCAAAAGGTCTTAAGAGCTGGACCATGGTGGCCTACCCTGCATACTGACTCTCACGACTATTGTCAAGCTTGCGATAAATGCCAATGAACAAGAAGGCCATCACGAAGAGATGAAATTCCTCTTCAACCGCAAATGGCCTTGCAAGCATTGGACAAATGGGCCATTGACTTTGTGGGACCTATCAACCCACCTGAAAAGAAGACAGGTGTGCGTTACATTATCACTGCCTCTAACTATGTAACCAAGTGGGCTGAAGCACAAGCGGTAAAGGATTAAACTGTAGATACCACTGTGCACTTCATCTTTGAGTAGATTCTGACCAGATTTGAATGCCCAAAAATCTTGATGAGCGATAGAGGTACGCACTTTGTTAATGAGAAAATACAGGATTGAAGGAATAATTTTGGATCCATCATGCGGAAAGCACTCCATATCATCCTCAGGAAAATGGAGCGGTTGAAGAATTTAATAAGGTCTTGGAGCACGCATTTACTAAGGTCTGTAACGCTGATCACAGCGACTGGTACATGCACATCCCATCTGTTATTTGGGCCTACCAAACCACCTACAAGAAGCTGACAGCGAAAACACCATTTAGGATGGTCTATGGAAAGGAGGCCATTATGCCCATGGAATAAATGGTTCCTAGTCTATGCATCAGAGCCTTTACAAATATGGCAAAGTTGGACATCATGGAGGAGCGTTTAGCACAGCTTGTGGCTTTATAAGAAGACCAGTTCATTGCTAATTTCCATCAGCAGGTTTAGAAGGCATGGGATAAGGCATGGCATGATCGACATATTCATTAGAAAACCTTTGCAGAGGGAAAATTGGTCATGCTTTATGATAGCCAGTTTGTGAAACACCCAGGGAAGTTCTCACAACACTAGTTGGGCCCTATACAGTTAAGGAAATCACAGATGGCGGAGTTGTTCAGTTAGCTACCCTGTGTGGCGATATGCTACCTAGCTATATCAATGGCAATCATCTCAAATGATATCCGGTCAAATGACTATATGGCTAGAGTAGCTGTATGAAGTGGGGCATACCCACCAATGAAAGAAAGCATAGCAGGTACCATGCTATGTGTGGGAAGAAACCACGGGATTTGAAGCCCGGAGGGGTACATTGAAGGCGCAGGAATAGACTCAAGACACAACAAGTTCACTGGCGACATGAACATACATGGGGTGTACCAGAGGTATGCTGGGAGCGCAGGGGTGCACTGGGCACACGAGCGGTGCAAAAACTAGCCGTTGGAACAATAAAATCGGGCAAAATACAAAAGTTACTGTTGAAGGGAGTGGACGATCGGCATTTAATGAGGAGATGTCGGAAGAGTTTTTATCGTTTACCTTATGGTAAGTTTTGGATAAGGTTTACCCAACTGTTGGTCGATCACCAAGGCTATAAAAGTTATGGGATAGCTCAGAAGAGGGTTCCATATAGCCTGAACAGTTTGTACTCTATACGCCTCTATGCCTTTTATTTTTTGTTGATGTCTGAGCGCTCTTCCCCCTCAGATAGTAGCCATCCCAAGTTTTTTTTTCGCGCCAGAATGAGGACCACTAATATTGCTGAACCCTCAAAACTAGTTACCTTGACAGAGCAAGAAATCGAGGAAATAGTGGAGATTAAGTCTGACGCCAAAGAAGTTATCTCCACGCCGAGCCCAACCAAGAAGAAAGGGAAGGAAAAAGCTCAAGGCTCAGGAAAACCCACAAAATGGGCTAGGATGAAGCCTCGTACTTCCTCGAGAAATGTAAGATCCCCGCGGGCGACGCCCCGAGGCACATTCTTCTCGGGAAGAGGCCCAGGCCACCGAATCAATAAATTGGTTACCTCCCTTCATTTGGCCACACAGTCCCTCGATACGCATGTCGAAGAACCTCGATGACCTGATCACCTACTTGCAGATGCTTCTGACCCCAGGAGAGGTCTCGGTTGTTCACGAGCCTTTTGGAAGGCTCCATGAGATAAAATTCAATGATCATGACTTGGAAAATTTGGAGGCCTTCTGTGAGTTGGCGCCTGAGTTATACCTTGACAAAGTTTAGGATGACGATGGGATAAAAATATTCCCCATGCGCTGGGTGCGGGGATTGGTTGGGTCCGGGCTCTTGAACCTACTCAAGATGCTACACTTCGGCCACTACAATATCACAGACTACCTAGTACATCAGTTGCTCTCCCTGGTTCATGAGGGCTGTATGTGGATCCAGAATCGAATCCCCATCGATTCCGTGCTCATTCATCGAATTAATAGTCTTCCCATGAAAGGAAAAAACCCTTTGAAGCATGTTGGCAAGAAGTATGAGGGGGAGACTGCTGAATACGTGTGAAAAACCTACCATGTGGAGCGGAATACTCGAGGCTTCGTAATCAAATCCATTAGTGACCAGGGTACATAGTTTGGTACCATGCTCTTGGCGTGTAAGATGACGCAAAAATGCCAGTTTTCCTTTGTCCTTGCATATGTAATTCAGTTAGCAGGCCAATGCGGGAAAGGGGTCTGCTTCAACCTGGCCCAATACTTGTGCGATGAGTTTCTGGCCAATGTCTGAGAATCCCAGGAGCAGGGACACGTCTTTTGTTATTCATGGTTGCTACTTCGCATAGCGTTGGTTGTTTTGGAAGCACCTAAGGAATTAATCATCCCTGAGCTCCCCCCCCCGACATGTGCGAAGGGGCTCACTATGCGAACTTATGGGACTCTAAGGATGCGTAGTGCATCGAAGACAACCAAGTGTTCTAGGTATTGTTTCAGAGTGGGCTCGTATTAGCTATCAAATCTCGGCTACGTCTGTCATTAGCTATTTACGACATATATAAAAGCATTGTTGCTTTCCAGGTGACTATGCATAACGTCAAAATTCAAGGCCGTAAGGATTCTGCGTGGGTTTCGCTCCCTTATATGGTTGCGGATGAAGAAGTAGACAATTTAATTGCTCTATGTCCCCCTCACTAGAAGCTTGGCTTCAGAACGGGTGTGAAGGACATCGAAGGAACAAGCACAACGAAAGTGGTCCCTTTGATCGTCACCAAGGATACTGGAGGACCAAGAAAGAGCATAGTGAAGGGCACTAGCGCTACATCATAGAAGGGTTCACAGCTCGGAAAGAGTAGAGGAAAAGGCACGAACGCCAAGGTACAGAAATATGCACAGGAGGATCTCGATACTAAAGGAAAGGAGGTGGGAAGTGCTCACTCCCCTCGAGGAACAAAGTGAACAGGTGACCCTACTGAGGGCCACGAAAGAAGCAGTGCTCCCAATGACCTGAATGTGATGAAACGGTTACACTAATTGAAGGGGACCTCGAGAAAATCGTAGATGTAGTTACATTGAATGTAGAGGAAAAATGGTTGGCTCTGGAAGAGAAATAGCGAGCCGCAGTCAACACACTTCAGGCCGAGCTCTGAGCTCTGCAGCTGTAGATAGACACATTGCAAACCAGTATGATTTAGGTACGAAAACCATCAGTAACTAGCAACGCAGCCCTTGTTACAGTGGAAATTCACCTCTATTCCTTGTTTGACGCAACCCTCACAATAAGTCCACCTGACTTAGCAGCACAAGTCCAAGCATGCACAGAAGTACAACTAGATCTGGCCAAGTTGCCTCATGAAGCATTGCAAGTTCTCCACACCTCATTTTTTCAGGAAATTCAACAACGGGACCATCAAGTACACCAGTGGCTCAGTGTAGCTAAGCAGACAATCGAAGAGAATAACACTGAAGTTTCCTAGGTACATGCTGCCTGCACCCTCGCCACTGCGCAACAAATGGAGCTGGAACACTTAATTAGCAGACTCTCCGCGGATGTTACAGAAGAAATACCGGCCATAGCCACACCCTAGGCCAATATTGAGGGGTTGGTCACAGCATTTAAGGCCTCCAAGATAGAGATCTAGGTGGTCAAAACATATATGGAACAGTAGATCACCGATTTGTAGGCTAAGCTACATCCAGAGACACCACTGGAGGTATGGGCCCAGCGAGTTGCGCTGGTTACCACAACTACCAATATGATTACAAGATAGATTCCCCAAGGCACCCAATTTTTGGATACAACCATGTAGTTATGGACTAAGGTAAAGCGCGACCCCATCCTGCATGAAATCAACCAGGACCTGTGACAGAAGGAAGAAGCGTTCGAGCAGCTAGAAGCCACCATGCCTACTTTGATTCCTGCTCAACACTTGGCATGAAATCGAACTAGACATGCCCTCCGGGATGATATTGAAGACCTCTATTAGAAGAAGAAAAGTCTTAGTGACTGTCTTAAGCCATGGGCTGATGAAGCCCTCAAGCTCGCCTAGGACACTGACGTCGCTGTCAAATAGCTAAACCAGACTCTGGAGAGTGTCACCACTGCAACAGAAGGCCTGACTTCATAGAAGTTGGTGGATATCGAGAAAAATGATGCTGCTCAGAGTGAAGGTGTGCTACCTCCACTGATGGAGGCAATCAGGCTACTACAGCTGCAGGTGGAGACACCACCATCACAGTGACTTGGGACAAGTCACAAGATTGTGTCAAGGGTGGACCAAGAATCTCTAAATCATGGTTTCTCGACCATTGGAGTTGTAGGCTAAATCTATATAAATAGATGAAAATTTTTCAGTCTTAAGGTAGAAAAAGATTAAGATCGATGCTAAGAATGAATTGTTAGATATCTTGTCAGGTTTTTTGGGTAAGGACTCCTGCTGGCTGTGTGCACGGAGATCCTCAGTCCTGCTGTGTGTGGACCCTGCTGGTTGTGTGCGCAGGTGGTATTTTAGGATTATAAGTGGATTTTGGTATTAATATATATGCGAAGTACTGTTGAACATTTGATGTTATCTGGATCTGCTTTGTTATGATTGATGCAAACTGTGAAAGTATTTGTCTATGGTATATGTATCTCTGATCTATTAACTACTGCAATTATAGTGTTCTGTGCTGATATTTGGTCTTATGCATGTGGATGAAAAGATATTTACTAGATCTGTGCATGATAATAGCTGAGTTACACTCTGGATGGTATTGTTAATATACCTGCGAATCGATCTATTTTATGTGAACTCGATAGGTTGGGAACGCAGACCTACTTCACTTACCTACTCTCTCTTAGGGTGTAGAAACCTGGTTCCAGCACCCGCCCATATTGCTTTGGGTGAGACTTTGGCCTATGCATGCAGGTCACTATCGAAAGGGCCAGTAGTATAGGGGTTTGTTGGAAAACCTTAACCTCCGAACCTAGGTCAAGACCCCTCGAGTCAACAGTAGGCCACATATATACAGTACACTAGAGGCACAAAAAGTGGGAGATGTTGGGCATAACATTCCTCAGATTTATGCAGATCATCAAAATTCTATCATTCAGATGGAAAATAAGCTTTGTGATCAAGTTGATTCTATTTTTATTGACCCTCGAGCTAACTATATTTATATTACTGCTGATTTGGTAGATAAGTGTGGTTTGAGAAAGGAAATGCATGAAGAATATTGGTTAGTGTAGTTAGCCACAGGTACGAAGAAAATATTTCACCATTGGGTAAGATATTGTGCATTTGAGTCAAACGGTATGCCTACAAAAACGCACTTGAACGCATTTCCTTTGGGATCATACAATATGCTATTGGGTATGGATTGCTTATATCTCCATAGTTCCAAGGTAGATTGCTATGATAAAGCTATTGAGTGCTTAGATAAAAATAAGGAATGAAGAATATTGTAGGGAAAGAAGAAAGACACATAAGTTAGGATGGTGAGAGCTATGCATGCCAAATGCAGTCACATGAAAGGGTGTGTGATATTTTTAGTTCATATCTCTAGTGACAAATGTAAGGATGTTGAGGATGTAGATGTGCTAAACATGTATCTAGTTTTACAACAATTTCAGGATGTTTTTCCATCATATATTTGAAATTTTCCACCACATAGGGAATTAGAATTTTCTATTGAGTTAATGCCGGGGGCATCTCCAACATCAAAGGCACATTATAGGATGAGTATACCAGATTTGGTAGAGTTTAAATTGCAGTTGTAGGAGATGTTGGACAAAGGGTACATTACGCCAAGTGTATCACCATGGGGTGCACCAGTGTTGTTTGTGAAGAAGAAAGATGTCACTCTCAGATTGTGCATTAACCATAGGAAACTAAAAAAAGTGACCCTGAAGAATAGGTACCCACTACCAAGGATTGATGATTTATTCGACCAACTAAAGGGAGAAATAGTGTTCTCTAAGATTGACATGATATTGGGGTATCATCAGGTAAAAATCAAAGAGTAGGACATCTACAAGACCACATTCAGGACTAGGTACAAGAATTATGAGTTTGTTGTAGTTCCATTCGGTTTGAATAATGCCCCAAATAAATTTATGTGTTTGATGAACATAGTGTTGCATCCTTATTTGGACAAGTTTCTGATTGTGTTTATTGATGACATATTGATGTGTTCTAAAAATTAGGAAGAGCATGTCGGTAATTTGGAAAGAGTGTTGATGTTGTTGAGAGAGCACAATTTTATGCTAAGATCACCAAATTCATATTCTTCCAGACTAAGGTACACTACTTGGGACATGTTGTCTCCGAGGAGGGCATTGCAGTAGATCCAGAAAAGATAATCATTGTCATGGTGTGGGTATCTCCTAAGAGTATATAAGAGGTGAGATCAATCATGGGATTGCCATGTTATTACGGGAGGTTCATCAAGAACTTCTCACTTATTTCTTATCTGATTACATCATTCCATAGGAATGGTGAGAAGTTTGATTGGAAAAAAGAGTGAGATACCATTTTTTAGAAACATAAATTTTTTTTGACACATGCTCCAGTGTTAAAGACTATCGATCTGGATAAGGAGTTTGTATTCTATATAGATGCTTGCAAGAGAAGAATTGTGGAGTCCTTATGTAGGATGGACATGTGTTGTGTTATGAGTCACAAAAACTGAATGAGAATGAGCAGAAATTCCCGACACATGATCTTGAGATAACAACGATTATACATGCACTGAAGATGTGGATGCATTATATTCTTGGCAAGTGGTTTATACTTATGACTTTTCACATTGGGTTGAGGTACTTGTTGGAACAACTGAATATGAATTATATTCAAGCTAGATGGTTGGCCATGATTAGTGAGTTGACTTCGAGATCAGGTACATCATGGGAAAGGAGAATAGGGTCTTAGATTCTCTTAGTAGGAAGGTACAGGTAAATCACATAGCAGCTATGAGCTCCTATGGGACAAAATTACAGCATAGAATATTGTAGGAAAGTCATCCAGATCACAAGTATATGAATATTGTGCACAGTTGTAGCAGAGTACAAGTACAAGTGTTGTCACTGTTAGCCACCCATAAATTTTGTCATATCAGGTGGTGGCTAAATGATGTTGGATAGCCTTCAAGAAACAATTTCATTGCTAAAATTGTTGATGCTTAAATTCTTTTGATAATATCATATCCTTTGGATAATCGTCACTGCTTTTCCCCTTTTCAACTCAGAAATTCTGCTATCATTACATGAAGAAAAAACTGCTGCAAGCACCATTTTCCCTCTTTCTCCCTTCTTTCAAAATTGACCTCATATTTGTTTTCTTTTTCCATAAAATCCCTCATTTTCATGTTTTTCCCCTTTCCCCTTCATCAAAATCCCTTTGATAAGGTTCTACGACCCTTTCTTAGCCTTATCAAAACCCACCAAATCCTTCGAAAATCATTGAAAAATGCCTAAAAAACACATTTTCAAATTATGGACTTAAGCCCCCTTGGGCTAAGTCTTTAGCCCTCCCTTCCATACGCCCTGGTGTTGGAACCAAGCGCCAGCTTTCCAAGTGCTTATCGCGCTACTCAATTGCGATTAGCCCCTCCTTTTTAACCCTCGGTCATATGTTTCTCCATCCACCCAAAGGCCCCGCAATCGGGTGCCAAGCCATTTTGAATATTAATTATGTCCGCCCAAAGTTTAAAACCTTTGGTTATATATTAAATCCGTTGGCTTTTATTATATTATAAATTTTCCTCCGGAAAAAAGCTCAAGGTGATCTCCACTGTCGATCTGATCCACAGATCAACGACACGTAATCCATCACCCAGTGGTCCCTGCTATCCACTCGTCGTTGCAAAAAACCACACAGTATCCATCGCACCGCTTTCGAGAGCAAGGCGGTATTTTTAATTTTGCAGCGATTCCATACACTACTTGACGCGTGGCCTGGGAACTATTCATAAAACCGTCATCCATCGTGCATTAAATATCGTACATGGACTCGACGTGATATTGATGTCCACCGTCTGATCTGAGGCCACCCATCAGACGACGATCGCTCAACAAAGAAGCCCGACAGTTAACTAGGCTACAGCGTGGCTTTTAAAAGATCTCCGCTGTCGATCTGATCTGCAGATGGACGACCCACATTCCATCACCCATTTCCCCCCATCCACATCAGTGCCGGTGGTCCCAGCGCAACATCAACATCCACGCGGCAGAGTTTAATTGGGGCGGATCTCCATTTTGTTTTCCATACAGTCACCTTCGATCCTGACCGTCGATCTCTGCGCAATCGACGACTCTGATTTAAATCATTATTCTGCCTTCCCTTCAAATCTTCTAATCAATCTATACCATTGGATGATGCCATCCAACGGCCATGCTTCCTCCACGTTCCTTCTGAAGCAGTTAGTCCATACATGCAGGATTTCATAATATTTACTTGTATTTTACAGGGTTAATGGTTTTTCTGCCATGACTGAAGTTTTTTAGAGGCAGAGGGTGACGATCCTCCCGCCTCTGATTCAGTAAAGAAAATCCTTCGCAGGATCTAAAATTCACATTTCATCGGTGTTTCATCAGGCATTGATGCCATATCATCCCTGCGTGACCCTGCACACCAATGAAAAAACAGAGTGAATCAAGAACAGTCAAAGAAGTATCAGTGCCGAAGATAAAATATATCAGGACAGAAAATTGAAGACAGATCTATGGGGATTACAACTAAAAAGGGATTATCAGAAGCCTAAACCACAGTTTAAAAGAAAATCATGACTATTTTATCGGAAAAGAGACCTCCACTGTCACCTCAGGGGCTAATTAAAACTTCCAGCTACCGCAGAGCCACCTACAACCTCAAAGCAATCAAAGAAATTCGAAGTTATTACCAGAAAAGGAGATATTTTGCATCAATACAGTTGAACAGTTATTTCAACCAAAGGAAATTATTGTAGCTGTCAGCAGAAGTTATTACAAGGATGAGGAGAAGCCTCAAAGTCAACAAATTCTTTCCAACAAACCTAATAGTTAATGTAATGATTTTATACGGAGGACACTTATGTAAGTTGCGTCATTGAGCCGCCAAAGGCCAAGAAGCCATTTAAGTCTGTATTAATTAGTTTTTGAGATCTTTTATCAGATATCACCTCCTCATTCTTCTATATATACCTCTGTAGAAGTTGAGAAGTGATTTGGTTGATCACTAGTTGTAATATTGAAACTTTTTTGAAATAATACATAGTCTGTTGAAGTTGAAGAAGAAATTGAAGTCTTGGAAGCCTTGATGATATTGTTGCATGCTTGTTACTGTGAAGGCTCTATCATTGGATCCATGAGCTTGGATGTTGGTGAAGTATTCTGAACTATTTAATGTTTTCCCTTGTTTTCATTATGTTCCATAATTTCTTACTATAGTAGGTTGAAATTTTTAGGCTAAGAAATGACTCCTGGAAACACCTTAGACCTGTTCATCCTTCATTGTTTCATGTTTTCTTCTGCTGAAGTATTTTAGAGTCTTTAACCTCTCTCTTTAGTCTTCATGCTTGTTTATTTCCTTAATAGTTCAAATAGTTGGTTTCAACATGATTTATGGTTCTCCCTGCTTGTCTGCTACCACTTTAAAACTGTTATTGAAGTCTCCCTTAGTAGTTTTCTGTTTATAGTGAGTCAAGAAGGTATATTCTAATCTTGCCCTTTGTCCTTACTTAAACAGTTGTCTCAAAGGTATTTATAGTTGTCATCATAGATGTGTTAGGTGTTCCCTCTTCTATGACTACAGTTATCAGTGAATCTTTTATGTTTTTCTAAATCATTTGAAATAAAATCTTTGAGGAAATAGGGTGTTCCCCGAATCTTAGATTTTGTTTTAAATTTTTTTTTGAAATCATTGCTTGCTTAAAGGTGTGATTTGTAGAATTCATGGTTAGCCCTGTCTATCAAAAAGCTCTTTATTGTTCAATTTTTTTTTTCAAATTCCCTTTGTTGAGAATTAAACTTCTCTTTCCAAATCATTGATGCCCATCTCACTCCAAAAACCAAAGGATCCTATGGCCAAGTTAGATTTGCCCTCTGATATCCCATATCCATTGATGAGTATGTTATGACCTCTTCTTAACTCCATTTCCCAATGAAATAGATGTTTCTCTATTCTATATATCCTTCCTAGACCTTTCATGTTCTACTGTATCAATTCAACCAAAAAAACAAACAAACACCTGCACTTAATAACTAGTCTAAAACCAATACTCAAAGCACACATAATAAACCTTTGCAAAAAAACATTTGAGAGATCCCTCTCTCAGAACAGGAGGACTAGATCCTGGAACTCTAAAGATTGGTTTTGATGTTTCCTTGTCTTTTGATTTTCCAAACTATCAAAACATAGGACACCAACAGTCACAACTATAGGTATAGGTGTTGGTATATGTACAAGCATAGGTGGTAGTACAGGTATAGGTACAGGTGGCAGTACAGGTGCATGTATAGGTACATGTACCAATACTGGTGCAGGTGTACAAGATTTGGACTACCATCTCATAGAAGATGGATTGGTTAGATTCAGAGACAAGATACATGTAGTGGACAAAAATGAGCTCAAGAAGGTGATCATGAGGGAGTTTCATGAAAAACCATATTCGAGTCACCCGGGCTACTAGAAGACTTTGACTACAATGAATATATTATTTTATTGGTTGAATCTAAAGAAGGATGTCGCAGATTTTGTAGCTAGATGTTTGGATTTTCAGATGGTTAAGGTGGAGTCTAAACATCCAGGTGGACTGCTACATTCGATTGTGATTCCAGAGTGGAAATTGGAGGAAATTTCCATGGAATCCATCATAGGTTTTCTGAGGAAAATTAGACAACATGATTCCATCATGGCTGTGCTAGAGAGGTTGACTAAGGTTTCACATTTCATACTGATGAAGACTACATGCTCAGCTAGTGACATAGAACATGTGTTTATTGATGACATACTCAGATTGCATGGTGTTTCGAAGAAGATTGTGTCCAACAGGGATGAAAATTTAACTTCCAAGTTTTGGAAGGCGTTGTTTGTAGGTTTGGGAAACGATTTGGCCTCCAGCACAACTTATCATCCACACACAAATGGAGAAATTGAGAGGGTCAACAAGATATTAGAGGATATGTTTAGGATGTACATGATACATAAACAACACAAGTGGGAAGATTATATTCCACGGGTAGAGTGTAATGTTCCCAATTTTAGAATCAAGGTAAAATGAAACATTATAGTTCCACATTTTATTTTTGTTTAATAAAATGGGGAAGGAGACACCTTAGCCCTTTTAGATGAATAAATAACACTCCTAATGTGAAAAGGGAGTGAATAAAGTAGCTGAAATGAACACCAATGGTGTGAATGGAACCCAGCTCACTTGGATTAGTCATCTTTAACTAAATTCAACAGTGCTGCCTATAGAGGAGAAGCTTCCTAGAGATGCTACGTAGTTTTGGAGGGAAGAGCTTCACATGAGGGTGGAAACCCTAATTGGTGGGACCATGGTGGAGAATAGTTCTCTCACTTTATATGGAGGATATGGAAACCCATTTTCATTATGCTATGTTTTAGATTTTTAGACTTGGGTCTGCAAAATCTTGCATCGTCAGGCTATTTAGCAGGGTGATGGTGCCTTTGGGCACTAGGGTGTTCCCGGTCGGGAATCCCTACCTATTCCTCAAGGAAGGATGATGATTGAGCTACATTTACTCAATTCGGCATTGGCCACAGCTACATTCATCTTCTACAGCATTATCTCTGCATCAGAGAGGACAATGTGTTGCTGGGTGCAGCAAAGGAGGAACTCATGGAGTCATCTTAGCTTGTTTTCTTCAGTGGTGGAGGGATCTATTCATTGGAGGAGCTGAAAGGAGGATTACTGGGCTTAATTTCAGATTTTTTAGCATGTTCCAACATTCCATCATCTCCCACTGCGCAGTCCATGGAGGAAACTGTGTTATTTTATGGAGGCAGTGAGAGAGGGTTTCATAGAGCTCATCAGGACTGTGTTTCTAAGACAAACCGATCATCACTTTGTATCAGAGACATTATCAGAGGAGGGAAATCACATTTCAGATCTGCTATGGCCTCATTTGTATTTTGTATCAGTTGCAGTGACAACTCTGTTGTCACATTTTGGGTTTCTCAGGCATTTCTAGCAATCTTCATAGATTGGCTAGAAATCTTGTATTTCAGTCCATTTCTTGTTTTTGGGATTATTTCTTGTATTCCTTAAGCCACATATGTATTTCATTCATATTCAGTAGCTATTCCTTCATATACACTGCGCAGTTGCAACTACTCCGGCATTTTTTGGAGTTGCAACTACTCTTGTATTTCATTGTTTATTCATTGGAGGTTTGCTCTTAGATTTGGAGTGGCTTGTCCCTCAAATTTTTCTTGTATATTTCTGCTGATATGTCATAATATAATGATGGCTGTAGTATTTCCCTCTCATTATGTATTCAGATTTTCAGATTTCATTTTCATGTTCTTATGTTGCTGTAAGCTCTCTCATTGAGCATTTCTTTAGAGACCTAGATTGGGGAGACATGAATAACCCATCTAGATGCATTTCTTGGAGCTCATTTTCGGCATAGGAGTTGTATTGGGTATATTCTATGGAATCCCAGCATTGGATTGTCTTATTTATGCAACATCTTCCTTATATAGCATCCTCAAGGACCTTGTAACAGAAATTCCCGAGGTGGAATATTGCATATCCATAGGCAGAGTCTGAGAAGGGCCAGCTAGCCTCAGGATCTCTCCCTTATTTAGAAGGATTCATATCCTATAAATTCCCCATCATTCAATCTCTGAAATGGACTTGCAGTCTCCCACTGAAGAAGGAGTTGGAATATCTGAAGATATTCCTGACGGAGCAGCAAGTTCTAGATTTGGAACATTACAGTGGTATCAGAGCATGATCTTGGCTTATCCTGTGCCTAAGATCTATTTCCATCAACAGGAAGGGCTTCTCTCCAAGGAGAGGAGATTGACAGAGGAAACAAGGAAGAGGAATGAAGAAAGAGGTGGTTTCCCTTCTTCTTTTCCAGACCTTTGAGCACACCATTGAAGATCTGCTGAAAGGGGAAAATTTTGGAGAATTTTTTTGAAAAGGGTTTATGGATGGAGCAAGCCCTAGCTATTCTCATGGAGGGTGTGAGAATTCAGACACACATGTAGATCCACAGCGTAGTACATTTCCCATAGCTACTGTAAGAAGGATGGATGGAAAGAGTTGAGGCCTTTGGAGGAGCAACGCTGCAACTCAAAGGTATGATTCATGATGATTGGTTTCAGAATTCTATTTCATGTTTTCATGCAAATGAGAGATCATATGTTGAAGTCACAAATATTTTTGCAAAGGGGATTGATGAAAACCAATGTGAAACATGGTGTGGAAAAAATACAAACACTTTGCATGCATGGAGGGGAACCATGAAACAAAAATCATTCCATCTTTCTAGAGGGGAAGAAATCAGGAGAATGACTTGCTAGAGGCAAGACCCCCATTGTATGAAGGGCACTCTTCCATTTGTGAGGGTGTGGATATATTTCTCTCTAAGGAAGGCCAAGGCCTCTCATTAAGGAGGAGACACACTCACATGTTGGTAGAGATGAGGTGCAGAGAAGAGCCTACAACGCTGCATCATTGGAAGAAGAAGAAGAAGAAGAAGAGCAGAAGGATCAGCATGAAGGGATGATGGACATTCACCCTTGTCTATTTCATAGATTCTCTTCACATAAGAGAGGGGATGCACTGCACAGTAGAGAGAGAGAGGACCTTTCACTCCTCTCATATATTCAGTCCACTTCTTATCTTGATGTCTCACTTGGGAGGCTACATGATATAGAGATGATGAGAGGCATCATGACATTTTGGTTCACCAATATTGTATTCCGAAGGGATGGAGACACTTGATGAGTCCATTACAATGCAGATATTTTGGGGACAAGCTCATGGAGGATGGATACACTCTCTCATTTTCAGTTTCACCCATTCTCATCAGTTTAACTGCGCAGATAAAGTTGCTGTATGGATGAAGAATAGCATCTTCATGATGCAGGATGGCTACTCCATGGATTGGGTGAGAGAGAGATTACTTCCTTGGGGGAGAAATATTTCATTATTTGGAGTAGAGGGAGGCCACTCATGCTTAAATTGCCCAAGATCGGGAGATTATTTGGAGGTGATATTCTCTCATGGGAGGCTCATTTTCAAAGGTCCTTATTTCTATTTGAGCATGAGCAGCTGCATGATGGCATGGAAGAAACTTGGAGGATGAATTTGGCATGAGGGGATGTCAAGGTAGCAAGCAGCAGCGTGATGGGAGAACTTTATTGCAGATTACTAGCGATGTCTATGTGGAGGATTAATACATGTTGGAGGACTCAGATTTTGGTTGAGAGGTCCTAGGATCTTGATGCATGCATGATTCTTGATGACCAGGAGGATGATGATAGCTACATGGTTGATGATATGGTCATATATTGTTATGGCAGACTCTTCTTGACTAGAGTTTCTAGTCTCAAGGAGAAATTATTTGCATGCAGCATATGAGGACTTCCTAGCTATGCACTTGGATGCATACTTTGCCTTGCTAGAGGAGTTCACTTGGAGGGCATTCAGCATGATCTACATCAACATATGGATAGATGCAGAGCTTGGATGTATTTTGTAGAGGTTGGCACAACCATTCCCTTACTCATTGGAGGATAGGGAGAGCATTCAGATGAGCCATTTCAGCTCAAGATCCCTAGTGCATGATGTATCAAGGAGGCTTGTTCCTTCTTGCACTTTTCATGAGGATGTACTTGTAGCTACTTGTAGCCTTGATTTTGGCTAATTTTGTGATGGTTGTGGGGGAAGCCACATACTTCTTGGTGTGCACCATTGGCACCAATGTGTATTTCATGTTTCATCTTATGAGGAGATGATGCGGCAGTAAAAAAATGGCTAGTACAACACTTGTTATTTGTGATGTTGAGGCAGGCCAAGAGGCACTACGCAGGTTCCATGAGTGGGATTTGGAACCACTCTTCGGTTGTCATTTGACAACTTGTTTCTATTGCATGTTGCTCCTTGTATACTTCTAATGTTGTACTTTTTTGACGAGCATTATTTGGAGAGAATTATATGTACAGCCTATTGGGAGAATGATTCTCCCTATTATACATGCTTCATTTTGCAGGAGATACCCTGGGAAAAACATGATTTCCACATTGCTACTTGTCTCTTCCTGTGGGAGAAACCACTTAGAGGATTTGAGGAGGCATTTCATGGCTAGATTTCTTGATGGGGTAGCTTGGGCCATTCTTGGAGGCCATACCATTTCATCCCAAGGACAGAAGCAGCCCCATGCACACTTCAGATGGAGAGAGGGCCATCATGAGAATGCAAGAACAACTCTCCATTCAGCCCCAACACATTGCAGCACCCAGGGGTTGAGATTTTATTTGGATAATTGCATGGATGAGAGGATCATCATTGGGAACCAAATTTTCACATGCACATCATCACTCCTACCTTAAGGAGGCCTTAGCACAGCAGGAAGGATTTCACTACACCTTCTATCTTTCCATGAGGAGCATTGTTATCAACTTGCATACTTGGGAGAGAGAATTGGAGGACAGATTCATTGTAGCATATTTGAGCAGTGGTGGGACCATTGATGAGGAGGCCACAGGAGAAGAAGGGGGAGATTATTTTTTCTCTTCATGCAATTTCTTAAGGGCAAGCAACTGTGGGAGGGGAGGACTGTAATGTTCCCAATTTTAGCCTCAAGCTAAAATGGAACATTATAGTTGCACATTTTATTTCTGTTTAATAAAATGGGGAAGGAGACACCTTAGCCCTTTTAGATGAAGAAATAACACTCCTGATGTGAAAAGGGAGTGAATAAAGCAGCTGAAATGAAAACCAATGGTGTGAATGGAACCCAGCTCACTTGGATTAGTAATCTTTGACTAAAGTCAACAGTGATGCCTATAGAGGAGAAGCTTCCTAGAGACACTGTGCAATTTTGGAGGGAAGAGCTTCACATGAGGGTGGAAACCCTAATTGGTGGGACCATGGTGGAGAAGAGTTCTCTCACTTTATATGGAGGATATGGTATCCCATTTTCATTATGCTATGTTTTAGATTTTCAGAATTGGGTCTGCAAAAGCTTGCATCCCCGAACTGTTTAGCAGGGTGATGGTGCCTTTGGGCACTAGGGTGTTCCCGATCAGGAATCCCTACCTCTTCCTCAAGGAAGGATGAGGATTGAGCTAAATTTCCTCAATTCGTCATTGGACACAGCTACATTCATGTTCTACAGCGTTATCTCTGCAGTAGACAGGACATTGTGTTGCTGGGTGCAGCAAAGGAGGAACTCATGGAGTCATCTTAGCTTGTTTTCTTCAGTGGTGGAGGGATCTATTCATTGGAGGAGCTGCAAGGAGGATTCGCGGGCTTCATTTCAGATCTATTTTCATGGGAAAAAATTCCATCATCTCCCACCGCGCAATCCATGGAGGAAACTGCGTTATTTTATGGAGGCAGTGAGAGAGGGTTTCATAGAGCTCATCAGGAGTGTGTTTCTGAGACAAAGTGATCAGCAATTTGTATTAGAGACATTATGAGAGGATGGAAATCAAATTTCATATCTGCTATGGCCTCATTTTTATTTTTTATCAGTTGCAGTGACAACTCTGTTGTCACATTTTGGGTTTCTCCGACATTTCTAACAATCTTCATAAATTGGCTAGAAATCTTGTATTTCATCCCATTTCTTGTTTTTGGGCTTATTTATTGTATTACTTCAACCACATATGTATTTCATTCATATTCAGTAGCTATTCCTTCATATACACTACGCATTTGTAGCTACTCTGGCATTTTGTGGAGTTGCAACTACTCTTGTATTTCATTATTTATTCATTGGAGGTTTTCTCTTAGAGTTGGAGTGGCTTGTCCCTCAACTATTTATTGTATATTTATACTGATATGTCATAATATAATTATGGCTATAGCATTTCCCTCTCATTATGTATTCAGATTTGCAAATTTCATGTGCATGTTCTTATGTTGCTGTAAACTCTCGTATTGAGCATTGTTTTAGAGACCTATATTGGGGAGACCTGAATAACCCATCTAGATGCATTTATTTGAGATAATTTTATGCATAGGAGTTTTATTGGGTCTATTCTAGGGCATCCTAGCACTATCTTCTCTTATTTATTTAACAGCTTCCTTATACAGCGTCCTCAAGGACCCTGTAGCAGAAATTGCCGAGGTGGAATATTACATATCCATAGGCAGAGTCTGAGAAGGGAAATCTAGCCTCAGGATCTCTCCCTTATTTAGAATGAGTCATATCTTTTAAATTCCCCATCAGTCAATATTTGAAATGGACTTGCAGTCTCTCACTGAAGAAGGAGTTGGAATATCTGAAGATATTCCCGACGGAGCAGCAAGTTCTAGATTTGGAACATTACATAGAGTTTGTCGACAACAACGAGTATCAAGATTCATTGAGTATGAGTGAATTTGAGGAATTTTATGGGTAGATTTGTAAAACTCTTATCAGTTGAAGTGATATGGTTAACATGGTACTGATTGGACCAGACGTGTTGGCAGAAATGGAACTAGAAATGGATGATATCAAGAAGAACTTGAAAGCAACACATGATAGGAAAAAAGCTATGTAGACAGGAACACGTTTTTCAAGGATCTCATGTTGGCGATCAGGTGTACTTAGGTATCAAGGCCAAGAAGACCTCCCTAAGGATTGGATCATGTGCCAACCTGGCACCCATTTTTTGTGGACACTTCAGGATCATTGAGAGGATCATGCCAGTGGCCTATCAACATGAAATTTCTTCCACAGTTAAATTCCATGATATTTTTCATATATAGGTGCTTAAGAAATATGTTAAAGATGTTGATCATGTTATTGACTGGTCAGAATTGCAGGTGGAGCCAGAAGGAGAGTTCTAGCCAGAACCATAGTACATTTTGCAGTAAAATACTCTCATGCTACAGAATCAAGAAATCGAGCAAGTTAAATTGCAATGGAAGCACTCTGGGCACGATGAAGCTACATGGGAGGCGGCGTATCAGATGTAGGTTTTAACCCTATACACAAATTATGTACAAACGAATATTAAAAATACAAAATAAATAGTATCGAGAGCATAAAACATAAAATAGATATACATAGAGATTTTCCCATGGATCCCAAATCGGGACGACCAACTTGATTTTTCATTATATTCCTTTTAGTATTACAACTCATATATATACATGCCGAAGCATGCATAATCTCAAATCCATTAACCATGGATTAAAACATAACCATAGTTCCCTTGACCGGATCTACAAAATTCTGGGGGCTAAAAACCATCATCCCCCAAAACCATGTGCAAACGCATGCATAAAAACATGGGTGGGTCTGCCCACCGAAACAAATTTCACACGGTGCTGCACAAGACCCTCGCAGGGGGGGCTGCCGCCCCCCCCCCTGTGACCCCCCTGCTATGCCCGACGCAACGTACAATGCGCGGGGCTAATCGTGGAAAGAATATAACACATACCAAACATTCTCCCACTTGTTGTTTTCTTTTCGTAGGGGGCCACAAGAGAGCTTAATAATCGGTCCAGCTCTACAACACCCATTGTTTCTCTACACCAAGAGAAATTCTTGCTGCTCATAGACTTCTTCAATACATATGCAACATTATTCAAAGTGTCCACCGTTACCAACAACACCCTTTTATCCACAACCATATCTCTCAAAAAGTGATATTGAACATCAATGTGCTTTGTATTTAAATGATAAACAGGGTTCTTAGCCAACAAAATTGCACTTCGGCTATCACAGTCTATCCTTATAGCTCACTGCACCAAACCCATACTTGAACACAATCTCTGCAACCAAACTGCTTCCTTGCTTGCATGAGTGGCTGCCATGTATTCTGCCTCTGTAGTTGAAAGAGCCACTACAAACTGTCTTTTACTCATCCAATTGACTGCACCTCCAAATAGGCTAAACACATACCCACTTGTATATCTTCTTTGGTCTAGATCTCCAGCCCAGTCTGCATCAACAAAACCATGAATGTTCAAAACTCTTTCCAATTCTGGTCTTCCCTAGTAGCGCAATCCATAATCACTATTTCCACACAAATATCTGAAAACCTGCTTCACTATTGTCTAGTTCTCTGTCCGTAGGTTTGAAATAAAATTTCTCGATACTCCCACTACATATGCAATGTCTGGTCTAGTACAGACCATTTCATACATCATGCTACCCACTCCACTTGCATATGGAACACAAGACATATCCTCCTCTTCTTCTTGTGTCTTGGGACACTGTTCAGTAGACAACTTTACACCTACAGGAATAGGAACATGCACCGGTTTACTATCCTGCATATCGAACCTCTGAAATATAGTCTTGACATACTTCTTCTAGTTTAACCAGGGCTTCCTCTTTGCCTGATCTCTCTTAATTTCCATGCCCAAATATAGTTTGTAGCACCAAGATCCTTCGTGTCAAATTTGGAGAACATTGGGTCTTTAAATCTTGGATAATTTATTTTTCATTTCCAATCAACAACATATCATCCAAATACAAGACCAAATAAATAACACGGTCACCAATTAATTTAAAATAAACACAATGATCCTCCTTGCTTCTGGTGAATCCAAGTCCCTGTATGTAGGTATCAAATTTCTGATACCACATCCTTGGTGACTGTTTTAACCCATACAAAGGCTTCTTTAGCCTACATACTAGTTCTTTCTTCCCCTTCACCATAAAGCCTTCAATTTTTTTCATGTGGATCTCCTCTTCCATATCCCCATGAAGAAATGTTGTCTTCACACCATCTTTTCTACCTCAAAATCCAATGCAGTAGCAACAGATAAAAGTAATATAGTAGAAGTAACCTTTGCAACAGGAGAAAAAATATCACAAAATCACTTCTCGGCACCTAGGAAAAATCTTTTGTGACAAATTGAGCTTTGTATTTCTCCACCTTTCCTTCTACATTCATCTTCTTCTTAAACATTGACTTTCTCCCGATGGGCTTCCTTCCAGCTGGCAACTCCACCAGATCCCATGCCTCATTTTTATGCAAGGATGGAAATTAATTAACCATGGCCTCCTTCCAAAGTTTTCCATCCTTTGAATCTACCACCTCCTTGAAAGTTCTAGGATCATCATCAGTTATAGTTGAAGAAAAATTTGAATAGGAAGTAGATGGACTATAACTTTATGTTTGCCTTCTTTCCCGAACTGGTCTTCTCATAACTGGAGTTTGTGGCTCTTCCTCTTCGGAATCTTCTTTTGTTGTAGAGTATGGTTCATCCTCCTTTATCTCAAACTCTATATTCTCAGGTTCCTTTCGTAGGACTTGATGTTTAACAACATAATTCACCTCTCTAAACACCACATCCCGGTTATACACAACCTTCCTTGTTTCTGGGTTCCAATGCTTGTAACCCTTTAAACCATCCTTATACCCAATAAATATGCACCTTTCAAATTTATTATCCAACTTGGTTCTTTTCTCCTTTGGAACATGTACATATGCATCACACCCAAATACCCTCAGATGTGAAACAGAGTGATTCTTACCAGTCCATACCTCATGTGGAGTCTTATCCTCCAACGTTGATGAAGGTGATCTATTAACCAGGTAACATGTAGTCTCCACTGCTTCTGCCCAGAATTCATGTCCTAAACTAGTACAACTGAGCATAATTCTTGCCCTTTCCATCAGTTTTCTGTTCATTATTTCTGCAACTTCATTTTACTGAGGTGTGTATGGAGTATTCTTCTGCCTTACTATACCTCACTTCTTATAGAAATATTCAAATTCCTTCTTGGAGAACTCCCCACCATTATCTATCCTCAGCACCTTTATCTTCTTCTCTGTCTGGCTTTCCATCAAAGCCTTAAATTCTTTAAATCTATCAAAGGCTTAAGATTTATTCCTCAAGAAATATATCCATGTATTCATTGAGAAGTTATCTATAATGAAACATAGTACATAGACTTACCCAATTATGGAACCGACACAGGTACAAACACATCACTATGCAGAAGCTCTAATATCTTGTTCGCTCTCTTAGCACCAGAAGGAAAACTTACTCGATTCTGCTTCCCATATACAAAATGTTCACAGAAATCAAAATCCATAGAGAAATTAGACATACCTTCTACCATACCATTCCCATGCAGTATTTGAAGGCCCTTCTCTCGAATATGTTCAAGCCTTTGATGCCATAGCATGGTCTTTTCTGTAGAGACCACTAGGCTTTTTGCTCCACTTTCAATAACCACAAAACTGTTGCACCCATCAATAACAATGCTCCCCTGAAGCTTGTGTGGAGTTCCAATCAAAAATCCCCACATCAATACTAGTGCTCCCTGAACCATCTTACATGTATATTTCTCGAACACTATTTTTACACCTACATCATCGATATTTCTTACAAAAATAAGATTTCTGCCCAATGCAAGAATGTGCAGAACACAAGGAAGTGTTCTAATCCTTCCACCTTACAGCTACAACTTGAATTTTCCATGTCCGACGACTCTGGCCTTCCTATCATCCCATAGGAAGACATCACCATCATCATATTTCTCATACTTGCAGAACCACTCCCTATGGGGAGTGACGTGAAAAGATGCACCCAAGTCAATCAACCATGACTCATGATCTACATGTGTATTTGAAGAAGAAGCCACATACACATCCCCACCATCATCTGAGGTGGTTTTTGCCTCTGCAGAAGGAGAATCATCAGGTCCCTTTCCTTTCTTAGGAGCTTTAGATCTGTAGTCCTTTTTGTAGTGCCCTTCCTTTCCACCGTTTCCAGCACAACTTTACAAACTTTCCAGGAGATTTGGATCTCCCTCTAGATTTAGATATCCCACTTGAAACCTTATTCTCATTTCTATTCTGGGACCTTCCTCGTACAAATAAGGCATATCCATTCTGGCCCTCCATATTTCTCCGTCTCATTTCGTTCGATAGCGAGGCTAAGACAATGTCATCAAAATTAAAGGTAATTGTATTGCTACCTATTGCAATAACCAAACTGTACCATGAATTTGGTAGAGAACACAACAAACTGATGCACTTATCTTCATCTAATATTTTAATATCAATAGATGATAGTTGGCTTACCACAGTATTGAAGGCATTCAAATGCTCTATCACCGAGTCTCCATCCTTCATCTCCAGGTTATACATCTTTTTCCGCAGGAAAAATTTATTCACCGGAGACTTAGATTGGTACAAAATCCCAAGTTTTTCGCACAAATTCTTCGTCGTAGCTTCCCCAGATACATTCAACAATAACGAATCTGAGACACACAACTGGATTGTGTTGTTTTCCTTCCAATCCAACTTCTTCCAGTCTTCATCTGACATTGCAGTTGGTTTAGCACCTAGATCTACAACGATCCATTGATCTTTATCCACTAGCAGGTCCTCCATCTTGAACTTCCACAACTCAAAACTCTAACCATTAAATTTCTCAATCTCTATCTTTCCACTACTCGCCATCTTCTTTCACTGCAAGAATCGATCCCATAAATCTCCCACTGAACAGGGTCTACCATAGGCCCAAGAAAAAAATATCTCTCAGCAACAAAGGCATCCCCTGGAAGCTGAAACAACTCCAATACCAAATGTTGTTTTTAACCCTGTACAGAAATTATTTAGAAACGAATCTTAAAAACATAAAATAAACAATAGCAAGAGCATAAAACATAAAACATATATACACAGAGATTTTCTCCTCGATCCCAAATCGGGACAACTAGCTTTATTTTTCATTATATTCCTTTTAGTGTTACAACACATATATATACATGCCAAAGCATACATAAACCCCAATCCTTTAACCATGGATTAGAACATAGTTGTAGTTCCCTTGCTCGGATCTACAAAATACTAGGGACCAAAAACTATCGTCCCCCAAAACCATGTGCAAACGCATAAAAAAAACCATGGGTGGGTCCACCCGTGGGACTAATCATTGAGATAATATAACACATACCCAACATCATATACGAGCAATGTATCTTTCCTTGTTCTTGGGTTGAGGAAAAGTAATTTTAGTGTGATGTTGGTTTTGTTTAGCATATGTTTTGGCGATGTTTTGGTATATGTTTGATGTGATGGTTCGATGTATGTACATATGTATACATATGTAGGTACCACCATGAGCTATGTTATAAAACTTCAATAAGCGGTATGGTGTCATGTCATTATAGTTGTCATGTTGTTATGATGTCATGTTGGTTTGATTTCAGCAGGGTGATCATCGTAAATAATGCATGGAGTTATGTTATAGAACTCAATGGGAAATATGTTTTACTTTTAGCAGTGTTGCTGAGGTATATGTGTGATTGAACACCAAGGATGGTGTCCCCCAAGGGGGAGGGTTCTGTAACAACCATAGTCAAAATTCCATGTAGTAAAGTTAAAATAATAAGCACGGTAAATGGGACATATATTACAAGAAAAATGTTAGGAAAAACATCCCAGTGCATGTGTTCACATGGTTTATTATGGCTAAGGAAATTCGCAGAGGAAATGACTAAGGAATTAAAGAGGAAAAACATATTTTTGGAAAATTTATTTATGAAAATAATGGAAAATAGGAGAAAAGGGAGGTAAAAGGTCACAGGCTTCATGCGAGGAAAATGAAAGAAAAATAATGGAAAATGAAGAAAATAGAGGCATCATCCATTAAAGGGCTTATGTGGATCATTTTGTACCTTTTTCAGTGCATTTTTGTAGCTCTGTCATTATTATCTCTATGCCTCTCTCTCATACTCCTGGATACTTAGAAGATTCTTCGAGTGCAGTTCGAGAGTGCGGAAACTTGGTGATTTGGAGAAAGAAGGAAAAGTAAGAGTATGAAAGCACAGATGGACATCAGTATTAGCAACTATAGTGGGATTTGACTATAGGGACCGAGTTGCATATATGTTTTCCTCACTAGTTTTGCATCCATTGGTATGCATGTGGATTTTCCTAGCCTTACAATTTGATAGACATCCATGGTATTCTGCATTTAATTCCATTGATTTTTTTCTTGTTGGTTCTCATGATTCCTATTAGCTACAGGTTGTAGGTTTTAATGTTGTACAAAAATTATCTGCAAATGAATCTTAAAGACATAAAATAAACAATAGCGAGAGCATAAAACATAAAATAGACATACATAGATATTTTCCCCTGGATCCCAAATTGGGACTACCAGCTTGATTTTTCATTATATTCCTTTTAGTGTTACAACGCATATATATATATATATATATATATATATATATATATATATATATATATATATGACTGAGCTGGTCATAAAGCAAATCCACATCATACAGATTAGAACATAACACAATACTTATAAACCCGTTTTGTACAAAATACCAGGGGCCGAAAACCATCGTCCCCCAAAACCATGTGCAAACCCATGCACAAAACCATGGGTGAGTCCACCCACCGATTTTTTTTTCCCGTGGCGCTACCGCCCCCCTGTGACCCGCCTACTACGCCCGACATAACGTACAACACGTGGGACTAATCATGGAAATAATATAACACGTACCCAACAATCTCCCACTTGTTGTTTTCTTTCCGCAGGTGACCACATGAGAGCTTAATCATCAGTTTAGCTCTGAAACACCCATTGTTTCTCTACACCAAGAGAACTTCTAAGTGCTCATAGACTTCGTCAATGCAACTGCAACATTCTTCAAATTTTCCAGCTTTACCAACAACACCCTTTTATCCTCAATCATATCTCTCACAAAGTTATATTGAACATCAATGTGCTTTCTCTTTCGATGATAAGTAGGGTTCTTAGCCAAGAAAATTTCACTTTGGCTATCACAGTCTATCCTTATAACTCACTGCACCAACCCCATACTTGAACACGATCTCTGCAACCAAACTGCTTCCTTGCTTTCATGAGTGGTTGCCATGTATTTTGCCTCTTTAGTTGAAAGAGCCACTACAAACTGCCTTTTACTCATCTAACTGACTGCACCTTCAAATAGGACAAACACATACCCACTTGTAGATATTATTTGGTCTAGATCTCCAGCCCAGTTTGCATCAACAAAACCACGAATGTCCAAAACTCTTTCCAATCTTGTTCTTCCCTGGTAGCACAAAGCATAATCACTAGTGCCACACAAATATCTGAAAACTCGTTTCACTGTTGTCCAATGCTCCTTCTGTGGTTTTGACATAAACCTTATCAATACTCCCACTGCATGTGAAATGTCTGGTCTAGTACATACAATTTCATACGTTAGGCTACCCACTGCACTTGCATATGGAACATGGGACGTATCCTCCTCCTCTTCTTGTTTCTTGGGACACTGCTTAGCATAAAAATTTACACCTACAGGAATAGGATCCTTCACTACTTTACTATCTTGCATACTAAACCTCTGCAATATAGTCTTGACATACCAGATATTTCTCTTTTCTTGACCTCTCTTAATTTCCATGCCCAAAATATAGTTTGCAGGACCAAGATCCTTCATGTCCAATTTGGTGAACAATTTGGTCTTCAAATCTTGGATGATTTCTTTGTCATTTCCAATCAACAACATATAATATACGTACAATAACAAATAAATAACATGGTCATCAATTAATTTAAAATAAAAACAATGATCTTCCCCTCTTTTGGTGAAGCCAAGTCCCCATATATAGGTATCAAATTTCTGATATCATATCCTTGGTGACTGTTTTAACCCATACAGAGACTTCTTTAACCTACATACCAGTTCTTTCTTACCCTTTACCATAAATCCTTCAGGTTTCTTCATGTAGATCTCCTCTTCCAGATCCCCATGAAGACATTTTATCTTCACATCCATCTGTTCTACCTCAAACTCAAATGCATCAGCAACAGATAAAATTAATCTAATAGAAATAACCTTGGCAACAGGAGAAAAAATATCACCAAAATCACTTCTCGGCACCTGGGAATAACCTTTTGCTACCAATAAAGCTTTGTATTTGTCCACCTTGCCTTATACATTCATCTTCTTCTTAAACACCCATTTTCTCCCAATGGGTTCCTTCCAGCTGGCAACTCCATCAGATCCCATGCCTCATTTTTATGTAAGGATGCCATTTCATCAACCATGGCCTCCTTCTAGAGTTTTCCATCATATGAATCTAATTCCCCCCTGAAATTTTTGGGATCATCATTAGTTATGGTTAAAGAAAATTTTGAATAGAAAGCAGGTGGACTATACCTTTCTGGTTTTCTTCTTTCCTGAAATGATATTCTCATAGCCGGAGCTTGTGGCTCTTCCTCTTCTAAATATTCTTCTGTTGTAGAGTCTGGTTCATCCTCCTTTAGCTCAAACTCTATCTTTTTAGGTTCCCTTGGTAGGACTTTATTTTTAACAACATATTTCACCTCTGTAAACACCACATCTCGGTTTTACACAATCATCCTTGTTTTCGGGTTCCAAAGCTCATAACCTTTTAAACCATCCTTATAACCAATAAAGATGCACCTTTCAGATTTATTATCCAACTTGGTCATTTTCTCCTTTGGGACATGTACATATGCATCACATCCAAATACCCTTAGATGTGAAAGAGAGGGTTTCTTACTAGTCCATACCTCATGTGGAGTCTTATCCTCCAATGCTGATGAAGGTGATCAATTAACCAGGTAACATGTAGTCTCCACTACTTCTACCCAGAATTCCTGTCCTAACCCAATACCACTGAGCATGATTCTTGCCTTTTCCATCAACATTCTGCTCATTCTTTCTTTAACTCCATTTTTCTGAGATGTGTATGGATTAGTCTTTTTCTATGCTATAACACACTTCTTACAAAATTCCTCAAATTCCTTCTTAAAAAACTCTCCACCATTAGTTGTCCTCAACACCTTTATCTTCTTCTCTATTTGTTTTTCCACCAGAGCCTTAAATTCTTTAAATCTGTCAAAGACTTCAGATTTTTTCCTCAAGAAATATATCCATGTATTCCTTTAGAAGTCATATATTAATGAAACATAGTACACAGAATTTCCCAGTGATGGAACCAACACAGGTCCAAACACATCACTGTGCACAAGCTCTAATATCTTATTTTCCCTCTTAGCATCAGAAGGAAAACTCACGCGATTCTGCCTCCCATATACAAAATGTTCACAGAAATAGAAATCCAGAGAGAAATTAGAAATAACTTCTACCATACCATTTCTATGTAGTATCCGAAGGCCCTTCTCTACAATATTTCCAAACCTTTCATGCTATAGCATGGTATTTTCTCCAGAGACTGATAGGATTTCTGCTCCACTTTCAGGAATGAAAAAACTGTTGCATCCATCGATTATAGTGCTAACCTGAAGCTTTTATAGAGTTCCAATCCAAAATCCCCGCATTAATACCAGTTCTCCCCGAACCATCTTGTAGGTATCTTTATCGAACACTATTTTTACACCTGCATCATCCATCTTGCTTACAAAAATTAGATTTCTGGCCAATGCAGGAATATGTAGAAAACTAGGAAGTGTTATAATCCTTCAACCTTGAAGCTTCAACTTGACTTTTCCACATCTGAAGATTCTAGCCTTCCTATCATCCCCTAAGAAGACATCATCGCCATCATATTCCTCATACTTGCAGATCCACTCCCTATGGAGATTGAAGTTGAAGGATGCACCTGAGTCAATCAACCATGACTCATGATCTACATGTGTATTTTAAGAAGAGGCAAAATACACAACCCTACCTTCATCTAAGGTGGTTTTTTCCTCAGTAGAAGAAGAATCCTCGGATCCCTTTCCTTTCTCAAGAGCTTTAGATTTTCAGTACCTTTTGTAGTGCCCTTCCTTTCTGCATTTCCAGCACACCTTAACAAATTTTCCTGGAGATTTAGATCTCCCTCTAGATTCAGATCTCCCACTCTAAACCTTATTCTTGTTTCTGTTCTGGGAACTTCCTCATACAGACAAGGCATCTCCATTCTGGCCCTCCATATTTCTCCATCTCATTTCCTACGATAGAAAGGCTGAGAAAATGTCATCAAAATTCAAGGTAGTTGTATTGCTACCTATTGCAATAACCATAATGTCCCACGAATCTGGTAGAGAAAAAAACAAACTGATGCACTTATCTTCATCTGAGATTTTAATATCAATAGATAACAACTGACTTACCACAGTATTGAAGGCATTCAGATGCTCTGTCGCTAAGTCTCCATCCTTCATCCTCAGGTTATACAACTTTTTCCGCAGGAACAATTTATTCACTAGAGACTTAGATTGGTACAAAGTCTCTAGCTTGTCGCAAAAAATATTCATAGTAGCTTCCCTAGATACATTCAAAAATACTGAATTTGAGAAACACAACCGTATTGTGCTCTTTGCCTTCGGATCCAGCTTCTTCCAGTCTTCAGCAGACATTGTTGTTGGTTTAGTACCCGGATCTACGACAATCCACTGATCTTTATCCACCAGTAGATCCTCCATCTTGAGCTTCCACAACTCAAAAATATGACCATTAAATTTCTCGATATCTATCTTTCCACCACTCGCCAACTTATTTCACCGCAAGAATCGATCCCACAGATCTCCCACTGAAAATGGTCTACCATAGGCCCGAGCAAAAAACCCTTTAGCAACAAAGGCATCCCCTTGAAGCTGAAAATAGTTCTGATACCAAATGTAGGTTTTAAGCTTGTATATAAATTATCTACAAATAAATCTTAAAGACAAAAAAAAAAACAATAGCGAGAGCATAAAACATAAAACATATATACACAGATATTTTCCCTTGGATTCCAAATCGGGACTACGAGCTTGATTTTTCATTATATTCCTTTTAGTGTTACAACACCTTTATATACATGCCGAAGCATTCATAAACACGAATCAATTAACCCTGTATTAGAACATAACCGTAGTTCGCTTGAATGTATCTACAAAATACCAAGGGTCGAAAACCATCATCCCACAAAACCATGTGCAAACCCATGCACAAAACCATGGGTGGGTCCGCTCGCCAAAAATAATTTTCCTGGGGTGCTACCCTGGACCCCGACAGGGGGGGTTGCCACCCCCCCTCTGTCCCCCTGCTGTGCCCACTACAACGTGGGACTAATCGTGCAAAGAATATAAAACATACCAAACATAGGTTGAGTTATTAGTTCCTAGAATCCTTGTTTGGACAAATGCTCTTGAAGACCGACGAACAATTGTGGGTTGATTTAGTAGTCCAGGATACCTTGGTTGGACAAACGCTCTAGAATACCTAGGTGGGTTGAGTTACTAGTCCTAGAAACCCTAGTTGGAAAAATTCTCTATAATCCCTGTAACATGTCGGGTTGAGTGACTAGGCCTCGAAGCCCTAGTTGGAACAAACACCTTGGAGCCCTAGAAAAACTTGGAAAGAGATAAATCCGTGATGGTTAGTGATTTCCGACCGTGAGGTGGAATCACTATTTTGGGATTGATACGGTTTGGTCTGTAGAGCCCTGTTTTCGTGTTGATTGATGTTTTCGATAAAGTCCCACATTCATGCTTGGAATATTGCACGAGGGTGATTTGCTGCAGTGAGACTTGGCTCAACCAATCTATGCTCAGGTGGAACGTGGAAGTCCCATCTTTGGTTGGTTTTTACATTCAATAATTAAGAGCTCATTCCTTTGGTATTGGGTATGAAAATGTATTGGTTTAAGTATGGATTTATCTGTTGCTATATAAATTGCAATTATGTGGTTATTATGATGGTTATAAGCATGTATTTGATCAGTGATGATGTATGGCTCTATCTATTTTTTTACCTTTGAATGAATGGAAAATGTATCTATGTTAAAATAAAGTGTATGATAGCTTATTACGTAGGAGATCAATTATTCTTAGCTATTCTCAGATTTATAATAGATCCCCATGTTTAAATATGTTGTTTATACCTATAGATGCAATGTTTGTGACATGTTTGATGAAATTCATGTCATGGCTAGGAGAGTCTATATGAGTTTATAATGATGTGATTGCTTCAATAATTTTTTTTTAATAGTATTAAACCTCTCCTAAAGTTTCATGAAGTTCTGGGCAATGACTTGGGCTCTGGGGCTAAAAAGGTGGCACAAAACCTAGAGTTGCAGTCACAAAATTGACCTTTTGGGGCCATGGCCATGACCTTTCCAAGGAATTTCCATGACTATAGGTTGGTAGAGAGTCCCTTTCCCTTACATGATAATGGATAAGGGTTAAATTGGTCCAAAATTAGTTCCCCCTCAGGTTCCAAGGGTTTGGGAGGTTGGGCTACCTCCTTGAGGTGTTGCTGATGGAGTGTAAGGCATGTCTGTTAGGTTTTTGTCAATTCCACTTCCTTAAGATCATGTAGGAGTTTTAATATCATATTAGTATTATCTTGTTTCATGTTTACACCGATAGGCTAGTTACTTGGGTAGATGTGGGAATAGGGTGTTCCAGAGTCACATCTGAACATGGTTCAACTATTAGACTGGATGGGTATTGTGTCGATCATGATTTATGTTGATTTCTTATTTGTTTTCATACCTATGGTGTATGTGTTTGTGCATTCGTGGTGTGTTTTCCATGGTGGTGATGGTGTAGAAAGACTGTCCATTGTAGGTCAACAAGGACACAACAATCCCTGTTAAACAAGGAAAAGAAGAAGAAGTTATAAGCATACAGGGGAAGACACCTATTCGAACTCAGTTGCACAAGAGGCAGATAGGGAAGGAAGAGAATATTTGGAGCATCCAACAAGAATAATCGACAGGAAACTCTCAAGAGAAGAGAAGAGAAGAGAATGGGATTGGTTCTTTAGTTCCCTAGAGGTTGTGGGTTGAGTTGGTAGACTCTAGAGCCCTGTAATAGCTTGGGGTCCTTGGAGGCTATAGGTTTAGATAGGATCACTAAAGCCCTATAATAGCTTAGGTCCCTGGATGTTGTGGGTGGTGACAAAGGTCTTTGGATCCCTGTAACATCTTGGGTCCCTGGAGGCTATGGGTTGGGATGGAATATCTAGAGCCATGTAACATATCGGGTCCCCTGGTGGCTGTGGGTTGAGATAGTAGACTATGGAGCCTTGTAATCGCTTGGGAAGATGCCATCTTGAAGAAACATCAAAGGAATATTGTATTGATGACTTGTATCTTTTGCATTATTGTAACAATGGATTCTGTATTCCCTAGAAGATGATGAATCCTTGTGTGAGCACTTGGTGGTGAAGTGGAGCTCCTTTAGAATCCCTGTTCTAGGGAAGGAAACATTTTTCATTTGGTTGGATTGAGGAAGGAGTTCTTATGGAGTCCCTATTTCGGTTGGAAGTTGGTTTTTTAACCCCTTAAGAAAGAACCCCCCTCAGAATCTTGAAGCTCGAGATGAAAAATGCAAGTGTGGATAGAATTGTTTATGGTTGGGTGGAGAATCCTTATCCGAGACTCAATTTCCGTACAAGTTTAAAGATAAGTATTTTCTAGTACTTTTTTATATATTAATGAACCATGATGCATTCTTGACTGTGATAGTTCTAGATTATGGAACTATATTTGTTTTGTTTATGTATGAATATGTGGATGCATTTCTATGTAGATATGATATATATATATATATATATATATATATATATATATTTGTCTACGTTGTTTCTCTAGAATGAGTCATACTATTAAATAAGCTTAGCAAGCATGAGTTTCTGAACTGGAAATAAGATGTTGTGTGAATAATTTTTTTGTTGTTGATCATAGAAAAACATATGCACAAATTTCTAATAAACCATATGATAAGAAGACCCAACCCATAACATTGATTTGGACCTTAAGCCAAATGAAATTCTTAATTGTAATGAGAACAACTTATCTGAAAATGAAACTATTTGTATCTGTTGTTCAAAGTATTCATTTCCATTTAATTAAGTGTGCAAAGTGTTTTTCATGTCTTGCAAATTAAACAAAGTGTTTTTGGTAACTGTTTTGAGTTTATGTGTGAGGGAATGTTAATTAAAATTACTGTTTAACATCTCGAATCAGAAATACACAGCAGAATAACTTCACCATAACAACATAGTTGTAATGTTCCCAAAATTAGCATGAAGCTAATTGGAACGTTGAATTGCCTAGATCATCTAGGAGGTGAATAAATGGGTGAGGAGACCCATGAGTAGGAATAAAATCCCTCATAGTGTGAAAGGGATCATCAAAGTAGCTACATATTGCACCTTCTATGTGAAAAGGGGGGGAAATGCATGAGGACAAGGTCAAGTTTGACCAAGTCAACAACGCTGCCATAGAGGGAGTGGATCACTTGGAAAGACAACGAAGTATGAATGGAGGGAATATCACTTAGTGGAGGAAACTCTTATGTGTGGGGGCCAAGGCAAGAAGGCTTTCATTTGCATAAAATGAGGAGAAGGCAACCATGGGAGGACATGATTGAGTACTTGTATTTTGGTCTGCGTGACTACTTTCTTTCTGCAGTTGTTTAACTGAGATTGCTGTGATTTTTAGCACAAGGAATTCCTGTTTAGGATTAATTCTCCCATATTTAGAATCCTCTTGAGGGATTGTACCTCATTTCTCCACATTCAAGCTCAATACCAAGCCACCTCCTTCAGCTACAATGCAATTTCTATTTAGAGCTGGGTTGTGTTGTAGGGTGTTGCAGTGGAAGGTTCCATAACACCACTTCCAGAGCTTATCTTTCAGAGGGAGCTTCTATTCCTCCGGGAGGTTAGTGAGGAGGATTTCAGAGCTGATTGAACATCTCTTGCATCAGGCCAACCATCTCCCATCTCCTACAGTGCAGTCCCTCTCCTTTACTGCATTATTTCTGAGTGTATTTGCAGTGGGGGTTTGCACCACTATTTTGGAGGGTGAGATATTTAGTGATTGGATCATCCTTTCACTTGAAAGATCCATTGGATGAGATTAATTCATCATATGAAACATATTTAGACATCTTCATCCATTTCTTGACTTTCAGATGCTATTCATTTTTGAGACTGCAACTCCAACATTTTTTCCATTTTGTATATTTCAGCCAATCCTTCTAGGATTGACTTGATATTTTTTTTCAGAGGTTAGATCTTTGCTCCCCACATTATTTGAGCCATACATTTCCATATATTTTATTGACATTATTTCTGTATTAGTGCCTCCTATAAATTGCGTAGTCATAGCCTTGGGCTTTCCATATGTAGCAATGTTCTTTATTTTCATGTACATATTTTATTGAGGCTTGCATTGCCTAGCTTGAGTGATTGTTTCCTCAAGGATTTGTACTCTTTTGCTGCTATGAGATCAATATGATGGCTATTTGGATCTGTTAAGTCTCAAAAGTGTTTTCCATATTCATACATATTTCCATTATGTCATAACCATTCAGCTCTCATTTCATAACTATCTGACCTAAAACCGTACATCAAGTAAACATTTTCATAAATATATGGGTTAGGATCCTTGTCTTCCAAAGTTATTTATTTTATGTATTTAAAGTGAATTTATGATTAGAAACTAGAAAATTAACATAGTTTCATATATCTATATATGTGTTATGAGTTTTGTGACATGTGTAGGTCAAAAGGAAGCTTCTAAAAGACCTTTATGTGAACTCCCAAAACCAAATTAGAATTTCAGTGGAGAAGATCATGGGATGATGAGGATATGTGTCTCATTTCTTATTTGTATTGAAACTTTAAAAAAACATGTGTCTTATCATTTCCTATTTTGATTGTAACTCTAGAGATAGAGGGGGAGATTCATGGACTCTCATTAATGAGATAACTTCTCATATTTTTGTATAAATAGGGGAAGCTTTCTCCTATCAAGAAGGTAAAAAAATAGGAGAAGAAGAGAAAATATTATAGAGTGTTTTGTAACAAAGCTTAAGATGGAATGATATGTATATTTGTGAGTTTATCAATAAAGAAGTTCAGTTATTTGATGCTGTTTTGATTACAACTTTAAGGAGCTAAATAATTTCACCAAATTGGTAGCAGAGGGCCCCTGCTATTCGAAGAGGTTTTACATGTTTTCTAGATAAGTCATTTTCAATTTTGTTTTGTCATATTTCATTATTTTGACTGCTTTCTAAAATCATAGCTTTTAGCATTATGTTTCATGTCATTTTATTAGATAAATGATCGTCATGATATTGCAGTGAGTCTCTTTCTCAAGCTCTTCCAATACATCTCTATTAAATGAATGGAATTCAATTGTAACATTCTGAGTTATTAGCATTTCATTTTCTGTTATTTAGTTAAAAAGAAGATCCTCATTATACTACAGTTAGTCTCTTTCAAAATCTCTTCCAATAAACCTCTAATTCACGAATGAGACTTAGTTGTAATATTGTGAGTTATTAATTGTTTTGTTTCATAGAAGATCCTTATCACATTATGATTAATCTCTTTCAAAAGCTCTTCCAATAAAACTCTAACTCATGAATGAGATTTAGTTGTAATGTTATAAGTTGTTTCAGCATTTTCATAGGAGATCCTTACTACATTATAGTAATATTTTTCTCAAGCTCTTCCAATAAACCTCTATCAAATGAATTAGATTTCACTGTAATGTTCTAAGTTACTGTTTGTTTCAGCATTTCCTTTTATGTTTTAGGAGATCCTCATTGCATTAGAATTAATCTTTTTCACAAGCTCTTCCAACAAATCTCTAACTAAATGAATTAGATTAAGTTGTAGTGTTTTGAGTTACTTTTCATTTTATGAATGTTCATTTAGAAGTTGTAATATCCATGGATTAGGACTCCTTGTTTTCATCATTTTCTAGATAAGAACAGAACTTGCAAATAAACTCTGTTTTCATTTATTCATTAACATTTTCCCGTTTTTCCTCTTTACATAGATTTAACTTCATCTTTCTGGTATAGAACAGAATACTAAGAACCAAAACATAAAAAAACCCCAAAAACATCAGCAAAACACTAAAAGAATGAGGTAAGAAAAGGGATACTTAGGCACATACAGTGCATTACACTTCATCAGTTTACTAGCCCTGGTCGATAATTTATGTTAACAATTTAGGACACTAAATTGACTAAACATTTTGGCGCCATTGTCGGGGAAGTGTAACTAGGTAGCCTTATTTCTTACATCTAAAAAAAATTAATAATTTATCGAGTATGCTCTCCTCCTGCACTTCGTGTGATCTGGAGGACCAAAAAAATAATTTTATGTTAAAAAAATAAAAAAAATAAAAAAAATGTTTTCATCATTTCATTTGATTTAATAAACTTTAAAATTAAAAAAATAAAAAAATAAATAAATTCAATAAATTGTTTTGTTCGATAAAATATATATGTATATCTTTGAAAATATAATATATATCATTTTATTAACAAATCATTTTAAAAAAATAAAAGTTTCTTTATTAATAATTTTAATAAATAAAAAATTAAAAAAAATTCAATAAATTATTTTGTTTAGTAAAATATATATGTATATTTTTAATTGTTGAAAATATAACATATGTAATTTTATTAACAAAACAAATAAAATAAATTTCATTTTCTTTATTAATAGTTTCTTTTTAATAAAGAAAATTAAAAAAAAAAACAGTAAAACAAGTCAATAAACAACTAAACGTAAACCAACACAATTAGCCTTTCTGCTTGATTTAATACAAATGATTCTGAATGTTTGATGAAGGCATCAGGTGCTGCTTGAGGAACAACCAAAGAATAAGGAAAAGGTGCAATGCTCGGCATAAAAGTCCAGAATTCGCTCACTGGTAAAACTCAGGAAACACATTGAGGTTAGCAAGAAGATTTTCATTGAGAGGTTGGAAAAATTACAAGTAGGTGTGGTTTGAATTCGCCAACATTGTCACGAAGCTCAGATTTTATCCTTAGAATTCCAAGTCTGCGACCAGTTGCTGACAATAGAAATGGGATGAATAACTCTGTGTTTGCATGGCCATTAGTGATCTCAAGAAACCGTTTGAATGAATTTCAAACCCCCACAGCTTCATTTGAATAAATTCATGGAGAAGCAGATCTGTTTGCCTGTAGAATTGATGAAGAAGCGAATCTCTTTGCCTGTAGAATTGATAGAGAAGCAGATCATATTATTTAGTATGGTTGTTGGGATCTTTATTCTCTTTCAAGAGAATGATTTCAAATTGAAATCCAATGTGTTGGTGACAATAAAAAAAAAACTTGACTTGCTAAATTATTTTGATCCAACTATAGAAAATCATTTCATTCACCAGAAATTGCTTTTCATTGCCAGAAAAATGCAACTTTTTTTGACACGTGGTTTTGAAACACATTTTCTGATTTACTGAGGAATAATTTCAGAAAACTGAGATGTGGTTTTTTCTCAAAATGGGGCAATTAAATAACCCAGAAACGTTTTTCTGAATTTCTTAACCGATTGAGAGAATTTCAGGGATCTTTTGAACCTCATTTGCAAAATGCATGGAGAAACGATTTTGTTTTAAATGCACAGTGAACTGTTTGAATAAGGCATGCTAAAGGATTCAAAGTTTAAATCAAATTTTGCTGAATATTAATCCACACAATGATTTCATGAGAAGATAGATTAGATATAAAATGTGCATATGTCTTTACATAATACAATCGTAGCACTTGGTGGGTTCATTTGTTTAAGACCACTGAGATTTATTTCGTCATTTTTTTTTGCTACGCATTCGAGAGCAAGGTTATCCATTTGAATGCTTAATTGTTTTGTTGAGCCATTGCTTCTACGAATCCCCTCATATGATCTCAGTTATGGAGGAAGCATGCTAATGGTTGGAAGCCAATCAACTTTAAAAATCCCCGAGAGCTCGCAGCATATCAATCCAGCAATTTTAGCCTCTGTATTGAAACATGAAGTTATATCTGAGATCTCTACCAGCACTATGCTTAAACGCATAGTGGGAGTGCTAAGCCTATCATTGTTTTTCAATTTAGAATTGTACATGGTTTTTATCTACACCATCTAAAGCCAAACATACCCCCATGATTGAAGCTGTGATGCTCACTCTGATGCTGATGTCTTGCTTCATTGAGTTTTTGATGCAGTTCTTGGAGCATTGAGCCTTATGAGATATTGGACAGTTTTTTTCCCGATAATGATCTAAAGTGGAAGAGGCAACATAATGTTTCTACATTATGCATAAATGGAAATAAGGTTTAGTTTTATTAAAAAAAAAAATTAAAAAAAAAATAACATAAAAAAACAATAAATAAATAAATAAATAAAATTCTAAATTGAAAAATCTTTCACTGCTTTTCCTTTTGTTGTCTTTATAGGATTGTCACAATACCAGTCATTGTTCCTCACTTCTTTTGGTAGGTAACATTATCTGTTGTGACACTGATTAAGGTTTAATTCTTAATAAAATGTATTTAAAAAAAAAAATTATAGCATCAATAAAATAAGTAGTGTATTGTTCATTTTCCTTGAGGAGGTACTGATTGATTTAAATGTCAAGACTGATTATTTGCATAGGTGTGTGTACTTATATTTCTTTTCAGGATTTTTAGTTTCATAAAATGCACAATTCTATAGCTAAACATTAATTCTGCAGCTGAGAAACTTCATTGTTTCACCCAAATTTCAAATTAGCCTAACTTTCTCTTCCAATATCGGATTTTGATGATTCAAGCGTCGTTGGAAATATTTCAATGAGATCTACATAATGAGAAAACTATCATCAAATTTTGAAATAGTAAAGACTAAAGAAATTTCTGAAAAGACACAACAGGTAATTTGAGGCACTAATTTCGAAACAGGTATAAATTTTGTTGGTTTTCCTTCATGAACTTGTCTTATTAGTACCAATTCTTAGTCTTTTTGTGTAAATGTCATAACCATAGAGATTGATCACCTTTCTCTTTTGATAATCTTACATTCCATTCCAAAATAACTACTAGTTTTATTTTTCCGGTTCCAGGAGGAAGGACATATGACTACAAGCGAATAGTGTCTCTCTCAGAGACTAAATTTCTTTTACAAGAAGATGACCAGCAACATCGAAAGAAACATGAATGCATGAGCACATGCTAATGCAAATCAGATCCAACACTTGCAAGCCTTTCAAATTCCAGTATCTCCATTGCATCCATGCTCCCTCAGTCAATAAAATAGTCACCTCATTTCCATTTACATTCGCTATTGCATTTCTACTTAGTCATTCAATAAAATCCTCGTCTCGTTTTCTCTCACTGCTCATTTTTTTCCCTAGTCATTATATTTTCCTACCCTACTTTCACTAACCTAGCAATAAAACCATTCAGCTCCTCTACAAAGCTTATTCATTTCATTTTCATTTTCATTCTGTCAAATAAAACTTGATCCACTGCAAAAATTTTCATCCATAGTCCTTCAAAAACTATTCTTTCATACTCGCGTTAGTTGATGGAGGATACCTTAAGGTCTCCCTTCTAACAAGTCTTGGCCTATCGACATTAGCACATTATCTAGGTCCAAGAATAGAGTCCTTAATAGTACCTTGAGGCTTGTATGCATTAATGACAAGGTCTCTCGCTGACAATCATGGGAATACATTAATTTCCCTTGATCATCAGATCTTGCAAGTAGCTCGACATCAGCCCATATATTCGCCCTTTGCAAGATGTACTTAGGTAACTTGGCACTCATTGACATTAATGGTGAGTTTGCCTCACATTGGTTAACGACATTCATCAATGGTCGGTAATCCAATGACTTCTCTTCATGCTCAACATCAACACATTTATTCGCATGACTAGAATTGTACCATCGGATTTTGTAACGATTGAAGACTACATCATTTCAGCAGTTTGTAGTAGGAATTAATTTGTATCAGCAGCAATAAACATCTCAATCTTTTTATCAGAAAAAAGAGAACAAATAAGCAAATCAAATTCCTTTGTTTACATAGTTCATGATCCAACAACATCAACTACATTCTTCAGCATAAACATCTCATCCACATTTATTGTAAGTGAAGGTATGTGGTTATCTAATTTTTAGTCATGTAATTCCTTAGAATGCTAAAATTGTAACTTTGGAAAAATTCCTCACTCCCTTTTTCACATTGTCATATCTTTAGTTGGGGGAAAGGGACATCATTTCATATCCATATCTCATACACTATCACACATTTTCATTTCATTCCAACCCGCATATATTTCCCAACCAACTTATGTTGCAACATGATCCAAAAGATTATATGCCTTGCAAATGATCAATTCGTTGATGAAGTATTTGATTCTAAATGTTTTCATGAACTTTGATGCAACAAAGAAAATAAAGAATTGTCACACAAGAAACATTGCTAAAAAAAAAAAATCGGTTGTCACACAAGAACCAACCATTAAAAAATGTTGCAATCAAATGTATTATACTTTGCCAAAAAGAAAATATCAAGAAGCAAAGTTTGGAACGAATCTATATGAGTCAAAACTCATAAAATATCAACTCATGGAGAAATGAATCATTGCAATAGTTGCATGAGGACATGCAACAACTTCAGTTGGGGGGTATGTTGAGTCTCAAAAGTGTTTTCCATATTCATACATATTTCCATTATGTCATAACCATTCAGCTCTCATTTCATAACTATCTGACCTAAAACCCTATATCAAGTATTTTCATAAATATATGGGTTAGGATCCTTGTCTTCCAAAGTTATTTATTTTATGTATTTAAAGTGAATTTATGATTAGAAACTAGAAAATTAACATAGTTTCATATATCTATATATGTGTTATGAGTTTTTTGACATGTGTAGGTCAAAAGGAAGCTTATAAAAGACATTTATGTGGCCTCCCAAAACCAAATTCGAATTTGAGTGGAGAAGATCATGGGATCATGAGGATATGTGTCTCATTTATTATTTGTATTGAAACTCTAAAAAGACATGTGTCTTATCATTTCCTATTTTGATTGTAACTCTAGAGATAGAGGGAGAGATTCATGGACTCTCATTAATGAGATAACTTCTCATATTTTTGTATAAATAGGGGAAGCTTTCTCCTATCAAGGAGGTAAAAAAATAGGAGAAGAAGAGAAAATACTATAGAGTGTTTTGTAACAAAACTTCAGATGGAATGGGATGTAGATTTGTGAGTTTATCAATAAAAAAATTTAGTTCTTTGATGTTGTTTTGATTACAACTTTAAGGAGTTGAAGAATTTCTCCAAATTGGTAGCAGAGGGCCCCTGCTATTCGAGGAGGTTTTACATGTTTTCTAGATAAGTAATTTTCAATTCTGTTTTGTCATATTTCCTTACTTAGATTTATTTTTGAAATCATAGCTTTTAGCATTATGTTTCATGTCATTTTCTTAGATAAAGGATCCTCATGATATTGCAGTGAGTCTCTTTCTCAAGCTCTTCCAATACATAATTGTAATATTTTGAGTTATTAACATTTCATTTTCTATTATTTAGTTAAAAAGAAGATCCTCATTATACTATAGTTAGTCTCTTTCAAAAGATCTTCCAATAAACCTCTAATTCATGAATGAGACTTATTTGTAATATTGTGAGATATTGATTGTTTTGTTTCATAGAAGATCCTTATCACATTATGATTAATCTCTTTCAAAATCTCTTCCAATAAAACTCTAACTCATGAATGAGATTTAGTTGTAATGTTATAAGCTATTTTAGCATTTTCATAGGAGATCCTTACTACATTATAGTAATGTTTCTCTCAAGCTCTTCCAATAAACCTCTATCAAATGAATGAGATTTCACTGTAATGTTCTAAGTTATTGTTTTTTTCAACATTTCTTTTTATGTTTTAGGAGATCCTCATTGCATTAGAATTAATCTTTTTCACAAGATCTTCCAACAAATCTCTAACTAAATGAATCAGATTAAGTTTTAGTGTTCTGAGTTACTTTTCATTTCATGAATGTTCATTTAGAAGTTGTAATATCCATGGATTAGGACTCCTTGTTTTCATCATTTTCTAGATAAGAACAGAACTTGCAAATAAACTCTGTTTCCATTTATTCATTAACATTTTCCCGTTTTTCCTCTTTACATAGATTTAACTTAATCTTTCTGGTATAGAACAAAATACTAAGAACCAAAACATAAAAAAAACCCCCAAAACATCAACAAAACACTAAAAAAACGAGGTAAGAAAAGGGATACTTAGGCACATACAGTTCATTACACTTCATCAGTTTACTAGCCCTGGTCGATAGTTTATGTTAACAGTTTAGGACACTAAATTGACTAAACAGGATCTTCTCATGTTTTATACATTGATACAACGATGCTACTCCATTATGTGTTCTTACATTGCTGCATCTCCAACTTTGAATTATCTTAAGGTATTCCCAATGTTGTAGAAATTCCCTCTTTTGGGATATTACAGTGGTATCAAAGCATCATCTTGGCTCAGCCTATGAGTTTCAACCAAAGAATATAGAAGAATATCAGAAGGATGAGATTACTCTCATCACTTTTCAGACTTAAAAAGAACCTTTCCAAGGAGGAGGAGCAAATAGAAGAGGAAGGTCCATGCACTTCCTATTCTCATGAAGAATAAGAAAGCAAGCATGAGATATACTTGGATCATCAAATTCTAATTAAATACCTTGTTGAGTACAAATCTCAACCTAGAGCCTTGAAGGAGACTCTAGCTCTCCCACAATTCATTCGGTTGAAGGAGGAGAGGAGGCCCTGCAGCAGAAAGGAACTCAAAGGCAATAGATTTCTATTGTCTAGATTTGATGGGTCATCTACAAAAATAGCTTGGGCAAGGAACCTTTAGGCATTATTCCTACTACATCCAGTGGTAGAGAGGGAGGCAGTAGAAGTTGCAGTGCTGCACTTGGAGGGTGAAGACAATTTTTGGTGGTTCAACCACTTAAGCCATGCAAGAGTGAATACTTTTGCAGAGTTCACTCAAAGGCTGAATAGAACCTTTGATATAGAAAGAACAGTGGAGGAAAAGACCACACCACCATGGGAGAAGACTTGTACTAGCACTGTCACAGCCTTGGAAGAGCAACATTCTACATTTACAGTTGGGGCAGCCATTACATGTGGGGGAGGAACTATTTCAGCCATACAAGGAGTTCCCAAGTTCCATCAAGGTATGAATGAAATTCCACTTATATTATTACAACAAATATTTTAGAGGATTGTGGAAATTCATTTTTATATGACCAAGAATGAACACCCATTGCTGATTTAGAGCAACAGGATTGCACTGCGTTGTGAAAATATGAATGGTTCAAGGAGGAGATGAACCATCATCCTCATGCATTTTTGATAAGTTACACACAACCTTTGAGGTTTGGGTGTGAACTTTTGGAGGATAAAATAAACCATGACACTCCTATTGAAAAACAGATAACCGTCATTGATTTGGAGTATGAGGTAGCCACTACATCATTGGAGAAATTAACAACGCTGTCAAACAATGTTGGTGAAGAGATGTTTCCTTCATCACACTTGGATCCTTATGGATTTAGCATGGTCATGTGTAAGAGATCTTCTCTAGGAGATCTCCGAGGAGCTTCATTTCAAACTCCCATGAAATGCAAGGAGAAAAATTTGATTTGGGAGGATGGTAGCCCTCATGAGAGGAGTACCAAGGGAAAGAATGCTAGGAGACATCCAAAAGTGGTTGAGTGGATTTGGATGAAGAGGAAGAGGCTGGTAAGCCACTTTCAAATATATGACACTGGGCAGCAGGAGGCTTGGTTGCGCTAGCTACTCTTGAAGGAGTTTGGCCATCACTTGGAATATCCTCTTTCTAAGGGTATGGGGCTGGAGAAGAGGCGGTAGGATGCTTGCATCATTGATAAAAAAAGAGTATGGATGCATGGTGTTGACGTGACATTCATATCATTCATTATGTCTTCATAACATGAGTTGTATGATGAGAGCATGAGGAGGCAGCAAACACTTTTCTTGCTTGAGTTGTGCTTGGGAGAGTAGGGGCAGATTTTCTCTCACATATTGCATGATGTTGTAGGAGTAGGAGATGGCACGATCATGGTGAAAAGGGGCTACTCCTAGGCCTTATATTATCAGGAAGTACTTCCATCTTGGAAGGTATTCCATATTTGCAGCAGTATTATTGGAGGAGTCTTTGACAAGGATCATGTCAAAGAATTGAGCTATGAGATGGCATGAGCCTATCTACATGGGCCAGCAGTGCTGTTCCTTTGGAGCATGGACTTACTCATGGATTCATGTATCACTTTACCCTCAACATATGGTGAGAATATTTTTTGTGCATTTATTGATTATCTAACGCAGTATTTTCATCTTCTTACCATTATCATACAAGGCATTGATCCACAAGAGGGCATGTTTATTGTTGAGCCCCATAAACAAAATTTTGCCTAATATTGTGATGGAGACAGTGATCCTTTGTATAACCATGGGTAAGTTTTTTATTATTTCTTGTATTCTCAGTTGACAAATTTAGTCATTTACTATTCACTAGTAGATGTGATGATTCACACAATTATCTATTTGTCAAAATATAACTTTCCATGCTATTTTCTAAAGTTGCAGTGGGAAATATTGCACTGTGTCCACTTGAGACATTGTTTTTATCATGCAGAATCATGTAAAACCTTCATAAAACTTCTCATTTGGATACCCTATGATGATCATGTCCTATTCATTATGGATGAGATGTTTTAGGCCAGCTTGTTCTTCAATGTTGGAGAGGAGATCCTTGGAGGATTGTTATTCATTTTGCCACTTAAGGGAAATACTATTGCAACCCAAGATCAACACATACTCTACACTTATCATGAGTGGAGAGAAGGACAGTGTTGGGTAGGCTACCTTGTCTACCATGTTCAGATTTTCAGCCCACCTACTTTGCTGGAGCCAAAGGTGGAGGAAGACTTTCAGGAGTTGCCTAGTTGGGAGGTGACTCATTTTTCATGGCTAATAGCTTGGGGATGGAGGATCCATATGGGGAAGATGAATCCCATTATATTTCAGATCCCATTCCTCAAAGGGACCTCTAGAAATCACTTTTCTACCCTCTCGATTATTTCACCTTTACATGATGATAGCTTGATAGCTAACTTGCATGCTCAGGAGGAGCAATGTGAAGACTTGTTGATGAGACATCATCATTTTACTTGGAGGAGTTCATCATATGTGGATGCTACAGGGAGAGGAGGAGAAACAAATCAGTTCTATCCTTGCAGTTTCTTGAGGACAAGCAATCTTTGGGAGGGGAGGACTGTAATGCTCCCAAAATTAGCATGAAGCTAATTGGAACATTGATTTTTCTTAGATCATATAAGAGGTGACTAAATGGGTAAGGAGACCCATGAGTAGGAATAAAATCCCTCATAGTGTGAAAGGGATCATCAGAGTAGCTATATTTTTCACCTTCCAGTGTGAAAAGGGGGGCAAATTCATGAGGACAAGGTCAAGTTTGACCAAGTCAACAACGCTGCCATAGAGGGAGTGGATCACTTGGGAATACAACACAGTATGAATGGAGGGAATATCACTTGGTGGAGGAAACACTAATTTGTGGGGGATAAGGCAAGAAGGCTTTCATTTTCATAAAAGGAGGAGAAGGCAGCCATAGGAGGACATGATTGATTATTTGGATTTTGGTCTGCATGACTATTTTCTTTCTGCAGTTGTTTAACTGAGATTGTTGTGTTGTTTATCACAAGGAATTCCTGTTTAGGATTCCTTCTCCCTTCTAGAGGGGAATCTTGAGGGATTTTACTTCATTTCTCCACATTCAGGCTCAAGGCCAAGCCACCTCCTTCAGCTATAATACAGTTTTTGTTTAGAGTTGGGTTGTGTTGCAGGGTGTTGCAGTGGAGGGTTCCATAACACCACTTCTAGAGCTTATCTTTTAGAGGAGGGAGCTTCTATTCCTCCAAGAGGTCAGTGAGGAATATTTTAGAGCTGATTTAACATCTTTGGCATCAGGACAAGCATCTCCCATCTCCTACAGTATAGTCCCTCTCCTTGACTGCATTATTTCTAAGTGTATTTGTAGTGGGGGTTTGCACCACTATTTTAGAGGGTGAGATCTTCATTGATTGGATCAGCATTTCACCTAAAAAATCCATTGGATGAGATTCATTCATCATATGAAGCATATTAATATTCATCCATTTCTTGAGTTGCAGCTGCTATTCAGTTTTGAGACTGCAACTCCGACATTTTTACCATTTTGTATATTTTAGCCAATCCTTCTAGGGTTGACTTGATATTGTTTTTCAGGGGTTATAGCTTTGCTCCCCACATTATTTGAGCCATACATTTCCATATCTATTTATTGACATTATTTTTGTATCAGTACCTCCTATAAACTACGCAGTCATATCCTTGGGCTTTCCATATGTAGCAATGTTCTTTATTTTCATGTACATGTTCTATTGAGGCTTGCATTGCCTATCTTGAGTGATTGTTTCGTCAATAATTTGTACTCTTTTGCTGATATGAGATCAATATAATGGCTATTTGGATATTCTCATGTTTTATGCATTGATACAACACTGCTACTCCATTATGTGTTCTTACATTGCTGCATCTCCAACTTTGGAATATATTAAGGTATTTCCAATTTTGTAGAAATTACCTCTTTTGGGATATTACAAGCAACATGATGAGGTAGTTCACCCCTCCTGGGCTACATCTGCCAGGTCGAAGGCTCCCAATGGGCATTTCCTTGCTCTATTAAGTTTCTCAAATTGGTTTTACAGTGAGAAAGAAGACTAAATAGGCTGAAAAAACTGTGAAAATGAATTCAGAAAATAGAAATAAGCTAAGTATGGATTTTATTTCGCCTCAAACAACGAAGTGTAGCCCAATGCAGCTCCATTTCCCTCATGGCCCTGATGGCTCTATAAGATTCCCTGAAGAAAAAATGTATGAAAAACACCTCTGTTTTCTCTGCAACCTGTCCTAACGTCTTCATAATGCTCCGAATACCAAAAATTGATTAAAATTTTGTCTAATTTGGTCAAATGTGGAAAAAGTTATGATCCAAACAGTATTTTTCCAAGTGGCACTAGAAATCCTCCTCCAAAACTGGAGGAACTCCAGTTAGAGCCCCCAAAATCAGCGAACTTGACAAGAAGGAAAAACCGCATTTCTAATTTGGCAGAGACATTTAATTTGAATGTCAGATGATCTCGTGTTCACATGCAGATAATCTGCTAACCGTCTATTGCTTGCAGATAAGGTTAATGAATCCGCGCCCCTGGTCATAGCCCACAGGTTCCATGTGACAGGGGCTAGCATCCGGGGGCTTAGCCCAAAACTTACCGCCGATTGTAAAGGGCTTAAGCCCATGGTCCTAGTGTGAAGTCATGTGGTCTTCTGCCTTAAGCCCTGAGGGCTAAGACCTGTTTTCTCCACACGTTCAAACATTTGACGACTCGCCCGAGTGACCCATTTGCGTTTGAGTCGGGTCGACCTGCACCTGACTAGACCCAAACACGTTCATAGCTTCCTTATGTTTGAACTCGTTCACCAACGCCAAGTCAAATGCGTTTAGGGTGACCCGACTCCGTTCAGGTTGGGTCGGGTCTGCCCACAAATTTTATTTTTGAACAGACATTGAAACTTTGGCCTAGGGCCACGTGGTAGCCTCCAATTAGGCTGCAGGAACCCTCTGATAGTGCCCCAAACCATATAAAAAAAATAAAATGTTTCCATAAAAATTTTCTGAAGATGAAAAAATTTCGAGTTCAAAGGTCCTATTTTGAAGGTTATTGGGCGTTTTAAAACTTCAATATCTTCCACATACAACATCATATTTGGGTCCCATTCACGACGCCAAAAGCGCAATGACGAGGCCTATCGATTCGTTCAGTTTGCAACCAATTTTGAGCAGTTCCAATTTTGAGCATTTTTTTCCTCTTGGACATGATCACCTGATCACACCTCCCCATTGGGAAGCTTTTGAACCCCAAAAACCTTCAATTACCTGTAAAGAAGATGAAGGTACATATCCCTCACCTTTTCCACCTCAATCCACTTTTCCTTACTCGGTTTGCTTCCTTTAAGACCAACCTGAACATAATCAATATTTCCCCTCCTCGAAGTGTGTGTCCTTCTGTCAAGGATAGCATCCTCTTTCATCTGATCCAAAAATTTTGGCGAGAAATCCTCTATGGATGGTATCTGAATGTCACTTTCATAATCAGAAATTAAAGGAGGTTCATACAAACGTAAATTTTCCACATTCACAACGGAATACATTTGCATATATGAAGGAAAATCTAGTTGAAAAGCATTATTTCAAAACTGTTTAAGGATCTTGAATGGACCATAATGAATAGGCTTCAAATTCTTACCTTCTCCTTTCATTATTTCCTTACTAATATGCAACCATACCTCATCTCCTTCTTGAGACTTATGATCAACTTTGTGTTTGTCGTGCCTCTCCTTGTACTTGCCTTGACTTTTTTCAAGTTGTTCTTGAACCTGCTGATGTATGAGTTGAATTATTTCAATGAAAATGCGAGCTTTGTCAATTTCATTATGCCCATCAATGGAAACATCCTTCTCAAGAATGAAATCTAAAGGTGACCTAGGTAAATACCCAAAGCAAGCTTCAAAAGGTGAAGTATTTGTAGAAGAGTGCTTGGCCCGGTTGTAAGCATGCTAAATGTAGTGAAAGTGCTCATCCCAAAGCTTGGGATGCTTGCTGCAATAACCTCTCAAAAGATGTACAATGGTTTTTTTCACTACCTCGGTTTGACCATATGTTTGTAGATGGAAAGCAGTACTCTTCTTCAACTTGGTGTCCATCATCATCCATAGATTGGACCAAAAATTCCCAACAAATTTGGAACCCTTGTCACTAACAATAGAATTAGGCAAGCCATAATGAATCCATACATGTTGAAAACTAAATTAGCATTTTGTTCAGCAGTTATAGATTTCTTACATGGCATAAGAATACACATCTTGCTCAATCTATCAACTACAACATAAAGATTATCATGTTGCTTTCTAGATAATGGTAGACCTCCAACAAAATCCATTGAAACACTTTCCCATGGTCTAGAAGGTACCGGTGATGGCATATATAAACCAAGCTTCCTATTGCTAGGCTTTTTTGTAGCACATAATGAAAAACCTCTAATGAAACATGAAACACTATCTACTATGTGAGGCCAATAACAATACCTCTGTAAATGTGACACCGTTTTGCTTACCCCGAAATGTCCAGCAATAAGAGAAGAATGAGCTTCTCTCATGATGCTTAGTCTCTCCCCCTATGGTATACATAACTTGCCCATATGAAACAAAAAATTATTATACAAATGATAATCATTCTCCTCAACATGATTCCATTCACTCAAGTTAGCATACACATCCTTAAAATCAACATCTGATGCATATTGTTCTATGTAGCTCTCATGTACAATAGAATCATTCTTAAGTAAAGTATTAGCACTAATAATAGGCCTTGAAATCATATCAAAAAATTTATTGTAAATACCTTTCTTGTACCTTATTACCAAGTGAAATCGTTGTAGGAAGGCCATCCATCTGAAATGTCGTGACTGCTGCAATTTACTTTGCGATTGCAAGTACTGTAAAGGCTGATGGTTGGTATGAACAACTGTTTCTTTACCCATCAATTAGTGTTTCCACTTTTTGACGCTTTATACCAATGCATACAACTCCTTATCATATGTAGGATAATTCACAATAACACCGTTAAATGTCTCAGAATGAAATGTGATAGGCTTACCATGCTGTAGGAGAACTGCACCAATGGCGTAATCACTAGCATCGATCTGAATCTCGAATGGTTGTCTCAAGTCCGGTAGTGCAAGGACTGGAGCTGACCTTATATTCTCTTTCAAAGACTCGAAAGATTTTTGTTTCATGCCTCCCCATTGGAAATCATGCTTGACACTTGTCACTGCATGCATAGGAGCTGCTATGGTAGAGAAGTTAGAAATAAACTTCCTCCAATACTGAGTTGCACCCAAAAAAACTTCTTACCTCTATAATGGATTTGGGAATAGGCCAATTCAAAATGGCTTCTACCTTAGAAGGATCAATTCTCAAAGCACCTCCTCCTACTATGTGTCCCAAATAAACCAAAGAAGTCTTTCCAAATTCACACTTTGACATTTTAAGAAACAACTGATTTTTCTCAAAATATCAAGTACTTTCTTAACATGCATGACATGATCTTCTCTAGTCTTGCTAAAAATTAAGATGTCATCTAAGTATACAATAAAAAAATCATCAAGAAAATGACGTAATACATCATCCATTACCCGCATGAAAGTTGCAGGTGCATTGTATAAACCAAATGGCATAACAAGCCACTCAAAGAGTCCTTGTTTGGTTTTAATTTAATTTGGTGGAGACATTTAATTTCACTGTCAGATGATATCGTGTTCACATGGGGATAATTCGCTAACCGTCTACTGCTGGTGGATAAGGTTAAGGAATCCATGCCCGTGTTCATAGCCCACAGGTTTCATGTGACAGGGGCTAGCATTCGGGGGCTTAGCCCAAAACTGACCGCCGATTGTTAAGGGCTTAAGCCCATGGTCCTGGTGTGAAGTCACGTGGTCTTACACCTTAAGCCTTGAGGGCTAAGACCTATTTTCTCTACTCGTTCAAACATTTAACGACTTGACGACACATTCAGTGAAATGACTCACTCGAGTGACCCATTTGTGTTTAGTTTGGGTCGACCTCCGCCTGACTGGACCCAAACGCGTTAACTGTTGCCTGATGTTTGAACTCGTTCACCAACGTCAAGTCAAATGCGTTCAGGGTGACCCGACTCCATTCAGGTCGAGTCGAGTCGGCCCACAAAAATATTTTTTGAACAGACTTTGAACCTTTGGCCTGGGGCCACGTGGAAGCCTCCGAGCAGGCCACGTGGCACCCTATGATAGGGCCCCAAACCATATAAAATTAAATAAAATTTTGTCATAAAATTTTTCTGAAGATGACAAATTTTTGAGTTTAAAGGTCCTGTTTTGAAGGTTATTGGGCATTTTAAAACTTCAATATCTTCCACATACAACATTGGATTTGAGTCCCATTCACAGTGCCAGAATGACAACGACGAGACCTATCCGGTTGTTCAGTTTGCAACCAATTCCGAGAAGTTCCAATTTTGAGCATTTTTTTCCTCTTGGACATGATCACCTGATCAAAAATGCATAAATGAATGATAGAGGAACATAAGGTCATTTTGAAAGTTTCAACAAAGCCATAAGATCTTGGAATAAAACCTTAAATAGTGGGCTCAAATTCCCCTTATCAATATGAAATAGTTACATTGAATATTTTCTTCTTAACAAGGTCTGTGTTTTCTAACATCCATTTATTTTCTTAAGTTACAAGTTTATTTTCTGCATGGCATACATTGTGTGGGAATTGAGGGTTGTTTCCCTTTGGGCCAAATGAGCCCATAAAATTTACCTAAATGGCCTCTAGCCTTCCATTATGAGTAGGATGTATATCTTTCATTGGAATCCTAGTGTCATCAGTGAGGCACCAAAAGTTTTTGTGTCGCGCCATGGAACTACTTACATGAATTCCATGGATTCTGACACTCTCAGTGTTCGATGGGTGAGGTGGAAACCTCTTAGTAGTCTGTTATCACCATAAATTTTTTTTATAAACTTGGACAGTTTACATCGTTCCTAGTTATGGTCTTAGATAGGTGTTGGGTCATTTCATGTTTTAAAGGGTAGGTGATAGGGTAAGAGTCTAAAAAGTCTTATTTTCATATCCAAATAGAGCTTAAACAACCTTATCCATGTATTAAAGGTCACACAACCCTCTTTAGAAGTCATGTTTTAAACCATTTGAAAAACAAAATTGAATTAGCCACGAAACCACGTTTTCGTAGCGCAGACAGTGTAAAAAGTCTGTTTTGTGCTATGAAAACGGTGCTATTTTCCTAGCACAAACCCCTGAAAATGAACTAAGCATGCTACGAAATCGTGAATTCATAGGCATTCTTGTCAAATCATCAAATCAATCAAACTCCGTTAATTTTTCATTATTAGGTGTTAGCTAGGAGTCATTTCTAAGGCATGCAACCATTCAAATCCATCATTTCGAATGTAGGGGTAATCATGATAGGTAATTTCAAATTCAAAAGGATTGGTGGGTTTCTTATTGAATTTTGCATGCAAACACTCAAACAGATTTTTTTTGAATGCTAAGATTATGGTAATCTCTTACCAAAGCTTCTCTCATCAACTTTTGAAGTGAGGCTTACCACCATTAACAAGCAAGGCTAACTACCATAAGCAAGTGAGGCTGATAAATATAAATTCAAGTGAGGCTGATTTGTTACAGGAATTCAGAGCCAAAGATGACAGAAGAAAGGAAAAATCACAGGTCTGGTCATTGTTTAAGAACAGATCCTGAAAGCACAGAGGCTGTAGTCAAACATAAATCAGTGATGGAGGATTTCAAGAAAACAAGGTGTTGGATATTTTGTTAAAAATTGCACGAAGGACACAGTCAAGTGTCAAAGGAATTTGCTCTACATTTCACTAGCTCAAACACAAAACTTGGAATTTTAAACTTCGCAGTAACCCTTGAGATCATAGCTTTGGTGACAGAGGTTCCTAGGGGTCAAGATAGATGGTTCAAAAACTTCAAATTTTATATGGAACCATGTAAGGTATTTTTGAAGCTAGAGTTTTTAGAAACAGACTTAACCAAGGCAACTCCAAGGAGCTACATCAAAGACATCTATGCCAACTTTATCATCAACATTCAAAGGTATTTTACCTCTAAGGGAAGATATCATCAAGTATATTCATATCATTTTAAACTCATGTTGCATTTTATTGGCATGATTACTTTATATTTTCCTTTCTTCCTGTATCGAAGTATAGCTAAGATGGCAGATAAAGTGCAAATGAAAACACAAGGATGTGAAACTTCCCTTTTTCATCATGGTCTAATTAAACTGATAGTTTTACATGAACTTCAAAGGATCAACAAAGAATGGTCTTCATTTTTTTTTTTATGTGGTTTTGGAGTGGAAAACCAAGGTACAGGCATTAGCCCTAAGGCTAAAGAAACCTCGCCAACAAAAACCAGTAAGCCTGTAATGACTAGGTCAAAAAGATTTGTTAAGATGAAACCTAGAAAGCAAGTAAAAGAGCAAGTGAGTAAAGCATCAGTGGTTATTCTTGAGACTCCTCAATCTACAAAAGAAAAGATAGCTAAAATTAAAGAAATGACACAAGAACAGTCAGCTAACAAACTAGTTCAAAGGAGATTGATTAGAAGTAAAATTGCAAAGGAGAAGGGTAAACCAGTGATCTCAGGAGAAAGTCCAAGATTAAAGGGTAATTTAAATGATATTTTAGAAGCCATTGATATTGAAGAATCCCCTTTGGTACAGGCAGATTTCATAAAATTTGATGAAGGAAAACCTAAGAAGATGAAATCTTCTAAAAAACTGGAATTCGAGGATGAGGTTGCAACATTTATGTTCAAGCCCAGAAAGTCTTTAACCAAGAAATATAAAAAGATGCAAGAATTCAATATTGAGTTAGGAGAAACAGAGTAAGTTCATAAAAGATTCAAGAATTCAATATTGAGTTCATGAGGAGTTCATAGACCTTTCATCACCAATACCTGAAGGTGACAAAAACAGAGTATTTTCCACTCAGACAGAAAAAAAAAGTTATGAAGAAATGGAAAAAAGGTTGAAATCATCTAATCATGAAATTTCTAGATTAAGGAAGAGAGCAAGAAGGCATGCTGCTGAAAACAAAAATTTCAAGAGGATAAAGGCTCTATGGGAACTTGACAGGGTTTCCAAACCAGAAACAATAAGTAGTGAAGCTTAGTACTTTACTTGGACTGTTCCTGCAATTAAAGAGGCTAGATATGTGAGAATGATGAATTTTCAGTTAAGGGATACCAACAGGAAACTGAGGAGGCAGATTGAAGACCTAGAAATACAGTTGCAGAAACAATGAAACAGGGAAAAAAATAATAAATCTTTGAAACAATTTTGTCATGAAGAAAAATATCATTTCTGAAGGAGAAAATCTTTTAAATATATTTGATGTTCATATCAATCCTTGAAAAATCTTAAATACCCTCATAACTGTAATTTTTGGAAGAACTGTGTTAAAAGGAGCATACACATCAGTTTCGTTGCGCACTATGAAACTGCTGAAGGTGAAGTTTTAGCATTTATGCATGTATTTGGGAGGTAAGGAATGTTGGTTTTTAGGTTTTGGTATTGTTGGTGGAAAGAACAAGATCAAAAATTAAGTTTCAAATTGAAAAGCAGGAGAAAGAATGGTCAAAGGAAGTGTTTTTACAGTGGTATAAAAACTGCGCTACGAAAACATGCTATTTTCGTAGCACAGTCATATTTCATCTCCTTTTCATTTTTTCAAAGACTTATTTTTGCACAGGTGGAAGGTTGAAGTTTTAATGGAACGTGAACACATGTCACATATACAAAACAGTCATCAAGGCTAGCAAAGCTATTTAAAGATAAGCATGGAGGTTAAGGGCTAAAAATCATGAAACTCTGTCTCCTGGTTTTTAGGACAGTTAGGTCATGAATCAGCAGGGTTTACCACAAAGCTGCAAGCATTATAAAGGTTGAAGACATGGATTAGCAGCTGTCAAAGAAAGTATTTAAGTTTTAGATAAGGTTTTTTGAGACATGTTTAGGAGTTTCACTCCTATTTTTATTAGAACTCCTAGAAGACAGTTAGTTGTTAGTCTGTAATTCAGAGTTTGTTTTATGAGTAGATAGGTGTCAATTTTAGAAATTCGAATTCTCCTAATTATGGATCATAGAATCCAAGAAATTTAAAGACTCTATATGAAGCATGAGGTCGAATTCATCAAGGTTGGAATTTTTCATTAGCAAAGCAGTTGTGTTATTGTATGTTACTGGATATTTTTTCAACTTAATACAGAGATCAGTTTTACTACTCAAGATTCACAAGGGTTTTATGTGTTTGATATTGCTATGGCCTTTTTCAATTATCTATTTGCAGTGGTATGAGCATGTGTTACTTAGAATTCATTAAATAATTCTCTAACTTCCTTCACATGCTTGTAGACTATGCTTTTTCACTGTGTTACTGTTTTCACTTATAAACCTAGGCTCCAAGTGCCTTGACTTCCATGTTTGATAGATCATGATGTTTTGTTGAAGACTAATTTGAATCCATGGCCCAATAGATGTTTGCTAATATTTAATTCAACTAGTTATACATTTTTATCCTTTTTATTCCTAGAGTTAGCCATCTAATCATTAATTGAAAATATTAAACCTATTGAGAGAGCCCTCTCAGGTTGAGGAGGCTAAGCCTCAGCCAAAAGATTGGTTTGAAAGAGTTACTAAGAGTCTACTTGATGATCAGCCTATCAGGGTCAGATTTTTTGATAACATAGTCTATGCTAAGCTCATGGTAGGTAATGGTTGTTGGAGCACCTACGCTGGCATGCGTGGGATTCCCTTTTGAGGAACAGGGAATTCAGGTGAGCCAGGAACACCTTAGAGTTGGATTTGCAAAATATCAGGAGATGTAGTACCATGGAACACCTTAGTAAACCATTTTCATTGAAATGAACCCTTGAAGTTTATATGTAGGCCTACCGAACCTCTGAGGTAGATCAATGGTCAAAAATGTTGGATTGAGGTAGCTTGTGAAGTAGTATAGTTTTCTCTTTAGGTGATTGCGAAGATCCCCATCCGAGACATCGCTTGAGGCAGGGCCGAAGTATCTTAGTTGAGCCATGTTAGAGAATGAAAATAAGAAAATTGTTGTGGCATACAGGGGTCAAATCCTAAACTTACAAGAAATATCAGGAAACTATGTCCTTTCATTTATCAAGCCCTAGTCGTGGAAACCTCCTATTGGCGCGAATTAATTTCCCTCTAACAGGATTGGTCGTGAGAGTGTTGACGTTCCCCAATGGTGGAACCTAAAAGGAATACTGTAGAAGATTTTTATGGGAGGAAAAAGGGGCTAACTAGTATAGCGATAGTCAAGACACACTAGGAGTGATGCAACCCTAAAAATTATGTTATTTTTTTAGGGATGGACCTACCTGATAGGTCATCCCATTAGGTTTTCCTAGAGTACTCGCATAAGGTGTAGGAGAAAGGGAGCAAGATGAGGTGGTGGTGATAATACGTGTCCCAATCCGGACCAAGGATCATGTAAGGGTGTGGCCCACCATACCAATGTGGCTCGATGATAAAACTCATAAGTCTTACCCCGGAGCATTTATAAGGGAATGAGAAAATAAATTCTAGGTGAAAAGAAGCGAGATGACATGGCACTATGACGTGCACCCAAAAATATTGCTAATTCCTAGAATGGTAGGTCCGCGGTCACATAGCCTCGAATTCTTAGCCTAGAAGAATGAAGAGAACATGGAAAGTGAAAATGTTGGGAAAAATATAGTGGGATGAAATAAAAGGGATATGTGGCTCGACCTACATCATTGTTGTGGTGAAATTGGGTCAGGGACTGGCCACTTTCTAAGTCAGCCCGACAAAGTTCAACTGGAAATTTGAAGTGAGATTCAAATGTAAGGAAACATGAGATAAGATAGGAGGATTACATAGTTCATGCCACGCGATGATATGTGCCATCCTATTGGTGGAGAATGCTCCCTCCATCCATGTCAGCCTGAGGCCATAACCCCAGAAGAGATTAAGAGGTTAGGAAAGTTTCATATGGCAAGATGAAGGGAAACATGATGACATGGGAGTGGTTACAATGGAAGAATGGATTTGGCTATGGCGGACCAATGGGGAATATTCCATACAAACCCACCATCCATGTAAGCTCAGTAGGTCGAACTTGACGGGAAGTAAAAGATGCATTTTTGGTAGTGCACTAGAAGGGACAAAATGGGGTGACATGGATCAAACTCATGGAAATGCATGTAAACCCAACATAGCTCTTATAGGTGGAGAAAGGACCCACAAATAGGTCAACCCAATGTTGTGTTCCTGGAGGAATAAAGTGTCACCATAAGATATATATAATTAACCCATTCCTCTAATTGTAACCTGAGGGGTTGGGTGACATTATATATAATCTACCCATGGTACAACATTTATTTCAAATATAGTTTTATCTCTACTCACTCTGGTGTACGCATATTATATGGGGATTTTGGCACTGGAACTCAGGGTCTAGGAAGGAACGCGATGGAAAAATTTATTTCTCTCCTAGTTAAAAATCTCAGTATTTACTTGAAAAAATATTGTTAAACTGTTTTAACACTAGCTGAACTTCCATTTTGTCCTCACTTCTTTCTAGCTCACTGGTCAGTTGGACCATATATAGGGTGCACCCTTTTCTGCTACATCTTTTTACTTGCAACACTGACATTTTCCTAATAGTGACAAGCTTCCTTATTCCTTGAAGTGTCATTTCCTCACCTTCATCATTGAGGCACTCCAACGACTTGTGGTAGCTATTCCTTTTGGTTCTATGGGCTACTATCCAATTTGTGCTAATCCAAACATTGCATGATCCCAATAACAATATATTATGGGTTTCTACAATGGAAATTCCACTTATCTCCATGGGGCATACTTATACTAAGTTTGTCATGTGCCTTTTTTTTCCCATGGATAACTGGGACAACCATAATTTCTCATTTTTTTCCTTTGTAGAGCACATTTATCAACGACCATTGGGATGATGTGGCTGAAAGTATAAATTTGGTCAAATATAATTGAAATAGGTTGGTCAACAAACATACTTTTCATTTTGATTACTGAAGATTAATGATCCTCTTGTTAGTTATCCAATGTTGCATAAGTTCAAGGCACACTTTAAGCCACATCGTTCACTATTGTTGCCTCTCGTACATTGTACAACAACTTATTTTTCGACTATTGGTTAGGGAAATCCTTCAACATGTGCTCCTCCCCATATCCCCAACATTGAAATATCTTTCTCTTGTAATCGTCAAGCTCTTCTCTTGTTGTTTGGATAGGTTGATCTCTATTGAGAATAAGAAAATTTTGTTGGAATTCACATTTGGCAGGAGTGGTGAACTTCGTATTTTTTCCCATCTAACTATTCCAAGAGGGTTTTGTTCCTTTCCCTTTAAAACCGAACTTGTCATTTTTCTTCCAGTCTCTTCAAAACAAAGTATTATGCTTATCTTGATCAGAAAAATACTTGGTTTTCCGAATGGTGTCGTCCAAAGTTCTTGTTTTATCAAACTCAATATTTTCTTGGCAAGTTTGTGGTAACCCACCAAGATACCTTTGAATATTCACTTTATCATCTCTAGTGTATGGCTCATACTTCAAAATTATAATAATCTATTGGTGTATTCATATGTCGCAAGATTCTTTAGTTTATGCTCATGGAATTATTTAAATTTGTTTTCATAGTACCTCTTAGACATGCACTTATCATGGAAATATTTGTCAAAATTTCCCCATGACTGTTTTTTCTCTCTAATTCCCTTCAAATTTCTAAAACCCTCCCACTAAATATCATATTTTCCCTTCCATCTGAAAATGGATACTCTAGCCTTCATGCTTTCATAGTCGTGTACTTTGAATTATTTTTTCATTCCGAATAGCCACGGTTCTTCCTCTTCAACCCTTTTATTTTCTCCATCAAAGGTGGGGGGATTGGGTTCTTTAACTTATATGACATTAATATTTTATCACTCTTCCTTTGTTGGTGGTGTCTTCTGGTTGCAACATGACCATTGGTCATGGCTTCCAAACTCTCTTTCTAGAGTGTCGAGTGGGATTTCTCCCTTCATTGTCCACACATCTATCTATGTATTTTCTTGGACTTTCTACCTTCTTCCTTATTATTCTTCAGTACATGTTTTCGTACTTCTAATGGAATTTTCTTAGATCCATGTCTTCCTAGATAGCTGGTATCAAGCTCATATTTTTTTTTCCTTTGTAGATCTGATAAGCTATGTAAAATAAATGAATTCACTTCTACTTGTTTTTATTTTACTTTGACAAAATTTTAATTATCTAGCTTACAAATTTTCAATTCAACCCTAAATATCCTAAGAGTATCCATCCAATTAAGGGAATTATCATATCACCTCTTCCCAATTGATTGCTCTTCCCAATTATGATGGGATTTGTTTGTTCTATACTGCACCATTCTACTTTTCATTCCTCTATTTCTTTCTTGAATTTATATTCTTATGTGCTGTCACACACTAGTTGATAGTCAAATATGGCATGAATATAGTAATTTATTTCACTCGTTAGTAAGCACTATACATGTTGATGCTAATATATTCATAAAATAAAAACTCATGTCAGCCACATGAAAAATAAAGGCATGTAAGCACTCTATCAAGGTTAGAAACCACATCAACTATAAATCCAAGGAAAATTAGCATATGCAATAATTAAACTATTATATTAAATTCTTTTCAAGAGCTTCTTTTAGGTCCAACGTTGAACCTAGACTTTGATACCATTATGTAGCACTCCATCCCACTTTGTTGTCCTATCTCAGGTGCGGGAGGTGTTACAAATTTACTTTAACTCAAACTCCAGGGCTTATTATGAATATGGGATTGCAAAATTATCCTTTTTCAAATTATTCAAATCTAAAAAAAAAAATTGGCACAATCAAGAGTGTTCCAAAAATATAAATTTCACCTAAATATAACTCACATATTGAAATATATGTCCTTCTCAAGTTTATTCAATCACACTAGACCATGTCAGCATTGTGCTTCCACACTACATCCATATGGCCCTTATCCAGCCCTTGTGGAATTTCCATAGCAATAAAAGTGTGGGAATCCCTGAGTCATTACCCATGGTGTTTTGTGGCACCTTAGCATTGTACAACATCTGCGACATATTCAGAATAACTACATTTTTATGTTCCTTATCATCCCCTTCTTGGAAAATTGTAAAGTGGAAAACATTAATTCCAATATCCTTAATCTTAGTGAACTTTATTCTTCTTCTTGGGTTTCTTTATTATATATTTTTCATAAAAAAAGTATCAAGAAAAATATAGTAAAGAGAGTCGACATAGATATTAGGGTCCAAGCTAGGGAAAATCGCCTCCAAGGGGAAATCCCAAAAAAAATATTATATTCTTATACAATCTGCTTAAAATGAGTCAACAAAGACCCAAACCACATACCAAGTCATCCTCCAAGTACCAAGTAAACCCTTCCAAGAGAGCCATCTTCTTGCTACAACTTTGATCATAAATTCTACCCTGCAATTTCTTCCTGCATCTTCATCCTACAATTTCGGCTTTATATCTGTTGCATAGAGACTAATTCATCTTATTTGAGAGACCTTTCATTTAGCAAAAGAAATTCTCTCAATTTCAACAAGGTAAAGGTAGAGTATTATCTCTTCCAGGAGTCTGATACTGCAACTCTCTCTTCTGTAATTCAGAGTTGCAGTTTCAACTTCCTTTGTAGTTGAAAAAACCCTAGTTTTTCCAATGTGTGAAAATGAAAGATCCCAAAACCATGTATTTTTCCTTCTAGACCTTCACTCCACCTTCCTTGCCTCCTCTAGCCTTGTATCAAAATTTTGTTTGATGCAGGAGCATTATGCTTAGAAAATCATTTGTATTTTAATAGACATAGGGATCTAGTGTTTTCAAATAATATTGGTTCATTAATGTAATTATTAATGTTTTGAGTTATTTAGAATAATAATTAATTAAATATTGAGAGGAATTTTGTAAATGTTCCCGAATGATTGGAGAACATGAGAGAATTAAGATAGTTGAGATTTCATAGGGATTGAGAGATTTAGGAATTAATTGTAAATCTTAAGTTAGAATTAGTTTCATGATTTTATGGGATTAGAGAGGATCCTTAGGGATAAAGGATAGATTTCATGACTTAGAGGATTTGGAGGATTTTATTGAGATGATGGAGGATCTGAACCTAAATTGGTTCAGAAAATTTTGTATAAACTGTAAAGCCCCAAAGGCAAGAGAGGTAGAGATTTAGGTTTTAGAAAAACAAGGGTTTGTTATTGTAAGCCTATGGGAAAATTTGACAGGAAGGCCACTGATTAGAATATCATGTCAAAGAATAAGTAATTTTTGTAATTGTTTGGTTATATATATACAGATAAAATTTAGTTCTAAAATGAGTGATTATGTGTGCATTGATTGATTGAATTATAGATTATGTGTGAAAAATGCTCAGAGTTTATGAACAGTTGTGTGATAAAAATCTGCAATAAGGGTTTGAAATGGTGGTTCTGCATACCATTGGAAAGTTTGATGGAAATACCGAGATAGGGTTATAATTATGAATTGAGCCGAAGTGCATAAAAGGTTTGTATACACATCTGAGAAGACATATGAGTTGATGTGTGTTAAATTCAATTATCAATCACTGAAAGGATCGATGACACAGAAGAGAAACTTAATTTTCAATTAAGCATTTGGTTACATTGGACCATATGTATCAGAAGTACATCTGATTAAACAGTGAATTCGGATCAGGACTGGAACGAAGGAGTTTTCGCACAACCTTTAAATGATAAGTGGTAAACCTAAATGAACTTGTCGAAAGAAGAACCTATAATTCATGGCACAGTGGACTAGAGAAAGTGGAATTGCAAAGTAGATGAATTGTATTTGTGTGGATTTATAACGAAACCATGAGTTTGGAAAGGATAAGCGAGAGAAACCTTGGTCAACGGAGTATGGAACCATGAATCAATAGCAGAGATGGAATAGTGAAGACGGTTTCAAAAACCATCAAATGGGTTTTCGCACAAATTTAGAGTGGTAAGTGGTAAAATATGAAATGAATGCAATAGCGTTAACGAGTTGACAGATGGTATCTTAAAACCACTCATTTCGCGTGAATTTGAAACATTAAAATTTGCGAATCTTTGTTATGCAGTAATCGTCGGATTGGTAAATGTAATGCGATGACCGTCTGATTAATGAAGGGTTGATGCATATTGGTTGAAATACAAGATTTGAATGGTCAATGGGATGGACTGACGTTTTTGATCGTCAGTGTATAAGTACGTTGAAATAAAATTGTGGGCCCGTAAATATTTATATGGTTTATTTGGAGTTTAAACCATAGAGTTGAAAATCATAAGCGGATATGATATTGTGCTAGTGCTTGGGTATTTTAACCTAGTTCGACTTGGTATAGTCGAAATTTAAATGAACGGGTTTCTAATTATGGTTTATAACCACAAGATCATGAAAAAGGACAGCTTCCGCATATGAAGTTATTATTATTTGGTTTTATAAACATGGTTAAAAGGTGAGGAAATCTTCTTTCGAAGATTTAATAAGAAGCTTCCACGCCAGATTATTGGATTATATACATGTGGGTATGCATTTTTAAATTTTATAAGCATATTGTGGGTGTGGCAGCCTTTGGCTACGTCATTTTGGTATCAGAGCAGGAAACAATTCTTTTGAAGGTTCAAGTTTGTTTTAATTAAATTGGAATTAGAATGAATGCATGTGTGATGGAGAAAATTAAAGGGATCAGATTTTGAAACTGATAGATTGCAGCACATAGAGATACAGTGCAGAGGAGAGGTGAAACAAGATCACACAGAGATATTGAAGGTGAGTTGATAAGTGTTATTTTAACTATGATTTGAAGATTATGTTTGCAGAATTTAGGTTGCAGGCAGTTGAAGAAAATCTCGGCAAAATAAAATCACAGCTTTAAGAGTAGTGATAAAGGAAACTAGTAAGAGTTTCTGAATAAAGTGTGGAACAGAACCTTGAAGAATTCCAAGAGAGGTTGGATAAAAAGGAAAATTGTGTTCTTAAAAGGTGCATATGAGTTGAAGCCTAGAAGGAGCAGAGAGGAATGGTCAAGAGGTTCCAGAAGATAGAGAACCAGTGCTTGCCAAAAGACCAAATCTAGAGAAAATTATTGGTGAGGTAAGTTGTAACAAGGAGGACTTGTTATTGCAGAGGCTTTAGTACAAATCATGATGAATGAGTGACGAACTCTTGAAGATAGAAATGGAGAAGAAAATGACTATTGATAGTCATAAAAGAGATAACAGAGGTTCTAAGAGAGACCACAATAGAATAAAGGAGAAATAAGATGCCAAGGCAAATGGTATACGGAAGAAGTTGACTGATGAAGAATATGACAAAGAGTTATCTGAGATAAGAGAAAAATTTAATAAATTGAAAATGATGATAGAAGAAAACTGGAGATATGGTTGGATCATGAAGAAGAAAGTAAAGTGGCAAAGGCTACAACAGAAGAGAGAACAGCAAGTGAATATTCAATGAGCATAAGAGCTAAGAAAGCTTGAACAGATGATGAGTATGCAATGGAGATGTGAAGAACTCAGAGAAGCTAAGTTGGAAATGGAAGTTTCTAGTTGTGAAGCAGAGCAGAGTGAAGTTATAGGTGAAAATGAAGAATGGAGATCTATGAAAGATCTTGTAAATTGTTGTGAGAATTCAAGACAACAAGTAGTTTACCTTGCTAAAGAGGGAATTATTGATTATTTCCTAAGTTGTTGGGCAAGTTCAGAGTAGTCGATTGATGTAAAGCCTTGTGTTTTTTAATCTAATAATTGTGATGTGATTACAGGTTTTGCAGAGCATGAGAAATATTTTGAAGCTATCAAAAGTATGGAAGAGTATTTTTCAGAAGTTAAATATTCTAAAGCAGATGAATAATGTCTCTTGAATGAGGGAAGCAGTGATGCATTTATATTTGAAGTTGTTACAAAACAGGAAAAATTTCTTTTGAAAGAAGGAGAAGAGATTCATTCTGAAGCATTGATATGTGAAGCGACAATTGAGACTGTTGAACCTTGTAATTTTCAAACTGAAAATTTGTGTAAAAGTGTAGAAATTGTAAGTGATGATGAAGTACTTAAGGAATGCCAAAAATAAATTTCATTGCTGGAATATTTGCTGGAAAAATCAGAGTATGATAGAGAGATTGCAGAAGAAAAAGTTCACTACAGTGGACAAGAACAGAGAGAGATCATGGAAGGAGATGGTATGGAAGAGAGACTTGCTGACAGTCTCGAGAATCTTTTACAGAATTATTTAGGGAGAATGAATCAACATATTGATGTGCTGATAAAGGAGGAAAATTCAGAGCAGCATACTGAAATGTTGTCAGAGGAAAAAGAGGCACTAAGGCCTTATGGGTTCTATTTTAATAATTATTTTGTGAATGTAGGTTTTGTTGCAAATTCTGGAGAAAGTTTGGCACAAATGAAAAACCAAGTAAAGAAAGAGGAAGAAAATTATGTGGAAATATTTAATCCATGGAATAAAGAAATTAAATTGCTAGAAATTATGCTGAAGAATTAGGATTCAATACAAGAAGAGAAATCTCAATTTCAATATTGGGAAAATGCAGAATGTGAATATGCAAGAGAAAGAAGACATTAGTAAACAAGAGGGTAAGGATGACAGGGCAGCAGTGACAATAAAAGTTCAGCAATTAAGGAGTGAAGGTAATCAGCAGACATAAGATTTATTGGACAGAGAAATTGAACTGATAAGAAGGATAATGATGAAAGTGAGGAAGACATCAACAAGAAAGAAAAGAAGCAATAGCAACAAAAGGAAGACGGTAACAGATTGTGAAAGTACAGCCAGTGGAGCAAAGTAGCATAAAGTGTGGAGACCTAGAGAAAAGCAACAAACAACAATAGAAATAGATGATAAATTGCAGAACAAGGTATGGGATCCAGGAAGAAAAATATCAAAAGCACATGATTAGGAGATCATGATTATTTTTAACCTTGGAGTCTGATGCAGGAGCATTAGGCTTAGAAAATCCTTTGTATTTTAATAGACATGGGGATCTAGTGTTTTCAAAGAATATTGGTTCATTAATGTAATTATTAATGTTTTGAGTGATTTAGAATAAGAATTAATTAAATATTGAGAGGAATTTTGTAAATGTTCCCGAATGATTAGAGAACATGAGAGAATTAGGATAGTTGAGATTTCATAGGGATTGAGAGATTTAGGAATTAATTGTAAATATTAAGTTAGAATTATTTTCATGATTTTAAGTGATTAGAGAGGATCCTTAGGGATAAAGGATATATTTTAGGACTTAGAGGATTTGGAGGATTTTTTTGAGATGATGGAGGATCTGAACCTAAATTGGTTCAGAAAATTTTGTATAAACTGTAAAGCCCCAAAGGCAAGAGAGGTAGAGATTTAGTTTTTAGACAAACAGGGGTTTGTTATTGTAAGCCTACGAGAAAATTTGACAAGAAGGCCACTAATTAGAATATCAGGTCAAAGAAGAAGTAATTTTTGTAATTTTTTGGTTACATATATACAGAGAAAATTCAGTTCTAAAATGAGTGATTATGTGTGCATTGATTGATTGAATTATAGATTATCTGTGAGAAATGCTCAGAGTTTATGAACAGTGTGTGGTAAAACTCTGAAATAAGGGTTTGAAATGGTGGTTCTGCATACCATTGGAAATTTTGATGGAAATACTCAGATAGGGTTATAATTATGAATTGAGCCAAAGTGCATAAAATGTTTGTATAGACATCTAAGAAGACGTACGAATTTATGTGTATTAAATTCAGTTATCAGTCACTGAAAGGATCAATGACACAGAAGAGAAAATAAATTTTCAATTCAGCATTTGGATACATTGGACCATATGTATCAGAAGTACATCTGATTAAATAATGAATTCGGATCAGGACTGGAACAAAGGAGTTTTCACACAACCTTTAAATGATAAGTGGTGAACCTGAATGAACTTGTCGAAATAAGAACCTATAATTCATGGAATAGTGGACTAGAGAAAGAGGAATTGAAAAGTAGATGAATTGTATTTTTGTGGAGTTATAACGGAACCAGAAGTTTGGAAAGGATAAGCGAGAGAAACCTTGGTCAACGGAGTATGGAACCATGAATAAATAGCAGAGATGGAATAGTGAAGATGGTTTCAAAAACCAGCAAATGGTTTTTCGCGCAGCTTTAGAGTGGTAAGTGGTAAAAGCTGAAATGAATGCGATAGCGTTAAGGAGTTGACATGTGGTATCTTAAAACCACTCATTTAACTTGAATTTGAAACATTGAAATTTGTGAATCTTTGTTATGCAATAGTCGTCGGATTGGTAAACGTAATGCGATGACCGTCTGATTAATGAAGGGTTGATGTAGATTGGTTGAACTACAAGATTTGAATGGTCAACGGGATGGACTGACATGTCTGATTGTCAGTGTAGAGGTACGTTGAAATAAAGTTATGGGCCTGAAAATATTTATATGGTTTATTTGGAGTTTAAACCATAGAGTTGAAAATCATAAGCGGATATGATATTATGCTAGCACTTGGGTATTTTAACCTAAGTTGATTTCGTATATTCGGAATTTAAATGAACGGGTTTCTAATTATGGTTTATAACCATAAGATCATGAAAAAGGACAGCTTCTGCATATGAAGTTATTATTGTTGGGTTTTATAACCATGGTTAAAAAGTGAGGTAATATTCTTTTGAAGATTTAATAAGAAGCTTCCACTCCAGATTATTGGATTATATACATGTGGGTATGCATTTTTAAATTTTATATGCATATTGTGGGTGTGGCAGCCTTTGGCTGCGTCATTCTTGGTAGATCAAATTTGGCGGTGTGCGAGTAGCAAATGAGGTCGAATCTACTCCTTTATATAACCTTTCCAAGGGGTAAAATTCCCTCCTTTATGCCAACTTGAAGCTTCCAGGGCCAACTGGTACTTTAGAGGTTTCCAAGATTTTCTAGATTCAAAATAAATTCTTTTACAAGATATATTTTATGTGGAAGGGAATTATAAACATGATGTTGATTGTCTTCACTCATGACAATAAATACTATGACCTAACAAACCTGAGAAGCATGAAGACCATAGTTTTACCTAGAATGCCAACGATAAAGAGCATGAAACCCATGCTTTAAAATAATAAAATTTTCTTTTCTTCCTTTTTTGTTACATAAGATACATATTGAAATGAGTACAACAAAAATTATGAAGACCAAAACTAGTTACATTTCCATCACTCCCTCTTAACTAGGGGGTATTCATAATTATTCAACCAGTACAACATCATTCTCAAACTGATGAGTTATCATAAGAAGAGTCAGATTGGTAAGCCAACTGTAATCGTCATCATTATTAACAACACTAACTTTGAGGCCTAACAAGAAAATATCAACTTTATTCAAGAACATTATGTTGGGAGGATTTACGTGTGATACCACACTATCACTAGAAGGAACATACCCCATATGGATGTTCACTAGGTATGTCATTTTAGGACTATTATTATCTTGGATATCCATTCCTGAATCCTCAAATAATATTGGTACCCTTTGAACTCTCTTATATTGGATACCTATCCCATCCTCAAAGAGTGTTGGCACATTTCCTTTCTTGGATGCTTTATCCTCAAGGAGACCATAGATGATTATCCAATACTTCACCATTATTTCTTCATGACTTTCACTTAGACTTAAGGTTTTTAGTATTGTTCAAGTGCCTGGCACATGAAGAATAGAATGCACATGTGATGTCTGTTAGGGTCCCGTAGTTTGCAAGATTGGAAAGAAAAAACGCTGCAGGACCTACATCAGAACCACTTTGGAATCCTAGGACCTAGACTTCTTGGATTCAGAGAGGAATCTCTCTATATGTGTTTTTTATAATGATATGCTTATAGGCTCATGATATGATATTAGGCTAGTTATGAAGCACAAGGGAACTTGTTTTGGTTTTGGTTGGATAGGATAGCATAAAAATAAAGGAAGTTCTTTGAAGGGTAAAGGTGTGAGTAAGTCGAAAGAATGGTTCAGCTGATAGGATAGGTAAGAGACAGTATCAATCCATTGGGCTATGGAGTCACAAAAGTATTTAATTGCACAACAAGATTCAAGAGTGGTCCATGGGGCAAGTCATCTATATCAAAGGATTTCTTTAGATTTATTTGTGATATGGAACATTAAAAGTGTTGTGAAAGAAGCAAAGCTAATAACAATTTAAGAATATATTAACTTCACTAAAACAATAAAAGCCTTTCGAAGTAACTGTTTGAAGCAAGCCAAAGGACAGGGAAAACCATAGACTTCTTTGGGCAAACTTTTACTAAAGCACACTTTTCAAGCAACAATCCAGCAATCTAACAGATTACCTTCGGAAAGTAGAAAACATTTAAGATAAACATAAAAAGTATCCTAATATCAAGTAAGAAATTTGAATCTATCCTGCTTTTGGAATACTCTCAGGGAAACTTTCAAAGCAACTATTGGAGATAAACTAGAGGACAGGGCTAACCATAGAGTTCTCTAGTTCAACTTTACTTAGCAGACTTTTCAAGAAATTTCAAAGAAAATATCTCAAGTTGTACTCAGGAAACATGGGCTCACCAACACTTCACTGGTTATACTCTATTAAATTATCCTCAAAGAAAAATTAGAAGAAAACATAAATATAAAGCTTATCAGTGAAAATTAGGGTACCTTTTATAGTAAATCCTAATCTAAATTTGTTGTTCTTTATCAGAGAGAATGAAATATATGAAAACATAAGAAAAAAAACAATTACAGTAATAAAAACATCACAATGGACATAGGCCAGGATCCCATAAATCAGCTTGTATATTTGATGTTCAAACCAGTTACAATCTTCAAGTCCAGTAGGTCTTTACAACTTAAAACTTCTCTTCTCAGCCTATCCTCTTCAATTACTAATAGAGCTTCAGAAGCTTCAGTAGCTATTTACATTCAAAAATTATCCAACCCCAAAATACTAGGCTCCTCATATGATATATATAGGTAAATTGAGGAGGTGGAGTGAAGAGAAGGTCTAATTATTCAATTAATATAGAGTAAATTCTTCTCGACTTTTGGGAGGCCTAATGGAGAAGATCTCTAATGTCTTAACTCTGTTAGTTGATTTTTACATTAAATTTTATCTACTTAAGTCACTTTTGTTGACTTTTGAGGCTTTTGGTAGTTGGAAATTACTTTCTGAGCTCTCTTTGCAAATATCTCTGACTGTGCATTGAATTTGTATTCTTTTGAGGCAAAATAAACTGGTACGTGGCATTTTTGGTCTTTGGAGAAGTAAAGGCTTCACTGATTTGGAATTTGAAGCATTATTTTGGGTGATCTATCTGATTATGCTCTTTAAACTCTGATTAGGCCTTTGATAGAGCTTTAGGCCTAATTTTAATTTTTCCTTCATAATCTTTTGTGTTTTCTTTATCTCCTTTGATGATTGCTTCAAAATTTATTTTCTTATCTTTAGTCTCTGGGCTCCTTTAATTATCACTGTTTGATGTATTTCTTGATGTACAGGTGGCTCCTTTACTGCGCCGGAGGGTTTAATTATTTAGTCAAATGATCGTAATATATTTACTAAAACCTGAAGATTCACATTTTGTCCCCATTTTCGTTCAATTAGGCCTTACAAAATCGTTACCCGGGGTCCTGCAACTGTATTTTGTTGTGGGAGGCCTATGTATTAATCCACCATTAAAACCTTCAAAATAAACCAAACATCTTAAAACAAACCTGCATGCTTTGGATAGACTGCTTTCAGAGGCTTGGAGGAAGGTTTTGGAGTGTTTGCAGAGAAGGAGAATGCGCAGAGGAGAGGTTCCGGAGGTGGAACCAGGAGAAAGGATGAAATTTTTTATTTTGGGCGAGAGATGGAAGAAGGTAGTTTTGGATGAAAAACAGGCGGTATTCATGCAAGGAATAGTTGGTTAATGGTTTTAACCCAAATGGAAGCGATTCCATTCAGTTTCTGCCACACGTCCTGGGAAAAACCACCCATTTCGCGTGGAAATGGGTGGTTAAACCATGACCGCGAAATGAATGCGAAATTCAATATGGGCCATTAGATCCCAAGCGATGAGATCTACTGTGCGGGTTAAACCCAATGGGAGAGGTAGGATTGGTGAGGGAGTAAGTGGGGTACAAGTGGTAGATAGGGATTGGGAGATGGTTTCGTGGGTGGAAAGTCGGGCCAGGAGGATAGATGAGAGGTGGGAGTAGGATAACCATTGGATCAAGCCCGATCAATGGTCTGGATTGATTTCAGAGAAAAGCAGTGACGAGGTGAGATGGTGGAAATAAAATAGGAATCATTAGATCTAAAATATTAACGGTCTTAATATTTTACGGAGAGGCGTGGATAAATAATGTTTGGGAGAAAGGATTATATAGTGAGGAGGTGATCACCATCAGATAGATGAGATCGACGGCCAAGATTTGGAGAGGAGAAACATCGTCACGGAGAAAAAGATAAGAAAAGGGGCTAGAGGGAAGGCAAGGGAAGGTATTATTATGGGGAAAGGGGATGACCAGGGGCTAAGAGAAAAAGGTTTAGGGGCTTAGCACCTGGTTACGGGAGTTGGGTCTTATGAGAAAAGGAAATTAGGGCTTAAGCCCTCAACGGCTTAAATCCAATATATAAAAAGGTCGGAAGATAGGCTTAAAGGAAGGTTTTTAGGCCCTTTTAAGGTTCTGATAGGTAAAAAGTGTGTTTTTAAGCCAAACCAAAGGATTTTCATGGTTAGAAAAGGGTTTTTTAAGGAAAAATGGGGAAAAATAAAGGGAAAAGGAGCATTTTTAGAAGATAAGGAAGTGTTGTTAGGATATGTGAGATAATGAGTGAAATGGAGGGATTTTGGAGGAAATTATGAAGGTGAAAAGATGGAGAAAATGGATGAAAATAGTCTCTTCTTGAGATGGCAGGTTAACTTTGGAAAATATTTTGTGGAAACAACAGTGAAGATGATTTTTAAGATAAAAGACACCAAGAAGGCTTCAAGAACTAGTAGTTTTCCATGAAGATTGCTTCTTGAAGGCTTAAGAACATTTTTAGCCATCATTTGCTGTGACAAAATTTACTGATGGCTAACAGTGGCTCACTTGGGGAGGGCAGCTATATGGAGGTGTCAAGAACCTCAGAGATAAATCTCTGGAAATTAGACCAGTGCCTTTGTATTTTGACAACCTTTTCTTCTTTGATCATGCTGCTTGGAAATATGATCAACATTACATCATACCAAATCAATTTCTCCCAAAAAAATACCTACATAGCCTACTTCCTATCATTTTTTCTTCAATAAGGTGCACTTAGACTTGCAAACCTTTTGACATCAACATTTTATTATTTTATTAAAAGCAATAAAACTAATCTAAAACTACCCTTATAACTACCACGAGTCCAGATTAAATAGTTGGACTCAAAAATTCCCTACCTATTCTACTATCTATCAGGATTAAATTGTCTGACAGATCTACATTCTCTATATTCTAAACAGAAATTTAAATATAGACAAACCAGGATTAAGTTGTCTGATTTGCTATAAGACTATGGCACAAAAGCAAGCTACACATAGACTGAAATTTACAGAAATTTAAAACAAAATTGTGAAGGTTTAAGATCTGAAAATTATGAATATCATTCCTTCTTCTTATGACTCATATTTTGATCTGTTTAGGGTCATCCTTTTTCTTTTTATGTCTTGGTTCAGATTTTGAGAATGTTTGAACCATTTTTCTCTATCTTTGGCTTAATTTTTGATCTGATTAGAGCCATTTCTTTCTATCCTAATCTATTCTACTGATAAGCCAAGATTTCATTGTTTGGAAAATCTTCTTAACTAACCTATCACTAGTAAATTGAAATCTATCTAGTCATGATTAGGCTATATGACTAAATAGCATTGCTCTTTCAAGTAGTGGCATTTAGGCTTGCACACTTTCAGATTTTTTTTACTTTTTATTTTTTTTTGTATGGGGCTGTACCTTTCTTCTTTTATATCTGCCCTCTTTTCTCTTTTTGTATTGTTTTTGTATTATTTCTTTTTTCAAATTCAAAAATTAGTTTTATATACAATGAACAAAAGCTTTGAAACCAAAATATAAGTTAATAGAAATAATGTTTGAGCATCCTGCCATTGACAGTACCTCCAAAATATTCAGCTCCATCCAATTCTTGCAAAAAGAATGCATTGTTTCCAATAGCAGATTGAATAAGATAAGGGCCTTGCCATAAATTATCAAATTTTCCATGTTTCCCCTTATCTTCTCTTCTTGAATCCCATTTCAATACTTTTTCACCAATTTTAAATTCACTTTCCTTGGATATTTTGTCAAACAGCTTCTTGATGTTTTTTTGTAATTGTTGTGCTCTGATGTATACTTCTTCCCTAGTTTGTTGTAGATGTATAGTCTGGTGTATTCTTCTTGTCATATCATCATCTTCAGACTGTACTTCTTGGATCAGCTTCATGACTGACACTCTTAAACTGGTTGGAAATATTGCGTATGTTCCATAAACTTGCTGGTAAGGAGACATCCCAATTGACTTTTTAACTGTTAATCTATCTACCCATAATGCATGTACTAGCTTGTTGTGATATGATTTTTTGTTTTCTTCCAGCAACTTCTTGATTATGTTCACCAAACTTTTATTTGAAGAGTCTGCCAACCCATTACCTTGAGGGTAATAAGTTGTAGAATGACCCAATATAATCTGATATTTATGACAACATTCCACCATCTTTTTAGATGCAAATGCAACAGCATTGTCAATTATGATCTTTCTAGGACAACCAAATCTAGACAGTATATGGTTTTCAAGGAATGAAATGATAACTGAGTCTATGGAATTCCTAGAAGGGATGGCTTCTATCCATTTGGTAAAATGTTCTGTTGCTGTGAGGATCCATTTGTGTTGGTCAGATGTAGTAGGATGGATTTCCCAAATGAAATATAGACCCCACTGCTGAAAAGGAGCTTCAACAGTGATTGGTTGCATAGGTAAGGGAAGTAGCTTTCTTTTTCCTTCAAAAATTTGGCATTTGTGACAGGAAATAATCATTTTGTGAATATATTGAAATAGGGTGGGCCAGTAATAGCCAGCTCTAAGGATTTTGTTAGCAGCTGACTTCTAGTAGAGGTGGCCTCCACATTCTCCTTCATGAAACTCATGCTTGATCTTATCTGCATAATTCTTAGGCAAACATTTAAGCAATAATACACTAGCATTTTTCCAATATAAGCATTTATTCAAAATGCAGTAATTTACATCTTTCAACTTTAAGAATCTTGCTTTTGTTTTAGACAAACCAGGAGGTGCATTGAGATTGATCAAGACATACAAAATATTAGCATACCAAGATGAATTCAGAAAATAATCTTCAATAATTGGAGTTGCCAACTCCTCCTGTTCATCTAATGCATTAAACCTGTTTATATCAAGAGCTTGAAAGTTGGATTCAGCCATAAGTTTTTCCAATACTTGACCTTTGATGAGCTTAGTGGGCTTGATTTATAAGTTATATTCCAATATTATAGCAATCCACTTTCCTCTTTTGCCATCTAGATCTTGGGTCAATATGTCTTTTACAACTGAATGAGGCACAAATGGTATAATGTGGAAATGTAGAGTGTAAACTCTAAATTCTTTTAAGGCTTTGACTAAGGCAAAGGCTTTTTTTTCCATGATATTGTACTTTAGAGGTACATCTCTTAATGCCTTACTGAAAAATGCAATTGGCTTCTCTTGTCCCTTCAAGTTTTTCTGTAATAGGAAAACAACCGTTCTATGTTCTAATGCAAATGAAAAAATGAAGAAATCCTTTGTAAAATCAGGACTGATAAGAACTGGTGTTTTGGTAAGTGCTTGTTTTACCAGCTCAAATGATTTCTTTTCTTCAAAGGTCCATTTAACTCCTTCTTCTCTCTTAAGCATATTTGTCATGTTTCTAAGGAGTTCAGCTAGATTGGGTATGAACCTTCTCAAGAAATTAATCTTTCCAATGAAATATTGAAGTTCCTTGATGTTTCTAGGATGGTTGATTTGCAATATACCGTCTATCCTTTTTGGGTCTATCCTTATTCCTTCTTTAGATATGATATGTCCAAGAAGTTTACCTTCTTGGAGACAAAACAATGTTTTCTTTGGATTTAAAGATAAACCATATTTTTTTTATTTCTCAAAGACTTTTCTCAAGTGTATCAGTTGTTCTTCATCTGTTTTTGAATATACAGTTATGTCATCTAAGTAAATCACTATGAAGTAACCTATTTATTCTGAGAATGCAATATCCATGGCTCTCTGAAATGTGGCACCAACATTCATTAAACCAGAGGGCATTTTCAAATACATGAAAGTACCCCAAGGAGTAGTAAAGGTTGTTTTAAGTTGATCATCAAGATGTACCAATATCTGATTGTATCCTGAGAAGCCATATAGCAAAGAAATTCTTCTAGAACCAACTACCCTTTGTAAGATATGATACATTTTGGGCAAGGGATAGTTGTCCTTTAATGAGGCTTTGTTTAAGTTTCTAAAGTCAATGCAAAGCCTTATCTCTCATGTTTTATTCCTAACTGATACACGATTAGACACACACTCTGAGTATCTCAGAGGGACAATAATTCCAACATCATACATTTTTCTAATTTCTCTTTCTACCAGAGATAATTGAACAGGGTTGATTCTATGCAATTTTTGTCTAAAAGGCTTCTGGGTTTCTTTGAGGGGTATCTTATGCTGGATTATTTTTGTATCATATGATTTCAGGTCTTCATAACTCCATGAAAATATATCAGAAAATTCTTTAAATAACTCAAGATATTTCAATTTAATGTGAGTTGGCAGTGTTTTGGACAATTTGATCATTTTGGGCTTTTCCTCACTGCCTATGTTGCATTCTTCCACTTCAGCTTCAATAGGTTCCAATTTTGGCTTTTTGGCAACATAATTCAAGTCAAACAATGCTTCTAATGGCACCAGTCCTTTTGGCAGGCTTTGATTTTTAGACTGCAACACTTCTAAGTCTTGTTTTTCTAAATCTGTGTAGTTTTCTGTTGTATATTTGGGTCTATTAGTTAACAGATTTATTTCAGCAATCTCAAGAGACTTTTCTTCTTTAAAAGGTGGGTTTCCTTCAGTGGGACAGTCTTGTTCATAGTCTGAATCTGAGCTTTGCACTTCAAATTAATTTCTGGACTATAGGAAGTCTTCTATTTGTTTATCTCCTTCAAAAACTTTCTAGTATTTTTCATTATCCGATATAGCTAGTCTATATTTTACTTGAATGGTGTATTTTTTGCCTTCATAAGGTCTTAGACAAGTACTAGCAGCAAAGGCTAATCGATTGGAAAGAATTTTTTGGTTCCTTGGGACAAACGGGTTGGAATTCAACAAATGTTTTTAACAAGTCCATGGCATCATCTCTATAGGCTCTAAGTCTAGGATGTTTAACAGTGTATTTGTCATTTACTTGCCTAATTATCAATTATTAATCTCCATGAACTGTTATCCTCTTGGCCCCTAATTTTTTCAATACATGCAAGCCTAAAAGGAGAGCTTCATACTCTGCTATGTTGTTTGTGCATTGGAAGTTTAATCTATAGGAATGACCCTCAGCATGATTTTTTTCAGTGTTGTGCACCCATATGCCTGCTCCTACACCAGTTTTAGAGAAATACCCATCAAAAATCATACTCCAAAGAGGAATTTTTTCAGATTTATCATTTATTTCACTTCTGTCCTCTCTTTCTTGTTCACCACTATGTTTTTTGTAAGGGCCTGCACTATGTTTTTCTTTGATTTTTTCCTCAATATTTTCACTGTATTGAGAGTTTATTCTTTGATTATCATGATCTGCACTATATTTATGACTGTTTTGGACCTCAAGACCTTCAATTTTTTTTCTGTGAATTTCTGAGTTTGCAAACTGATCTAATGGTTTTTCCTTTCTCTCTTTTCCCTCTATGGTTTCCACTATGTTTGGATGTGGAGTGGCCACTATATTGGTTGATGTTTCATTTACTAATTCTTGCTCATTAGGAATCTCATAATTTTAAAGAATGAATGAGTCAAGGTCAGTGTGTATAGAATAGAGAGGGGAGTTTCCTAGTCTTCCTTGACTACTCACCATATATTTCATGTGTGTTTCCCTATAGAGACTTCTAGATTGACTGAAGACAAGGATGGTGGCATAAGTCATATCCATCTGCACAGTACCTTGCAACTTAGCACCCCATGATTTTGAAATAAGCATGACATATTTAGGGGGTATATCAGCCACTACAAAGTCCATCACTAAGCTTTTGGCTGGAATTTGGGCTAAGTTAACACATAGATCTTTTATTAGGCCTAGGAATTTTACTCTACTTGAATCAAAGGAATATAAATCTTTGTATGGTCTGGTTACCTCAAGGCCTAATCTTTCCATTATTAATTTGGGCATGAGGTTATGTGATGCTCCTGAATCAATCATTGCATTGTGAAAAATATTATCATGGATGTTCAAACTGATGTAGAATGGAGGGGTAGTTCCTTCTTGAAATTTTCCTTCAATCTTTGGACCAAACAGAAGCGTGTATCATCATTTAAGTTAACAGTATCATGAACATATTCTATGTTCAAAGCTTTCAAAACTTGACATATATATACATTTTGAGTGACTAACTCAGTGAGTGGGATAGAGATTTTGATTTTGGCAATTTCATTCTGCAGGCTAAAGGGAATCTGATTTTTCAAAATGTTTGATTCAGCCTTGTTAATCACTCCTTTATCAACAAAATTAGCTTCCTAATTTCTACTATTTACAACAGTAAAAATGGGTTTTTCAGGAGAATTAGCTGAAATGCTAGTGTTGCTAGGGTCACCACTCTATTTTTCATTGAACTGGGTGTTTTTTCCCTTGTCTGGATCAGAACTTTCAACCATTGTTTTATGGTTTTCTGTTGTCTTTTTGGAAGCATTTACAAGGTTGTTTTGGTAGAATTATTAGAGGTTTTCTTTTTGGGAGTTTCTGGGTTCTTTTTACTTCTTACGACATATTGTTTGGGCACTCCTATGATGGAATTTTCCAAGTCTTGTTCATAGTACTCAATTTCTAGTCTTCTATCATCATAGGGTGTATATAGACCTTGTTTTCTTTTATGGAGGAAATCAGAATCCTCATTATTCACCTCCAGCATGCTCATGTTATCATCCTCTGTTTGTTCAATTGTTTCCCCATCCTCATTAACATAATTCTCTTGAAAAGGAGGTCTGATCTGTTGATCAACATCTCTTTGTTTGTTCTGAGGTTGATTTCTTCTAAAGTTCTGATTTTGATTTTGGGATTGATTTATGCTTTGGGGAGCTGTTTGGTTTTATCTAGATTGAGCTCTCTCATATATGTTCATCGTATCCATCATCCTTTCCATAATTTTGACTACATTGTCCAATTTTGAGTCAGATGTGGAAGGTGTAGCTTCATCCCTATATGATACCCTCTTTTCAGTCTTCATTCTAGCTCTTTTGGCAATCAAATTTGCCTCAACATTGACTGCCCCTCTTTGCATGTCTTCTAATCTGAGGGGTTCCCTTTCTCTAAGTTGATAGGCCATTCCAGGAACAAATCCATCAGGGAATTTCATTATAGCTAGGCCTTGTGGAGGTGTCATATGGATGGGTAGGGTGTTGTACACACTATTGAATCTAGTGCAGTACTCTTGAACTCCTTCTCCAGCATTCGTTTTAATGTTCTCATATTCAGATATAATCTGGAGAGGATTATTCTTGACCTCCCATTTGTTTAAAAATAATTTATGGAAAGCTTGGAGATCATTTATACTATTAGGGGTTAAGTTTTTGAACCATTTTCTTGCTTCTCCCCCTAAACTTTGAGAAAACAATCTGAGTTGAATGGTTTCATCATCTATCTCATTTCTGTCAAAGTAGTCATTCAGTTTGTCCACATGTAGTTGAGCAGTAGTAGAACTACTAACATCATATAATGGAATCTTGGATTGATAGTCCTGTGGAAAATTGACTAAAGGTAAAGGAAGGACTAGAGGAGCATACCATGTTGTCATGATAGGAAGTTGTGGGATAAATGGGGGGTTTTCAAGTGGGGGTTTTATGAAAGGAGGAGGAGGATGGAATGGAGTAGTTTGAATAATGGGTATATGAATAACAGAAGTGCTTGGACTAGCAAGAGACTGTTGAATAGATTTAGGATGAGAGAAACCAAAGTTATGAATGAAATGCAGATCAAGTGGGGTGGTTTCTCTGCTATCAGTATGATCACCACTATGTTGGGGTGAAAGCAGAGGCTCAAAGTCTCTCTGATCTATACCACTAAGTGACTTAGTTCTGGATAGGTTTCTTATGAAAGGTAAGTCAACTTGAGCATCTTGCAGAGCTGAGAGATTTTCAGGGATATAATTAGCTCTATGGATTGGTCTGACAATAGTTGAAGTCTTGGATTTAGGATATTTCCTAAGAATACTTTCTAGATTATCAACTATCTCAGGAGGATTTGGGTCAGGATAGGCTCTAGTATGAATTTTTTTAGAAGCCACTATGTTAGCTCTATGGATTGGTCTGACAATAGTTGAAGTCTTGGATTTAGGATATTTCCTAAGAATATTTTTTGGATTATCAACTATGTTAGGCTCTAGTATGAATTTTTTTAGAAGCCACTATGTTATGTTTTTAGACCCAATGATGAGAAAGTTAAGCCAAATATGACAGTATTTTAAAGGCTAACTAGTATTTTTTAAAGAAAATTCAATCCTCAAAGTCTTCTTAACAGGGTTTGAATGATGTTTGAAGGATAAAATTTTCCTAGTGGAGTCTTTGGAAAACCAAGGGAAATCAACAAGCCTAGTGAATACCAATGGAGTCACCAGGTGAAGGATTTTTACTTGTTTTCAAGGTTTGGTTGCTGTTCACCATCAACAATCAATAATAACCAGTCTTGGTGACACCTGTCTCATTTAGGAATAGGGTTTTGTTGAGTTGTGAAGTTATCTATTACTCAATTTCTCTCCAGTATGGTCGCCACTATGTCAGGGTCCGTAGTTTGCAATATTGGCAAGAACAAACATTGCAGGGCCTACATCAGAACCACTTTAGAATCCTAGGACATAGCCTTCCTGGATTCAGAGAGGGATCTCTCTATATGTTTTTTTTAGAATGATATGCTTATAGGCTCATGATATGATATTAGGCTAGTTATGAAGCACAAGGGAACTTGTTTTGGTTTTGGTTGGGTAGGATATCATAAAAATAAAAGAAGTCCTTTGAAGGGTAAAGGTGTGAGTAAATTGAAAGACTGGTTCAGCTGACAGGATAGGTAAGAGACAGTATCAATCCATTGGACTATGGAGTCACAAGAAGATTTAATTGCACAACAAGATTCAAGAGTGGTCCATGGGGCAAGTCATCTATATCAAAGGATTTCGTTAGATTGATTTGTGATATGGAACATTAAAAGTGTTGTGAAAGAAGCAAAGCTAATAACCATTTAAGAATATATTAACTTCACTAAAACAAGAAAAGCCTTTCGAAGTAACTTTTTGAAGCAAGCCAAAGGATAGGGAAAACCATAGACTTCTTTGGGAAATTTTTTACTAAAGCACACTTTTCAGGCAATAATCCAGCAATCTAATAGATTACCTTCGGAAAGTAGAAAAAAATTAAGATAAACATAAAAAGTAGCCTAAGATCAAGTAAGAACTTTGAATCTATACTGCTTTTGGCATACTCTCAGGGAAACTTTCAAAGCAACTGTTGGAGATAAACTAGAGGACAGGGCTAACCATAGACTTCTCTAGTTCAACTTTACTTAGCAGACTTTTCAAGAACTTTCAAAGAAAATATCTCAATTTGTACTCAGGAAACATGGGCTCACCAACACTTCACTAGTTATACTCTATTGAATTATCCTCAAAGCACAATTAGAAGAAAACATAAAGATAAAGCTTATCAATGAAAATTAGGGTACCCTTTGTAGTAAATCCTAATCTAAATTTGTTGTTCTTTATCAGAGAAAATGGACAGTATGAAAACATAAGAAAAACAACAATTACAGTAAGAAAAACATCACCATTGACATAGACCAGGATCCCATAAATCAGCTTGTATATTTGATTTTCAAACCAGTTACAATCTTCAAGTCCAATAGGTCTTTACAACTTCAAACTTCTCTTCTCAGCCTATCTTCTTCAATTACTAATAGAGCTTCAGCAGCTTCAGAAACTATTTACATTCAAAAAGTATCCAACCCCAAAATACTAGGCTCCTCATATGATATATATAGGTAAATTGAGGAGGTGGAGTGAAGATAAGGTCTAATTATTCAATTAATACATAGTAAATTCTTCTAGACTTTTGGGAGGCCTAATGGAGAAGATATCTAATGTCTTAACTTTGTTAATTGATTTTTACATTAACTTTCATCTACTTCAGTCACTTTTGTTGACTTTTGAGGCTTTTGGTAGCTGGAAATTACTGTCTAAGATGTCTTTGCAAATATCTCTGACTGTGCATTGAATTTGTATTCTTTTGAGGAAAAATAAACTGGTAGGTGGCATTTTTGGTCTTTGGAGAAGTAAAGGCTTCAGTGATTTGGAATTTGAAGCTTCTTTTGGGTGATCTATCTAATTATGCTCTTTAAACTCTGATTAGGCCTTTGATATAGCTTTAGGCTGGATTTTACTTTCGCCTTCATAATATTTTGTGTTTTCTTTATCTCCTTTGATGATTTCTTCGAACCTTTCTTTGCTTATCTTTAGTCTCTGCGCTCCTTTAATTTTCACTGTTTTCTGTATTTATTGATGTAAAGGTGGCTCCTTTACCACGCTGGAGGATTTGATTATTCAGTCAAATGATCGTAATATATTGAATAAAACCTAAAGATTCACCTTTTTTCCCCCTTTTCGTTCAATTGGGCCTTAGAAAATCATCACCCGGGGTCTTGCAACTGCTTTTGCTGTGGGAGGCCTGTGTACTAATCCACCATTAAAAACTACACAATAAAAAAAACATGTTAAAAAAAACCTGTGTGCTTTGGATTGACTGCTTTTAGACGCTTGGAGGAAGGTTTTGGAGCATTTTCAGAGAAGGAGAATGCACAGAGGAGAGGTTCTGGAGGTGGAACCAGGAGAAAGGACAATTTTTTTTATTTTGGGCGCGAGATGGCAGAAGGTGGTTTTGGACGAAAACCAAGTGGTATTCATGCAAGGAATAGGTGGTTAATGGTTTTAACTCGAATGGACGTGATTCCATTCAGTTTCTGCCACGCGTCCTTGGAAAAACTACCCATTTCATGTGCAAATGGGTGGTTAAACCATGATCGCGAAATGCAATATGGGCCATTAGATCCCAAGTGATGATATCTACGGTGCTGGTTAAACTTTATGGGAGAGATAGGGTTGGTGAGGGAGTAAGTGGGGTACAGGTGGCCGATAGGGATTCGGAGATGGTTTCACGAGTGGAAAGTGGGGCCAAGAGGATAGATGAGAGGCGGGAGTAGGATAACCATTGGATCGACCCCGATCAACGGTTCAAATTGATTTTGGAGAAAAGCAGTGGCGGGGTGAGATGGTGGAAATAAAATAGGAACCGTTAGATCTGAAAGATTAATGATCCTAATCTTTTGCAGAGAGAAGTGGATCAACAATTTTTGGGAGAAATGATGATATAGTGAGGAGGCGACCACCGTCAGACAAATGAGATCGACGACCAAGATTTGGAGAGGAGAAACATCGTCGAAGAGAAAAATATAAGAAAAGGGGCTGGAGGGAAGGTGAGGGAAGGTAGTCTTGTGGGGAAAGGGGATGACCAGGGGCTAAGAGAAAAAGGGTTAGCAGCTTAGTGCCTGGTTATGGGCATTGCGTCTTATAAGAAAAGGGCAGAAGGGATTAAGCCCTTAGGGGCTTAAAGCCAATATATAAAAAGGTCAGAATATAGGCTTAAAAGAAGGTTTTTAGGCCCTTTTAAGGTTCTGATAGGTAAAAAGGGTGTTTTTAAGCCAAACCAAAGGATTTTCATGGTTAGAAAAGGGTTTTTTAGGGAAAAATGGGGAAAAATAAAGGGAAAAGGGGCCTTTTTAGAAGATAAGGAAGTGTTGTTAGGATATGTGAGATAATGAGTGAAATGGAGGTATTTTGGAGGAAATTATGAAGGTGAAAAGATGGAGAAAATGGCTAAAAACAGTCTCTTTTTGAGATGGCAGGTTAACTTGGGAAAATATTTTGTGGAAATAGTAGTGAAGATGATTTGTAAGATAAAATACACTAAGAAGGCTTCAAGAACTAGCATTTTTCCATGAAGATTTCTTCTTGAAGGCTTAAGAACATTTTTAGCCATCATTTTCTCTGACAAAATTTATTGATGGCTAACAATGTCCAAAATCACACCCTATTAACCATATAGGATATCCCTATTCTCCTTTTTATTAGAGAATATATCCATTCTCCTATTCAAGAAGACCCCTTTACTCCCTGTCATAACCAGAAGATATTCCATACTTCCTTTCAATTTTTCGAAGTCAACACCACAATCCTTATAACTTATAATTATAAGAGTATCAAATACTTTTTCTTCATAGCTACATGACTCCCTATTTTCTTCGCATCTCTTGTTTTGAGCTTTCTTTCTTCTAAGGTATCATGGAGTCGTGTTCGCTCTTCCATATTGTGACAAGATCTATGTCATTTTCTCATCACTTTTATCTCATCATCATAGATGAAAAAATTATATTGATAATTTCAAAACTTCAAGTTGATCATATATTATGCATGGAATTGATCTTCATTTTTTACCTTTAGGTCATCTTATTGCACTTCTACCTTTAATTTTGTTATCCTCCATAGTGTCCCAACGTTGAGAAAGGAGATTGAAGGAGGTACCCCATACCACTTTCGACTTGGTAGCTAACCCTACAAAACTAGAGAGAGATCTATCTCTAATGTCACAACCAATGAAGTGACTGGAGGGAGAAATTGATATTAGGATAGGTATTTAGCTCACTTAGGGTTTGTTTTTTAGGGTTTGTTGGATGAGACTCAAAGGTCTAGGAAACTAGGTCGGGGTTTGAAATGATTAAATTGCAGGGATATAATGGGGAAAGGTAGGTATGCTCAATAACACTTTTGAGTTTTCATTCTAGTATAGGGTAGAAATAAAGATAGATCAAAATGATAATAGGGTTCTGAGTTCATTTATGAGAAGAAAAGAGACATAAAAATGAAAACCTCATAAAAAAAGAGCATAGAAACTATGGATTATGTTTAACACCTCATGATACAATCACTGAAATAATGCTAAAGTATCAAGGAAAACTAAACATTGAATATAATGATGAAACAGAGGAAAAACACTGCTACTAAAGCATACCACATGAATCCCAAGATAATAGCTGCAATTGTCTTTGTATTTCTGCAAAAATATATTGTACACAAGCTCCAATCCTTTGATTAATTGATGTCCAACCTTGAATATGACTCCAGAAAAGCTACATATAGATGAAAAACCACATTTCCCCATCTCAAGGGTCGAATCCATCAAGATAGGAATTGATTACACAAATCTCTCTGACCAAACCTAAAATTAGGGAGGTTAAGAACTAACTCCCCACTTAGCCTTTGAATGATGTTTACAAGAATTAGAGACAATGAATTTACATCTATTTGACATTTACCAGCTCGATTACAATTAATTACATCATGTGAAAACCAAAAAAGAAAAATTACATCATCAAAATTCAACCTTGATTGATAAAACTAAAAAATTCAACTTGCTAATAGAAGTACAACGTGCTCTCTCAGAAGCGCAACGTGGGAGCCAGAAGCACAACATGTTACTTTGAAGGAAGTTTTGAGTGGCTTAACTTGATCATTTTTTTGAACCGAAGGTTGCTGAAGATACCTCAGGATGTCTACTAGCCATCTGAACCTAAAAACATGCAAAACTCCTTCTCCAAGGAACTTAAAATTATATTTCCCCATAGCTACTCCAAAAGCATAATGGGGGGGGCTAAAAAGGAGGCAAAACATGCGTTTTGACCTATTTTTTTACTTTTTCTCAAAAATGGTGAGCTAACATGGCAAAGAAACTACATATTCATGATGTACAATTCAAGGGCTATCCATACATGTGATTTTTTCCTCATTTGTAGGCTCTAAGAAGAAGTGAAACATGAGCTCGTTTTGCTTCTGTGCACCATGAAATTGTCAAACTGCCAAAATTTCCAAAATTTGACCAAAAATTCCTAAACTTTTCTACAAAAATAGGGCTCAAAGGTAGAGCGATATCTCTCTAACCATTAAATTGTTTGCAAAATTAAGAGAGGATTTTGTTCTATGATATGTTATGAACAAAAAAATTCTCTAGGTTTCAAAAACACTATCCCATTTTTTCAAAGTCCAAGTTTGAATTTGGTCACTAAAACATTGCAGAAGCCCAACGTGCTCTCAGCAGAAGTGCAACGTGGTCTTTGATAGGGAGTTTGTGTTGAAATTAAACAAGAAAAATGTGTGTCTAATTGATTTTTCCCTTAAATAAATTAGACAATAAATTGTAATATTATCTCATAACAACTTGTTTTAGTTAACTAATTGATAAAGAATTAGTTAGATCAAGAATTTCGAGTTGAGGGTCAAAGTTGAGGCATGTAGAGTGATTCTATTATTTTTGGGGTCTAGTGGAAATAAATGAACAAGTGTAGTGTGAATGTAATGAGTTAACTCAAATGAAATGAGTTAAAATCATTTTAACTAGCTCTAACTAGGTGATGAGCTAGTGAGAGGTGAAGTGAATTAAATTAGATTTAATTCAAAAGTAGTGATCTATCTAGTAACTAATGATTTTCTATTATTATCTACATGCATATCAAATCCGATGATGACCCAGTTTAGACAAAGGTTAAAGGGAAGATAAGTATCAGTTGTTTTATTAGCGAACTACCTAGGTGCATTTATAAAACCACATGATTCCCATGATGGATTGCGCAGTCAAGGAAGGTTGAAATTTCTATTTAATAGGGATTTATTTTCCTAGGGAATGCGTGATTAAGGAAGGTTGAAGGTGGGTAGGAAATAGGCTGTGTGTTTGTCCAATTTTTCCCAGATCAACGTGAGATGATTGTTAGCGTGTATGAGGTTCTTGTGAGAAAGCATGCATTATATTGTTTCATAATTCCTTGGCTTATTATACAATAGAGATAAAGGGGTTTTTAGCAGTTTATTTCCCCAGGAAAATCTTGTGTTGTGCGACTGATTTACTTATTTATCTTACTTTCATGTGATTTAGCAATTGTGATTTATATTCTGCAAATATTTTAGAAGGATTCAATATATTGTTTTAGTACATTACATGGTCAGATTTAATCCATTGGTGTAATATCTATAGGGTATCAAAGCGTCAATAATCACAATAGCGGAAAAGAAATTGAGTTTGTGTTGAAAAATATTCAAATTTGCAGATACATTCTTCGGAGCTAACAACTGACCAGGATATCTTTCACTGGCTTGAGACTTGAATATGAATTTGAGAAAAATTCGAACTATATTTCACAGAAGGACAGGATGGAGGCAATATTGGAGGATAATGGGTTGAAGAAGTTCATTGACATCGATATTCCTGAACCCAATCAGGCAGATGTTGCGCAGCATCAGGCATGGAGCAAGAATGTCACAAAGGCGAGGAGGATCTTATTAGAGGGAGCTCGAGATCATATTTTTTCGATTCTCCATGGAAAGGAAACTCCATATCATATGTGGAAGGCCTCAACATATTTTTTTTTAAAGCAGTAGGGACCATAGAAAATTTGCACTCAAGGACAAGATTAGAAAATTTAAAATGGAGAAGGGTGACACAATCCAGAAATACTTGGCCAAGTTCACTCATTGTCGAGATGAGCTTGGAAGTGTTGGGATTACTATAGCTGATGATGACTTGGTGAGCCTAGAAATTCTAAGACTTCCCAAGAGCTAGCATAGTTACAAGGACTCTATGACTGGGAGGGAGAAGTTACCAGACTGGGAGTGTTTAAGGTCTGATTTGGTACAAGAAGAGTTTCAGTGGAATACCAGGGATGGATCCTCATCCAAGACTGATGATGAGGAAAATTTCACCTTGGCTCATAAGGAAAAGAAGGGGAAAGGAAATAATTCCTATTGCAGATCCAACACTGGAAAATAAGGCAAGAAGCAAGACATGTCAAAGGTGAAAATTTTCAACTGTCATGCTCATGGACACTATGCCACAAAATGTCCAAAAAAAGAGAAGGACAACACGAAGGCTAAAGGAGCTGTAGCGGGTAAAGCTTTAGCCTCATAGTTTGAGTTGGAATTATCTATAATCATATGCATGGTGTCAAATATGATGGGATCTATGTGGTATTTGGATAGTGGAGAATATTTCCATATGACTGGAAACAAAGAGCTATTTAGTAGCTTGGAGGAGAAGGATCTCCAGATGCACATCGATATGGCTGATGATGGGAAGTATAACGCTACTGGGATTGGTACAGATACTTTCCAGAGATAGTCAGGTAAAACTTTTATATTAAAATATGTCATGCACGTAGCAGGTTTGAAAAATAATTTATTTTTAGTTGCTATGTTGGAGGATATTGGATATCATGTGGTTTTCAGTGAAGGAAAGGCATTGCTTCGTCACAAAGCCACAATACAAGTAAAGAAGATTGGGGTTCATGTGAAGAACCTCTGCAAACTTTATGTAGATGGTTGCACAACATTAAGCAGCAAAGCTAATAATGTGGTGAGCTGAGATACTGGTGAGTTATGGCAGAGGAGGTTGGATCATCTACACCACAATTCTTTGAGGATCATGCAACAAAATTCTACAGGCCTTCCAGACGGTACAATTGCGTAGAGAGACACATTCAATGAATGTACCATGGGGAAGTATACAAAGGCCACCTTTCATTAGAAGGAGAACCGAGCAATGGAAATCCTTGAGAGAGTTCACTCAGATGTGTGTGGACCATTCTCAACAGATTCCACAACAAAGCACAGGTATTATGTGAATTTTGTTGATGATTTTTGTAGAAAGTGTCAGATCTTATTTCTACGGAAGAAAGATTAGACGTTATCCAAGTTTTGTGAGTAAAAATAAATGGTATATAAAGATATAGGGAATAAGGTGAAGGCTCTATCGAGCGATAATGGTGGTGAGAGTATCTCTAAAAAATTCAATAACTTCCACGCCAAAGAAGGAATTCAAAGATAATTTATTGCACCTCATAACAAACAACATAATGGGGTTTTAGAAATAAAGAACAAAACAATTATGGGAGAAACACGAGTTATGTTATATGATCAGGGCCTGATGTTGCATCTATGGGAAAAGGAATGCAACACAACAATATTTGTGCAGAACTATAGTCCTCATCGGGTACTTGGCATGATTACACCAGAGGAGGCTTTTTCAGGTAAGAAACCAGATGTTTCATATTTTAAAATTTTTGGCTCCTCTGTCTATTTCAATGTGACCAAAGATGTTAGGAAGAAGCTAGAACCAACAAAAAATGTTGGGATATTTTTGGGGTACACTGATACTCCCCACAACTATCGGGTGTATTTGTCGGCTAACATGATACCAGTTGTCAAGAGAGATGTTCAATTTGATGAGGAGAAAGCCATGAGATTATCCCTTGAGAGGGAGCTTGAATTGCATGAATAGGAGGAACTCGTAGTTCCAAAGGATGAACCTCATGATGTGGATTAGCCACAACCAAAGGATCATGGAGTGGTAGAAACCATTTATGCAGAGCCATCCACTAGAAATGGTAGGAAGCACACCAGAGATGCTGACAGATTGATGCTAGATGCGACAGAGAATGTAGGTGTACATAAATCATATTGTAGGAAGAGAAGGTACCCAGGAAGTTATATTTATTACATGGATTTTATGAGCGAGTTTATTATGACAAAACCATCCTCTTTTTAGGAAGCAGTGCAACATCCAACATGGGTTGATGCCATGGTTGAGGAGCATAACTCGATTATCAGAAATAGTGCATGGGAAGTGGTCCCAAGACCAGTGGGGGAGTCAGTGGTTGGATCTAGGTGGATCTACAAGGTGAAGTAAGCAACATATGGGAGTGTGGAGAAATAAAAGGCTAGAGTTATGGCCAGAGTATTATCACAGGTGGAGGGAAATGACTATGAGGAGAATTTTTCACCGATTGCAAGGTACTCATTAATTAGATCTATCCTTGCACTCTCAGTGCATATGGGGTGGTAGATACATCATATGGATGTAAAGATAACCTTCCTCAATGGAGTTATTGAGGAAGAAGTGTACACTAGGCTACGAGAAGGTTTTGAGACCTTTGATAGGGAGTCACATGTGTGCAAACTCAAGACAACACTGTATGGGCTGAAGCAAGCACCTCATGCTTGTTACACCATGATCGATAGATATTTCATTGGGTTGGGCTTCAAAAAGAGTGAAGCGGATGCGAACCTATATCATATTCTGGTTGATGGTAAGATTTTGATTATTTTAATTTATATTGATGATATAATACTGACAGGTGATGAACATCTCAAAACTTCTTGTGGAGAGGATCTTGCAAGAGAGTTTGTGATGAAGGACATCGGGCTCTTTCACTATTTCCTTGGCTTGGAAATATGGAAAATATATGGGGAGCTATTTGTATCTTAGGGCAGGTAAGCCAAGGGATTCTGAGGAAGTTCCACATGGAGGGAAGCAAACCCATCGAGACTCCTCTTGCAAGAAACTGGAGGAAGGAGGATGCTACTTCAGGTGAGGTAGTGGATGCTACTATTTACAAGCAGCTTGTGGGTTCACTTATGTATACATGACCATACATATTCTATCAAGTTAACCAACTTAGTCAAGCTATGATTAATCCTACCAAGTTCATTTGCAGGGTGGGGAAGCATGTTTTGAGATATACCAGGGGCACCACATAGTATTGTTTATGGTACAAATGGACGGAGGGAGTGAAGCTTAAAAGCTTCACAATTGTAAATTTTGCAGGCAGCCCATCAGAGAGGAAGAGAGCATTAGGGGGCATCTTTAGCATAGGATCAATAGTAGTTTCTTCATACAACAGGAAGCAGAGATTAGTTGCACTCAGTTCAGCCGAGGGAGAGTACATGGTATCTAGTCAGGCTGCATGTGAGTCTATCTTGATGAGGAAGATACCTATTGGTTTGTTTGGTCATATGATGGATCCGACAATGATATATTGTGATAAACATAGTCGCATAAAACTCTCGGTTAATCGGGTATTCCATGACAGGTCCAAGCATATTGACATCTGGTACCACCATCTCATAGATTGTGTTCAGAGGCACATTATGTTGTTGTAGTACATTCCCATGGAGGATTAGGATGTAGATATCTTGACGAAGGTGATTGCAAAGAGAAAATTTGAATACCACAGAGGCAGGATTACGGTAGCTGATAATATCTTTCTTTTTGAGAGGGAGCGTTGAAAATAAACAAGAAAATGTGTGTCTAATTTATTTTTCCATTAAATAAATTAGATAATAAATTTTAAGCTTGTCTCATAAGAACTTGTATTAGATAACTAAGTGAGAAAGATTTAGTTAGATCAAGAATTTGGAGTTAAGGGTCAAAGGTGAGGCATGTAGAGTGATTATATTATTTTGGGGGTCCAGTTGCAGATAATGCACTAGTGTAGTGTGTGTGTAATCAGCTAACTCAAATTAATTGAGTTAAAATCAATTTAACTAGTTCTAACTGAGTGATGAGAAAGTGTGAGGTAAAGTGAATTAGATTAGATTTAATTCACAATTAGTGATCTATCAAGTAACTGATGATTTTCTATTATTAGCTGCATTCATGTCAAATAATGAGGACCTAGTTGAGACAAATTTTAAAGGGAAGATAACTATCAATTGTATTATTAGCGAACTGCCCAGGTGCAGCTATAAAGCAAGAGGATGCCCATGACGGATTACGTAGTCATGGAAGGTTGGAATTCCTATTTAATAGGGATTTATTTGCCTAGGGATTGCGTGAGAAAGGAAGGCTGAAGGTGGGCAAGAAATTAGCTATGTGCTTGTCCAATTTTTCCTAGATCGGTGTGAGATGATTGGTAGAGTGTATGAGGTTCTTGTGAGCAAGCATGCATTGTATTGTTTCATGATTCCTTGGATTATTATACAATAGAGATAGAGGGGTTTTTAACATTTTATTTCCCCAGGAAAATATTGTGTTGTGCAATTGATTTACTTATTTCTCTTACTTTCATGTGATTGAGCGATTGTGATTTATTTTCTGAAAATATTGTAGAAGGATTCAGTATTTGTTTTATTACATTGCATGATCAGATTGAATCCATTGGTGTAATTTATACAGTTTGGAGGCCTTCCTAGAGGATTTTTGGGCAGCAAGTGGTATGGCTAGAAATTTTATGATGTTGGCTACACAATAGAGTCATCAATCATTGCGAACACTTGCTCCAATCCCCTGAAAAACTGACTTGAAGTCAAGTTGTCCAAAAGTGCAGCAAATCTCATGTAGAAAATACTTTTTGGGAATTTGTCTCAAATCATAACACCTGCGAATAAAGTAAAGGCGATTTTTTTTCTTTACTCTATGGTTTACAAAATCCTCTTTCACTTTTTTCAAATTCATCTTCATTACTTCATAAACTAACTTTGAAGTAGAATTATCCCTGTGTGCAATGTAAACCTTAGAAAATGATCACAAAACTTTAAAAATGATTCCAAACACCTCCTTATTTTTATTTCTAAAATTTAACCCTTTCTATATTGATCTTATCCCTACTGAAATTAGTGGCAAAGAGGTTTTTAATATTGGCATGGCAGCCTACCTCTTGATTCTTTTCACAAAATCCTAGGCAACCCACATCTTCAAAAGAATTCCTTATGAATGATGAGGTAATGATATCCTAGATAAGTGTTGGCTCATATCTGGAAACTTTCCCTCCTTTTTTGTGATTTTTCTTCTCACTATCCATGGTTTCTGTATGCATGATAAAACCCTAGTTAGGTAGAAAGGAACATTAGGGTGAAAAAGAGGGGAAAAAGGGGTTGTTGTATTGAGGGGAGGGAATGGAGGGGTTAGGGATTGAGATAATTCTTGGTCAAATTTTGGGAGATGGGGATAGTGTTAGGGAGTGTAGGGAGGTGATATTTTATGAAAATATTGAAGGAAATGTGGGTAAATTCCCAAAACACAGTCCTAGCCAAAATCACAGCGTAGGGTAGGGTTTGTAGCGAAATGAGGGGAAACATAGGGGAGGTATGTGAGGTATGGGAGAGGGTAATAGAGTAGGAAACCTATATTTTTTGCCACTGTAATGAAGAAAAAAACTCATGGACACCAAAAGCGCAACAAAACCCTAGGAGAGGGATTTTAACTGAGTTTTTTAAGGAGAATGATCCACAAGAAAGATAAAAAATGTGTAATTACTTTCCAAATAGATGATAGAACCTGTTTAATGCTGAAAATAATCCCAGTGACACTTTCTTGGCCTCCAAAACCAAAAGCGCAACACAAGAGCCAGAAGCGCAATGTAGCAGGAAAAAGCGCAGCGTGGGAGGTAAGAAAGTGGTATTAGAGATGAATTTCAATTCCATGGAAGCTAGGATGAAGCCTGATTGTAGAGAGGTACTCAATGAAGGTGAAATGAGAAATTGAAATTCTTGGATAGTCTTTTATTGGTTGAAAACTTGATTTTTTCTTGTGATGATGGCATGAAATCATATGTCACTTTGAGAAATGAGATGATATAACTGCAGCATGATATTTTGAAATAGAAATGTCACCTTTACATTTATTATTTTTGTTACTAAGATGCTAACTCACAAATGGTGACCTAAGTGATGTACATTACTCTTTATTTCTTTCTTATGACTAACATTATAATGAAAAGTCAAGTGAAATCCTATACCATGACCTAAATTATGTCATATTAACTATTTCATGACCTAAATTATGTCATATTAACTATTCCATGACCTAAGACACTTGAATGATGACATGAACATGATGAGTGATGATAACCATGAGAAAGTGGAGGGAGTAGCACTGACCTGTACAACAACCAATGATCAAATTTAATTTGAAAATTATTTGAAACTATACAATTTCACCTAGGACCCAGATCAACTGACATTGAAAGAGTACATTTGATCACTGGTGACTCACATACACTAACACATTCCCATGATGAATATATCTTGACTTATAATTTCCATGTACCCAATGTTGACCTCAACGTTTTTCATATATTCTTGCATTATCTTTGCAGGTAGAAAAGAAATATGTTAACCAGATAACCAACAAAAATTAAACTTAGAATTACCTCATCATGGTGACCTTGTCATTCAAGCATCAACATACTTATGGTTCATGTCCACACAAATATTCCTTCATGCATCAGAATGCCCAAGGGTCAAACTTAATTACCAAGTTAGAAATTTCATTCAAAGATTATAATGGATGTTAATAATTATTCTACATAATCTAGAGAAAGTCTTAATTATTTATTCATCCTTGACTAGGTCAATTTATTAGTTTTTAACATCACATAATCATACAAAGAATCTTAAAATATTCTGTACATATGCATATTATCCAAGAGTTACTTTGATTATGCATTCCTATGCTTCTTATTATATCATCTAGATATATGTCTCATAATGGGCATGCAACCTGAACCATTTCGTTATTTTATCCATTCAAAATTATTGTTTCCATACTATATGGAATGTATACTAACCTTGTCATAAACGTCTCTCAAAAACCTCAAAAATGATGGTTCTTACAAGATCATGACGATATGCCTTAGCAAGATGAAAAACTATAACATAATGTTAGGTAATTACTGGATGAACATTATGAAAAATGGTTTATCTATCTTTAAATACCAGATGATTTCTACAAAGAAAATTAACCAAGTAGACTCGAAGTATGCTACTATCACATGCTTCTCTAGTATGATGCTATACAAAATCAAGTAAACAACAATGCATACTATCCTAAAGGAAAGACCAATTCATGAGTAACCTGACAAATAATATGCCTTCTTTAATAGTAAATATATTTCACATCTTATTTCTTCGGCTTGTTCCGTGGTTATCACATATTCTGACCTACGTGAACCTCACTCCTTTCCTTTCATTTTTTGTTATGCTGGTTTTGAAATTTCCTCTTAAAGTTTCCATACTCATTTCATTTAAAGCATTGAAACTTGGACATATATTTCTTCTTGGAATTCCCAAACTTTCCCTTATTCAACTTCTTGAATCTAGCTATAAAGGCTTGAAACTATTCATCTGATCCAATGTCATCCTTTTCCTTAATACTAGTTTATTCCAAGATTATTTTAGCCCACAAGTCATCAAAATGAGTTTAGCCTTTATTAGAGTAGATTTTTGTTGCAAAGATGCTTCATTCTAGTGGCAATGCATTCAGTACAGAAATGGTAATTTCTGAATAAGAAATTTTCTCTCCAAGCCCCTAAAAGTGATTTCTCAATTGAGATATGTTAATTAGAAATGATTTCTAAATTTCATCATCATTTTATTTTTTAATTATATATAGTTTATTCCTCAAATAAATCATTTTTCCAAATGTACTTACAAAGTAAATTTTCACTAGCTTGTCATACATAGCCTTAGAAATATTCAAATTTGTAACAAATGGAATAAGAGGATATTTAATATATTCAACAATGATCCTTTGTGCCCTTCTCCTATCTTGTACTTTTCTAGTTCTTGAATATTGTATTTTCTAGGTTTAGTAATTTCACCCATAACATATTCCATTACTTCATGTTTTGTAAGTTCCAGGTCAATCATTTTCTTCCATGCTAGGAAATTTGATGAACCAATGATATTATTTCTTTCCTTGCAGGAAAAACCCATATGACCTGTAGATTCATACATAGAGTATATTGATGATTAAGATTCTTCCCTTACTTATGATGTCTCCAACTATATTTGAGGCTTTCAATATCTTCAAGGAGACTTCAATAATGGCTTCCAAAAGTGATGATACCAAAAGCCTTTGATGCTTCCTTCAGGGATTTATTCTAATTAGGTGTTAGCTAGATACTTTTCTTAAGAGAAAACAATAACCTTCTTGTATTATTCCTCTTCAGTATTTCTTCTAACGAGGCCCTTTTTCTATATCAACAAATCTTACTTTTCCCCTTCTTGTTCCACAAGATGATCCATCTAACTGCATTCTTGTTCGCCTTAGTTGTGATACAATGTTGGAAAAATGTAAAGTGGAAGTTTGTAATTCTAATTTCCTTAACCTTAACACTTTCTTATGAACTTTCTTATTCATTTTGTGTCTCTTTATGAGATATTTTTCATCAAACAAATATCAAGAAAAAAACAATAAAGGTAGTGGATAGAGATATTAGGCTCCAAGCCAAGAAAAACCTTGAAATAATCTTCTCTATTTATAGAATCTACTTCAAATGAGACAACAAAGAACAAAACCCTAGACCAAGTGCTCTTCCAAGTACCAAGTTAGCCCTTCCAGGTGAACTGAATTTTTACTACAACTTTGATCACAACTTCTACCCTCCAACTTCATCCTGCAACTTCGTCCTACAATGTTAGCCATGAATCTGCTAATGTTAAGGTCTAAAATGGTAGAATATAAAAATGGTAAGGTCTAAAATGGGCCTCCTAAGGAAATTATAAAATAATAGTGGAAATAATAAAATAATATTTGATTGCATCAACAAAATTTAGAGGGAAAAATCGAAAAACTGCTTTTTCAACTCGTATTTTAAACTTATCTCCTAAAGATTTTACTCAAATTTCGAGCGGGAGTACTCATTGGATGAAAAATTTAATTCCTAATCCAAGGAGTACCCATGTTTCATACTTTCGATGGATCCTACTACACGAAAAATGAGAAATACATGAAAAATGTGATTGCAATAATTTTTTTCATGTATTTCTAATTTGTCGCGTAGCATAATCCATCAAAAGTATGAAACATGGGAACTCCTTGGATTCAGAATTAAATTTTGCATCCAACGAGTGCTCGCACTTGAAATTTGAGTAAACACTTTGGGAGATAAGTTTAAAATACGAGTTGAAAAAGTAGTTTTATTATTTTATTATTTTTTAATCTTTTTACCCTATTACTTAAAAAATGGCGAAACATCCCCCATGGTTGACATCATCATCTTGAATCCTATTGTTTCTTATAAATTTTATTTTTGTGTAAATTTTTCTTAGGAGGCCCATCTTAGACCTCAAAATTCCCCTAATGCCTAACCTAACTTCTTTAAGAGACCCTTCTTTGAGTTAAAAAAACCCTCCCAACATTAACAAGGTCAAGATAGAGTATTATCTCTTCACGTATCCTGATATTATAACTCATTCTTCTACAATTCATACCTATAGTTTTTCCCTCCTTTGTAGTTGCATAAATCCTACTTTTCACACATGTTCCGACAATATAAATTTCACCTAAGTCTGACTCCCGAATTGAAATTCATGTCCTTCTCAATTTTATCCAATCACACTAGACCATGGTGGTATTGTGTTGCCACATTACATCCATATGGTTCCTATCTAGCTCTCGTGGAACTACCACATCAATAAAATTGCATACTCAGTGAGGCCTTACCCATGGTGTTTTGTGGCACCTTACCATTGTATATGGCCTATGAATTATCTGGCATAACCATGTTGTGATGATCCTTATCACCCCCTGATACCTGATCCCCATATTTAGCTCATTTTCAAGGCTAATCTAGCCCAACACTCATCCAAATGTTTCTGCATTGTGGAAACCCTTGCCACCCCAAGACTCTTGATCCCCATATCGAATAAAAAAAAAATTCAACCTAATTCCCAACTAAGCCTTCCGAAAGAGTGTGTCCATTAGTCACTTCTCGAAACTTGGATCCACATATTCACTTGAATTTCATACAACCTGGATCACACCTCATCCTTCACAGATGTATGTGGCCTCGTCCAATCCTAGATCCCCGGATGTGTTTGGTTGTTGAAATAGAAGTCTAACATGAATGGGATTTTTCCTGCATACAGTGGAAATGTCCCTTGCCACCAATGGATGCACAAATCACCAGATTTCCTATGAATGAAATCAGGCAGTGGAAGAGGGGAAAATAATGAAGATTTGGGAATTTTCTCTTCAACAAAAGGACAATTTTCTAAAAATCAAATTCTCTAAAGATGAATGCCAAGGCTTGAAAAAAGGATTTCATGAGAATGTTTTCATTCTAGAAGAAGATAAAGGGGGCACCAGTAAGGCTTAAAATCACACTAGATCTAGAATAAGAGTAAGACATGACTTGGAAGACTATTTCACCCAAATTCAACTTTGTACAAAGCAAATTATGCAATGGAGTCCAACTTTTTTGTATGTTGTAGGTTGGTTAACTTCTTTAATGAGATAGAGTTTCTTCATTCATTTTCAAGGAGACATTCAAGTCCTTGTAACCTCTCAATAGGAACACATACCATGTATTAAATAGTGTGTCCAAAATTGTTAAAGCCAATTTCAGGCAGGGAAAATTTTAAGGATGGAAGTCTATCTTAAAGTTTAGAAACCTTGGCGAATCTTACTTGTCCCCAATATGTAAATTGTAAAATTTGTGATGATATTTTTGTAAAAATATTTAGGTTTCTAATTATTTTATATTAATATATATAAAAATTTTGCGATTTTTAGGGTGAAATAATTTTATACTATAAAATTTGGGTGAATCAATTTTTAAAAAAATGGAAATTGGTGAATCATTGTTTTTGGAAAAAGCATGGAAAATTATCCCACCTATGAATATTAGCCCCTAAAATTCTCCTTGATTTCAAGTCTCAGTCACAAAAATATATAGGTCTGCATAAACCCATAGAATTGTCACATCATTCATATACTAATTGATCATCCACGCTAACTAGGTGATCATCAATGCTAACTAGATACACATTTAACACAAAAAATATAAGATAAATTCACATGATGTAAGATAACTTGCAATCATGAGTATGGTCATATTTTCAGGGAGTCTTTAAATAGTAATAAAGAGCCATACATCAGTCAATAACATAACAAATACTGTCATAATCCAAAATCCAAATATACATAAACCATCATACTTTTCTAAGTGTTTTAGAATTTTTGGTAACTAAAGGAGGGACTTCCACTCTCCACACAATCATATGCCAACTACATAACAATATATCTTGCAACTAACCACCCCCAAGCCAAATCAAGAGTCTAATAAAATGATTGCATATGGAAACTCACACCAATGGATTTATTAAACACTTAGGAAATTACATTATTCAGGTGGTTAACAATTGTAAATCAAGCACTAGAGTGATCCACTTCTCTGAGTTCAATAAAAAATATCCATCCTATGGTCTAGATAGTTATATTGCTCAGTATAGGATGTTTAATCCACTATCCAGGTGATCTCACAACTATCATCTTATAGAAAGAAGCACATGAGTATGAAATCCACTATCCAGGTGCTTAAAAAATCTCTATGATAATCACCACTCCAACTTAGATTTACCTGTCCATGCGATTAAAAGATACACACAGTACCATAGATATTCGGTCATCCATTGAGCCTCACCCTAAATACTTATGATTAGATGACATATTCCAATGGCTTAGAACACAAAATGGCAAGGATTATCTCCCAAGGTAAAAAATTACAACCTCAAGGTTAGCTCCAACACTACTCAATCATCCATATTATGCTCCACAAAAACCATATTGAATTATTATTGAAGCCCTTTTTCCTCTAGGATAATAATATTTCCCATGTACTAGAATTAGAAGGGAGAGAGAAAAATAATTCCCACACTTGAAAAATGATCAATCCCAAGAGAAAGAATCAATATAGAGAGCACAAGACAGCCAGATGAAAACATGAATATATGAGAGAAAAAAGATATGTCTCAATATGAACCACAAAGAGTTAAATAATGGATTGAAAGTAAGATAAAGAAAAAAATACCAACCCAAATTCTCTTATGTTATGCATATATTTAGAAACTATTCTATGTCCCCTAGTGCATATAAGAGAACACCAACTTTGATCTCCTCTATTTTCTGAAAATTTGATTCTCCCATACCTCCTCAATTTGAGAGGGGAAAAGTGGAATGTTTACTACCCCCTCTTCCATTGCTTAATATTATGTTCATAAATAACATTGTCAACAAACTCAATTCATCTCGCATTGAATCACATTAAAATTATGTCAAGTAATGGATTTTCTCAATTAGAAGTGGCTTTGGTATTTAATTCGGCTGGGTATGGTTTTTTTTTTTTTCAAAATATGGAAGCAAGAAGGTAGATTCCATAAGATTCATGATCCATAGGTGATCCCTTCCTTTAATTAGTTTTAAATAATAATAATATAAATTTTTCAATCATAGTTTTATCCATCCATGGTTCTCCACGTTGGTTTTGCATAAACACAATTCACCCCCCCATCGCATCACATTGAAATTATGTCAAGTAATGGATTTTCTCAATTACAAGTGGATTTTGTATTTAATTCGGTCGGGTATGTTTTTTTTTTCAAAATATGACAGAAAGAAGGTATCTTCTCTAAGATTCATGATCGATAGGTGATCCCTTCCTTTAATTGGTTTTAAATAATAATAATAGAAAATTTTCAATCATAGTTTTATCTAGCCATGGTTCTCCACGTTGGTTTTGAAATCACATTTAGGTAAAACAAATGATGTTATAAAAACTCCCTTCTTAATCCATTTTCTCAACTATGACTTCACTATCCATCTAGCTCATATTGACACAAAAAATCCCTCCTTCATTGATCCATTATTTAGATCTTCCCTCTAAAGAAAATCCTCAAAACAGGCTTCCAAGCTCACTAGGAATTTGATCACATGAATAGACATAGATATTTTATTATATAAAAAAACAAAATTTCTTAAATTCTAATGAGGCTAACAACCAAAATTTATTCCCTGAAATAGCTATAGGGTCTCTCCCGCTTCGACTCTTATGCATATTATCTATATCAACAAACATTATATCAATACAATTTTCTTAGAACATGGTTATTCATTCATGCAATCTCAAAAAAATATATTCATATCATGCACTTAATCGTGATTTCCAAGAATGTTTTAATTGTGCATAAAATTCGAAAGTTATAATCAATAATTCTTAAAACACATATCTCGAGAAAACCACTAACTAACAACCAACCCATTATTTTCTTTTAGCCATAGGATCTACTAATCATGTTTTGCTCAATGGTAGTAATTATCAAGATGGGTGAGAAATTGACGAAGACATTGGCTTAACAAGATCCAAATATGATACATAACCAATATTTAAAAAAAAACAAAGTCAAGGTACCAACCTAAACAACCTCCAACCAATAATATCACATCCCCCCATTTTCTAACTTGAGCCAAGCTAGTCTACCTCCTTATTTGATCACAACAGTTCCTCACAATGTCCGTTAGGTTCTGTAATTACACTAATTTTTACCTATAAAACCCCATCTCATCCTTTGTTTCAAAACATGAACAAAACCCTTGTGTATGAATTTTTGCCTCTTTTTAATATATACATGATAAATTGGGTTAAGGTCACTCATATTTAAAGGAAAGGTCAATAGATACATATTTTTTATAATTATGTTCTTATATTCATGTTACCCTAAGAGACTTTGTCTATATTTTTCATTTACCATGATTTGAAGTGTATCTGGTATAGGCAAAAATCAACCTCGAGATTCCCGCACTAGTCTAAGGTCGATTCTTACACCAATTTAGGAGGACCATTGGATGATGAGTTTTTACTATTGGTTAATGTGAGTTGTCAAGAAAGGGTCATCATGGAAAATGGAGAAGAAAAGGTGCATTTCTCACTCCTGATCTCCAACAGAGTAGCTGCAATTTTTATCTCCTCGTATTGAAGAGCAACCCGAGATAAAATAAAAAATGAGGGAAATAATACTCTTTGTTCTATAAATCTGTTGTTATGTGTTTTTTTAGTAAGGACCTCCATTTTTTTTCTGTGAGGAAATGGCTCAATGTGGAAAAATATTTTATTTTAGGAATTATAAATATTGAGTCATAAGAAGGCATAGGTTAGCGATACTGTTGGTTACTCTGTATTCTTGTGCTAAAATACTTGTATTGCCTGAATCTCCTCTCGAGTTGGATCCTTTTGTATCAGATGTATTAAGTAGAGATTTATATCAATAAAAATGATATTTAATGTGAGGTTCAAATAACATTTCAGTTTAATTATGTGAATGATTCCTTACACCTTTTAACTTAATATTTTTCTTTATAGGGAAACGAGCTATTTGGCTAGGGCCTAGCCAACCTAGCTCTTTCTCCCTTATAAATCACATAGTGTGTATATATTATGTTTACTATTTTGATGTGATTTTTTCTTAATGATTGGCCTATGACCTATTATGAAACCCCGGTTGACTGTGAATCGTATAAGGTGTTTTTTCTTAAAAGGAGTGGTATCCATCCAGATCTGGAAAGTCGATGTGAGTGTGTGTTTCAAACGATAATTATAACGTTCTTTCTTACCTTGGGATCATTTTATAACAAGGATTAAAACCCTCAGTGATTATTCTTGTGTAATTATTTCGTTATAAGAATTGGTAACAATGAAAATATGGTTTTGAAGTCGAAATCATGATTGAGAAATCCTAGGCAACTCGAGATTTGATTTATACTTATGGATTTAGATTATTGATTGTATTGAAAAGTTTGTTAATATATTGTGGGACCTGAGTAATAAAACCATAAGCATCAGTCTATGTCAAGCATACTTTTCTTTCTTAAGCCTAGAACCGTGGAAAATATGTAAGATGAGTCCCTTGGTAGCCTTTTATGTTCATGATTGATTGGTCTCATTCTATTTAAAAGTGGTATAGGTATTAGGAGAACTTGATGAGTGAGCTCACTATCTCATGCATCTATGGTATATGAATAAATTCCTTGGTGTAATTATCTAATATTGAATTCCTGTTCCTCTGTGGTACAAGAGAAAAGTCGTTGTAACTATTGAATATTGAAGGAACCTGGATAACATATTGGGACTTTATATTTTTCCACAAGGCAAGGAATGTTAATAGTTAGATTAAAGCCTAGTTTTAGATTGTAGAGTGAGTCAAGAAGTGTTTTTTATGATTCAATTTATTAAAGCATAGTTGGCTCCTTTATGTATGCATAGGCGTGGAAAATTTCTTTATAAGAATTCACTATCGATTTGATCTTTTTAGCATGAGATTTGATTGAGGGGTTTGAGAAGTTATTTTATAAGTTCATTTGAAAGGAAGAATGGTCTCTAGATTGATCACATTTATTTTGTTTCTACCTTGACTGCACCAGAATATATGTTTTATATCTTATTAAGTGGGGAAATGATTGATGATTTAAAGTAGTGCAAGAACTAGTTAATTGAAAAGATTGGTTCACTAAAGGAATAGTTTTGTGTTTTTCATATCTCCAATTTGGATGTTTTTTATTCTGAATAAACATTGAATCCTGAGTTTATTTTTGAGAAGGAAATTTAATTTTAACTATTCATTTTCATCCTAAAATAATCGCATCATCCAGAGTGATCTTGGTGCTACTATGTGAGTAGTGCCGGAATGCTATTAAGAGGTTTTCATTCTAGAATTTTGAATGATTGATTATTGGAGTAGAGATAGGATTTGAAGTATCTGACAGGTTCCTTTGTAACATACTGTGCTATTCCTGAAAGTATACAAGGCCCTGATTTGATAAGTAATTTTTGTGGATTAAAACTAAAATTTTAATAAACAACATTTTGATGCCTATTGAATTATCGCGCTTTTGTGGTATATGAAGAAATTCTTTTGTGTAACTATTGAATATTCAATGAACCCAAATCATAGATTCAAACTTTATTCTTAGCCACAAGGAAAGGAATGTTGATATTTATATCAAGGTATGGCTTCAAATTATAAAGTGAGTTAAGCATTATTTTTTATGATTGAACTGATTAAGGCATAGGAGGTTCCTTTCTGTATCCACATGTGTGGAAAATGTCTTTATAATAGGCAACTATCTATTTTATATTTTCAGCATGATATTTGATTGAGTGTTTGAGATTTTCCTTTATGATTTCATTTGAAAGGAAGAGCAGTTTCTGACTTGAGCACATCTATTTGGCTTCTATCTTGAATGCACCATAATATATATTTTATTTCTTATGTAGTGTGGAAATTATTGATGATTTAAATTAGTGCAGGATCTAGTTAATTGAAAATATTAGTTATGTACAAGAATAGTTTGTTCTTTTTCATATCTCCTTTCTGAGTGTTTTTGTTTGAATCGACATTGAATCCTAAATTTATTTTGAGGAAGGAAATTTTATTTTAAGTCTTAATTCTCGTCATAAGAGAAGACAAACATCGAGAGTGATCTTGGTGTTGTTGTGCTAGTAGTGTAGGAATGTGATTAAGAGGTTTTCATTCCAGAATTTGGAAAGATTTGTAGAAATTATATGCAATAAGCATGCATATGTCCTTGATTCACTTGATCTCACACTATTTAACTTTATGCAAAATATTGAATCAATTCCACTTGTTAATCTTTTGCGGAAATATTAATTGCACACACATGTGAAGCATAAACAAAAATATTCAATCGCACATAACACAGTTTTTAACTGGGAAAGCATGAAGCTGAAAACCCCAACTATATATTATGTAATAGGGAGATCATATGAAAATATCATACAAACATACAAAGCTTATCACAAGCTCTCAGTACAATACAATCGTCATACACTAATCAGGCCCAATATTGCAAATCCATGCACCGATCTTTGCCACCTACTAGCCTGCCTCCACTGCACAATATCTACTGAAGAATGGCTCTGAATGAATTCTAATTACTCCATCATTTACTGCACAATCCTTATTGGAAACTCCACTGAGTGTTTGATGCAATCAATGCATCATTATAGTCACAACAGATAGTCTATCTTGCCCTTTCACCTTTCTCTCCACTAGTCTCCACTGAAACTTCCATGCACTGTAGTTAACTGCTGTATTATTTAGTTGATTAATGAGTTATTATCTGTGAATTAATTAACTAATTAATTCACTCCACTCTCACTAGTGTATCAATCATTTAGACTAGATAAAACTATCTGAACTGAGTCTAACTAAGTTAAACTAAATATAACTCCATAACTACTTCTTCCAACTGTGTCATAACTCTGCCACTTGAGTTCTAACTGAGTCCTCCATGTAATAGCTCCAGTAAACCCTTAGGAATAGCGTAATTCATACATCGAAATTTGCTATACCACATCTATACTTGGTGAAGTGCTCCAAGAGAATAAGTTGTTGTTTATTGTTCGATTATTATTAAGAGCTAATAATAATCGACACTTCTATTTTTAGATCGACGATCTATAAATAGACTTCGCCCAATATTATAAAAATATAATTTCATCTATTTTTCCAACTTGATCAACCATCCACAAATAGCATCCTACAACTTCTAAAATATGATCACCATGTCTAAAAATAGACATAGTCTAAAAATATACTTGTGCCAAAAATAGCCTACGGGCCCACTTAGTGAAGGCGACACTTTTCACTAAGCCCATCATCTTGTTGAATCTCAACACTCCCTCTCAACAAGATAGGGATTATCCCTCATCCCGATCTTGCCTCTATGGTATTCGAATTTTCTCCTAGTGAGCATCTTCGTCAGAATATCTGCATCTTGATCCTTCGTAGGAATGTACTGAAGCAACATGATCTTTCGCTGCACACAATCTCTGATATGATGATACTGGATATCAATATGTTTAGATCTATCATGAAACATAGGATTAACTAAGAGTTTAATGCAACTTTGATTATCACAATGTATCTCCGTGGGATCTAAATGTGAACCAAACAAACCAACCAAAATCTTCCTCATCCAGATAGCCTCACATGCAGCTAAACTTGCTACCATATATTCTGCTTCCACTGAATTGAGTGCCACAGATCTTTGTTTCCTGTTGTACCAAGAAACTGCTGTAGATTCGATACTGAAAATCCCTACTGATGTGCTCTTTCTGTCTGTTGAGCTTCCTACCCAATCTTCATCTGTGAAGCCATGAAAATTCACCTCATCCATGTTTCTGTACCATAAACCATACTCAGATGTGCCCCTGAGATATCTGAGGACATGCTTGCCTGCCTTCCAAAAGAGCCTGGTAGGCTTAATCATTGCTTGTGAAAGATGGTTCACCGCATAGCATATGTTCGGTCTTGTATTGACCAAATACATGAGCGATACCATCAACTATCAATAAAAAGTGGCATCCACTACTTCTGCCGATGTAGCATCCTCTTTCTTCCAATTTCCTGGAAGAGGAGTGTCGATAGGCTTGCAGTTTGCATGTGAAACTTCTCCAGTATCTCCCAGGCATACTTTCCTTGAGACACAAACAATTCACCTTCCCACTGCCATATTTCCAATCCAAGGAAACAATGAAGGAGGCCTAAATCCTTCATCTTAAACTCCTTTGTAATATTTGCCTTACATGAGTGTATCAACTGCTCATCACATGTTAGTATTAAATCATCAACATAAAGTACAATGATTAAAATCTTACCCTCAACCACAATCTGGTACAGGTTTGCATCTGCCTCACTCTTGGTGAAGCCAAGTCTAGTGAAATAGCTGTCGATCCGAGTGTACCAAGCATGGGGTGCTTGTTTCAACCCATACAATGCTATTTTGAGCCTTCACACATGTCAATTGCTGCTGAAGATCTCAAATCCTTTAGGTTGCTCAATGTACACCTCTTCCTCAATGATCCCATTAAGGAACACAGTCTTCACATCCATCTGATGAATGTGCCAACCCATCTATGCTGAGAGAGCAAGGATGGTCCATATGGAAGAATACCGTGTGACAAGTGAAAAGGTTTCTCATGAAGTCCCAATCCTCAATCTGTGGCGGGCAAAGAATCTTGCTTTATACTTCTCGCTCCCATCTGTGGCTGCTTCCCACCTTGTAGATCATATTGATCTACAAGCGATTTTCCCACTTCCAGCCTTGGAACAATCTCCCAAGCAACATTCGACAATGGAGTCATACTCCCTCCATAGCATCTATGTCATGGGCTCACTGCCTTTGCTTCTTGAAGATAGCCTTGTCATCACCTTGGTCATAAGAGCCATGTATCTAGTATATCGGTCAGGTGATTGTCTCTGTCTATGCTGTGATGTAGGGACTCCTACATTCTGTGCCGCATCCACCTTCAGTCTCTCAGCTTCTGTGGTACGCTTTCTACCTTGTCTGATGTTTGGTTCTTCATGAGTGGATTCCTCCACTCCATGAATCTCCTCCTTTGGCTGATCCACATCCATAGGCTCATCTTTGCGAACAATAAGTTCCTCTTCCACATGCAAGTGTAGCTCCCTCTCAAGTGAAAACTTCATGGCTTTCACCTCATTGAATTTTATATCTCGTCACACAACAGCCATCTGGCTGTTTGGAAAATACACACGATAGTTACGGGGTGTTTCTGTGTACCCCAAAAATATCCCAACTTCTGTAGTCGGCTCCAACTTCTTCCTAGTGTCCTTCATCACATGAATGTAAATAGGTGAGCCAAAAATCTTCAAATGAGAAATATCAGGCTTCTTACCAGTAAAATCTTCTTTGGGTGTACTCATGCCAAGCACTCTATGAGGAAAACGGTTTTGCACATAAAATGCAGTGTTGCATGCTTCCGCCCACAAGTGCATCGGTAGGCCCTGGTCATGTAGCATCGCTCGTGCAACACCCACAATTGTTCTGTTCTTTCTCTCCATGACCCCATTCTGCTGTGGGTTATGAGGTACTGTGATTTCTCTTCGAATTCCTTCTTTGCTACAAAAGTCTTCGAATTCACCCGAGATTTATTCACCACCATTATCACTCCATAAAGCTTTCACCTGCTCCCCTGACTCCTTCTCCACCAATGCCTTGAACTCACAAAACTTTGAGAACGTTTCACTCTTCTTCTACATGAAGAAGATCCAGCATCTATGAGAATAATCATCAACAAATATCACATAATACCTGTGTTTTGTTTTTGAAGCAACCAAGAATGGTCCACACACGTCTCTGTGAATTCTCTCCAGGATCACCGAAGCACAGTTCTCCTTCTCATGAAAGGTGGTCCTCACAAACTTACCCATTGTACATCCTTTGCACTGATCTGACTGCGCAAGAGTACCTTTGGGAAGTCCAATATAAATTTTCTGCAAAATTTTCAAAGCTCCAAGGTGAAGATGGCCCAATCTCCTGTGCCATAATTCGCCCTCGTCTCGACTCACCACTTCTTCTACTTTTCCCACCATTGCAGCGCAACCATCTACCTCCAGCCTGTAGAAATTATTAATTCGAACACATATATTCTTGGTTTGACTCGTTGTTTTATGTCGAAGGAAGGATTTTCCCTCACTAAAAACAACATCATAACCCTTGTCTTCCAGCATTGCGACTGAGACCAAGTTCTTCTTCAGACCTGGAACATGCATGACATTCTTCAACAAGAATGTATTACCGATCTCCCTCTCAAAGGTAATGGTACCAGTGCTTGTCGTACTGTACCGACCATCATCGCCCATCTCTATATGCATCTGGAGGTCCTTCTCCTCCAAGTCACTAAACAACTCTTTGTCTCCCGTCATATGGAAAGACACACCATTTTCAAGATACCACACCAATACCATGTAGCTTGAAACCAAGCATGTGATCAAGGAAAAATCCAGCTCAAATTGCAAGGCTAAGGCGTCTCCAGCTACAAATATAGCAGCTTGCTTATTCTTCTTCTTCTGTGGATAGTTAGTGGCAAAATTTCCATGCTCATGACAATGAAAACACTTCACGTTGGACAAGTCCTGCTTCTTGCCTTTAGCACCAGATTTTGAAGGATTTTTCTTCCCCTTCCCTTTCCTTGATTTGGTAGCCAAAGAGAAATTCTCTTCATCTTCATTCTTTGATGAAGATCCATCCCTAGTACCCCGCCTTATCTCCTCCTGCACAAGATCTGACTAGAGTCTCTCCCATCTCGACATTTTCTCTCGTCCATTGATAGAGTCTTCGTAACTATACCAACTCTTCGGAAGCCCAAGGAGAGCCAAGATCACCAAGTCTTCATCATCAACAGTAACCCCCACACTTCCTAGTTCATCCTTGCAGTGGACAAACTTCATGAGGTATTTTGGAATACTGTCGCCTTTCTCCATTTTTATTTTTTTGAGCTTGTCTTTAAGCGCCAATTTCCTCTGGTCACTTCTGATTTGGAACAAGACTGTCAAAGCCTTAAAAATTAAGAATGGAGTGGCTTTCCCATGAAGGCTGGACACAATATGGTCCTTTACACCTTCCAACATAATCCTCCTCATCTTTGCAGTCTTCTTTTGCCATGCATCAAGTAATGCAGCATCACTAGATCTCGGCTTAGGAACATCGCTATCGATGAACTCCTTCAGCCCATTTTCCTCCTGTATCGCCTCCATCCTGTCCTTCCAGGATATTTAATTCAAGCTCCCATCAAGGGCATACTCCAATCTCAACCCGTTGAAAGACATTTCAATGTATACTCGATTTCTGCACCAAGAATCTTCTGTAGCAAATTCGAATTTCCACCAGCACAAACTCACTTCACAATTGCAATCTTCAATCAAAAATGCTCTGATAACATGTATAAATTATATTCACTAAGCATGCATATGTCCTTGAGTCACTTGATCTCACACTATTTAAATTTATGAAAAATACTGAATCAATTCCGCTTGTTAATCTTTTGCGGAAATATTAATTGCACACACATGTGAAGCATAAACAAAAATTTTCAATCGCACATAACACAGTTTTTAACCGGGAAAGCCTGAATCTGAAAACCCCAACTACATATTATGTAACATGGAGATCATATGAAAATCTCATACAAACATACAAAGCTTATCACAAGCTCTCAGTACATTACAATCGTCATACACTAATCAGGCCCAATATTGCAAATCCATGCACCGATATTTGCCACCTACTAGCCTACCTCCACTGCACAATATCTGCTGAAGAATGGCTCTGAATGAATTTGAATTACTCCATCCTTGACTGTGCAATCCTCATTGGCATCCCCATTGAGTGTGTAATGCAATCAATGCATCACTATAGTCACAACAGATAGTCTATCTTTCCCTTTCACCTATCTCTCCACTGGTCTCCACTGAAACTGCCATGCATTGTAGTTAACTACTATATTTTTTAGTTGATTAAGGAGTTATTATTTTTGAATTAATTAACTAATTAATTCACTCCACTCTCACTAGTGTATCAATCCGTTAGACTAGATACAGCTAGCTCAACTGAGTCTAACTGAGTTAAACTAAATACAACTCCATAACTACTTCTTCCAACTGTGTCATAACTCTACCACTTGAGTTCTAACTGATTCATCCATGCAATAGCTCCATTAAACCCTTAGGAATAGCGTAATTCCTTCTGTCAGCTACTGTGCCACATCTATGCACTGAACTGAACTGCTCCAATAGAATAAGTTGATGTTTAGAGTCTAATTATTATTAAGAGCTAATAATAATCAACATGCTTCTATTTTTATATTGACAATCTATAAATAAACTTCGCTGAATATTCTAAAAATAGAATTTCATCTATTTTTCCAAATTAATCCACCATCCACAAATAGCATCCTGCAACTTCTAAAATATGATCACCATGTCTAAAAATAGACATAGTCTAAAAATATACTTGTGCCAAAAATAGCCTGCGGGCCCACTTAGTGAAGGTGAATCTTTTCATTAAGCTCATCATCGTGTTGAATCTCAACAAGATTTAGTATTGGAGTAGAGATAGGATTTTTAGGATCTGACTGTTACTTTTCGCATATATTGTGCTACACCTGAAAGTATATGAGGTCCTAGTTTGACAAGTAAGTGTTGTGGATTAAAAATACAATTTTAACAACAAATAATGTGCCACTATCCTTTGAGTGTTTCCAACTTGGGTTGGCCAAGGACATCTCAAAATCATGTGTCTTATAGGAGATTCATCTTCCTTGGGGGCTCCAAGTACTATACAAACCCCATACATAAACAATTTTCCCTGCACTCCTCCCTCTAGGGCTCCAAACTTCTTCAAGGTTAGCCAAGTAGAATTGAACTCATCGCATTGTTACAATATCCATATCAACATGAAAAGTTCCAACTTGTACCATTCTCTCATCAACACCTTATCTTCCATAGCCTTGATTCCACAAGACAACATGGAACACCTTCATTGTCTTCCTAATCATTTTGTAAACTTTTTCTTTGTTACATATTCACTATTAATCATTATTATTCATCTAATTCATGTTATGAAATTATACTAATATTTAACTAGGTTCACAATCATAAACAAAACATCAGGTTTTCATAACATAAGAAAGTCATTATATGATATTTGTATTCCCTTGGCCCTCCCCTCTTTAGTTATCTATGTTCCACACAACCATGATCACTCCTAGTCCTCAGATCCATATGGTCCAAAGAAAAATCACCACAACACATTCATTTCTTGTTACACAAGTTCTCACCAATTCACATTTCCATTCAAATTTCCGAGTGAGATAAAGAGAGATGTATGAGAGGGTAATAGAAGAGAGAGAAACTAGAGTCTTAAGAACAAAGATTAAGAACCCCTTGAATTTTATATTATTTTTATAATCACATGTTGAACCTTCATCTTCATGGGAAGATTAACGATCACATCAGAGGGAAATATTCACCCAAGGTATATTTTTCCTATTAATTCAAGTCTCCGAACTATCCAAGGAATTATAATCTGTTGGTTGTCCCATTTAGTAATCTCTATAATTTTTATTAATAAAACAAATATTGCATCATATAATAGAGTTTTACATAATAATATCAATGCTAGCACCCCAACGTTATATGTTCTTATATGTCTCAGTGTTGATATGGATGGTACGGGAAATAATTCAATCGAAACCTCCATTATATCTATTCCAAACGACATTCTTTCCTTGATCATAAAAAATCATTTTTTATTCCATGTGGTCTAGTGTGAGGAGCTCCAAAATCTTAGCTTCGGTTAAGTGGACTAAAAAAAAAATCTCCAAAGATCTCGATGGATGGGTTATTAAAGACATTTTAATGTTTTCCAAAACTCTTTTAGGAAAAATATTAGGGAGACTCTCTCAATGTGAATCTCCTCGGAGTAATGTAACTCTGACCAAGTATTTCCCATGGATGTCAATTATATATTGGTTTAAAAAACCCCACAACTCTACTAAATGATTTAGTGTGTGGAAGGAACTGGAGGGGACCTTTCACCTGGTTGGAAAATGGTTAACCTAGCGAGTGGAATATGGTCATAGTATAACAACCAATGAATACCTTGAAAGAAAGCCAAAAATTATTATCATTTATATGAGCTTCTCCTTCAAGCTATCCATTGTGACTTTCTCAACAATGCCAAGGCCCATTATCCTCACCTTACATGAAGAAGTGGCTGGAAGTCGACTATCTCTATGGGCCTAGTCAAATACATTGAATCAAAGTTGGTCTAATTAATGATCCTACTGGTATCAAAATTTATTCATTTAAGGGAACATGACTCATACTTCCTTTTCTGGTCAAATAATTGATATATAGGGAAATTCATTGCAATATTGATGTAGAAATATAGGTTCGAAGATAACTATGATGATCATAATCTATGGTGGTGGAAGTTGATTTGGAAAGTCAGATCTCTGCTCAAAACAAAACATTCTGCTTCGCTAGATCTTAGTGGTAAAATTATTACCTGGGTTGTTCTCTTAAAGTGAGGTTTGATCGATCTCGATATATGTACTCTAAGTAAATACCGAGAGGAATATTATTCACATATGTTTGTTCCTGTAACTATGTTTCTCAAATTATCACTATCATTTGGAGAAAAATCAAGAACAAATCTATTTAGGTTGGTCATTCTCTTGAAGATTATTTTATATTGTATTTTTCAAACAAGTCAATCAGATTTTATGAAGGACTGGCTTAGATTCTTGTAAATAATATATGGAGGTATTGAAATTTGTGCCTTCATAGGATTTTCATATATGACATCCCAAGCCTATTTTCCTCATGAAATTCAATGTAAATATTTTTGCAAAATATGTTAAAAATTTCCTGATTCAAAAGGGACAAGGATTAAATAGGCTGGGGAGGTTTCTTGCTTGCGATATATATGGTTCCTTGTGTATGAAATATGAACTATTTTGAAAGCCATTAAAGGCTAGTCGGTGTTTTTTTAATGGAGTTGTATTCTAAATTTTATTGGGCCACAAGAGAAGTAGGCAAACCCATGCTGCCTTGGAAAAAATTACAAGGAAGAAAGGACAATAAATTTATGGAACTTGGAGGTTATGTAGACAACTAAGGAAAAATAAAAAAAATAGACCTATCAAAGAGTTCAGAGGGGGGATTCATGCAATGGAAGAGGAATTTTATAATCATTAAAAAAAAAGAAACAAGAAGGGAGACCCACAGGAAAAAAAAGAAAGAGAGGGACATTAGTTTGGTTGGAAAGATTGGCAGGAGTAGATCTCTCCTAGGTGACGAACAATGGCCTCTTGATTCCCTTTATAGCTAGAGTGTGGAGATGGTATTTCTCTAGATTCCCTTGATGGTTGGGGTGGAGGATTTTTCCTTGGATTCCTTAAAGGAGGATCTCTATAGCCTTTCTTTATATTTGGTTTTATAGTGGATTCTAGATTCCAAAAGGTGGGTGTAGCCACTATGGTTTATGTTAAGGGTGGAGACTTGATTTCTGGACTCCCTTGATATTTTTGGTGGAGGAAAAAAGCCTCTGGATTACCTAACTATATTTTTGGTTACCATTTAATAACTAGAGGGTGGAGGAATTTGGCCTTTAAATTCTCGGCATATTGGTTTTCTATTGAGTGATAGGTGGGTGGAGGAAGGAGAACCTCTAGAGTTCATGTTTCAGTTGTAATCCATAATTATACAAGAATGAAACAAAATAAAAATATAAAAAGGAACATGGATATGCAACAAAAATAAACATTCATTATGTTAATATCAAATAAATTAAAGATACTTAGATACAAAATGGAAATAAACTAGCTCGGTCGATGGTAACTTATCTCTAAGAAGAGATATGGTAGCTACATGCCTATGAACTATGTTACAATGAGGCATAAGGGCATTTTTATTATTGAAAAATAAAGCGAAACCCTAAACAACCAAAATCACAACCTTAGGAGATGGAATGAGAAGATTTTATGGGCCCCGTTGGGGTTATAGTTGGACAGCCAACTTCCTGGGGTCGTAACTTAGTCATATGATCTCCATTTGGCACATATGATATATTGTTAGAAATATCTCTCTCAATACTACAATTTGTAGTAGTCCCTTTCCTATGCCTATGGGTTTTCTTTGGACCTCAAAAACATTTCTTTTAGGCATTAAAAATAGCTCCGAAAGTCCAAGACCCAAAAAAGCAATAAAAATAGTAAAATTGTGCTATAATCAAGGAAACTATTGAAACCAACTAGAGGTCTAGGTGGAATAGGTGGGTGGCCACTAATATCCACTTGGATCAAGCTGGAATTTGGTGTTTTAATCCTTTGAATAAGGCCCCCAATCTCTGTAATATGGCTCGAGGGTGATAGATGAAAGTGAGAACTGGTTGTAGCTACCTATGTTTGGGTGGATAGTCATATTCCAAAAAGAAATTTCCCAAAACATTCCAAGATAAGTGTTATTACGTATTTGCAATACTAATGAACATGTGTTTTCATTTCTGGATTAAAATGGTGCATATAAATGTAATGAACATGGATTTTTTTCTTATTATTCACATGCATGACTAATATATTCTGAATTGTTTGAGAGAAATAGACCATCATGCAATAATGTTGAATATTGTTGTAATACTTAACATTATAATTTATTTTATTATAGTTTAATCCTTACAATGAAGACAACCTATTTTGATAGGGTCTTTGAGCATATACTGGCTACAAGCCCAAGTTACATTTTATGTGACACTATGTATATGTTTAGTATTTCCTCCTTATTTAACTTAATGACTAGCTATCTTACATAAGGAGATTATACAGCCTACTATGATAAGTGACCTGGTAATGGGTCTACATTTTTAATTGACCAAGCTTTGGTCCAAAGGGATCTATATGCTCTGTTGAGAAGGACATGTTCTCATAAGAGGGACTCACTTGATATTATATACTTGCATCTTCTACAGATGCACTTCTACACTAATTGCAGATTTTTTTAAACCTCCTGAGTTTGGAAGCCAACAATATTACTTGTAATATTGTTGTGGAAGCACATGGGTCTCCCTGGCGTATGGTAGGAGAGATGGAGTCCCTTCAGTATTTCACTGTAATTTCTTAGTAGGGGTAGTTGAAAGGTCACCAGTGCAGACATGCATGGAATTCCCTATCCCTTGGTAGGGACAAGCTTAAGGCCGATAACTTATCCATTATACACTTGTCCATAAGGAGCATGTCGGTACTTGAACCCTCAAAATGAATTCCCCATCCCTTCGAATAATGAAAATATTTATGTGTACCTTGTGGTATCCTATGAATCTTGTGGACTCGATAAGAGTAGCTCTATTGTGATCTCAGGAGGGAAAGTACTAGGGAGTTATTTATTAAACCATAGTGGCCATGGAGGAATGGTGGTGTAGATCCAGAAATTTGTAGAACCACTGAAACCAAGCAAAAAATGAATCAATTATTGAATGGAAAAGTACAGAAGAAGGGAGGAAACACTGATAAAAACCCATGGATTTAAGATCAAGGAAAGTTCTCATGATCTGGAAATACCTCCTTAAATAGGGCATGAAGAAGCTCTATAAAGAGAAGCGTTGTGAAGAAGCTAGGCAAGGAATAAAGCTTATATCTTAATCAGATAACCATTATCCTTCAATCAGAGGAAAACCTCACCATGGAAGCCTTGGATTAGACATCCATATTTTACCTTCTCGTAACTCGGAAAATGGCAGGGTTACGTGGCTTGAAGGAGGCACCTTGAAAGATCTAATTAGTAGCCCAAAGGAATGAAAAATCTTATAGGGTACTGAGATATCTAGTCTTACAATATAGGGGCATAAATAATTCCCACTTGCAAGAATTGGAGCCCATACGACAATTGATAATCTTAGGGTTTCCTTCTTGGAGGTGGAAGGAGGAGTAATCAAGGAGAGTGTTAGGATGGCCAGACCAATATGACATGTCTTGGGGGTCCCATCCAAAAAGTGAGTAAAAGGAGAGGTTGAGAAGCAACAAGGTAATTCTTTGTGGTATGTTTGGGAATTACAACATCGTGCGCCAACTGAAAGCCAAGGTTGTGTGGAGGTATTGGCCACTTATCCATGTAAACCCAAAAGAAATACCACGACGGTGTAGCTACATGTAAGTTAAGAAATGAGTGGGATGACATGGGTCAGGGCTGTGTTGGAAGACATGCGAGTAAGATAGACTCGCTATTGGTTGAAAGGCATACCCACTTGACAAGTTACCCCAATGTATTGAACCCAGAGCATATTAAGGGTGCATGTAAATGGGGTAGCAGGGTGACAAGGACACAGGTTGCAGTGGAAGATGAGTGACAGGGGTGGACCAATGGAACAAAGTAATGTGTCTCGGGAGGGTAAATGTTGTAGAGGAGCTAAAGGATCGGGGCCCCGCTTCAATTACAATGCGAGGCTCACTAGTGATTTTATGGTGTTGGTGGTTTGTGGCACTCGCCCTCCCCCCACACCACAATTTCAGTGAGGACGATGGAGGGGAGTCATGCAATTGATATTTTATAGTCAAATGGGAAGAGGTGTTTTGGACCATTGGATGAGAGCGCTGGTGGTGGGCCTCCAAATTAGACATAAATTATGGTCCATCTGACCATCCTTCAACACATTAAACTTATATTTTTTTCATTAGATGACATATTTTTAACTTTAATACGTTCATTAAGAAGGTTTAGATATAATTTCATATTTTTTCCTAACATTATTTATTTTTGTAGAATATTGTGAGAAAATTGGGAAAATTATGATGATTTGGAGGAGATAATATACTAACTTTCTCCCTGCTACAAGATTATCAAGATTGGATAATAAATGAACAAAATATCATGAAATTATTGAAAAATTGTGGAGCTCCAATGATTGAGAAAATCTAGGAATGTGTTCCCTATCATTTAATACATATTCCTAACTTTGGGAACCATATCCACTATTTGAGGGAGTTTGGAGGGGAATATTCCTCCTTTCAAAGATAATGCTTCCTCATCACTTTGTATAAGTACCAATTCGAATTGGCCTCTAGGGCATGTATTTCTTAGTCTTCTTGTGGAGAAAACTTGTCATCTAGCAACTCCACTTTCATTTCTTGCAGGGATGTACTTGGATTGATTCAAATAATGACGTTTGGTGCCATTTTTAGCTTCTAAATCTTGACATCCTTCATAGGAATTTTAGAATTCTCGGGCTTGTACATCATAGGTTCCTCAAATCCCTTTTTTAAAATTTTAGTTTCTTCTTTTCACTTGTTATTCACCTGCATCTCTTATTCTTATTTTTCCTATTTATGCATTTAGTATTGATGCTATTTTTCCATAGAATTTGGTTAAATGATTGAAGTGATATATTTTCAATATTATCTATAGATTCACAAGCATGATGCATCCTTACAAAATCTTTTAAATTTCATCTTCATATTGAGAAACTTGGATTGGTTTACTAGTTCACAAATCTAGAATTTATAGAAGTCCCTTGTAGCAAAATAGTAGTAGTATTATGCTATTTTTTAAAACGTGTTAATGTTCTTAATTTTAGTTTATTATACAAGTATCGGGTCATAAAAAAATTCAAGTTAATAACAAAATTTACCCCATGGAATTTTCACTTGACTAGGTTAGGCATTTGCTAGGTTAACTAGCTCACTAGTTCTGGAATTTCCAGTTTTTAGACTAGTAAATTTCCGCTATATTTTAGCACGTGTTAACAGGGTTATTTTTGAGTGATTCCACTTGTAATAGATACCTAATAAATCCTAATTAATAAAAAAAAATCCCCTCCAATTTTAATTTGATTTACTTTGGAATTCAACAAGTTATCTCCTCCTGTAGCAAAACAAGGCCTCGTGTAGCACCTCCTCTAGCACTCCTGTAGCTCTCTTGTAGCACGTGTAAACTTGACCAGATCTGGTCCAACAACTCTTTTTTTTTCCCTTAGGCTTTAATAATCACCCCTAGGCTCTAGATATATGATTAGAGAATAATAAACACCACTTAGGACTTTCCTTTCTACAAATTATATTAGGCCTATTTGATTGAATTCATGCTCTTAGGATTTCAATTACAATTTTTTTCTTTTTTATAGGATTAGTTTCTTTCAAAGGAAATTTTCACATTGTACAATTCGACTAATGATTCAAATTGTTGCATGTAGCACAAGGTTTAAATTCTACAAATATAAAATTACTTTTCATTTCTACAAATAACAAAACATTTACCTTCTTGGAATTAGGTTTATCATTTACATTTGAGGAAGTTGCATTTCCATTTCTTGAATTAGTTTAGGCTTTAATTGCATGAAATTAACTCTATCACATCATCTCAATTAAAGAAGGACACATTTTATGCTGCACATATAGTGAAAATACCTCTTATGTTTGTGTGAACTTCAAATTGATAATTTAAGTTGGTAGCCTTGGGAATTACAAAATTCTTATTGAAATACTGCGGTTCGTAATTTTTTTGCGTCATTGCTAGGGAGTTATCAAAGTATTTATTTTTTTGTTCCATAGTTGATTCATTTATTTTACTTTCTACAAGAACAAAAATTTCATTAGGCATATTTCATTTCAATACAAAAGAATTGCATTGCAATAACATTCTTACATAAAAAATACTTCTCCAGTGCCAAACCCCCAGAATTGATCACGTGGTGAAGGAAGAACCACATCACCATCTAGTTTTGGCACGTAGAAGAAGAAGCGGTGGAAGAGAAGGTAGAAGAAATGGATGGAGATGATGACAATGAATAATATACTCTTGGATTTCCCATTCAATATATTGATGTTAGTGTGCATATGAAGAACATCCCTCCCTCTCTCCTTCCCAACTTCCATGGTATGAGGCTAGAGGATCTAAAAACCTTTATTTTTGAATTTCAAATCCTCTTAATATCTTATGGTTACTTACTAAATACTCAAAAATTGATATTTTTTTTTTTCTGGAAACGTTGAAGGATAGAGCTCTTAAATGGTTCACGAATTTATGTAGTAATTGAATAATATCATGAAATGATATGAAAAATATATTTCTAGAAAGAGATAAAGATAATGATATTAAGGAAGAAATGTTTAGAATGACTCAAATAGAATATGAGAGATGAGGATCTAATAAAGAGATTCATGTATAATGTTAAGAAGGAAAAATTAAATGATTTAGGACCTGACACACAAAAAACCCTATTACTTAGAACAATTAGGGATGATTGGATCGATACCCTTGATCTGATAAGTAGAGGTCATGTATACCAATTATAATTTGAATAAATTTGTGAAACATGCAAGCACATATCAAGAGGAAGGGAAAGAGTAATTAAATCAACATCAAGGTCGGTAAGTCAAGTAGAACTTGGTAATTTTATTGATAACTTTAAAAGATAAATTATTATCAATCTAATAGAACAAGTAGGGATGTTAAGAATGCAAGATGAGAAAAAACAATATGTTGATATTTGTGTTGTCCATGCAAAATCACATGCTATTAAATATTTCTTATCATTACCATGGTTGAAGGAAGTTCAGCAAGAGGAAAATGGAGAAATTCAATCACCAAAGAAAATATGTTATGTTTCGCTAAGAAGACCATGGGAGCCTAGTCAACTAGATATGATGCAAGAACCTAATTCACAATTTCCTTGGCAACCTTGGAAATATCAACCCAAAAATAAATCTTGGCAAAAAATTGTCAAGAAAATTATGGCGGAAATGAAAAATATCATAAATATTTTACTCAATATCCTCCACACCCAACTCCATGTTATCCCTACCATCCTCCTCCACCACAACCACAACCCCAAACACATCCATCTCAAAGATTCACTCCCACTCAACTACCTGTACCACCATTACCAAACCCACACAACGAAGTAGCTCAACCAACTTACAATGTTGAGGTATAACACTTCTTAAAATATCCTCTTGATCTAAATGGTATTCATCTTAGCTCAGGAAGAGTATTACAAAAAAAGAGATTATATTGATGTCATTGACGGACAACATTCATAAAAAGAAGATTCAAATGAGAAGACTAAAGAATCATGGGTTTCACTTGATGAATACCAAACATCAAAATCAAAGATTTAGAAAGTTCCCTCATGTTTACCATCATATCCTTCATGTGTTCAAGAGAATAATTAAAAAAGAGAGGAACATTTGGATATCATTGTAGAAGAATATATGAAGAATGATCCATATGAGCAAGCGAACCAAGGGCATAAAAGATATATTGAGGTTTAGTTCTAGAAAATAAATAAGATGGAGCAACACTCCCTTCTTCAATGATACTTGATATCGTCAATTTCAAAGAATTTGGTTTCTAAAATTTAGGTACATGTCAAAGTATACATTTCGAGCCTGCACAAGTTTATATATCATATTGATGTGCACATGTCTCCATTAGAATTATTCTTATACTTGAATGAGATTTTGTTTTTCAAGTAGAGTATAATAGAATAAGAAATAAAAAATGAAAATAAGAGGAAAAAAATAAAATCTCATATGAAAACCTCCTTTGAGGCATGTGAGATTGACTAATTGCTTGAAAAACTTCATGAGAGATTCAATGGGTCGGAAAAAGTGGAAAAAAGGAGAAAAATAAAAGATGCTAGATGAAAACCTACTTTAAGGCACGTAGGAAGACTTACTAGTTGAAAACCTCATTGACGCAGCTAGTAGTCCTAAAAGAAAAAAATGAAAAAAAAAAATTCTCCATGTATCTCTCTCTGATGAATGTAAATGCTTTCCAGCCTCTACAAGCAACTAAAAAAAGTTAGCTACCAAAAGAAAAGTTGATCAAAAATCTAGTCACAAAAGGTCAAACATGGGATTTATCCTTCTTTGTTCAGATACTCCAATAGGACCAAGGCCATGTAAATCCATCACCCTCATCCATTTCCATCATCCACCGATGATTTATAGGCCTTTCCCATTAATTTTCCCCGCTGTCCTAAAATGCTATAGGAGGCTTATGTTATGCCACAAGAGGAAAAAAATACACAAGGCATAAATTGTTTTTACAATATCTCAAAAGTCGTGCAGCCATTTAGTGAGATATTTCATTTGGATATATATATGGATGATGGTAGCATGCTAAAGAAATTTCATCAAATTCCAGTGTACACTTTTCGATAAATTGTCCTCCATCACTTACAACCATTTTTAATCTCGAGACTCATGCATCCATTGCCCAATATATTTTATGGGGAGGTGCATAAGGATTATGGAAACATGATAAAAAAAATTTAGGTAAATAAAGTGTACCATTTTATACATATGGATAAAAAAATTCTTCTACAAGAGATTGTCCTAAAATTATATAAGAGCATCCTGAAATGCTGCACGAGAAGCCATAAATTCTACAAGAGGCAAATCTAATTGAAGGATGGGGTCAAAAGGTCATTTCTTCTTTAGTTAAGGTTGAGAGATGTCAAAATATATCAACTTCATCACTAATTCACTCCATCTAGCCAAGAGTCATCTTCAAATTCCACTCTTCCTTAATGAAAAAATGAGAAAAAGCTTTTTCATCAACTTTTACACCACCTACACCACCTCTTGATGATTTTAACCCTGTTCTTATACCTCCTATGAATTTCCATCAATCCAATATGAAGTAATGAGGTCTCAAAGAGGAATTAAATGATTTATATAGGAAGATGATTCCACCCGTAGCAGCCTTTACAGTTACAATAGAACTTAACATCAATTTTTTTTCACCCACAGAGCAGAACCTCCAACCACCTTGAAGCAAAATGAGCCATTTCCGAAGTTCAGAAGGGACACATCCTCCTTAGCAAGCGGTTAAACAATGGGTGAGACACTGGGAAGAAACTCGAACACACAATAATTTTATTATTCAAAGGATCATCAAGCTAAGAAGACACATTTAGAAGGAAACAAAGGAAACCAACACCTTCCAGATCATCTTATTATGAAGTCCAACTCCAACATGCAAGCATCTACAACAAATCAACATCACATATAGATATAGGTATGCAACATTATTTACATATTACCTTGAGCGTGTTATGGTTAGAATTTTTTTTTCAATACGTAAGAGATGAGGTTTTATAAGCTAAGGATGGGTCAACAGTCTCGGTCACCCTCAACCAGTTAAGTGTAGCTACGTCCCTCACTCATGCAATGTGGAAAATCCAAATTAAGCAGGGTGATAATTACGAGGAGTGGAGAAAACAGTTAAAAGATGGAATTCATGCAAAGGCCAAGTCACAAAAGCTCTCTGAGCCTTTACGAGAAAATAGAATAAAATTATGAGGCTCAAATTCATTTTCAAAATTAATCATTCCCAGGAAACAGTTGGGGAAACCCATAAAGGTACATAAGGATGAGCTAGATGCTACCAGGGTCTTCCTAGGGTGATACAGAAGAGATATAGAGTTGATTTGTGGGTACTATAGGATTATATAGGGTTGCTACATCAGAAACAAGGCTTCTACATGGGAGAGATATTGTGTGCTACAAGAGGAACAAATTTGCAAGGAGAATACACTATGCTGCATGGAAGTCTAAAGAGCTACAAAAAGGATAATTTTGAGAAAATTTACCCTATATTTGAAGAGGTACATCTAAGAGAAGGGTAAGTACACATTTTTCTCTACCATCTATGGACAAGAAACCTGTAAAACCTCTCATTCCCTTAACTAAAATTTGGATAGAAGTTCCAGAATAAAAAAAAATTGATGAGAATTTTTCTTTCAAGTAGGAATATAAGAAAGGAAATGGAAATTTTTTTATTAGTCTGAAGATTTCCTTCCTATAACTAGTATGGATAAAAATGATCTTTTACCCTTGTAGTAGATTAGGAGTATTTGTTTTCCAAACTTTGGAAAATCACAGCGACAAATCATGGGGGGATTAGTTTCAATTGAAGAGAGTCCACAAACTCATCAAGGATGCTAATTATCACATATGATATGGAAAATTTTCAAAGTCTTTTATCATGGGAAAACATTATAAATATTAACAAGGATAATTTTATTAAGACACAAGCACAACCGTAATTAGAACTTGGAGAGAAGGATGGATCCACAGAAGAAGGAGATGGAGAAGAAGAGGAAGAGGATGCAAAAAGAAAATATATGCCAAAATTCTTTGAGGTAGCTCGAGATGTTAAGGAGGCCACCAATGCCATGAATCAGGCACAATTAGGTCAGTAAGTTGCTCCAAGGATGAGCAACACTTTTAGCAGGGGGTATGACGACCTCCAAACTAGACATAAATTAAGGCCCACCTAACCATCCTTCAACACATTAAACCTATTTTTTTTCATTATATGACATTTTTTAACTTTAATATTTTTATTAAGAAGGTTTAGAGATAACTGCATATTTGTTCATAATATTAATTATTTTGTAGAATATTGTGTGAATATTGGGCAGATTATGAAGATTTGGAGGAGGAGATGAAATAGGGGCTTAATTGATTCTATAGGAGGATCAAGATTGGATGATAAATGAAAAAAAATATTATGAAATTATTGACAATTTTGGAGGTCCAGTATTTGAGAAAATATAGGAATTTGTTCTGTGTCATTTAATGCAGATTCCTAGTGTTGGGAACTAGATACACTATTTGAGGGAATTTGGAGGGGAAAGCTTCTGATTTTGAAGGATAAATATTCCTTGTCACTTTTTGTAAGTAAAAATTTTAATTGGCCCCTATGTTCATGTATTTATTAGTACTCTTGTGCAGAAAACTTGTCATTTAGCAACTCCACTTTCATTTCTAGTGGGGATGTACTTGGATTGATTCAAATAATGAATTTTGGTGTCATTTTTAGCTTTGAAAGCTTGGTCTCACTCATAGGAATATATTTATCCTTGGGCTTGGCCATCCCAGGAGCCTCATAGCCCTTTTTCAAAATTTTATTTTCTTCTTTTCACTTCTTATTCACATGCATCTCTTATTCTTGTTTTTCCTATTTCGCATTTAGTATTCATGATTCTTTTGTTGTAGGATTCAATTAAATGATTGAATTGAGTTATTTTTTCAGGATATTGAAAGATCCAGGAGCATTATTCATCCTTAGAAAACATTTTAAAATTCATCTTCATCATTGAGCTACCTGGTATGGTTTACTAGTTCACAAATATAGAATTTCTAGATGTCCCTTGTAGAAAACTAATTGTAATTTTCTACTATTTTTTTAGAACATATTAATGAGCTTCATTTGAGTTTATTCCACTTGTTTTGGGTCATAAAAAAATTCAAGTTAATAAAAAAATTTACCCCATGGAATTTTCCCTTGATTAGCTTATGCATTTGGTAGGTTAAATAACTCATTAGTTCTTGAATTTCCAGTTTTTGGTCTAGTAATTTTCTGATATATTTTGGCACATGTTAACATGTGTATTTTGGAGTGCTTCCACTTGGAATGGATACCTAAGACATCTGAATTAATAAAAAAAATTTCCCATCCAGTTTTCATTTGATTTACTTGGTAATTCGGTGATTTATCTCCTTTTATAGAAAAACAGGTCCTCATATAACAATCATGTAGCTCTCGTGTATCACATGTAAACTTGACCAGATCTCATCCAAATTTTTTTTTTGTTCCTTAGGATTGAATAATTACCCATAGGCTATACATACATGATTAGGTAAGAACAAACACCACTTAGGAATTTCCTTTTTACAAATTTTATTAGGCCTATTTCTTTAAATTCGTGCTCTTAGCATTTCAATTACAATATGTTGTTTTTGCATAGGATTAATTTCTTTCAAAGAAAATTTTAACGTTTTGAAATTAGACTAATGATTCAAATTTTTTCAAGTAGCACAAGGTTTAAATTTTGGAAATAGAAAAGTACTTTTCATTCCTACAAATAACATTAAATTTCCCTTCTTTCAATTAGGATTAGTGTTTACATTTCAAGCAGTAGTATTTCCATTTCTACAATTAGATTAGGATTTTATTTCATTAAATTCAATCCATTACATCATACCAATTAAAGGACACATTATATTCTACACATATAGTGTCGATACCTCTTAATTTTTTACGAATCCCAGGTTGATAATTTAAGTTGGTAGCTTTGGGAGTTGGAGCATTCTTGTTGAAATGTTGGGGCTCATCACTTGGAACCCTCTATTGGAACCATGATTGCAACAGGGTACCTTCCCATTAACAATTAGCGAAATTGAACCTACTTAATCCAACCATATATTGTCGATCTCATTTCTGGTTCATGACCTTCAGATTGAACAAGAACCACTAGGTGCATTGGTGCTAGGACAATCGGAAACACATGATTGTGAGTGCCTTGTGAGAGGGTGATAAGTGGCACATCCCTGATGGTGTTGGATCCGTTGCACAATATATATATATATATATATATATATATATATATATATATATATATATATATATATATATATATATATATATATATATATATATATATATATATATATATATATATATATATATATATATATATATATATATATATATATATATATATATATATATATATAATATATATATATATATATATATATATATATATATATATATATATATATATATATATATATATATATATATATAATTTGCACCAAAAAATATAACAAGAGTTTGGTAAATGTCCATAGGGAAAATTGGATATAAGAGAAAAGAAAAAAGATAATAATAAAGAATGTTATCTCATTCGTCTAATAACATATGACGAATCGGATATGTTAGTTATCACCTCACCGATTGAAATGGTTGGGTGTCTTACAAGTGGTATTAGAGCATCTATGTTCAACACTTGGACTCGATGGGTTCTATCATGAGCAAGTGAGAAAAAAAATATCCTCATGAGAATTTCACATTTTTTTAGAAAATTTACTGAAAAATGGTTTAGGTGTTAAAAGTTGGTTTAAACAACTTAACTACATGCCTAATTGGTGTGTTGACTTTGTGATTTACCTAACTAGAAGAAAAATAAACAAATGACATACTTCACTATCACGGATAGATGAAAAGCTCTGAATAATATTTAAAACTTTAGTGAATTTCGGAGGCTTGTATATTTTAGTTAATGATTTGTTGATAAACATGTTCTAATGTGGAGTGTGATGTGCAACCATTTCATTACAATAGGTCTATAAGTGCAAGACTATGGGCATAATTTTGTTGCTTATTTATTAATTATGCATTAATATTTGATATTACTTGATACATGATTGATGCATATGAAATATTGTGTATCATAAGAATATTAACATGGTTGTTTTGTCACAGAATAGATAACCATGATAGCTCCATGAGTGAAAAGTTTATGATTTCGGTTAACACATATTTCATTAAATTTGGAAGTGATTAGTTGATCTAGAATTTAGAACTTTAACTAGATTATTTTATTTCAAAATGAGGAATTATAAAATCGCTTAGTTTACTAATTTTAATGTAGATATTCACCATTTTTTTTGAAAAATTATCATGGTAAACTGTATAAAACAAACTTAGATTGTCTTTCAAAAGAAAATATTTCACATCTTAATCTTGGATTCCTTACATTATCTGCTTTAAGATTTTTTATGGTTTGTATTAAAAGGTAAATTTTTTAAAGTTATTTTATGAAAAGAATGTTATATATGTTACTATTATTAACCCATTTAATTATAATATTCTATAGTAAATATCTATCATGTATGTGTTAAGTTACGATTATTACTAAGACAAGGTTGGCATAATTAAAATTCTATCAACTTTTCAACACTAGTAAATGGTTGAAGATGAAAAAATATCTTAGGTCATCTAGTTTATACTCATATTGGATTTAAATTTCAAAATATTTTTGTCCCTACCAACTTTCTTGATCTTTTAACTAAACAAAAATTTGATGATCTTGAAACACTTCTTTTAATGCTTTTTGAGCATAACAATAAAACTCTAAATAATTTTGAGTAATATCGTTATGGCTTCTTAAATACCATATTTTGTCTTAGTGGATGATAATAATCATTATCACCATCATCATTACATACTATTGTAGGAAATTTGAGCCATTTTAGAGTTGACAGAAGACAATATTTTTTTATGATCAAATTAAATGTTGAATGAGAGTAGTAGCATAATGTATTTTTATTTATTATTTGTACTTTTGTGTTAAAAACTAAGTTACTTAAGGCTTACCTAATGAATAATATATTAATATGTAAGATAAATATTAAGTAGAAAGTTATTTAATAACAAATTATCATAGTAATGTGCCCAATATATACCTCCATCTTAAATAAGGATCTAACATGAGGCTAGAGGGATCAAATTTCTTCACGTGCAAACATTTTTAGAGTGAAAAATACAATGCGTTATTTTTAATTTCTTAACTTGTATTTATCAATGCTAAATAGAGTATACATAAGACCAAATATAAATTTTAACCATAATTTTTTTTTTCTATATATAGTTATATATGAAGTCTATCGACATAAATTAGTTAACATAGATCCTCAAGTAGTTTATTTGAATCTCTTGCTGAAATATTTTTGAAAATAAAATGTTTCAACATTTGATTCACGCATGTTCTTTTACTTCTAATTACTTTAAAACATATTCATTTTTTCTTTAATTATATCCGATGCTATTTTTTTATTTAGAACATATTTATTTATTTATTTTAATTTTCATTTAAAAGGGAACATATGAACATAGAGACTTACATAGCCCCTCATACTAGGCTGTAGAATGGGCCTCTCCACTCAATTACTAATCATCTTAACTATCAAAATCAATCATGAATTAGAATAGTAAAAAAGTAACACAATTTGATTATTTTCAGACACAAGAGGAAAGAGATAAAATTGACTAAATTATTTATTACAAAATTCTAGTTTTTATTCCCAGAGTGTTTAAGGATATTATATTGAAAATAACATATCGAAATTCATATAAAACTTATATTCCCTACATTATTTCTATTATCACTAATATTTTTATTTATGTATTAAATTTGACTCATTAATAATAGATTTTGTAAAAACATTCTTACCTATAAAGTTATTTAACAATATATTAATGTTGTGTTTATTACTATTATTGACCATTTTAAATTGACACTACCTATTTTTCCTATGTTCAGTACACATTTATTATACTAGTACAATGTCGACACCACTTCAAAATCTATACTTGGAAATATTTTATAAGTCTAGTTGTGTTTTTCAATGATCAAAAACATTTTTTTTTATAAATTAGAGAGCAAAAAAAGAACAAGTTTGATTTATATCAATTATAATAATGAATATTAAGGAAAAATCACTTCAAACATTATTACAAGTGTCTAGCATCTATTAATTAAGTGTTTAAATGGTACTAATTAGCTACTCCACTATTGTTTTAATAGACCCTGTTTAGAAGATGTTGTTTTTAAGTGAATTATTGAATATGATTATGCATATTTGATATGGTGAGAAGTCATGTTGGTCAAAGAAAGCTTTGAAAACTTAAATATTTTATGGTATTGTCATGTCATTTGTATCACCACATGATTACATTGAAATACTAAATAATATAAACCTTCTCCAAAAATAATATGAAGAGAATATTTGATATATAACAAATATTGAAAAGTGTGTATCAATGTATATTAATAAATACTTCAAAAAATAAAATTGCATTCATCAATCGTATAAAACTAATTTTAATATATTCACTCAAGTAGGTCAAGAACACCTTCTACACCATATTTATTTATCTTGGACTTCTTGCAATGTTCTTTCTTTGGCATCAATGCCCACACTATGGTATTAATTGGAATAGAGCCAAGTTCTGTGTCATTAGGATTTCATACCCAATATTTCTCTAAAACGTTTCCATTGTATTTCCCTGAAATAGGCTTCCACCAGTCAACCTTGACATCAATATCATCACTTTAATTATCTCTAAATATATATGATATGGATATTTTCTCCTATATCCGCGTTTCTTGATTTAACTAAAAACATATTTCATTTCTCAACATCAATCATTGGATTGAATGTTGGCTTTGGCTTGTTGCATTTGGGTCCATCATATACTGGTTCATATACTACATTATTAAAATCTCCATCCATAATACTTGAGATTAGATGGAGTTCATTACGATCAACATCAACAATATGCCTTATCTTGGGCCAAAAATCCTTATAAGATGAATCACTTCCATCTATTATTCTAGGATCATTATAGATTCCATCTAATGCATTAAGAACTATTTCTCAATACACTACTTTATTTTTCCATTCCTCTGTAACAATTGGTGAATCCTCATTCTCGATAGTGTCTTTACACATTTTTATGTATGATGTTATCCCTTCCTTTAGCATTATAAATATACCTCATTATTTTTGGAAGATAATAAATATGGGTTCCCTATGGGAATTATAGGTCGACCTTCATCATATATATTCCATAAATTAACTGGTTCTGGCCAGTCAATATCTGTAATGGATTCTTTGTACCTTAGTATTGGAATATCATTAAGTACAAGAAATTGCAAGTATTGGACATTAACATGTCCAACTAGTGAATGTTGTCCCTCCTTGATGTAAACATCAAGGAAACTTTTGAAGTAATAGACTTTGTCAATAAGTGTAGGTGGAAACAGTCAATTTTCTTCAATTATGTGATATGTATCCAACATTTCAGGTAAATAATAGATATCTTTACTTTTTAGGTTGGAAGACATTCTTCCGTAAGTTCCATATATGTCTTCATGGGTGTGCCCCACATGAAAGAATCCAACCTCAATAGCGATGAAAAAACCAAGTGCAATTAAAAGTGATAGAAATCTAAGAAGATAGCAATACATATTATCACTTGCTGCATTTTCCAATTGTAACAACAAATGTGGAGGAAGAGGTTTAAAATCAACATTTTGACTCTTTGATCTTCCATGAGATATAGAATCATCCTTGTACACTTAACATTTTGAGTAAATAGAGGTGTCAAGTAATGCATTTGTAAGAAATTCTCTTGAACTTCCACTCTCATAAATTAGATCACCATACATATCAATTTGTGGGTCTTCAAGGTCCCTTAAGAACTTTTCAAGAGATGCAATAGTAAATTGTGATCCCATATGTACAAATGGTAGGGATAAATGGCCAAAAAATCATGTATTATGCCCATGTCTTAGCATAACTATGAATGAAAAACCTAAATATTTTCCTACAATAGATTTTTATTTGACACGTAACCTTGGGATTGAAGTTTTTGTTTTATCCATTTTATCATAGATACTACTCAAATACTCCTTTGGAAACCTCTCTAACATAATTATATGGGCATAGTAGCAATATCCTCCACAGATAACAATATTGTTATATTTTTTCATCCTACCTCGTCCATTTTCTTATAACTCTTTTATATTCGTTGACTTCATATGTAATTGCAACAAAATGAATTCATTACATTTAATGAAGTTGGTGTTCTTTCAAAATTCCACATCTCGAAGCTTAGTATTCCAGATCTTGCTCATTGTTAACTATAATATTGATGGGTAATTGAGCTTTTGAAGAGCCTCATGGATCTCTTTTAACAAATAATTTTGTGTGTAAGTCGAGGGAAGAAATAAAAAAGGAGGAAATGTTCCATATTCTTGAAATTGACATGTTTGGTTTGGTGAAAAATCTGAATTATCCATTACAATTTTGTGCAATATTTCTATGGCTGCCACAATGTGTGCTCCTTATTTGCATGTTTTGGTGTTACCATCAATAGCTTTGATCTATCCATGTTGAAAATAATGCTCATATTTATATAATTTTCTTTGAGGTATCTTATGTATCTTATACCATGCTTTCTTACAAATCATATCCCATTAAATCTCATGTCCTTTACATTTCTGGCAATAGGTGGTAGGCCATGGCCATGGATATTTGACATGACTATGTTTGACATGAGTGAATACAAGAAAAATTCGCTAAGAAATGTTTTATTTATTTGTCTCATACCCCTTCTAGGACCTGCAATGGCCTTCCTATCCACATGTTGAAGGAAATATTTTCTACAACATACATCTGCTGCCAAAATTCGAATTTCTTTCTCTTCATCTATTTTTCTTTGAAATTTTGTAAATTTTTTTGTAGCCATAACTCGTTTAATCCTTTTATATGGCCTTGTTACATGCATATCAATTGAGTTTCTATATTTTTCATTACAAAGATACCCATCCCATTTGTTTAAGGGATTTGTGTCCTCTATAACATCCCATATCACCATTTCCTTAGGTGGCTCCTTGAACTTTTACTTAACCATTATTATCACACCTTTGTTGTCCACCAACTTATTTATTGGCCATGTAACAATACAATGTATAGAATTATCCCCAATTCTGCATATTTCATAATTTCCATCTACCTCTTTTAAAAAAACACCAAATTGCATTTCACCTAGTGTTTCACCTTCAATAATGTCATACTCGCTTGCATTAACTAACATTCCTTTGGAAAGGCACATTCTTGTTCCCATGCACTCATGTGTAACAAAAACCTTTGTACATATGAATATAACCCTATCTTTGGGAATATTTATAGCATGATCATGACAGTGAGATTCCAAATCTGTTTATGGCAAAATATCATAAGATTCTAATGCACCCACTAGTATATGCTCAAAAAATTTTGGATGTGGTAGAGAAACATCATGTTTAACACCTTCTCAATTTTAATCACTATGCATCCTTTCTCTAGCATATTTCCATGCACTTTATGACCAAGAACCATATTGAATATGGAGCCCTCACCCACCTTCACTCCATGTTGCAGCAAATATACCTTGTCTCCAATAGAAAATGTAGAAGAAACATTTGCACCTATAAAATAACGTGAATAAGGTTAGTATTTACTAAAAAAAAACATTTATTATTCTATCAATAATATTTGAACACATGCTTCAATATTTTGATTTACCTCTATTGTGCCTCAAATCCATGATATTCGATGGATATATGTCCCCTTCATCAACATCCTACTCAATGAAATGTGGTTGAGTGACATCAATTATCAAAATTGTAACATAACATGCATTAACCATTTATCCAACATAATAATTTCTAGACTCTGTAGATTCAACCCTTCCTAGCCCAACGACTTGATCATTAATAAGGAGATAAACACAGTCGTCTTTTCCCAAAATTTTATTTTCTATTCTATCTTGTATTTATTCTGTAACACCAATTAAATCATAATGTGTAATTAAACAGTTGAACCATGTAAACTGTGATTTTATATTTTCGGAAAAACACACAACTTTCAAAAAAGTAATATATATGCAATAATTTAAATAGTACGGTAGTCATATTGTATGTAATGAACATTTTTCCCCACCATCTAGTGCCTACTACCAGAAAGAACTTTACATGTAAATTACACAATATATGTATATCAAGACCACACAATTAGAGATGTAGATAGTATCATAGAATGACAAATATCAACTCAAATCAAACCACCAATTTCCTATTTAACTTAATAAATGACACTTGTACTCTTGATGCATGTGTATGAATAATGATCATAAGAAATTTGTAGAAGTTGAAGAACCAAAACATGGTCCCTTGGAAAATCTAAAAAATTCCAAGGTTGATGCTACATAAGATGTCTAAAATCACCATGAAAAGGAGAAATTATATTTATATTTCACCTAGTGAGGATGTTTGATGTTTGAACTTGATAATAAAAATCAAAACTATAGGTTTTCCACCAAATAAAAGTTTTGGTATTGTAAATACTAAATAATTCTCATTATTATTCTAAAAGCAAAGAAATTGCATTTTACAAATATTTAGTTCCAATTTTAGCATTACCTACCTATACACATATAAGGACATACTATTTAGGATGGATACAAAGGGATGTTACCTTTAGGTCCTTGAAAAGCGTAGATTTGAGTTTTCCTAGATTTTTATGTTGATGAGGAAGTGTCTTATCTTATGCATCTAGAGATTAGTGAAATGTTTTTAGATGTTAATAACTATACAACAAAATGGAGAGAAAAACAATACATGTTAAAAAATTGTGCTTGATACTTTAAAGTTGCATACATGTGCATTGGAAGAATAAATATACTATACCTCAATAATACATTATTCTCCATGGATCAAATAATTATTATTGGATTATTGTGTTTGTGCCAAAAGAAAAGATATACCATTATCTTTCCTTCCAACTCAAGCACAAATGTAGTGCCATAAAAAACATATATTTATATACACTTCTTTTGCACTATAATTGATCTTCATAAATTGTTCCAAATTAAATAAAAGAGCACATCAAAAGCTATAACTCTAACGATTTTGATTATTGAGACATGTCACCCCTAGAGCATTGGTTGGATAAGTGTAATGGTGTCTAGAAGAAAGCTAGTAATCACTAGGTATCCTTCTTGCATAATCACAAATTGACTGCCAAGAACAATATTAAAGCACTAACCTTGGTGAGGGTGAATTCTTGATAGTTTTCCTTTTGGAACAAGAACAAGAAAATCTAGTGAACTATATAATTCCTTCTAAAAAAAATACAAGCACATTTCCAAAAATAATGTTGGATTGCGAAAATAGTCTAACATATGCAAGATTTACTTCTATCACAAACACACACACTTTCAAAAATAACATTGCAAGATGAAGCAAATTTAACACATTCTAACTTTCCTTCTATCATAACAACAAACATATTTCTAATAACAACATTACATTATGAAGGAATATAATGTGTGCTATCTTTCCTTCTATCACTAGTAGAAGCCCATTTTGAACAACAACATTTCACCTCAAATGAAAGCTAAAAATAAATATCATTCCTTCTACTACAAACAAAAGCATATTTCTAGAAGCAACATTACATGGTCAAACAAATATAGCACATGCTAGATTTCCTTCTGAAACAAACACAAGCACATTTCCAACAAAAATATTCTAAGGCGAATGAAATACACAACATGCTAAATATCCTTCTAGCATAAATAGAAGCATGTTACTCACAAAAAAATTGCAAAGTAAAAGAAATATTAAACATTCTAGAGTTTCTTCTAGCACAAACACAATCACATTTCTAGAAACAACATTGCAGGGTGGAAGATATCTAATATATGCTTGATTTAATTATAGCACATTGAAAAAAATAACATTGTAGGGAAAACAAAATTCAATGCATGATAGAATTCCTTCTAGCACAAACACAAGTACATTTCCAATAATATTGCATTGCAAAAGAAATCCAATGCATGTTATATTTCATTCTAGCACAAATAAAATCACGTTGCCAACAACAATATTGCATAACGAAACAAATCTATTGCATACTAGATTTTATTCTAGTACAAACACAAGTAGGTTGCTAAAACCAATATTTCATTGAAAAATAAATTTAGTGCATGCTAGAGTTCCTTCCACCATACACAAACATATTTCCAACATCAATATTGTAGGGTAAAATAAATCTATATCATGCTATATTTTATTCTATTAAAAACATAATCATATTTCTAATAAAAATATTGCAAGGTTAATTCGATCTAACATATTATTTATACTTATATCTCAAACACAAACATGTCACCAATAACAACATTGCAAGGTGAATTAAATCTAGCATATGTCAGATTTCATTCTCTCGCAAAAACAAGCACATAAAAATATTGTAGGGTGAAAGAAATGTACCGCATATTATATTTTCTTCTAGCACAAACAAGAATATTGTCAAAAAAACCTTATGAAATACAAAAGAAATCTGGCGTGTGGTAGATTTCCTTCTAGCACAAACACAAACACATAACATTGTAGGGGTTAAGAATCTAGCTTATGTTGAATTTTGTTATAGCATGAATGCAAACATATTACCACCAACATTCTAGAGAAAAATAAATATAGCAAATGCTATTTCCTTTTAGCACAATCACAAGCACATTTCCAATAACATCATTGTAAGGTGAAGGAAATATGGTGCATACTAGATTTCCTTCTAGCACAAAAAATTGAATTGCCAATAACAACATTGCAATGCGAAAGAAATCTAGTGCACACCATATTTCCTTCTAACGCATATACAACCACATTTTCAATAAAATCATAGAAGGGTGAAAGGAATCTAATGTATGCTAGATTTCATTCTAGCACAAACTCAAACACATTACAACATTTCTACATAAATGAAATCTAGCACATGGTAGATTTACTTCTAGCACAAACAAAAGTATATTGTCAACAACCACATTGTAGTGAAACATAAACCTAGTGCATGCTAGATTTCTTTCGAGCCAAAATTGAATCATGTTGCCAATAACAAAATTTCAATGTGAAAAAAATATAACACGTGCTAGATTTACGCATAGCACAAACACAAGCACACAAAAACATTGTAGGGTGAAATAAATCTAGCATGTTATATTTTCGTCCAGCATAAACAAAAGCATATTTCCAACACCAACATTGCATGGAAAAGGAAATCTAGAAAAAATTATATCGCAAACAAAATCACATTTACAATAACAACATCGCAAGGTAAAATAAATTCAATTCATTTAGCTTTACCTGTAGCACAAATACAAGCATACTACCAACAACAACATTTCATGCGAAAATAAACCTAACACATTCTATATTTACTTCTAACACAAACACAAGAAAATTTCCAAGGTGAAGGAAACCTAACACGTGCTATATTTTCTTCTATAATAGAGAACCAAATTGACAACAAAAACATTGTAGAGAAAAAAAATATAGCATCGTTTCTGTTTCATCAATTTAATGTCTTAAAATGCTATCATAAATCATTAGCCGATGTTAGTAATCTGATGAAGTGTGGTGCACTATATATGCTTAGTTGACCTTCTTTCTTACTTAGTCATATATGTTTTTATATTTTTTTGAGGGGTTTTGTTTCTTTATGTCTAAAGGAATTAATCTAAGAAATGAAAACTATTTTAATGATCAACTAAATCTAATGAAATTTAATGTTAAAAACTAATTTTTAAAGAAGGAAGAAAGGGAAATGTTCTTTAACTATTTTAAATTGCACAAACTGAATCAAACTTTGAATGGTTAGAAACTTATCTAAAAACAAAGCATTTATTCTAATGAATTTGATCTTATGGAATTAAAGCTAAATTCTATTCTATCTTAGTCTAATTCTACTCCATGGATTGAAAGCATAAATGAAATTTAATTGACAATGCTAATCTAAATGGAAAGAAAATTCAAAGTAATTGAAAGGCAATGATGATTCACTGCATGATCAAATAATTCACATATAATTCAATTGGAAGATGATAAAAACCACCTTCTTGAGATGATTAATCAAGCATATGATTATACATTTAACCCGTAAACTTAATCTAAGAAAGCAGTTAAAAAGCATGAAAAAGGAAACTAACTACTGTATGACCAAATACTCAAATATCATTCAATTTTGGAAAATGACAAAGACATCTTCTTGAGATGATTTAAAAATCATCTAATTATACATTTTATTAAAGATCTAATCTAAGAAAGAAATTAAAAGGCATGTGAAGAGGAAATTAAAATATTGTATGACCAAATACTCAAATATCATTCAATTTTGGAAAATGACAAAGCCATCTTCTTGAGATGATTTAACAAGCATCTAATTATACATTTAATTAAAGATATAATCTAAGAAACCAATTAAAAGGCATGTGAAAAGGAAATTAAACTACTGTATGACCAAATACTCAAATATCATTCAATTTTGGAAATGACAAAACCATCTTATTGAGATGACTTAATAAGCATTTGATTATCATTTAATTGAAATTTTAATATAGGAAATCATTGTAAAAACATGCAAAAAAGAACTAAGATAATTGTATGCTCTAATGCTTCAAACAAAATCGAATTTGGGAAATATAAAAACTACTTTCTTGAGATGCTTCGATAAGAATAAGATTACACAGTTAGTTTAAAACTAATTCTAAGAATTCATTCATGAATTTAATCTATGAAACAGTAAGAAATTTAATCTAAGAATCAATTGTAAGTTAACTATAAAAGAAATGCAAATTTAACTACAGATTGACAAAACAGAGCTAGTAAAATTCAAACTAAAAAAACTAATGAAACCTCCTTTTTATGCATGGGCCCTCTGCAACAGAATGGGTTGAAATCCTAGTAAACAATGTGTACATCAAGAAGGATCTAGAACAAATGAACATGGTCTTCGTATTATCAAAAATAGATTCTTAAGGAATACACAACATTCACAATAATTAAGACTATTTTCCGGTTTTAAAACGACCGGTATTTAAACAAATTTTAATGTAACTATCTTGAGGTATTTCTGCCTACAGACGGAAATTATAACTGAAACACAGAAGCAAAATCTAAGTAGGTAACTCTCAATTTTTTACGTCACAGAAAATTAAGTCTTTCCTTCTTGGATCACGTCCTTTGACTGAACTTTGACCGTGAGCATAGACACCTTTTTTTCTATCGAATTAAAACAAGTGTATAGGATCGAATCCATGTGTGTATCATTCCAAATATTCCCATGTGACTCATTCGTTCATTCGCTCCTCAAAACCTGTCAAACCATCAGAGTAGATGGGGAAACAACAATTAGCTGCAGAATAGCATGCGTTCTATAGCTGAGTTACAAAAATTCATTTAAATAACAAGGAACATAGAAATATAAAATAGAGACCATTCAAATGCATTCTCTGAGATAAAATATGTCATTTATCATTAATTGGTGTTATGGATTTATGGAAAGGTAGGAATAAGTGATGAAAAAGGGTGTCATAGAAAGAAAAATTTTGAGGTTCAAAATACCCCCAATAAGAAGCCATTTCATGTCCTCATGCAGTTACCAAAAATTTGAACTTTCTCCTCCTATTGAATTTGTTTTGATACCTCTACTAATACATCCAGTTTTCTCTTCTTGATTTTCATTGAGGTGACTGCCATCCTCGACTTTCTCATAAGGATTTTGTACTTGAGGTTGATGACTGTCTTGTAGAAATATTTTTTTTTTCTCTTTAGCTTCCTATTATTTTTGTACCAAAGTCCCAAATGTAGGATGGTGTTATCATTGAAGACTTTCTCCAAGTGGTTCTGCTATTCTAAAGCTTCATTTTCTTGTTTAATGTGCCTATTTAGTAACTCTAGCTCATATATTTAATGATTGAGGGTGCTAACGAGAGGTTCTTGTGGACTGATAGGCTATTCTTGCATACCTGGATTCACTTATGCATTTACTTTATCCAATGAATCAATATAGTCATATATATCTTGCTATACTGGGTCAATTCCTGGAGATCTACTGCTTGGACTGCCTTCAAAACTATGTACAGGAGAATGTGTAGGACTATGTGGAGGAGAGACATTGATGGGTGATGGCACTTGAGGTTCCTCATCTAAATTCACAAACTCTGTTCCTTGTGATGGTGTCTTCTTCATGGATCTTTTTGAGTTTAGAGCTTCTCCTTGGGTGTGGAGGGTTTAATTTTTCTTCACTTATAACCATGCTCTTATTCTCTGTTTTACCTCTTGTCTTGACTCCACCCTATTTCTTATTTTTCATCAACTTCGCAAGGGTGATTTCCTCTTCTTCTTGCAGTAGTGGAGGTGAATATTTTTCCTCAATGGTTGTATCAATCTTCCTTCTTCTACTTTTTCTAGTCTTTTCCTCCTTAGGCTACTCTGGCTCATCTTGGAAATTGTTTCTAATTAGGAAACTATCCGAAGAGTCTCTTATACTTTTCAAATGGAATTCAACAAGCATTTTTGTTAACCCATGATGGTGCATAGTGTTGTCTATGAACTGAATTCTTTTATGTACATTTGTGGACATTCTATTTAATCTATTCAGTAGAAATAAATGGAGGTTTATTTTTGCATCCTCCAAAAATTTCATTAACAACTGAGCATGATAAACAAACATGAAGCCAAATCTGCCTTCAAAATTGATAAAATTCTGTAAAATTAAAAACATATTTCTCCATCTGTTCTTGAGTGTTGAGCTATGAATACCTTTCCTGTAAACAGAAGTATCCATACCTGGATTCTTGAGGAAAAATCTCCATGCTTGACTGTGAAATTTTTTATTTTTAAACCATCTCTCGCCAACTCTTGGGAGCTCTATAGCTTCAGCTATGAAGGCCTTGATCACTGAAAATTTTATGTCTCCTATTTCAACCTCTGTTCCATCGAAATACCTCACAGAATGCTTAGTCTCCTTATGGAATCTGTCATTTTTTTCTATAAACCTGAGCCATTTAACCTTCTGTATCATCTCTTGATATGAGGATAAGCCTCCATAAATTTTTCTCCCACTGGTTCAGTCATGACTATCAAACCCATGTCTTATTTCGTGAATAGTCTTGCCTTCAAAATTGTTCTTCTATGTGTGAAATGAATTGAGTTGAGTATCTTAATGTCAAGGGTTTGTAGGAAAATATGAGTCAAATGAATAATTTATGGGGTTTTAAGAAACATGGATGAATGGGTTACGAAAGTAGGATATGACCGTTTAATCATAAATGGGAAAATCCATTGCGGATTTTTATGAGATATGATGCAGGTGATGTGGTCAATTTATGACATGATGTGAGTCCAAATCAAATCAAATGATGACATATAGAGGCATCATGTGATCATCAATATTATATATGGTAATTTTTTGATCTTATTATTTAAACAAATTCTGTAACATACCCTTAGAACTAACCATTTGTTGCTATTTACTTGATGTTGATTCTTCAGGTATCCTTCAACATGATCTTCAAATGAATTTCTTAATTTCTTGTGCTCAGTATGCTTGTTTCAGTAGGCTGTAAGAAAATGTAACAGAGCTGCAAAATGATATCAACTGCAAAATGGAATGACAACTGCACAATGGAATAATAGCTGCAGAATGGAAGTAATTCTGTATCTACTTCTTTTATTGCTTTATAAAAATAAATGAAACAAATATTTTGGGATTTTTAGAATGGGATAGAGAAGATAAGATGTCAGAACTCTGTTTTTCATCTTATATTTTTTGTATAAGGATGCCAATCATTGATTGATTTTCACACACACACACACACACACACACACATATATATATATATATATATATATTATTATTATTAGTATTATTATTAGATATGAAAAATAAAAAGAAAACTAAGTTGGGGAAGAAGAAGGATTCTTCTTCACCAACATCATATCAATATTATCTTGGAAAATTTTGATAAACTCCTCTTTTGTAATTGGCTTATGATATACTTTTTCCATTCACAAGAAGAGGTACTTTTTATTCATCAACTATCCTTATCCTGATTGCTCCATTGTCAAAGGCTTTTTCAATCTCATAAGACCCATGCCAATGAGTCTAAAACTTTCCTTGAAAGTATTTGAACTTTGAATCGAACAAAAGTGCCCAATATCCTACTTGAAACTTTCTTTCCTTTATATATTTATCATGCCATTTATACCTTTGTTGTTGGACTAGACTCGTTCTTTGAACTGCATCTTGCTTGATCTCATCAAGCTCATTAAGTTGCTCCAATTTGTGCTTTTGGGCTTCTAATAAATCAAGCCTCAAATTGACTGCCATGTTGAAGGTTTTAATCTAAAATTCTATAGGAAATAGGACTTTCTTCCCATAAACAAGTTCATAGGGAGTGTGTCATGTTGTATTCCTCCATGTAGTCCAGTAGGCCCACAAGGCTTCAAGAAGCCTATCTATCCAATCCTTCCTATCTAGATGTAAAGTCTTTGTGGGGATTCCTTTGATCACTTTATTGGTAGACTCCACTTGACCATTTTCTTGTGAATGATATGGAGTGTATTTTATATGTTTAATATTGTAATCCCCAACAAGCCTCTGCACCAACTTGGATGTAAACTGAGATCCATGATCTGTCACAGTTTCTCTTGAGACACTAAAACGAGTGAAAATATCCTGAAAGAGAAAATTAACTACAGATTTTTCATTAGCTAAATAAAGTGCTTTAGCCTCTACCCATTTAGTGACATAATCAGTATAAACCAAAATATATTTCTTTTGATTAGATGGAGGATTGATTGGTCCAACAAAATCCAAGGCCCATTTTTCAAATGTTTCGATGCGTGCCTAAGGTTCTAAGGGCATTTCATTTGCAGGAACATGTCTCACTATTCTTTGACAACTATCGCACCTTTTGACATACTCCCTAGTATCTTTAAATATGGATGGCCAATAATATCCTAAATGAAGGATTTTATAGGCGGTCATCTTATCAGCAAAGTGTCCACCACACAGTTCATCATGACATGCCTTCAGAATCTCAAGCATTTCATCTTCTCGAACACACCTTCTACTGATAAGATATGGAACTATTTTATACAATTCATCATTAACCCATGACTACAATTCACTTGTTTGAATAATTTTTCTTTTCTCTCTAGGAAACAAGTATGCAGGTAAATTTCTTGTAGCTAAGTAATTAGAAATATATGCAAACCAAGGAGATTTAGTAGATATTTCAAAGAGATATTCATCAGGAAAATTATTTTCTATTGGATTATCATTTTTATCATTTTGAATTCTAGACAAGAAATCAACAACTATGTTTTGTTTTCCAGGTCGGTCTAGGATGGTGATATTGAGTTCTTACCAGAGTAATAACCATCTTGGGATACTACTATTAGTAATAGATTTATTCATTAATTATCTAATTGTAGAATGATCTGTATGAATAAATGTTTCATATTCAGTGATGTAATGTCTAAATTTGTTAATAGCATGGACAACAACAAGAAATTCTTTTTCAGTTACAGTTTAATTTAACTCAACAGGAGCCAAATTTTTCCTTATGTAATAGATGGCATAGGGGATCAATTTTTTTTTCCTAATACAACTCCCAGAGCTATATCTGAAGCATCTGTTTAAATGGGAAAAGGTAGTTTCCGATTTGGACCTCTTAAGATGGTTCCTTCAAAAAAAATTTCTTTTAAAGTTTCAAATGCCAATTGGCAATCAGGATTGCAACTGAATTCACAATATTTGGTAAGAAATTTGAAGAGTGGGGATGCTATTTTAGTGAAGTTTTCTATAAATTTTATATAATACCCTGTGAATCCTAGAAAAATTCTAACATCCCTTTGACAACTTGGAACTAAAAATTTGGAGATTACTTCAACCTTAGATGAGTCAACTTTAATTCCATCTCCCGGGATATGATGTCCTAAAACAATTCCTTTAGTAAACATCATAAAACATCTTTCATGACTTAATGATAGATTTTATTCTTTAAATCTTTTAAGAACATTTTCCAAGTTTTAAAGAGCTTCTTCAAATGAATTCCCATAAAATGTAAAACCATCCATATATACTTCCACACAATCATGTATTAGATTAAAGAAAATTCATAATACTTCCCTTTGGAATGTTGCAGGTGCATTGCACAATCCAAAATAAAGTACTCGGTAGGCATGGGTTCCCCATGAACAAGTGAATGTGGTTTTATCTTGGTCTTCAGGTGCTACCTGAATTTGATTGTAACCACTAAAACCATCCAAGAATGATAAATACTTCTTTCCTGCTAATGTATCCAATACTTGATCTATGAAAGGTAATGGAAAATGATCTTTTAGAGTAGCTTTATTCAATTATCAATAATCAATGCATACCCTTCATTTACCATTCTTTTTAGGTACAATCACCAAGGGAGAAACTCACTAACTATCTAAAATTGGATAAATGAATTTTACATTTGACAATTTTTGCAATTATTCTTTCCCAATTTCCCTCTTGAAACACAGCAGAAAAATATAAGTAGCTAACTCTCGATTTTCTACATCAGAGAAAATCAAGAGTCTTTCATTCTCAAATCACATCCTTTGACTGAACTTTGACCGTGAGCATAGGCACCTTTTTTTCTATCGAATTAAAATAGGTGTATAGGATGAGATCCATGTGTGGATCATTCCAAATATTCCCATGTGACTAATTCCTTCATTCACTCCTCAAAAATTGTCAAACCATCAGAGTAGTTGCGGAAACAACAATTAGCTGCAGAATATCACGCGTTCTGTAGCTAAGTTACAAAAATTCATTTAAATAACAAGAAATATCAAAATATAAAACAGAGACCATTCAAATGCATTCTATGAGATAAAATATGTCATGTATCATTGATTGGAGCTATGGATTTATGGAAAGGTAGGAAGAAGTGATGAAAAAGGGTGTCAGAGAAAGAACAATTTTGAGGTTCAATGGTTTCTAGCCCAAACACAAGCATATTTCCAATAACAACACTGCAAAGTGAAAGAAATTTAATGCGTGTTAGCAAAAATACAGGCATACTACTAACAACAATATTGCATGGCAAAACAAATCTAGTGCAGGTTATATTTTGTTTTAACACAAACACAAGCACATTTCTAATAAGAACATTCCAAGGTGAAGGAACTCTAACACTTGTTATATTTTCTTCCATCATAAGCAACCATATTACCAACAAGAACATTTCATTTTGAAATTTCCTTCTAGCATGCCAATAAAAAAAATCAAGGTGAAAAATTTTAATTTGTGATAGTGTTGAAAATATTGAGAGGATGGTTGAATATATATGTCTTTAAAATTTCTATATTATGCCACTTCAAATCACTAGTTAAACCAAAACACAGGATGTGAAACAAGAAAATAATTTTATCAATGAATTTGAGGACTCTAAAAACCCAGGCTCCAACTTGTACAACAAAGTCTTTAACTCCTTAAAGGCTTCAACCCTAAATGAGGACTCTAATATTCAACTACAGATATAAGCTCCAACCTTGTATGAGGACTCCAATCCTCTAGGGATGCAATCCTCTCAGTTTTCTTCAATCCCTTAAGGTGACTTCAATACTTCTTCATTCCTCCATCAAAAACTTCAAATAATTCTAAAAAATGTATCCGGGATAGGTTTCAAAAGTGCTCTCAAATCTACCTCTACAAAAACTTCATGTCTGCTTCAGCAAAACTTTTATGGTTGCACCAACAAGACATGTATTCAAGTGTTGATCTTCAACTATGCTTCAAGGATGAGTACTCCAACAAAATTAGTCTTTAAGTGCAGGTCTTCAACTGTACTCCAAGGGTGATTGCTTCAAAAAAACAACTCTTCAAGTGTCGGTATTAAACTATTATTCAAGAGTGACTATTGTTTCAACAAAGTCTTGAATAATTCTCATTTAATGTCATCATGAATGCACTCTACTATCAACTCAAAAGACACTCAAAGTATGCTATCATTTTATCATTCGATGGAGGTGTCTCCTAAGATCTTCATGTGTGCTTTAAATAATGTCCTTTGATATGAAAGGATTAGTTTACTTATGTTTCATATCTAACTTGATATGTTCATCAAGCCTCTCAAGGTGTAATATTCCTAATGTAAATTAATAGTGATAACAAAAACATGCAATAAACCCAACATACATATTTTTCAGCAAACGCCTATAAAATAGAAATGCTCCAAACACAAGAAAATGGGAAAATTTTATTATGATATCTTTCTGGATTACAACATAAAATAGGAAATGTCACTTGGGATTGCACAAGGTAAGCTACAAGCCTCAAGTGGATTCTTTATCAATGCCAAACTGCTACAAAATTTTCCCACTAGAAATCTGCACTGGCCTCGTGATTTTTGCATTGTTGGTTGTGTTGATATCCTGATTTTACCCAAAAAAAATACTCAAAAAATATGATAATTTAGGTATGGAATCCTTGTCAAAAACCCAGAAAAACCTAATAAGGTGTTTCCCTGGTTTTGATGCTAAAAAAATGGCCCCAAATTCCTTGACCATCCTTTAGGTGCACAAAAAATAGAACAGTGATTGATGCTATAATGAGTGTACCAAAATGGCTGGAAAATTCTTCTCAATTACACCCCAAACCAACCCCAAGAAATCTAGTTCTCAAAATCCCTTCACAAGCCACCCCTCAATTGTGCCTCCATAATGACTACGTAGTTTCTGAGTAGGATGACATAGTCTCTCCTTTGGAAAATTAGTTTGATGTTGTATGTTAAATTCTACCCTTTCAAATATTCCTCCTTCTTCCTAGAATTTTCAAAAAATTACTTCGACAATGCTACAACTCCCAACTCCGACTCTTCCTCATAAACTCTCTACGTGGCCTCCTGAACTACCTCTTAGTTGGCCCATAAACCATACCACATGCATGGCCCTCTCTCCAAATCCTGAAACTGATGAAGAAACCTTCCTAGGGTGGTACGTGGAGTCCACCGAAGAATGTTTGAGCTTCCTCCTTGGGAAAATATTGTGTTGAACAACAATATGCAACTCTACTAAATAGCTATAGAAACACTTCAATTGTCAAATTATCAAAAGGCCTGAAATGTTGCTTCCTCTCTCCTATTTATAATTTATGTTAATTTCCTCCATGTGGGCCCCTCACTAGGAAACTCAAACCTCTTCCCTTATCCATATGATTTATCTCTCCTCAAGGAGTGCATATTGGTTGGGGAGCTGGCCCCCATATTCCACTAAGGCAAACATCTCGACCCCAAACATTTAGATCCCCTTGTCCTATGTTTCCTCTCGAAAGTTATCTAAGGCCCCCAAAATTAGGAAAATGGAAAAATTGTGGTACTATTGAAAAAAATATTTTGGAAGGGACATTACAGTTCTCCCCTTCCAAATGTTGCTTGTCCCCGAGCAACTGTAAAATTGGGTGCTGCAAACTCTGTTCATTTTTCCATATGGCATCCTCATCTGGAAATTCTTTCCACTTGACCAAGTGATATTGGTTGACCCTGTTTCTTAGCTTCCTCTCCCTGATTTCCAATATGGTATCAGGTGTCAATATCAAGTGTCCCTCTTCACCCAACAGAGGTAACTCATTCACTGTCTTAATGTGAATTCTGCTCTCTCGGTTAACTCCAGCTCCTACTCTACCTCTCTAGCTCTCTTTCTCACCTTGTATGGCCCATATAAGCATGTATTGAGCTTCTCCACCCCTTTCTTCTTGAGTGAATATTGTCGGTAAGGTTGTAAATGTAGGTAGACCATGTCCCTTACCTTAAAATATCTCTCCACCCTATTCTTATCAGCGTACATATTTTGATGATTATGTGCTACCTGAAAGTTGTCCTTAAGAACCTTCAGAATATTATGGCTCCCTTAGACCCATTCCTTTTCCCCTGGGACCCTACTATCTTCAAATATCACGTTAGAAAAGAAAGGTGCATCCTAACCATAAAGTGCTCGAAAGGGAGACATACCAATTGACATGCAGCAAGTAGTGTTGTTGTAGGATTCTCCAACGTGAAACAACTTCACCCACGCCTTCTGTTGTCTTGTGAAATAATTTTGCAGGTAACCGTCCAGCCATTTGTTTACGATCTCGGTCTGCCCATCTGTCTATGGGTGATAGTTGATGCTGAGTATAAGCTTGGTTCCCACTACGCAGAACAACTCCTGCTATAAGCCCCCCATGAATTGACTGTCCCTGTCACTGACTATGCTCTTTGGGAGCCCATGCAATCGAAACACCTCCTGAAAGAACAAATTGGCCACCTATGAAGCTAAATATATTGATGGGATTGCAAAGAAATGCGAAATTTTAGTCAAGAAATTGACCACGTAGATGCAATCTCTCCCCTAAATCGTCAGAATTACCATGATGAAGTCCATGGAAACATTATCTGACTTCCTCTCCAAAAAGGGAAGAGGTTGTAATAGACTGGTCGGGCGTGACAACTCCACCTTGTTCCTCTAATGGGTTATGCACTTCTGTAAGTGCCTGAGAACGTCCCCCTTGAGCCCAAACCAAGAGAAACACTCACGGATGGTATGATAATTCTTGCGAAAACTTGGATGTCCTGCAAGAGGGGAGTCATGAGATGCCTACATAACCTTCTCTCTAAGCTGGTATCCCAACACTAAGTATATTTGGTCTTTGTAGTAGATCCCACATCCATCACCTAGAGTCTATCATCACCATGTGTGTCATCCAGTATCTCATAGGCATGCTCGTCCTTGGAATACTCAACCAAGAATTGGACCTTCTAATCATGTGCAACGTCCATCAAGGAGAGTATTGTGCGCCTCCAAGGAAGCACATATGCCACTATGTTGTGCTTTTCTTTTACATCCTCGATCTCAAATTTGTAAGCCTGGAGCTTACTCACCCACTTCTGTTACCTCTACTGAAACATATGCTGCTCTAGGAAGAATCGAAGTTTTTTATGATCAGTCTTCACCTTGAACTGGTCCCCCCCCCCAAGTACTATCTAAATTTTTCCAAGGCGTGCATCACAACCAACATATTCTTGTCATAAGTTAAGTCGCTCATGGCGTAGAAACTTTCTACTCTCAAAGGCTATGGGGTGGCCTCCCTATGTCAACGTGGCCCCAACTCCCTCACCTGAAGCATCACACTCGAATAGAAATGGTCAAGTGAAATTAGGCAAAGCCAAAATATAAAAACTACTCATGACCATCTTGCAGTGCTCAGATGCCTCATGTTCGACATGCGCCCACCCAAAATACCCCTTCTTCCTCAAGTTCGTGAGGGGTGTTACAAGCTATGAGAATCCTCTCATGAATATCTTGTAGTACGTACAAATGCCCAAGAACCCCCTCAACTCAATCACTTTCCGGTGTGTTGGCCAATCCAAAATGGCCCTGATATTCTCCTAGTGTACCTTCACTTCACCCTCTATGCCAATCACATGCCCAAGGTACAACATCTTTGTCAATCCAAACTCACATTTGGACATATTTGAATACAATTGTTGCTCCTCTATTATGTGAAGTACTACCTCCAAATGTTGAAGGTTCTCCTCCCACGTCTAGCTATAGATGAGTATGTCACCAAAGAAGACAAGGACAAAGCACCCAAACTGCGTAGGAAATACGTGTCTCATACAAGACTGAATGTAGTTGGAGCATTGGTTAGCCCAAAGGGTATCACCAAGAAATCAAAATGTCTATAGTGGAAACAAAAGGTAGTCTTAGGGATGTCCTACTCCCTCACCTGGATCTGGTGGTACCTCGAGCACAAATCTATCTTAGAGAATTATTGCCCTCCTCTAATCTCATTCATCAACTCATCAATGAGTGGAATAGGGTACATGTTCAATGTATTCTTATTTAGGTACCCATATTCAATGCACATGTAGAGTGTCCCATCGTTCTTCTTCACCAGCACCATGGAAAAAGAAAAGGGACTCGAACTGGGCAAGATGTGATCTAGTCTTAGCATCTCCTGAATGGCCCTCTCAATCTCATCTCAATAGGCTTTGGGATGTCTATACAAGGTCGTGATAATTTCATGCACTCCCTCCTCCAACTCGATAGTGTGTTCGAAAACACAGATTTGTGGCCTTCTTGGAGGGATATCCCCAAAAACCCCCTGATGCCTCTCCAATATGGCCTTCATGTCTAGGTGCACTCGGTATGGTTGGGCCCATGTCTCCAAAATTCTCATCCCAACTGCCCACTCTGTGTCCCCATGACGTAGATATACCTACATCCGGTGTGCTGAAACTATCTGGGATGGGTAAGAGTGCATCCCCCTCAATAATACTAGCTTCCCATATGGCCCCATACACTCCATCTATAACTTCTGCCTGTCAGTGGTGACCCTCCCCAATGAGTATAACCACTGGACACCCAACAACATGTTGTATCTAGGACATCACCTACAAAAACGTGATTAGTAACTGAGTAGTTTCGCATCACCACAATAAACTTGAGAGCATACTTCATGCACTATGTGGTCCAGTCTCCTGGCACCAACAAGAACCCCTCAAGGGGCTTTGTGCGGATGCCCCTATGCTCCACCGTCTGGGAATCAATAAAGTTGTGGGTGACCCCACTGTCTACCCGAACTAAAACTCGTTGCCCCTATAACGTCCCCCTAATCCTAGTTGTCAAATATTTCGAAACTCCCAGAATTGAAGCAATAACTCCCCCTGATGGGGACTATAGTCCTCCTCTAGGTAGTAGTGGTGGTAGTGGTGCTCCCCTTGATGATGGTCCTCCCTCATCTCCTGGATCTGCTCAAACCTCAGACTCCTCATCCGACTCACTATCCGAATACACCTCAATGTAGTGGGCCTTTCCCTTGGTGCACTTGTGCTTAGGTGCCTAGGGTTCTTGGCACATAAAGCACAAGTTCCTCCTCCTAACGTCCCTTCAGGTGCCCTTGTCCATATGACCACATCCCCCATCCCTCTAGGGTGGTCTAATGTCTCGGTTCCCCTATGGTGTAGTGGGTCTAGTGGGGACAAAGCCTAGGTCTTGGGCACAACGTTAATCATATCCCGAGTCCCAGAGGTAACATTTCTCAAACATGTGGGATTTTAGGCCTTCACTCAACCATGAAATGGCTCTGCTAGCCCCTCCATAAATAGCAATCAACCGAGCCTTTGAAATGTCAATCACCATCACTGCTCCCTAAAACTTCGTAATGTATGCCTTTGCACTGCCATTTTCCCTCAGATCAGCTAACTCCCTGAAATGTAACTGTTAGTCTTTTCTCTCAAACCTATCCAACAGACTAAAAGCCTTAGATCCATATATACAAAACACCCAATACCTTCCTAATATCTTCCTACACCTTTCGAGTCCGGAAATCAAGTGACAGGCCAGGAAGTTTAACCCAAGCCAATCGATTTTTCGTAGTTTTTGATAGAGGGTTAAATCCCACATACCATTTGTTGAGCAATAAATAACTTTTAGCTTTGGTTTGGCTGCATAGTTAACATTCTGATACCGGTTTCTTCTCTGTCTAGGCGGGCAAACCAACACCGAAGAGTGACATTGTTCTACGTCTTTCGACAACGCACCTTCTCCATGCATATCCGTGTCCAGCGAAGCCTTTGATCGATCAACCCATTTTCTAGCCGCATCCTTCAAAAAGTCATCATTCCCATGCAATCCCGTATCCTGTAGGTGAACGCTAGATGACACGTTGATCATGCCACGAGAGTGGCCAAAACACACCAACATACCCTTCGACTGATCAAATCATGTCCTTTCCGCATCGAGAGTGGGACGCAAAAGATATTCTTGTGCGGATATATCAGCATCTAAAGCGGCAAGGTAATCCTCCATCATGCACATCCACATAATTTATACAAATTCTAGAATTTTCACTTCTACTATAATCTGAGAAATTGAATTCTCAATTATTTTTTTTATTTTTATTTTTTTATAATTAATAAAGTATTTATTTAAAATAATTAAACAAATTAAATATCCACACATTTTTTCTAAATTTTAAGAGTTTTTACCTCTACTATATTTTTACATCACTTTCACTAACATACAAAGTGTTTCATATTTTTCATTACATGCCTACATTTCCTCTAAAATATTTTTTTTAAAGTTTCTACTCTACTCTTAGACCAAGTTGAATTCTCAAACAAATTACTTTTAAAGTTTAATAATTAGAAAATTATTTATTTAAATTAATTAAATAAATTTGACATGGAATTTTTTTTTTTTTTTAAGTTATTACTTTTATTATATTTTTGGATCACTCTTACATCATCTTAGTCTTAAAAAATCAAATAATTTCTAACCTTACAACTAAAATAATATTTTTTTAATAATTAATAAATTATTTATTTAAAATAATTAAATAAATTTGACATGCACAATCTTTTTATTATATTTTAAACTTGTTACTTTTACTCTATTTTTACATCAATAATATATAATCTCAGTTTGAAAACATGCAAATATTTTTTTTAATTTGTTACTTTTAAATCGCTAATACATATTCTCAAAAAACATGCAAATAAGTTTTGTTATTATATCTAAAAATATGGCATTGAACACAGCTGATTTAATGCTGCCTTTGGGTTCCTAAACACCATTTAAATTCAGATCACACTATTTTTTCTAACCTGTTTGATTTAACTACCTGGTTTGGGTTCATAAACTCCATTTCATTCACAGCACACGATTTTGCCTGATTCGCAAGTCAAAGAGTTTTCAGATTCTTATCCTTTCGAAGTTTTAGAGATGAGGCAAAATATAGGAACTCTCCGCTTTCACTTCTAGTTCCTTCTAAATTTATAAAATTTGAAACTTTAACTTTTCAAACTTTTCAGTTTCTCTTTTGAATTTTTTGTTTGCAATTTTGTAACTGGAAAATTTAGCTCTCATTCGATTGATCATCTACTTCATAGATGCAACTACATTCCCTATTCGAATTGGCAAAGCTTTGTCAAAACTTGTAAATATCTACCCACAGGTGAGTGGTCTGTTGGCACACTTAAATGACCAAACTTGTGTAACATTTGGATCCCAAATTCAAAACCCTCCAAGTATTTCTGGGTGAGGCAAGGTGTTGGTGCCTTTGATGACAGAGACACCTCCTTTATAGCACAAATACTTAGCCTAGAGACAATTGTAAATATTATTTGCAGAGACAAAAAGAGAGAAAGATCTAAAAATGACATTTGAGTTTCCCTTGTTCGAGTATTCTTATACTCTCTGAAATCAAAAAGTACAAGTAACTGAACAATCCCATTTCCATATGTGAATACTGACAAAAGAATCAACTCATGATGATTCTTTACATAAGATTAAAATTCAAGTACCAATCTACAAAATTGGCGGCACAAAAATAATATGGAGAAGGCTAGACATGTCTAGGCTGAGGTGATAATCCCTTGTTAAAGGAATATGTTGCACTGCGGGATCTCTCCAAAAATTGCATTTAACCCTCGAAATTTCCATCCAAACAGATTTGAATTAGAGGAGCTTCCTTTAACTTCATCGTGGCATTCTTCTTTGTCATAAACACATGGAATTGATGCTTCAACTGCTTCAGAAATACCCTGCAACTCGTTCAGACTAGAACCAGAGCGTGTTTTCGACACTCTCTGTTCTAAATATCTAGGACTAGAGGAAGAATCCTACTTAGATGAATCAGAACCCAATATTGATGATGCTAGTTCTAAGGGGAGAGGAGAGCTAGAGGAATATGCCTGATGACCTAAAAAACATTAGACACTGAATTTTAATTCTCTAAAGCTGGCTTAGAGCTGGAGGATACCTGAGTAAGTTTTGCATGTTTCCTTTCCTCCAACTTATGCATAAATTGACATAAGTGATATACGCCTTGATTTGTAAGATCCTTCTTTCCTTTTATCCTGCAAATTTTGAACTCCAAGCCTTGGAATGCACACTAAACAGATTCAATATCAAAGCCAATATGTTTTAAGTCTTCACAAAGCTCATAAACCTCATCTTTGGTGGCTGCATTTAACTCTGCATATTGATCCACATTATTATCCAACACAATCAATTCTCAAAGAAAGGTGTCGTTTTGCTGCCGTTATAGAAGTGGAAACTTTTTTAAGTTGTTTGTCAACATTTTCACATGCCTCTGACGGGCTATGTCTAGTAGCGAACATCATATCTGAAAGCTTCGAAGTAACACAGTATCACTTGAATAAAAAACCTCCATATTCTGATGAAAGACACCAAGTGAAATTGTACACCATATAATCAGATCTTGTTTGTCGAACCATTACTCCATATACTTATGGAAGGATTTGCGGTGCAAATCATTTCTAATCGTGTCATTGATGAAGCACTTGGGAACCTTAGATTTATTACGAGTTTGGTTCTTGAAAACAACATTATCATCCCACCTCCTTTTCACAATAAAAGATGTAGGATTGAGCAATGGGTTTCCGCGTATCAACTCTGCTTCTTTTATTTGTAAATCCCCTTCTTGTTTTTGATGCTCCATACGCTTCTTCTCTTCAGATCTTTCATTTCTTATCCATTCTATTATTACACTATGCATACAATGTTGAAATTTGAATACTAATTTTTTGCATGTATCATTTCAGAAAATGTTTCTCTTGCTTTCGTAACAGATCCACAATGCCCATATGGAAAAATCAAGCATTCATATGTAACTTGAATTGGCTCATAGCCTAAGCTAGTGATCTTCTCGTAAAGCAATTCTTCCTTTTTCATAAGCCTAGCCTTACCATAATTCGTGATCATTGAATTGAATGTTGGTAAAGTAGGATTTTCCTTTGAAAGGAGCATTCTCTTAAATACTTGTTCCATTTTTCTAAGATATTGATGCTTTCCATAAGCATCTATAAGTAAATTGAAAGTAATGATATCTGGTTTACATTTGTCTTTCTTGATACGAGCAAGAAGCTGCTCCATTTCTGTGAGAATTCCATGTTTACCATAAGCATCCATCACACTGTTATAGGTATAAACATTTGTCCCAATCTGATTTGTTTCAACATCCTTAAACAATGCATTAACCTTATCCACCTGGAAGGCTTGAACATAAGCCCTAAGAAGAATTTTGTAGGTTACAATGTTGGGTTGACATCTAACTTTCTCCTTCATTTTCTCAAAGTATCTTTACCTTATCTTTAGTATGCAAGTGTGCTTGGATTACTGCATTGTAAAAGAAAGTGTGAGGTCAACATCCAGTCATGTGCATCTCTGAAAAGAGCCACACGACCAACCAAATTTGGCCCTTCTTTCCCATCTTTGATATCGACTTCGAATAAACACCATTGTTTGCACGATACCAATGATGTTGCTGCATCCATTTGAATACCAATGATATTTTTATCAGTTTATCCACAACAGGAGGAGAGTTGTTCCTATGAGATTCATTTCCTCCATGATTAAAACACATTATCTTTTAAAATTTCCAAAGCACTAGCAGCTACAAAATTTGTATGTGCTAACAGAACTGACCTTTTTTTCTAAAGGGTAGACTCCATTTGTATATAGAAAGTAAAAAATCATAAATTAAGTTTGAAGTCAAAGTAACTGATAAGAGTAATTGAAACCTTCTTAAGGACCTAAATATAGAATATTACCTTAAAATAATGATCTTACATGATAGCTAATAGCCTACTATATTGTATCTATAGCCATGTTATAGAGGCTGAATTATTGAATTTATCCAGCATCAATTTCACGGAAATGAAGGTTTTTCTCCATTCTATTGTGAGCCGAATATGACCAATGTCCAAAGCTTTAGTTAAGATATCTATTAGAGGGAGTGCTCTGAAACAAGTTTTGCAAATGCAAAAGATTTATTGTTGAGTAGTTTAGATGGAGTGTCATACTCAACAATTTTTCCATCCTTTAATAGGAGAACCAAATATGTAATATTCTCAACTTTCCACCAGTCAATTGGAATATTAGAGTTCTTACTTTTCTTAATTATTTAAGTAAATAAAAGGGTGGAGGGACCCATAAACCCCATAGATGAATAAAATCCACTTTTGTTGTGTGAATGTGGGTTAACTAGATAATAGATTAGCATTATGAAGTAGTGGAGCAGCTTAATAATGAAGGAAGAGTGGAGGTCATAGAGAATTAATGATGAAGATGATGGAGATAGTGGAGGAATAAAAGTAAGATCATAGAGAATTAATGATATAGTGATGGAGGAAGTGGTGCAGTAAATGCACACATGATGGAGGCGGTGTAGATTAAATTTAGAGATCATGGAGATCATGGAGAGACAACGCAGTCTTCATGGAGCCTGGTGGCCAGATGTGCAGTGCAGTTATGAGATGAGCTAAGGCTAGCGAATTCTCACAACCATATAAGGAAGATGAGGGAAGAAAAGAAAGTCACTCTGGAATTTGATATTATATTGTCGTTTGACATTCTTTGTAAGCTTTAGCGGTTTAGCTAAGTCTTCTGTGTTGTTTAGCACACGGGTGCTCCCGAGCAGGAATCCCACCCTTACCCACGAGGGACTTTGAGTGCCTACTCTGGGAAAGTTATTTTGAGCAGCTATTCATCATCCAGAATTGGTGCCACATTCAACCCCTCTCTTCTGCATATACAACTTCATGAATTACACATTCTTGTCTTAGGGTTTGAGAGGAGGAAGGTAGCTTCTAGCATTTCAGCTAGGAAACCTGTCGAGGGTTCATCCTTTCACCTTGTCCATTCATTTCAGTCTTCCAGGAGCACAATTGTGACATCCGGCATCAAGCCATGATTTTACACCTCCATTCAACAGTTCCATCAGGAATTGCGCAGGCCAGCAAGGTAGATCCAGTGGAGGAAGGAAGTTCCAAGTATTTTATCTTGGAATCCTGTGAAGGACCATTCCCTTACTTTGGTAAGATTATTTATATCATCTATGAGCTATATCTCATCATCCAGCATCAGGCTACAACTTCAACCTCCTTAACAACACAGTCCATTCCAGTAGTTGTGCAGTTTGGAGCTGCAACTTGAGCTCAGGAAGGAAGAGCTAGATCTCAAGTTTCTAGCTTAAGAATCTAGAGAAGGAATCAAACTTTCATGTATTGAGTTGATTGGGTGCTATTGCAGCAGTTAGATCATCGGTTCAGCCCCATATTAGTAGTTTCCCAGGAGTAGTGCGTAAGTCAACCAGCAAGAGTGCAGTTGGTAACCCAAAAAGGGTCGGAAATCCAAAGTTAAAATCTGGCCAAACCATTTATGGTGTTTTATCAGTTTTTTTAGTATAATTTGTGGTAAAAATCCCGGATATTTCTGGGAACTCCAGAATCCTCCTGCACATGGTTCTTCTTCATAGTAACAGCATCAATAGCAACACAACGTTTCCAGTGCTAGTTTTCATTAGTGTATTTTAGCCACTTTTTGTTTCCTTGAGTGCATCTTCTTTGGATCACTATATACTTCATATTTTTTTTTGTTTATAATGATATGACTCAGCTATTTCTGCTCATAGTTATAATGTCTTGATGTAATTTTCAGTTGCAACATATTTCCGACATTTCCATATTTTAATGCTATATTCTTGTTTTTCTTTATTTGGAATGTTGTAGATGTTCTATATTCCCGTCTTTTCTATTTTTGGAATATTATAGTGGTATCAGAGCATGATATTTGGCTCATTGTTGGGCCACTTCATGTCATCGTAAGAATAATAAGAAGAAGTCTTCAATAGCGGAAGGATTAAGTTTTTCCACACTTCTTTGTAGATCTATGCAGGACCTCTCCACAAAGACTAAACAAATGAGAAGTGAAGGCAAAGAGAAACCTCAAGAGGGTTTCAGAATGAGGAAGGTCCAAGCACTTTCTATCAGTAGCATAAACAACCGTCAAGGAAAAGAGCTCCACAACACTTTTCTATGTCCACTTTCCTTGCAGAAGGAGATGAATGGAATGGATATGGAGGATACTTAGAGCATGAGACTCTGAGTAATTATCTTGTAGAGTAAAAATATCAATCAAGAGCTTTCAAGGAGAATCTAACTCTCCAATGGTTTATCCAAATCAAAGAAAATCAGAGATCTCGCAGCAATGATAGAAGAAGAAGGAATATATAGAATAGATTCTTCTTGCCTACATTCGATGGATCATCCATAAACATAGTAAAATATTTGATGAAGGAGTTAGATCATTTCTTCCAGCTACATCCAGTAGCAGAAAGAGAGGTTGTTGAGATTGCAGCGCTGCACCTTGAGGATGGAGCAAAGGATTTGTGGTTCAGCCATATAAAACATGCAAGAGTGATTGTTTATGCAGACTTCACTCAAAGGCTAATTAGGAAGTTTGTAGAAGGACACCGAAGGTACTTTCCATAGGAAAATTTCCCAACATTGATGAGATAGCACATGAAGAACAAAGGGAGGATGTTAGCACTATCACTTCGGAAGAGGAGACACTTCCACCATCACTAGCTGCAGATGTACTTGCATCAAGAGAAAGAGCACTTTCATCCTTGCAAGGTGGTCTTGAGATCTTAACATTGGGAGTCCCATGCATGATTCAGGATATGCATGAGAAGGAGGAGGCAGATACCAACACTTGTGCAGCAGTAGAGGAGCAGACATCACCATCCCTAACAGTTGGAGAAGCCATTACACCAGTTGGAGGAACTCTTGTGGCCTTAAAAGATGTTCCTGAGTATTAACTTATCCAACGTTTGCAAACATTTCCATCCCAGATTATTTTAGCACCTCAGTTTGAGATTTGTGGGGTCAAGACATCAAAGAAATTACGTAACCAAGGGTTAGAGCACCTTGCTGATTTGGAGAATAAAACTATGACTATGTAGAGGACCCTTGACTTGCTCAAGGAGGAGATGTATAGGCATCCTAGTTGTTCTGTGTTGAGCTACACACAACACTCTATGTTGAAGTGTGGAGTTTCGGAAGATAGGATGAGCATAGTCCTAATCGATACAATGAAGGCGTATGAGTTCATCATTGTGCATGGTCATGAGACAACAGATGCACCATCATGGAGATCAACAACGCTGTCACTGGGGAGAAGTGATGAGTTGGGAGCCCAAATATTCTTGGAACATTTCGATGACCACTTCACTCATGAAGCATTGGAGGGGACATATGATAGTTAGTAGACATCTTATGATGGATAACATTTTCCATTATCAGGATGAATCCTTCTTGATGAGCATCTCACAAATCAGAGAGAAGTTTCTACCTACAACATATTCAAAATCTTATGGATTCTATCAGGTCATCGATGAGAGGTCCTCTTGGAGTAACCTCAAGGAGGATGCACTTCAAAATATCATGGAGTGAAAATATCATTAGATTGGGGAGGATGGTATTCTCCATTAGGTGGATACCAAGTTGTAGCATGATATGAGGCATCACCCATAGTTGGATGCATGGGTGAGGATGATGAGCAAGTGGTTGGTGAGATACTTGTAGATATATGACACAGGGCAGCAAGAAGCATGGTTGCGATGGTTTCTTTTGGGTGAGTATGGTTACTACCCAAGATCTCACATTTGTATGACCCATGGCTTGTATATTACTGGTGTGATGCAGCAGAAGGAGGCATGGATGTGCTGGTTTGGCCATCACATGACATATCCTATGTCAATGGGTGCATTATTGTTTGGGACATTGCATGGCACTCACATGATGTGGCAGCAGGGAGCTTGGCTATGTTGGGTTGATGTGACATTCTACATGTCAATCAGTATGTTGTTTCTCCATGGATTGCATGATGATGATGTGAGGTGGCAGCAAGAGTCATTGTTGCTTTGGTTACTCTTGGGAGAGTATGGGATGACTTTCTCCCATACCTTGCATGATGAGGAGGGGGGATGCCAACAGAAGGCCTTACTACGTTGTCTTCTATTAGGAGAGTATGGCCACCATACTTGGTATGATGATGGGGTGGTATGGCAGAAAGAGGAATTTATGCGGTGGCTGTTATTGAGAGAGTATGGTTCTACATTTCACATGTCAACCCATATGTCTCTTTTTCCTATTTTGCATAGTTTTGATATGATGCTTGGAGCAAGCAGGGCCAACAAGGCCAATGATGGAAGCATGGAGAGGCACATCCTACTTCATGTAGCATGGGTTGGAGAGATGATTCATGAGTTGGGACTTTCCTTTGTGGGAGGAACCACTTCACTTCATATGTCTCATGCAGAGAAGAGGCTCTGGAATAATGGATGGTTGCCACTTGGAGGTTCAGTTATGAGGATAGGCATCTAGCTATATAGTTGGAAGCCATTCTAGACATTCTAGAGAGGAAAATTTGGAGTAGGGCATTCATTACACATTGGAGCAGATGGGGAGACCTTCCATATGAGGATGCCATTTGGAGGAAGGAGGATTGTTGTAGCCTTAACTTTTGCAACTGCTTGAGCACAGAAAACATTTTGGCGAGGAGGACTGTAATATTCCCAATTTTCTTCCAGTTAATTAGAATATTAGAGTTCTTACTTTTCTTAATTAGTTAAGTAAATAAAAGGGTGGAGGGACCCATAAACCCCGTAGATGAATAAAATCAACTTTTGTTGTGTGAATGTGGGTTAATTAGATAATAGATCAGCATTATGGAGTAGTGGATCAACTTAATAATGAAGAAGGAGTGGAGGTCATAGAGAATTAATGATTAATATGATGGAGATAGTGGAGTAATAAAAGTAAGATCATAGAGAATTAATGATACAGTGATGGAGAAATTGGTGTAGTAAATGCACACATGATGGAGGGAGTGGTGATTAAATGCAGAGATCATGGAGATCATGGAGAGACAACACAGTCTTTATGGAGCCTAGTGGCCACATGTGCAACGCAGTTATGAGGTGGACCAAGGCTAGGGAAGGCTCACAACCATATAAGGAAGATGAGGGAAGAAAAGAAATTTAGTCTAGAATTTGATATTGTATTGTAATTTGACATTCTTTGCATGCTTCAACTGTTTAGCTAAGTCTCGTGTGCTGTTAAGCACACGGGTGTTCCTGAGCCGGAACGCCATGCTTACCCACGCAGGAATTCGAGTGCCTACTCTGGGAAGGTTATTTTGAGAATATATTGATAATCGAACATTGGTTTGACATTAATCCCCTCTCTTCTACATATAGAGCTTCAAGAATTATACATTCTTGTCTTAGGGTTTGAGAGGAGGAAGGTAGTTCCTCAAATTTCAGCAAGGACACCTGTGCAGGGTTCATCCTTTCACCTTGTGCATTCATTTCAGCCTTCCAGGAGAAACATTGTGACATCCGGCATTAGGCCATCATTTCACACCTCCATGTAGAAGGAGTTCCATCAGGAATTGCGTAGTCCAGCAGGTTAGATACAGTGGAGGAAGGAAGTTCCAATTATTTCAACTTAGAATATTCTGAGGGACCATTCCCTCAATTTGGTAAGATTATTTATATTGTCTGTGAGCTATATCTCATCATCCAGAAATAGGTTACAACTTCAACCTTCTTGACAACTTTTTCCATTCCAGCAGTTGTGCAGTTCGGAGCTGCAACTTGAGCTAAGAAAGGAGGAGCTAGATCTCAAGTTTCTAGCTTGAGAATCTAGAGAAGGGATCAACCCTTCATGTATTGAGCTGATTAGGTGCTATTGCAGCAATTAGATCATAATTTTAGCCCCGTATCATAAGTTACTCAGGAGGAGTGCGTAAGTTAGCCAACAGGGGTGCAGTTGGCAACCCAAAAAGGGTCGAAAATCCAAAGTTAAAATATGGCCAAACCATTTCTGGGTTGTTCTAGGTTTTTTGAGTAGAGTTTGTGGTTAAAATCCTAGATATTTCTAAGAACTCCAGCAGCCTCCCGCACATGGTTCTTCTTCACAATAGCAATAGTTTCCAACAGTAGCAACACAACATTTCCGGTGCTAGTTTTCATTAGTGTATTTAGCCACTTCTTATTGCCTTGAGAGCATCTTCTTTGGAGAACGATGTACTTCATATTTGTTGTTGTTTATAATGATATGAATCAACTATTTCTACTCATAACTATAATGTCTTGATGTAATTTTCAGTTGCAACATATTTTTGGCATTTTCAAGATTTTAGTGCTATATTCTTGTTTTTCTTTATTTGGAATGTTGTAGATGTTCTATATTCCTGTCTTTTCCATTTTGGAATATTAAAAAATCACTATTAATAACAGACGGAACCTGATGTGCTATAGTTATGACTGTGTAGGCAGAAAATTGATGGTGAATTATTTGCTGAATATACCCATCCACAGAAATCATCTTGGTCTCCAAAAAACAAAGAAACCATATTACCCAAGATTGTATCATATTAAAATCTAGAACATATTTTATTGTGAAACCTGCAAGCCTTGGTCTAATTTCATCTTTGGGCGAGTGAATGAGGAACACCAAAAAGGATGCAAACAAAAGATTTGATAGGAAATTTTTTTTCTATTCTCAACATCATTTCCCCATGGAGTTTTTTATGTATCTTTACACATTCATGTTTTATAACAATATTTTATCCACAATTTTAATTTCTTTCTGCTTTCAAATATTATTAAATATTTTTTTCTTAAATGATTTAATTCTATCACTAATGAAACTTCCTTATTGTGCTGAGGGAAATATCTCCAGTTAGGGATCCATGGAATGAATAAATAGAAACCAACAATCCTATCTTATATGTAGAATTTTTTCTTTCAAATTTTCTAGTGTTGTGTTAATTATTAATTTGAGAAGGGCCATTCGATGGGAAACTGAAACAAAGTTGACTTTTATTGATAATGTATTAACTTCTTTATTAAATAAAAACATGTGGTAAATTTTAATCACTCTTGAATAGATTGAAAAAAATGATTGGCGTTGCATGATGTTGAAAATAGTTAGGTGTGTTCGTGTAGATCATAATGACATATTCAGTTTAATGGTACAATTGACACCATGAAAGAAGGTTTGGAACAAGTGGTGGAGTAGATGGTGCCTGAGAAAAGGGTTGCAACACTGTATATGCATTTGGAAAAGTCCCCTATGCAATGGTGGGTAAGCACATAAAATCACATTTCACTCATGGAATGATATGAAAAAGGCAGTAAATGATAAAGTCCTACCAGAAATTTGGGCTCCACTAGATAATGACATTTTGGAATGCAGTTATGTCAACCAGACCCTACAATTCGGTGGCACTTCCAATCCAATGGGCCACATGTATTACTAAAAAATAATTAGGATATATAAGAGGTTCCTATTTAAATATGGGTTCATAATTTTATGCACACCTTAGATCTGTTTCAAAAGAAGTGATATTATGAGGTAAAAATGCAGTGGTAGACAACTAGCTAGTTTGAATTATGAGAAAGGTTCTTGATTCGAATTTATGCAGGAATGCAACAGAATACACATATAACCATAAACAAAGAGATGAAGCATAAATAATACTCCATTTCATAATATCAAATAACATAAATATGCTTACAGACATAATGAAGATAAACTAGCAAGGGCACTGGTAGCTTATCTCTTAGAAGAGATGTGGAGGCTACAAGCCTCTGAACTATGTTACAATGAGGCTCGAATTCCTATTTATTATTGAGAAACAATTGAAGACCTTAAAAATGTAAAAACCTAATGCTAGGAGATGAAGCACCAAAACTATGGGCCCTGTTTGGGTAAATTGGTACATCAACTTCCCGAGGACATAACTTTGGCATATGATCTTCATTTAATGCGCTCAATACCTCGTTAGAAGATATATTCGAGGACTAAAAATTTTGACTAAGAAATGTCGTAGAAACTTCCATGTTACTCCTGGGTTTCCCAAACAATGTCATTCAAGGATTCAAAATAGACCCGAAAGTTCAGGACCTGAAAAACTACTAAAAATAGTAAACTATACTGAAACTAAAAAATTGAACGAAACGATGGTGGGGTTCTAAGTGGAATAGTTGGGTTGCCACCAAGATACACCCAGATCATTCCTCCCCCCTTATGTAGCAATGGTCCTCATTGCATTGAGTTGCTCCATGAGATCTGCAATGTCGGATGTGTCCAATAAAGGTGGAAAGTATGGTGATCCACATTGAACACTGGTTGTCGGTCAAGGAATGGGGGAATGGTAAGCATAAATGCATTGTTTCCCACAACCTTGATGATTATGTGAGGGAAATATAAAAGTGGTATGAGATTCCGATGATCTTCGTGTAGGTGTTCTTTCTGCAAATGCAACCAAACTTGGTCGCCCACCTGGAACTTGTGTGGCACCCGATGTTGATCATGGCGCTGCTTGTACTTGGCATTGGATTTCTACTGGAAGACGTACTACATGTGTTCAATAAATTTGATTGTTTTATCAGCATTAGAAAATACATGTGTGGATTCTTTTTGTGTGGTCGCATGAGGTATGGAAACATCAAGCACCCGCGTGCCTGTGATCATATCAACGGAGTGCTTGACCTGATAGTGTATAGGAACCTCTGTGGGTGAGGAGAAAATTTCCTTGTATTCCTCCATGAATTTTTCCATATACTATTGTCGTGCAGGGGAGCCTTGTTTGGAGGCTATGGACACAATTTTTCTTCTTGCCCTATGGGAGAATTGTAATGAAAAAAAATTCTTGGTTTGGGAAACAATCTTACTGCGTTGTTTTGCAGTAGTCAAAGAGATGACAGGAGGTGGTACTACCTCCGATATATTGTAAAATTTAATTCAAAAAATAATAACAACAGAACGAGGTCTAGAATCATACAAATCATGTGGCTTCCAAAAGTATGGTTGGCCCAATAATACATCAGACACATCAAGAGGAGCAACATCACACAGTACCTCATCCATGAATGGCTTGATGTTGTACAGAAGGCGAAACTACTGGCGGACACAAAGATATATTCCTTCATGAATCCACCCAAAGGTATATGGCTATGGGTGTGCTGTGGTTGGTAGGTCGAGCTGCTTCACAACCTCTACTGAAATGAGCTTCTTTTGGCTTCCGCTCTCAAAAAGGAATTGGAGTGCAGAACCCTTTACCCACATCTATGAATGGAAGAGGCACTCCCCCTCCTCTAGATCCTCGGGTTCCTCCAACTGGAGCTTGGTGGTGGCAACGATGGAACTAGGTTTATCATAAATGATTTTTTTCCCTTTTTCATTGCCGTTTTCTGGTTCTGACTCTAGATCAGAACATGCATCTGATTCAGGTGCTTTCAGTTCGTCCACCAGTGACTGTTTTTCCCAACACTCGTTTGTGCTGTGAGAGAGGCTGTTATAAAATTGACACCACTTCCCCGTCTCCTTCTTTGGATTTGTGATTTTTTTCTAAGTCTCGCTGCTTTAGTTTCCCCCCTTGTTCTCCGGTCTCAGGGCGCTTGTCCCTAGCTTCGGATTCTCGGATACAAAGTATCGCTTCTTTTGCTTAAATTTTTGCTTGATCTTGGCGGCATAGCGATATGCAGTGCCATGTGAGGTAATTTCGAGGAACTCCATTTAATCCTGAATGTTTCTATGCAAAAAATTGTGGTACTTGAGCAAAAAATGTCTCTCTGAATCTTTAATACCCAACCTTGTGTGCAGGGTATGGAAAAAATTCATCAGTTCGTGCACATCTTGATCCCTTTGCTACCGCAATGTGGTTCATTGGATGTACTTGTCCTTACAAATCCACACAGGGTAATACTGTTCCTTGATGCCATCTCAGAATGAATTCCAAGTGGGTGTGGCCGAGAACATAGAGGGTTCCCTCCTATATTTTTTCTCACAGTAGGTTTCCCACCAGTCTTTGACATGGCGGGTGGCTTTGAGGAGTGTAAAAGTAATATTTTCTCGGTCAGAGAAATCATGGACTGAGAATTACCCTTCCAGCAAATTCAACCATCTATCTACTATGTTTTCTTCTATTTGACCTTAAAATACATGAATGTCAAAATTCTCCTGTACCTTGAAAGGAGTGGCACTTCGAGAGTGGTTGTTGGATGCATATACGCCATTGGTGGCCAACTGTTGAAGGATCTAGAAAAAGTTATACATCATCGCGTTCCTTTGTTTCTCGAGGGCCTCCTTAATAAATAATTTGATAGGATCTCCTTCTCCCTCGTCCTTCTTTTCTTATGCCATGGGAGGTCTTCGAGAATTGTGAATTTGATCTTGCAAGGGTTCAACTAGATAGAGACCTAACTCCTTATACCCTGACCTCATGGGGGACATGCAAAGAAAAATAGAGAAAGAGCAGACCGCTCCGATACCACTGATCTAAATTTATGCATGAACGTAACAGAATACACATATAACCATAAACATAGAGATACACTGGAAATAATACTCCAATTCATTAATATCAGATAAGAGAAATATGATTACAGACATAATGAAAATAAAATAGCTAGGGCGCTAGTAGCTTATCTCTAAGAAGAGATGTGGCGGCTACAGGCCTCTGAACTATGTTACAATGAGGCTCAAAGGCCTATTTATTATTGATAAATAATGGAAATCCCTAAACATCCAAAAACCTAACCCTAGGAGATGAAGCACAAAAACTATGGGCCCAGTTTGGGTAAATTGGTACATATTCTTCCCGGGGACGTAACATTGGCATATGATCTTCGTTTGACATGCTAAATAACTCATTAGAAATATATAGCTGAGGAATATAACTTTTGAGTGAGAAAGATGGAATTTACTTTGATGTCTCTCCTAGTCTTTCCAAAAAACATCGTTTAGGGCCTCAAAACGGCTCTGAAAGCTCGAGACCTAAAAAACTACTAAAAATAGTAAACTGTGTTGAAACTGAAAAACTGAAAGAAACAGTGGTGGGGATCCAAGTGGAATAGGTGGGTGGCCACCAATATCCACCTGGATCAATTCTAAAACACTTTATATAACTCTACAAGGAGGAGGAACAAATTGAAAGGTTGATAGAGTGAATTTGTTGTTTCCCATATATAAACAATCCACAAAGTCTAATAATAGGTTCCACAAAGGAGTAACCCTTAGAGGAAGTTTCACATTTGTGGTTTAAAGAAACCGATTCCCTTTTGAAACTATTGATAATATGATAGGTGGTATTTCTCTGGAAATGAGAAGTATTGGGCTCATTTTTGTTCTATCAATTGTTGATAGTGTATGGGAAGGTGGTGGAAAATTTGGGGAAAATATAGATCTACATTCTATTTAAAGGATCATTTTTAGCAAGGAATGTATTGTAGTGTAATGAAATATGCATGTTGTAGTGTAATGAAATACGCATGTAAGAATAACATTACTTCAAAATCTACAATGCTTGGTCTAATTACATATTTAGGAGAGTGAATGAGGAACACCAAAAAGAATGCAAACATAGTATTTGATAGAAAATCCATTTGAATACCAAGCCTCTCATAGGCACCAACATTATGGAGAGTAGATCTAGTATAAATATCAGTCAATTCAGCAAGGATAATTCTTTTTGTAGCTTTTGGAAGTATATTTATTTTTGTAGCTTTCTAAAGTATACATATATAACTATATCTTGCATACATATTATTCAACTCAAGAATTCTCAAAGGTTTCAAGTGAAAAAAGAATTCTCCTTGCTATCATAGGCACTGCTATAAGCATACACATACCAAAAGTTGAAACAAAGACAAATATGGGTGCAAAAGAGAAAAGAAATGTTGTGATAGATGATGCGTAAACATACTTTTATAGCCAACTACATTATTCCTGCCTCAAAATTTATAGCTTCCAAAGAAATATTGTCTCCTAAGCCTTCAATTTTAAGATCCTCATAATTATTAATGTCTCTAATGTGGCCTTCATCCTTTTGTCTTTTTCTTCCATGATCCTCTTTTAAATTTGTTGTTGCAATTTTGTAACTGGGAAATTTGGCAACATAACTGCTAATGAGGCTCCCGACCCTGAATATTATTTCAGGCCCAAGATCTAATATAGAATAATAAATTCCAAAAAACTTGAAGAGGTAAAATCCAAATAACATGCATGTGCCAAGAGAAAGCTCCAACATTTTTAACATCCATGCTCAATTAATTGATAATATGTTCGCTTGTATGCTTCTGTCTTGACTGAATGGAAAGCAATGACCCATTCTTGTATATAATAGTTGTCAATGTTGTTTTATCTCGCGAAGCTAACCGATGTTGTTTGAAATTCCATTGTCATTGTGACAAGGATCCTAATACCTTTGATGGGAAACTGAAGAAAATAAAGAAGATGCATTTTATTTATAATGTATTAATTTATTTATTAAATAAACATAGGTTGTCAATTTTAATCACTCTAGAATAGATTGTAAAAAATGATTGGCAATCCATGATGTTGAAAATAGTTAGGTGGATTAGTGCAGATCATAATAACATATTGAGTTTAATGGTACAACTAACACCATGGAAGAAGCTTTGGAACAAGTGGTGGAGTATATGGTTCCTATGAAAAGAGTTGCAACACTATATATGCATATGGAAAAGACTCATATGCAATGGTCGATAACCACATCAAATCATGTTGCAATCATGGCATGATATGATGAAGTCCTACCATAAATTGTGGCTCCACTAGCTAATGACATTTTGGAATGCAATTTTGTCAACTATACCCTACAATTTGGTGGTACTTCCATTCTAATGGGCCACATGTATTACTACAAAGTCATTAGGAGATATATGAGGTTCCCTTTTAAATATGGGTTCATAATTTTATGCAAACCTTAGATCCATTTACAAAGATGTGATATCTTGAGATAAAAATGTAGTGGCAAACAACTAGCTAGGTTGAATTATGAGAAAGGTTCTACAACACTATATAACTCTACAAGGAGGAGGCACTGATTGCAAGGTTGATAGAGTGCATTTTGTGCTTCCCATATATGGACCATCCAAAAAGTCTAATAATAGGTTCCGCAAGGGAGTACCCCTCAGAGGAACTTTGGCATGTCTAGTATAAAGAAACTGGCTACCTTTTGAAACTATTGATAAAGTGATAGGTTGTATTTATCTTTAACTAAAAAGTATTGATCTCCTTGTTGCTCTCTCAGTTGTTAATAGTGTATGGGAAGGTGGTGAAAATAACGGGGATCAAGATAGATCTACATTGTATTTAAAGGATCATTGATCTGAAATGTGAGAACTTCTTATTTCTAATACAGATATGGACTGTAGGGGCATTTACAGGATATGTCACCTTTAACGAAAGGATGAGATCCTAAAGCTTTCTAGCCCTTTACAGATTCTGCCTAAAGAAATAATAGAAGTAATCACTAATGATATGATAATGAAGGTACTTGTTGCTGGTGCAAGGTATCCATTATCCAATAAACTTATGTGTGCAAACTGTTTAATGTGTTTTGCAATTGGAACAAAGTGACTTGGATGAGTTTATGTGTCTTTTTACATATAGGAGGCTTATTTATTTTTACTGTTTAATATATTTAACTCTGAAAATAAGCAGCAAATAAAACACAGAATATAACTCAACATATGATGAGGCAATTCACCCCTCCTGAGCTACATCTGTCGGGTCCAAGGCCCCCAAATAGGCATGTCCTTATTCTTATTATGCTTAGAAAATGATTATACAATGTGTAGAAAGCCTAAACAGGAAACAATAGCTACAGAAATGAGTTCAGAGTGTAGAATACAATAAGAAATGACTATAGTTTCACCTCCAATGGACAACTATAATCCAATACAGCTCTCGAATCCCCAAGCCCTAGTGGCTCTTCAAGCTTTCTCTGCTGAAAAAGTACCTGAAGATGATCTCTGTTGCCTCTAAAACCTGCACCATTGGTTCTGTAATTCTCAAATTACCCAAAGTAGACTCTTGGTTCACCTCAAATGGTCAACCACAGCCCAGCACAACATCAACCCCAAACTGGCCCTAGTGGCTCAAAAAGCTTCTCTGAAGCTAAACAGGCTCAATAACTGCGCCAATGGCTCTGAAACCTATCTCAATGGCCTCAAAATTCTGAGAATACCCAAAATAAAAATAAAAACTCGCCCAGAAAGGATTCTCCTACCCAAAGTTATGTCCAACAGAAGTTTTTCCCAGTTTGCCCTTGAAAAGCTCCACTAATTGTGGAGAACTGGAGTTAAATCTAGTTAAAATAGCAACTAATCCAAATTTCTCGGGCGTGCTCCAAGTTTATCTAGACAGTTAGTGGTTAAAATAAATGCTGGGTTGTGGGGTCACATGGGACCGCCAACAAACCCGTCGGGTTAACTGACCATAACGGTTTGGTAACTGACCTCCGCAAACCCCGTCGGTTTTGCATGTGACCTCTCCGCTGCGTTAACAAATGCAACTGTTAGTTGTTTAGGCCCCCCACTAGTTTAGTAGCCTTGGTCACAGTTTCATGTTTGCTGGTCACTTTGTACGGGGGGGGGCTACTTTTCCGCCCACCTTCCAACGTAACCTCCGCTCCAATTAAAACAAAGAACCACGTGCCTTGACTTGCCATATGGTAACATAACCTTTTAAAATAAATCATTTTCCCACGTATTACATTGAAATTTTTGCCATATGATATTTCATATTTATCCTTCGAAATTTTGAATTAAACGTTGCCATTTCCTTTGGTTTTTTTAATACTAATTCGAGTTTGTTTAAAGTATGTGATATTAATTTTATTTTAAATAAAGTTTTAAATATAATATATATATATATATATATATATATATATATATATGATTTTTTTTTTAAACCATACAAACATTAGTATATATAATTTAAATTATTAATTAAACTTTAATTAAAATAAAAAATTTCTAACACATAAATTTAAAAATTTCCTTTTAACATTGGAGGTTATTGGGCGATTTCAAAATGCAACAACTTCTTCATACGGTAACGGATTTCAGTGCCGTTTGCGGCACCGGGATTGTATCGCCGAGGCCTATCCCGTCGCTCAGGTTCTAAAAAATTTTGAGTAAATAAAATTTTGAGCATTTTTTCCAATAGGACATGATCACCTGATCACACCTCCCAAATGGGAAGCTATTGGACCCACAAAAGCTCTCTGATTACAGAAAATGAAGATGAGGATACTGATTCTCCACTCTTCCAACTTTGAACCACTGAAATCTTCCTGACTTCATCAAATTGAGCTTCTCATAAAATGATAAATTTTCCCTTGAATTCATTGATCGAGAGTTGATAAAACTGACCGAGTCATAATGAAAATTCTTGAAATTTGTTGAAAATCAACTATATTTTGCAAAAAACATACTATTTCTACCATGATCAAACTTCAAAGAAGACTGAAAACAAGATTCACCTTTCTAATTGTCCACGTGGCAAATTTTTGCTAAATGAACCATGCACTTGTGCCGAATCTCGACCAAGTTTTCTCACCATAAAAATCTGCCATTCTGAAACCAGCATTGACCCATGCTGAACTGTGTGTCCTCTTTTATTGCATGCCTTTCCATCTCATGGACTCTTGCACTGCTTTGCACCGACATTTTGTCCTCTGCACCGATCGACACCAAAGGTACCTTGCGCAACATAATGTCATCTTCTTTCAAAGACGAACTTTTATCACACTGAGACATATCATTAGCAATATCATCAAAAGGTAAATGTACAAAATATTGTCGTTTCAAAATCAACAAAGTCAGATTTTGACTTGCATTAACTAGCCTTTTCAATTGACCTGCATGGACTAAAGAAGATTCTAGCTTCTTCTTATGTGCTCTCACAATATACTCTTTTCCATCCTTGAACAAGTGATACTTACTCTCATGGCGATAAAATATTTCCTTTCTGTCATATAAATATGGACTACCCAAAAGAACACCTGTAATATCAAGCGGTACTACATCCAGTTCAACCTAATCAACATAATGAGCTGTTATGGTGAAGCGCAAGATGCACTTCCTTGAGACTTGTAAGTCTGCATCCTTGCATATCCACCCAAGTGGATAAGTCTTTGGATGAGGAATTGTCTCAAGTTTTAGTTGTTTGACCAAGTCTTCTGAAATGAGATTAGCTTGAAACCCACTACCAAAACGTGTGTCTATCTTTGTGTGGTTTGAGATTATCCTCACATGAAATAGCTCTATCCTCCTTTTTTCATCTTGAGTTTCTTTGTGACAGTTTAATGAGATATAACTGGGATTTGATTCTTGTACAACCTCTTTCCCTTTGATGTTCTTTAATACCATGGCAATACTTTTTGTCTCATCACCTGATTCAGACCCTAAGTCCTGTTCAACAGTTGCAACAATTTTCCTCTTTTCTTTGGTCTTTTCTTTGTTTTTATATTTCTTTGGTTTCAACTCAGGATGAAGCTTCCAATAGTGGTATTCATCATGAATTTTTTTTGAATAGTTGTTGCAAAAGAATTTACCTTTTTCCTTTCTAGAATTTGCAACCCTTTTTTTTTCTTTTCTTTTAAAATCACTATCCTCATTCAAGGAATTAAAAGTGTTTTTCCCTCTAGCCTCTAAATGCGTAGCTTGTACACAAACTTTGTCTAGACTATTAGGATTAAACATAATAATAGTGTGTTGAAGGTAAATGTGCAAACCACCTATGTACTTTAACAAAGTGTCTTGGCTTTGTAAATCTACCCCAAGTAAGAGTGCTCTTCTCCTAAATTCCTGGGTATAGTCTTGCACATTCTGTCCCTTAAGCTGTCTAAGGTTTTTCCAATTCATTATAGCCTTTTGAAGGTGAGAAAGATGATAATATTGTTTCTTGATTGTAGTAATAAACTCAGTCCATGATAAAGAAATCTTACCATGTTTCTTGATTTCCTCCCCGGTTTTGGCTTCCCACCAAAGCAATGCTGCTCCATCCATCCTTAGTGAGGCTAATTGTATTTTTGTGTCATCATCATGTAGATTTTGAATCCTTACATAAACTTCCAGTTGTCTGATCCAGTTATCTAATTTCTCTGCATTAACATCACCATTAAAGATTGGAAATTCAAATTTAACATCAAGCTTTAACAAATGATTTTTACGAGTTATTTTTTACTTATGTGACTGATTTACTGAAGTTGAAGAGGATGATGTTGAGGAAGAGGATGACGATGGAGATGGTGGATCACCATTTCCTCCATTCCCTTTCTTTAAATTATCATTGTCCTTCTTTCCTCCAGAAGAATATTCTCCTTCTCTTTGGTTTTTATATCCTTCTACAACAATCCTATAATTTCTTTCTTGATAGAGGATCCTTACCATTTTAGTCATATCCAAGAAAGCTTTTCGAAAAACCCTTTCTTCTTCCTTAGGATCCCTTTCTTCATGAGCTTCACCTTCTCTTGAAGACATGCTTGTAGCTGCTTCTAGGGCTCTTGGAGGTGGTTCTCTGACCCTTATTGGTTGTGGATTAGTTTGTGTACTAACCAAGTTTCCTTCACCTCTCTTGAGTTTTAACCTAGTAAGCATCAAAACTTGCAAAAAAATTACTTAATCTTTGCACACAACAATGCTGAGTAAAAACTCTAGCTCAACCGAAGCTCTGATACCAATCTAATCTGAAATGTGAGAACTTATTATTTCTAATACAGAGATGGACTATAGGGGCATTTATAGGATATGTCACCTTTAAAGAAATGATGAGATCCTGAAGCTTTCTGGCCCTTTACAGACTCTGCCTAAAGAAATAATAGAAGTAATCACTAATAATATGATAATGAAACTACTTGTTGCTGGTGCAAGGTATCCATTATCCAATAAACTTATGTGTGCAAATTATTTAATGTGTTTTGAAATTTGAACAAAGTGACTTTGATGAGTTTATGTGTCTTTTTACAAGTAGGAGACTTATTTATTTTTACTGTTTAATATATTTAACTCTGCAAATAACCAGCAAAAAAAACACAGAATATAACTCAACATATGATGAGGCAGTTCACCCCTCCTGGGCAACATATGCCGAGTCTAAGGCCCCCAAATGGGCATGCCCCTGCTCTTATTATGCTCAGAAAATTATTATACAATGTGTAGAAAGCCTAAAGAGATGAAAATAGCTGCAGAAATGAGTTCAGAGTGTAGAATACAGTAATAAATGACTATATTTTCACCTCCAATGGATAACTATAATCCAATACAACTCTCCAATCCCCAAGCCCTAGTAGCTCTTCAAGCTCTCTCTGCTGAAAAATTACTTGAAGATGATCTCTGTTGCCTCTGAAACCTACACCATTGGCTCTGGAATGCTCAAATTACCCAAAGTAGACTCTTGGTTCACCTCAAATGATCAACCACAGCCCAGCACAACATCAACCCCAAAGTGGCCCTAATGGCTCAAAAAGCTTCTCCGAAACTAAATACGCTGAAGCACTGCTCCAATGGCTCTGAAACCTGTCTCAATGGCTTCAAAATGCCGAGAAGACCCAAAATAAAAAATAAATTCACCCAGAAATGATTCTCCTACCCAAAGTTATGTCCAACAGAAGTTTTGCCCGGTTTTCCCTTGAAAAGCTCCACTAATTATGGAGAACTAGAGTTAACTCCAGTTAAAATAGCAACTACTCCAAATTTTTCGGGCGCGCTCCAAGTTTCTCTGAAAGGTTAGTGGTTAAAATAAATGCTGGGTTGTGGGGTCACATGAGACCGCCAACAAACCCGCTGGGTTAACTGACCATAACGATTTGGTAACCGACCTCCGCAAACCCCGCCGGTTTTGCATGTGACCTTTCCGCTGCGTTAACAAAAGCAACTGTTAGCTGTTTAGGCTCCCCAATGGTTTATTAGCCTTGGTCACGATTTCATGTTTGCTGGTCACGTTATATGGGGTGGGGTGGAGTGCGGTGGAGGGTAGGCTACTTTTCCGCCCACCTTCCAACGTAACCTCCGCTCCAATTAAAAGAAAGTACCACGTGCCTTGACTTCCCATATGGTAAACGTAACATAACCTTTTAAAATAAATAATTTTCCCACGTATTACATTGAAATTTTTTCCATATGATATTTCATATTTATCCTTTGAAATTTTGAATTAAACGTCGCCATTTCCTTTGGGTTTTTTAATACTAATTCGAATTTATTTAAAGTATGTGATATTAATTTTATTTTAAATAAAGTTATATATATATAGATATTATGATTTTTTTTTTTTAAAACCATACACACATTAATATATATATATAATTTAAATTATTAATTAAACTTTAATTAAAATAAAAAATTTCTAACACAAATTTAAAAATTTTCTTTCAACATTGGAGGTTATTGGGCGATTTCAAAATGCAACAAATTCTTCATACAATAACAGATTTGAGTGCCGTTTTTGGTGCCGGGATCATATCGTCGAGGCCTATCCCATCAGTCAGGTTCCAATAAATTTTGAGCAAACAAAATTTTGAGCATTTTTTCCAATAGGACATGATCACCTGGTCAATCCTTTTTTAGCACATAATCTATTATAGTGTAATGAAATTTGCATGTTGTTCTTAAGATTTCCCAATCAAATAGATCTACCATCTATTTAAAGTTTTTTTTCTTTCAAACTCAATGAATATCCAGTGTTGGGTTGTGAAAGTGTGGTTTAGGTCTAACTTGGAAAGATCCTAGCTGGTGTAGAGTCCCACTGATGGTCCACTCAAGGTAACTGTTGTGCTATTTCTAATTCACTAATTTATTTTGAAGCAGAACAAGCAGTTCCAGTTCCAATAGCATATCTAGCATTATACCTAAGAGCATATCTATATGCATACCTAGCAACAGAACCAACAGAGTCAGTATGTGAACCTTGAACCAGGCCAACATCTTGATCAACCTCATTTAAGGAAATACCTCCACGTGCATTTACCAATTGATATCCATGGACATCAATTACATCATCATCTCAAATGCTCAAACTGAATTTTTTTTTTCTAAAGAGTAAACTCTATTTGTATATAACGAGTAAAAATCATAACTTAAGTCTAAAGTCAAAGTCATTGATAAGAGTAATTGAACCCTTCTTAAGGACCTCAATATAAAATATTATCAGAAAATAATGAGCTTACATGATAGCTCATATCATGCTATATTGTATCTCTAGCCATGTTATAGAGGTTGAATAATTGAATTTCTCCAGCATGAGTTTCAGGGAAATGAAGGTTTTTCTCCATTCTATTTTGAACCCAATATAACCAATGTCCAAAGCTAGGGTTAAGATATCTATTGGATGGAGCACTATAAAGAAATTTTTACAAATGCAAAAGATTTGTTGCTGAATATTTTGGATGGAGTGTCATACTTAGAAATTTTTCCATCATTTAATAGGAAAATCATTGTTAATAACATATCGAAACTGATGTACAATAGTAATGAATGTGGAGGTAGAAAATTGGTGGAAAATTATTTTCTTAATAAAACCATAAGTTGCACTATCCACAGAGGTAGTTTTTTCATCAAGGACTAGTATACAACTTTGTTATAGTAGTTCCCATCCCAAACAGACAAGGTGGCATTGACCCACACTCTAGTTTCCTCCATTCTTAGCCACTGAGGAATCAAGTTTATTTTATTTTGCCTATATACTTTCATGAAATTGGAACTTGTCCAAATCCTCCCAAATATCATCATCAGATTAGTCTTCTTGAGGATCCAAATTATTTCCTATATTACCCCAAACATTGTTGGTACTTCAGGAAAAATTATTAATTTGGATCTTAGCTCATGGAGGCCTATTTTTGAGATGTTGACTCCATCAATCAATTTTTTGGTTCCACAATGCCAAAAATGGATTGAATAAGAGTAGATTTTCCACGTTCTATGTGCCCCACAACTCCCACCTTTTTACCTCCAGGGAAAGTGCATGTAAATCTTTTCAAGAGAAATAGAAGATGTGGCCCATAATGCACCTACAAATCAAATAGATCTATTGTTCCTCTAGGAGGACAGTTGGAGTTTGGTCTAAAATTCTCTATGATCACTGGTGGATTGATGAGACTCACGTGAATACTACAATATTCTCTCCATTCAGATCATATTGGTCTCCAAAAAACAAAGCCATCATGTTACCTAGGTTTGTATCATGTTCATATTTAGACCATATGTTCTTGTCAACCCTACAATGCTTGGTTTAATTACATCTCCAGGAAAGCGAATGAGGAACAACAAAGAGAATGTAAAATCCCCAATTTTTTTTTTCATTTAACAAGATTAACAAAGTTTATAAGGGGAGTGCCAAGAATCGCACAATTTTTTAATCTCGGCATTTGAGACATTTTTGGTACACGAGACTTAATAGAAATAGAAAATCTCAACCATAGTGGAATGTGAGGGCCACCCCTCAAAGAAAAATAGATTTTGTGGAAAGGAGATCAAAATATTTGGATGAGGAACCCACAAGGAAAGGTGAAGAAACAATTATAAGTAGAGGGTTGAATGCAACATTGAGTACCTTGTGATAATTTTTCCTTTTACACATTGTTTCTCAAGTTTCTATTCTCACTCAGAGGTGTTTTTTATCACCGAAGGTTTCCAAATGGAAATCTCGCCCTTTTCTTCAGTGGACCATGAGTGCCACCCTAGGGAGGAAAATTATACTCATATTTGGTATCTAGGAGGATACCATGCAAATACCACGCATTTCTAGTTCAACTGGCATGTAGGAAACGAGAAACACAGTTCTTGTTGGAGAGTGGTGCCGGAGATAGGGGCTACAATATCGTGAAGGATTACTTGAACAAATTATAGGAAAAAAGAGAAGGATTTACAAGAGCAAGATGTATTTCCATAATAGTAAGAATTTATGGAGCAAGGGCCTATGTCATCTTGCCCATGATATACACAGTATTTCGTGGGGGCCAAGTGTGGGGTGGCTTGTGAAAGTGATTGAGGAGTTGGGGTTGTTTGGAATTGGATTGGGGGAAATCATAAGGGATTTTCTAGAATTCTAAGCCCAACTCAACCAACAACTCGAGGAGCTAGGGGGAAATTGTGTCCAAATTCTGAGTTCAACATTTGGCCAATTCCTTCATGCGTTTTTGTGGGTTATTGGAGGAGAGACTGAGGTTAATTTCCAAAAAAAATTTGAGCACTGGAGGAGGCACTAGAAGCCATTGTTTGTAGCCCGCAATGTAGTTTTTCACTAGGTCAACATAGATATTGTTGGGGAAAAGCACATTGCATGTTAGAGTAACACATTTCATCATCTCGACATTGTTAGATTTCCTTGGGAAAGCCCAAGTGCATGCGTTCTGATCTTACCTTTGTACCCAACATTAATATTAATAAAATTGCTCAGCTCAGTGCAATTAATGGAATTTCTGGGTGTTTAATGTGTTGTAAATTTTGTGTGCTTCATTTTTTACTATGCTTTCTTTGATTATCATTATAAATTTCCATTAGGAATATTACAATGGTATCAAAGCACGATCTTGGCCAGCTGTGGGGAAGCTAGAAATGTCATGAAGGTGTTAGACTCACATGCATAGTGATTGGTGAGCTTATAGACACTCCAATGATGCAAAAAGGGGAAATCACACAAGGGCTCATGGAGGAGTTGATGAGGAAAATCCAACAGTTTGTGAGACAAAACCAACATATTCTAGAGGGGATGCAACAAATGATAAAAAACCAACAAAGAAGCAATTCATGTGCACGCACAACCCAACAATATAGTACCCATATGTATGGCTAGTTTGGTCATTCTACCATGCATCATTTTATGGATGAACCGAAGATTGAGAATCATAGGTCAAGGGCGGGATCATCATGTAGAGGAGCGCAATTAGAGGGTGAGACTAGGGGGAGTTTCTGTTGGTGGAGACCTAGCTTTAGATATCAGGAGCTTGAGGGGGAGATTGAGCTTGAGGTTGATGGCGCACAGGAGGGGCATGTTGATATACCTAGTGGGACACAGAGTCACCCTCATTGGAGATCCATTTTCTAGATCTGATTGACACCTTAGCACAGGGAGTAGAGCATACACTTTGAGGACCATCCGATGATATTGTGACCACCATTGATGTGGTGTTATCTGTTGTAGAGGTATCCATTGATGAGGTATCCAGGACCATGTTCAATTTTTCAGGTGATGGTATCCCACAACAAACTAGGGAGGTGTTAGGAGACATATCCATTAGTGAGGTGCTAATGGGAAACGTACCTAGAGTCATGAAACATTTCTTAGATGACAGCTACCCGCAACAACATGGAGATCACCTTGAGTAGTGTGAGCTAGATGAGGATGTAATGCTTGATGAGTTACTTGTGGAGGGACAGCTCGAGACTCTAGCTGAGCCCATGGTAGAGGAGAATGGGTAGTCATGTTTTGGATGTGCCATTGATGGGGAGCAGATATATGCACAGGCAACAAACAAAGGTACAATGCCTCCTATTAGTGAGCCTCTTTAGGCTTATCTAAATGGGGCTTGCAGTATTTTTAGGTTACATATGCACATTGGAGTGATATTGGATGGGTTACCTAGATAGGATGTATATGATGACCAAGCCAGTGAGACGAGATGACATGGGTTGTGCAGGGTGCAACACTCGCATGGTGGAATTATACGTACTTGGGGACTCTTGCATTTGATCCATCACATGGGGTTGGGTGCACGAGATATATGGGTGGTACCTAATAGGGCTGACTAGGGTTTTGGATACATCCATGGTCAATATCATAGTTCAGTAGGGGCTATGGTTTTCCAGAGGGGCTCGATGGTTTCATCATTGTTGGGACCCAGGTGGGACTCCACACCACTCCATAGATTGGGTTAGTGAGGATAGTAGCAAGATGGTGGATCCAGTGATTAGACTCACCCCCATTTTAATATTACCACAAGAGTCTTGGACAACACCCATGGCAGGTTAAGGTGATAGAGGAGCACGTAGACTCCATGAGTTTCCCTGGCCTGCTGGCCATATATGGGGGCATAGAATGATTAGTGTACCTTGGCCCGAGGTTTTCAGAGGAGGTGGCATCGGAAAACCACTATATATTTCCTTGTATGTAAAGGAGGATTCCCCATGGATGTATGGGGCAAAATGGTCACCAAGTAGTAGCACGGTAGGGACACCCCCATAGGTACATAATGATATTCACATGTTATATCTCTCATGGAGGATCAAGAGAGGAGGTCCACTTATCGAAGGTTATGGAGATCCATTCGCCAGAGGATATAGTGATGTGAAATTGGACGTGATGATGTAATTCTGGTGCAGGTGGAAGTGGACTGTCACAACTTTATACCATGACATCCAGGGATGTGTAGGAGCATCTAGTGTTGAGAAGTGGTTGGAAAGTGGACATGGAGGTGCATTGTGGTGTGTTTTAGTGTGTTTGATTGCAGTGTGGATTAGGAGGAGCGACTCACATCACATCGGGTACAAGGATACTCGATGGTGCGACACTACGGCCTCTTGGAGTGTTGCCTCCAAGGAGACTTATGGGTAGGGACATTATATTGAACATAAGGAGCAACTCACCTTGGATGGATGAGGATATTGTTGAACATATAGGGAGGACATGTTTAGTGGAGATAGATATTTGATTGGGTTATCAGCAGATTTGAGGTGGAGAATGGGACATTCCTAGGATTACTCTTCAGTATCCTGGTAGATTCTTGATCATACCCTTGGGGACCTACCCACCTATCACTCTCCAGTATTTATTAGAGTCACAAATATTTTGGTTACTTCCATTTGATGCTCTCATTATAGGCAACAAGACATGGGAGGCTCAACCTGGGCAGTTGGACGGGACATAGTGTGACATGGGCAGGAGGGAGATGCTCCAGTTGAGACATTTTGTGGGTGCACAAGCTAAAATATACAGAATTAGGGATGGCGTGGTTTACTTTTTAGGTAGCATGTGTTACACCACTAGGCTCACACTTGGGGTGGTGATTGCAAATGAGTTGCATGATGTGCTTTCAATGAGACAATTTGGGGCATTATATGAGCACGAGGATCAATGGATGGTAGACTTATTCTATAGGAAATTTTTTAGAATCCAGGCAATATCAGGGTGTGATTTTCGAAGGAAGGACCACATATTTCATGATGTGGTATGGCAAGAAAATTTATCATGTTGTTGCTCAGGACCGAGATTGGCATTAGATGGGTATGCATTGGCATCATGGAGATGCCTAGGAAGAATGAGCTTGGCATTCACATATTTTTTTTCCATCAGGACCCACGAGAGGAGGATAAAATCTATGCATGATGGGAAGTATGTCATAATTAGAGTGGTGCAACATTAACACGGTGGCACACTTTTGAGTCCAACAGAGGACCCGAGCATCAGACTACTTCACAACTCAATTTCCTTTAAGGATGAGCTGGCTACTACAAGGGGAGATCATTCAAATCTTCCATTATGCTTTAGCGATTCATTGATGTCATGGGGGACTTCATTAGCATGGGAGGTTGGTCAGCATGATGACATCAAGGGGAGCTCATGTGAGGAAGCCTTCATCTCTGCAGAGATTGGGTGGTATCTTCAAGAGTTTACTCTTGGAGGGTATGAGGTGGACTACTTGGTTTGGAAACTTCATGAGGAATGGGACATAGTGCCATATTATCATAATTTCCTAATCATCGATGGTATGGAGAGGGCTTCTAGTACTTACGCTTAGAAGGATAGTGATTGGGGCAAGGGGAGCTTTGTGTTGGACATGATGGCTTGGGATCCTGGTATTGAGGGATTCCTTCATGCCAAGAGAGTGCAGAGGTCAAGGATGATTCTGTGGCACATCTAGGATCCTGATATATTTTTTAGTGAAAGTTGAGATCAATAGCTAGAGATGTTGTTTATTCAAGAATTGCTTAAGCACAAGAAATATTTTTGTGGATGACTGTAATATCCCCAATTTTTATGTTTCATTTAACAATATTAACAAATTTTATTGGGAGAGTGCTAATCATATCACAATTTTTTAATCTGTTCATTTGAGACATTTTTGGTACTTAAGACTTAGTATAAATCGAAAATCTCAACCTTAGTGGAATGTGGGGGAAAAAACTCAAGGAAAAATCGATTTTGTGGAAATGAGATCAAAATATTTGGATGAGGGACTCACAAGGAAAGGTGAAGCAACAATTATAAATAGAGGTTTGAAGATAGGATTGAGTACCTTTTGATAATTTGGAATTTTACGCATTGTTTCTCATGTTGTTCGGCCAAGTGACAAGTGTTTTTTATCACTAGAGGTTTCCGAGGGGAAATCTCACCCTCTTGTTCGGTGGACCTGGAGTGCCACCCTAGGGAGGAAAATTATACTCATATTTGGTAATTGGGAGGATACCATGTAGATACCACACATTTCTAGTTCAACTGGGACATAGGAAAAGAGTCACATAGTTCTTGTTGGAGAGTGGTGTCGAAGATAGGGGCTACACTATCGCTGAAGAATTGCTTGACCAAATTCCATGAAAAAAGAGAGCGATTTAAAAGAGCATGAGGTGTTTCCACAACAGTACGAATTTCAGTAGTAGGGGCCTACGTCATCTTGCCTAGGAATTACGAATTATTTCTTGGGGGCCAAGTGTGAGGTGGGTTGTGAAAGGGATTGAGGAGCTAGGGTTGTTTGGAATAGGAATGGGGGAAATCATGGGGGATTTTCCAGAATTTGGGTGGAGTAGCAAGCCCAACATCTGCTACAGGTTACAATTTCTGCTTATGGAGGAGGGCCAAGCATTTTAAGGTCAATTTTGGAGCGTTAAAACTAGAGAAATCCCTTTCTGGGTTTTTGAAAAGGACCTCAGAAAGAATTTGGAAGAATTTTCTTGGCAGATTCGAGGGGTCAAACAAGCGTCCCAACTTAGCCAACAACTTGATGAGATAGGGGGAAATTGGGCCAAAATTTTGAGGTCAACATTTGGTTAATTATTTCATGGTTTTTTTTGGGTTATTGGAGAATAGACTGAGGTTAATTTCCTGAAATTCTCTGAGCAATGGAGGAGGCCCTAACAACCAATTTTTGCAGCCAACAATATGTTTTTTCACTGGGTTAGCATAAATATTGTTGGGGACAACCACATTGCATGTAAGAGTAGAGAATTTAATCACCTAGACATTGTTATCTTTCCTTGGAAAAGCCTAGGTGCATGCTTTCTAATATTACCTTCATACCCAACATTTATATTAATAAAATGGCTCATATCAATGTATTTTATGCAAATATCTAGGTGTTTAATCTGTTGTAAATTTTGTGTGTCTATTTTTTTACTATGCTTTTTTTTCTTGTCATTGTAAATTTCTATTAGGAATATTACAGAGAATGAAAACACAAGATTTGATAGAAAATCCATCAGAATACCAAGCCATGCATTGGCCCCAACATAGTGGAGGCTAGTTCTAGTATACATACTAGTCAACTCGACATTTGTCTCCTTGAAACAAGACTCCTGGTCAAAAATTCTAATGGTGGATTCTCCAGAGATTGATTCTCCAAAATGTTGTACGATTGTAGCTCTCGAAATTAATGACAACCTATGCACTTCCCTAGTTGATGGTATGTAATATTCTTGATACCATAAACAAGTTGAACCCACTAGTATAAAGACAATGAATACCTAACAATAAATATGAGACATGAATGCAGTGATCCCAAAAAGTTGTATAAATGCAAAAGTCAAAGCTCCTCATTGAGTAGGAATCACTGTGTCCACTACACTCTGATCAATTGATGCCTGATTTAGTATTCGCCCAAATGGAGTTGCATAAAAGGACATTCGTGCATGAAATATACACATGTCCAGATGGCTAAAAATATGATTGGCGATTTCAAGTCCAACTAGTAAAAGAAGTGTAAAGTTCACAAGAACACACATAGATTTGCTTAATCTCAAAGAAGTATAAATGAGAATGGGAAGGGATTTTCTAATAGGGGAAATCTCACTGAGTAGTTAATAATTATTTGAAGTAGCTAAAATATTATTTGGTCCATTGGTATTATAGGTATCAAAGTACCATTGTATGTAACAATAATGTAAGACTAGTATACTGACATGTTTACCCTACTTCCTCTGCATCCCACCCCTTCCCATAGCTGGAAAGTATTCACCTCTCTGGAATTTTAGATGCGCAAATCCAAAATGGAGAAGAAACAACTCTACATACTTAAACAAGACATATTAGCAAGTGCTTATCCACAGTATATTTCTACTCAACGAAACAAGTGTTAAATATACAGGCCTCCACTCCAACTTTATATTATCTTGGTTCAAAATATTTACTAAATGAAAAAAATTTGTGGTTCCCTCTCAAGATCAAATTTAGAGATCCATGAAATTAGTCCAACATTATTTGGCCAGGGCCATGTGTTAAATGAGTTATTTCTCTACCAAGCCACTAGAACCTAACCCCGAGTTACATACGAGTAAATTAGCATGGTTGGTTGCATGTTCAAAACAATTGTTACTGCATTTTATATGCAACTTCATGGATAAAAACCCACAAGACCTGGAATGTTTTCTAATTTTAGTAGCTAACCTTGAAATACTGATATATATATATATATATATATATATATATATATATATATATATATATATATGTATGTATGTATGTATGTATGTATGTATGTATGTATGTATGTATGTATGGGAGTCTAATATTTTCCATGGTATTGGAAGACTGGCCCAGTGTCATGGCAGAACTCGAAATGATCAAATAGTCTTCAACTCATCCCATATAAGGAATAGGATGAGTCGATCAAGTTCAGTTCCCCAGAACTACCCCAACACACACTCCACAAGTTTTGTGGTAGAATCACGATCTCTTCGCATGTGGTTGGGAAATTCCAGGAAAATCCCCCCTCTACTTATTTAATAGCCCCTGTGCCCCCCATAGTCTATATTTGCAACAAGAAATATATGCAACAACCAATAACAATTCCAATATAGCACCTTCTCTGTGTTCAACTTCAATGTGCATCAAATATATTCATATAATTTTTAAGCTTTCATGCTTTCCCCTCAGCCTTGTGCCATTATTTCCCATGACCGAAACTTCAAAAATGAACGGAGTTCTAAAGTATTAAGCCTCATGCAAATAAATTTTGTAATTCCATTATGCATATTGAAGTGTCTCAAGTTTGATAAAAACCAATGAAACGAATGAAAATTTACTCTATCATTTACTTGACATGTTCACATCACTAATTTACATTTCAATGTAGTCTCATAACTCTTCTTAAGGACATCATCAATTGATTTCCATACACGTTTGTTTGCACCATTAATCCTTACATGGGTCTATGTTGTTGGTTCACCATTTTTGTGGAAACTCTGCCATGCCTTTTCATGACAGCAATATCTTTTGAGCTTGATGCTTGTGTTTTTGTAGAATTTCTTATGTTTCCAATATGTTTTAGCTAATTTGCAGCCAATTCCCCAATCGCGGAGGGGCTTGGCAACATCCAACAATGTCTTCTTATTATTTCTATTTTTCTTGACCACTACGCATTCCCCTACATTGGCCTTAGTAGCAGTAGTGCTAAAACCTCTCTGTAGAACTCTGCATGCATACATCAACGAAGTTTTTATTTCCATACCTTTGATATCCCTCGACATACACAATGTCACTTCCTCCCTTTCAATATTGCCTGGTACTCCTCGAAATCATATGCCACAAGTAAAACCCATTAAAACACTGTGTAGATTACTTGCTTTGTAAGACGATTTTGTTTATACATAAAACCTTTCAAGAAGAAGTCATTGTATTTTTCCTCTTTTCGAAAAAGTAAATGCTTCAGATGGCAAGAACACTCCTCCTATAACAATGCATCTACTCCTTCAGTGAATTCAATCCCTCAACTGATTTCATTACATATACAAAGTGGATTAAATCTCTCAACCACTATAACTTTGGCACCTGATATTTTATATGAATAGATAATACCTTTGATGTTAAATGAATACTAAACTATTCAGATGGCTAGGAATGCGAAGGGGAAGGAATTGGATACCAGATATGTCAAGGAATGGGATGGGGAAGGAATTGGATACCAAGAAAGATATATGTGATTAAAAATAATCAAAACAAAGGAAAACTGAGTTCATTTCAAATCAGTGACCACTATGGACTGATTTAACAGAAAAAATTGTGAGGAGAAACAAATTATTCTCATATTCAATTCATGGGATAATATTATGGTATTTATGGTATTTATAGGTTGATTGGAAAAATATAATTAATTTAAGTTTTGATTGTATTTAAAAAAAAATTGTAAGAATAAAAAACTAGAAGGAATGTTGAATTTACCTATGGAGTTTAGGAATTTAATTCTCCTTGAGAAGTTATTCAAAAGAGTGTAAATATGGTAGCCAACCTAAATTTGAAAATATTCTAGTAGAAAAAGGAAACATAAATAAATTTTATTTGGAAATGTCACCAAAAAGAGTCACACTAAAATGGAGTGCAAGTTATAGAAAGATTGCAAAGAAGAACAAAAATGTCTCTTTTCATGCTTTCTAAAGTTTTCAAAGAAGATGCAACGATTTTCTTGGCTTTTCCATGTTACTCTATTGTAATGGAGGAAAAATATTTACTTGTGAACTTGGGTGTCTCTTTGCACATGACATTTCATAGAATGTTTTGTGTACAATGAGGAAAGAGATGTTGTCAAGGTGTTATTTGGTGTTAATTTTGGCTACAATATTTTATTTATTGGATTAGTAATGTTAAATTCCAAGGATGGAAAAACAAGGACCGTTCCTAATGTAAGGCTTGTTTCATGTCATAAATGAATCTTATCTTTGTGAATGAAGTCATTAATGTAGGGGTTGTTGTAAAATTATTAAAAAAATTGTGCACTTTGGTTTCTTGTGCTTTGATCTTAGAAACATGGACATGCATTAGTACACTAAAAAAGTTGAATGTCACTATTTTTTTGAATGATAACCAATAAATATTCAAAGCGAGAAACTTTATAATCACCAAGCCTTATAATTTTACATCACTTGTTTGGGAATTTTGGAGAACAATGGTTACAGAAAAATAGTAATAAGGGAATCATTAAAGGCTTCAATAATGGCGTGAATCAATCTTTAAAATTCTTTGTGAATTTCCTTTCTGAAGCATAAGAGAGTTATTTTCTTTAATTAAACATAGGAAATGTTAGATACATATTTTCAATGTCTCATTTCGTTAACTATCGAGTCATAATATTTATTATATGAGGGTGTGACTTACAAATGATTTAACTATTTTAAAAATATTACAATAAGGATTCATGGATGTTTTACTGTATGATTGGATTTAAAATGATGATAAATGAATGACTTAATTGTAAATTTATTGAATTAGATGAAGAAAATATAACATATGTTAAATTTCTTTCATCGTGAAATTTTTTTATTTCTAATGTTGTTTTGTTTGTGCTAAGAATGAATCGAGATTTCCCTAGATTTATTTTTCCTTGTAATGTTCTTGATGGATGTTAGTGCTTGTGCTAGAAGTAAATGTAGCATGCACTAGATTTTTTTAACCATACAATGTTCTTTTGTACTTGTGTTTGTGCTAGAAATAAATCTAGTGCACGTTAGATTCTTACACCTTGCAACATGCTTGTATTTGTCTTGGAAGAAAATATAGTAGGCACTAGATTTATTTTTCCCTACAATTTTGTTGTTGGCATCAAGCTTGTGTTTGTGCTAGAATTAGATCTAGCAGAAACTAGATTTATTTCACTTTATAATGTTGTTATATGCTTGTGTTTATGTTAGAAGGAAATATAACACATGTTATATTTCATTCACCTTGCAATGTTGTTATTGGCAACATGTTTGTGTTTAAGCTAGAAGGGTAGCTTTGCTCTGATATTTTTATTTTTATTTTTTTAATTTTTGTGTAATTTTTTTGGTGTTATGTTTGTGTTTGTACTATAAATTTAGTATGCTTTAGATTTATTTCACAATGCCATGTTCGGGCTCGCAATCTGGTTTTTTGTGCTAGAACGAAATATGATGGATTCTTTGACCTTACAATGTTGTTATTGGAAATATGCATGTGACTATGTTATAAGGAAATTTAGAACATGTTAGATTTATTTCCTTGCAATTTTGTTATTGGCAATATGTTTTAGCTTGTGCTAGAAGTAAATTTAGCGTGTTTTAGATTTATTTAACCCTACAATTTTGTTATGTTCTTGTGTTTGTGCTGTAAGGAAATCTAGCATGTGCTAGAAGGAAATCTGGAATGTGCTAGATTTGTTTCATCTTATAATGTGATTTTGTTGTGCTATAAGGAAATCTAGCACATGTTATATTTCCTTTGCCCTATAATGTTTTTTCTTTCAACATGCTTTTGCTTGTGCTAGAAGTAAATCTAGTGTGCACTAAAATAATTACACCTTATAATGTTCTTGTTTGCTTGTGTTTATGCTAGAAGGAAGTCTTACACACAGTAGATTTCTTTCACCTTATAATTTTTTTATTGGCAATGCACTTATTTTTGGGCTAAAAGAAAATATAGCACACGTTATGTTTTCATCACCTTCGAATGTGCTTGTGTTTGTAATAGAAATAAATATAACATGCACTAGATTTCTTCAGTCCTACAATGTTGTTATGTGCTAGAAGGAAATATAGCATGTGTTAAATTTATTTCAATTTGAAACATGCTTTTGTTTGTGTTGGAAGAAAATTGAGCACTGGCTAGATTTCTTATACTCTATAATGTTGTTGTTGGAAACATGCTTGTATTTGTGGTAGGCATAAATCTAGCACTTGCTAAATTTCTTTCACTCTACCATGTTGGTATGTGATTACGTTTGCCCTAAAAGGAAATCTAGCACATGTTAGATGTTTTTTTCCTTGCAATGTTGTTATCAATAACATATTTGTGTTTAGGCTAAAAGAAAATCTGACATGTGCTAGATTTGTTTTGTCCTACATTGTTGTTGTTAGAAATATTTATATTTTTGTGTTAGAAGTAAATATAACAAAAGCTTCATTTTCCTCACACTGTAATGTTGTTATGTGATAATGTTTCCATTGGAAGGAAATATAGTATGCATTAGATTTATTTCATTTTGCAATTTTATTATTTTCAATGTGCTTGTGTTTTTTATATGAAGAAATCTAACATGTGTTAGATTCTTTTTTTCCCAACAATGTTGTTGTTGGCAATATGTTTGCGAATATGTACTAGAAGGAAATGTAGTATGTGTTATATTTTCTTCACAATGACATATTATTTTTGACAATATAGTTATTTATTCTAGAAGGAAATCTAACACTTTGCATTGTTTGTATTTGGAACTGTGTTGATGTCTATCCTAGAAGGAAATTTTGCACACACTAGATTTTTTTTTTTTACTGTAGTGTTGTTAACATTATGCTTGTGTTTTTGATAGAAGTAAATTTAGCATATGTTACATTTCTTTCACTTTGCGATGTTGTTATGTGTTTGTATTTACGATAGAATGAAATATAGCGTGTGTTATATTTCTTCAACATTACAATGTTATTTTTGGCAATGTGCTTTTGTTTGTGCTACAAGAAAATATTGTGGCTGCTAGATTTGTTTTTCCTTACAATGAAGTTATTGGTAATATCCATGTGTTTATGATAGAAGTAAATCCAACATGTATTAGGTTTATTTAATAGTACAATGTTGTTATTTTCTTATGTTTGTGTTCTAAGGAGAAGTTTCATGTGCTAGATTTCCTTTTACCTTATTGCAATGTTGGTTTTGTACACATGCTAAATTTATTTCACCTTCCAATGTTTCTATTTTCAAAGTTCTCTTGTCTTTATTAGAAACAAATCTAGCTTGTGATTCATTTAATTTTGTTTGCAATATTGTTGTTGGCAATGTGCTAGCGTTTTTTCTAGAAGTAATTCTACCACTTGCTAGATTTATTTTACCGTACAATGTTGTTATGTGCTTGTTTTTATGTCAAAATAAAATTTAATATTCATTAGATTTCTTTCACCTTGCAGCATTTTTACTGGCAATGTGCTTGTGTTTGTGATAGAGGGTAATATAGAATGATTTCTTTCACAATCCAATGTTCTTGTTGGAAACATGCTTCTAGTTGTCCCATATTTCATTTTTAGACCATATATTCCATATAAAGGGCCTTCTAATCATTTTAGGGTTTAAAATTCCTTATATTGTAACAAAAATCTACGTAGGCATGGATTAAAACCTCATTGTCTTAAAAAACAAAGGTCAATTTTCACAAGCATGGAGATGTCCTAGGAAAGATTATTGTTGAAATGTTTTTTCTGATAATGTGTTTGTGTTTATCCTAGAACAAATTTCTTCATGCACTAGATCTACATTACAGTGCAATGTTGTTGGAAATCTCTTGTATCTGATAGAAATAATTCTTCATTGTGTTTTCCTTTTTATGGTATCTATAGAAAACTAAGAATATACAGGACTATAAAAGATAAATTTTGTGAAAACATGATGTTGTTGCAGTATCTAATTTTGTTTTTATTTATTCACGATATATTATTGTCTTTTGGTATTACGCTTATGCTTGTGCTAGAAGGAAAACTAGCATGTGCCAGCTTTCTTATAGACATAATTAAATTAACATAATAAATTATTTAGGGGTGGTGCCCTTTTTCTAATCAACACCATGATTAGCTATTATTGTGAGTTCTGCACTTTCTATTGTTCTTGTTTATTTTGTTACACACACAATGATGCAAGTAGTGGTAGTATTTATAAATTCATATTTTATTCGATAATTTTAAACTATGATAATAATTTCTTACTTTATTTTCAGAAACCATGGACTTTGAAGCTAGTAGGAATTCAAAGGAATCATCCGAGGAAAAAGTAATTTCACCAAATATAACACCAAACTATTTAAATTGTATGAAAATTTTAAAATTAGTTTGTTCTTTGTTACAATGGTTGCTAATAAACGATTGTTGATTAATTAAGTTCGTGTTATCCTTATTTTTGAAGAAAAATTTCATATGCGTTGAGCTTCCTTTCTTTTTTGCATATGCAGGAAATGAGATGTTATAGAAGATGAATTCATATTGTTTTTTAATTCATTTATTATTTTATCATTATAAATTCTTACAAATGTTTGCAGATTCTAAGAACTATGGTACAAACTGTGAGATTCTAAAAAAAACATCAAGGAAAAAAATGAATTCAAATATGACACAACACAAGTATCCTATAGTTTGTATGACATTTTCAAATCTGTTTTATATTTATTTTCAAATAATTAGACAATATTATAGTATGCAATTTTACAACGTAATGAATGAGATATTATAGAAGATGAATTCATTTTATTTTTTAATTCATTTGAAAATTGTTATCTTTTTTTGCGAAAGTTTCGAGATGCTAAGGACTATGGTCCAAGTGAGATTAAAAAAAACTTCAAGGAAAAAAATGAATTAAAATATGACACAAAAAAAGTATCTTATAGTTGGTATGACATTTTCAAATATGTTTTATATTCATTTTCAAATAATTTGACAAAATTTTAATACGCAATTTACAACTTGATGAATTTTGATTTATTATATAATAATTGCCTGCCTAAAATTGCTAGGAAAATTGAAATACACCATGTTAGTTGGATTTTACACATTAAAGATCCACTTTTACACAAAAAACCATGAAAATAGCACTTGGAATGGGGTTTTAATGTGGAAACCCCATATTAACATGGGTATTTTTCTTTTCCCAGCGATTTTAGCTAGGTGATTACTTTTGGTGTCCTATAGTAAACTTGCATAACACATGTACTCATTTATTATTGTGCATGTAAATGAAAATAATGTATTATAAGGTTTTTTAATAATATTTGGAATTTCATGCATTACATAATTTATTTATTTATTTTTCTAGAAACTGTGGAATCTCATGTTCCTGAAACTGTAGGTAAAGGAGTGAAGAGAAAATGAATAACAAGTGATATATAAACAATGGCTACTTAAATTGGTATGGTTGTTTTATAGTTTATGTATACTCTCTTATAAATGGTTAGATTAGGTGGTCTTGTCAATTTTAAAATAACATTACATGACAATATTTGAAATTTTAATTTCATTTTGATTTATGCACGTAATTATTTATTTGTGTATGCAGAATTGGTTGACACCAAAGCGAGTGGAATGTTATAGACATCATTTTAGAAAAATAAAATTAATTCAACTCAAATGACATTATAAATAACACCTCCAACTTCTACCTTTCAAATGATTAAAAAATATGACACATCTAATAAATATGCGTTTGTGCAAGATTGGTATGTTGAGATAAAAACTCCCATGAATATGTATCCTGATATGTACCTATTTGGATCCATAGATGGAAAAGAACTTGATATATTAGGAATAATTATTAATTTCCCTTCTTACAATAAAAATGACATTGACTTTTAAGAGGATATGATTAAAGAAAATAAAGTAAAATTAGTTTATGGTCAAGTAGAGTATAGAAAATTTAGACCAAATTTGATTGAAGCTTCAAGTAACGATTCACCAAATATAATAAAGAATTAAATGTTTAAGGAAGATAACTATGAGAGTTTTTCTAAATCTGGATTGAATAGTTGCATGGATATTTTAAAACACGTCACTACCATTCTAAGATACCGTTATGTAAGATGTAAAAAAAACATCATTTGTAATTATTATTTACAACAAAAATGTAAACTTCCTGAAAAAGTACGAGATGATAAACCAGATTCTCATTTACATGCTTTGAGAAGAGTATATCTATCTGAATTGGAAGATAACATTACTGAAACTGATTTAAAACGCACTACAAAATTTCAAAAATCTAGGAAATTTGAATCTGAGACAACAAACTTGGAGATCAATGTGATGAAATTCATGAAGCTTTCAAGCATTGCTATCTTTTTTCAAGCACCTTTAGTAGAAATGTGGATGTTTAAAGATGTATAGAAGCCCCCAAAGTGTTTAAATTCAGATCACAAGATGATTTAAATATTCAAGCATTAGTGAAATGATTCCTAGATAATTTTCAAACCTCATTGTGTGATGCTATTCTTATTCCATTTGAAATCAATGAGTCTAATCCATTGGTCAACTTTATAAAAATTATAAATGAGACAGATCTAAATGCTAAGAATATCAATTTTTGGATAGTTGATGGTCAACACACCATTCAAGCACCGAAAGAAATTTTAACAAATCCAAAATATAATGTATCTATTGAGGGGAAACAAAAATATAAAAATGTAATGCTCGATTCTTGCATCCATCAGATGAACCCATTGATGTGATTCACATTTTCTATCAGCTAAATTTTGCAAATAATGTATTCTACAAAACTCCCTTTATTGATTGTTTCCGCTCTATAAGACATTTCTTAATTTCCAATGAAAAACTAAAGAAAATGAGGATTGGATGTTCTAAGACAACTGGAGAAAAGGTATGTTATTTTATTATTTTTCATTGAACATTTTTTATTATTTCATATCTTTTTATTTTAGATAAATGATTAAAGTCAATAATATGTGTCATACTTTCTCATATTTGTAATTAATTATCATTAGTTTATACCTTATTTGATTCCATATCTACATTGAATTGTTATTAGTTTATATGTATTATTTTGTCATGTCTATGAGGAAATGTTGTCCTCCTTCTTCGAATTTCCAATTACAAATTTTTCTGATAAAAAAATTATCTTATATCTTAATCAAGTTATTTGGGATAAGTGGGACGTTGTTTTTAATTGTTACCAACTAGGCACAATAAAGTGTTTTCCAAGCCAACTTGATTTTGAGAAAAAAATAAGAATAGTATACATAGTTTGACAACAGCTACTATTCCTCCCCTTCAGGAACTAACCATAGAAGAAATTGCTTTAGTAGCAAGTAATTTATTGGATTGAACCATTTAATTCTCTATTCCACCTAATCATCCAACAAATGCCATAAAATTAAAATATTATTGTTCTAAATTGAAAAACGACAGAACAATATTGGATGTAGTGGTTACATATTGTCAAATCCATTGCAAGAAATTGAATGATAAGACTCTTACCACATTAATAATTATTTAGCATTATGAAATTAACATTATCATATTTTCAAAATTTTGAAACACTGTGGTGGAGTCTACTTATATAAAAGGAACACGAAATAAAAATATAGATACGCTTTCTGAGTAAGCATGTGGAGTCCTTGACATAATGATAAATGGATCAAAAAACATTTAACATGTTGACAAAATTTTTTAATTTAGTTGTTATTTTTGGGGGCCTGATATTTTGTCAACACTTTTGCACTCTTCTATATTTCAGTTGCATCCAGTTTTACATATTGACCTTGTTTTTCTAGATACATTCGATTTGAAAAAAGAACCATTCCATAAGGGCTATTATGTTGAATTTTTTCAATTTCTTATAAAAAAAATGATTTGAATGACTTTACTGAATTTCTCTTAGTATAAATTTGGTTTTGTAATGAGGTACCTCAAAATTTGGAAATTACCATAAATAACTCCAAGTTCAAATATTAAATGACTAGTGGAATTTCTAAATATAAGTCCCAAAATAGTTATAGTTATGATATAATTTTGACTATACATTTGTATACTTCAGAATTAAAAATTTTTGAGGCTTCAAAATAGTCTCACACATTTGAAGAGAAACTTGATGAAAAGGAGAGAGATTATGATTTCTCGATGGATTTATTGGAAAAAACATCAACAATGTAGTGATGCAAAAGCGGTTATTATCTTTATGTGGGGAAATTTAATCAAGGTTTGTTGTACATAGAGAAGAATAATTGCATGTGTTGTGCAAATAGAGTCACAAATGACAATAATGTTGAATAGATAGAAATATTTTCAACTATCAGACCTAGGATCCATTAGCTTCTTGGAAAATTCAGGTACTACAATTTCTTTCTTGTTTCTATTCTAATACTTTGGATACTATTTTGATCAAATTTCTTAATTTTCAAAATGTTTACTACAATTACTAATGATGAAGATTCTAAAACAGGGAATGATGAAAGTGGGAAGAAAAAAAATAATTAATATAGTGTGCATGATGTTGAAATAAATTTAGAGATGGAAATAGGAGGAGAAGATGCTATCATATCAGGTAAATAATTTTTTGGTTATTGCTCGTGATAATTTTTCAATTTATTTAATTTTCATATTGATAACATTTTCAGATGTCTATTATAGGGAATTATGAAAAGAAAGGATTTAAGACAGACCATGACCATGAAATGATGGAGATAGAAATGAGTATTAGTCATTGCAACTCTCTCTCTCTCTCTCTCTCTCTCTCTCTCTCTCTCTCTCTATATATATATATATATATATATATATGATTTGAAGAGAATGTATATAATGACCAAGGGAATATCACACAAAACTACAAAGAAGACCAAAATATTATTTGGATGATTAAAGGTCATTCATTGTTTATATAATTGTTTAATGAGTTTTATTCATTGTCACAACTTATAAAAAAATTTATGTTTATTATAGTGAGAAGAAAGGAGAACAAATACATTGATGAAATGAATGTGAAATAAATCTATAATCAAGCAAACAATATAATATTATGTGTTAACATGAACTTTGTTGTTTGTTATTTTGTTTGTTTTTTTATTCAATTAATCATTATCACAATTTATAACATATTAATTACACATTATAGAGACAAATAATGAGAATAGAGACAGTAATCCAAGGATTAAAAAACAAAGCTATAATCAAGAACCAAAATATAATATCGGGTACTTATAATTTTCCCACGTGTTTTCCTTATTATTTAATGATTTTTATTCATTTTCACAATTCAAACTATTTTATATTTTTAATGTAGAGACAAATAAAGAGAACAAAAATGATGATGAGGTGAAAAGTTATAATTATGAAGATACATTCATATCAGGTACTTATTACTTGTTTTTTTTGTTTTTTCTTATTATTCTTAAAATTTTAGTGTTTTTAACTACCATAAAATTGTATATGTTTACTATAGGAACAAATAGAAATAAAAAAACTAATAGTAAAAAAATTTTTAAAAGTGTGTGTGTGTGTGTGTGTGTGTGTGTGTGTGTGTGTGTGTGTTTGTGTGTATGTGTGTTTTGTAGTTTACATTGCTAATGCTTTTCTTTAATTGCCATTTTTTTATTGAATATATATTATATTACATAAGTTGGTGAGAAGAAGTATTATTAGTATTTAATTGAAGGTTTAATTTTTTTAACTCCAGTTTCTGTGAATATGATAAAAGAGATTATTGTTTCATCCATAAATAGGCGAAAAAATACTAAGGTACGTGTATTGTTTCAAATTTTATTTTTATTTTGTAGCAAGAATAAAATGGTTTGACTAGACTATTTTTTATTGTATTTTAGCCCAAATAACTTAAAATAAATTAGTTATTTTTGAATCAAAGTACATTTTTTATCATAGCATCGATGATGAAGCAACAACCAAAGCAGATATTGAGAAAATGGGAGCTAATGCAGATTGGACAATAGAGAAAAAACTATTTTGGATTCATCCACATAAAAAAAACATTTTTTGAAATGTGTTTCAGAAATGAATCTTTTGAAATTGAAGTTTGGATGATAGATTTCAAACAAAACACAATAAGAGTTCTAAAAAAGTTGGCTTCAGAAAAATTACACGATAAACTTGTGTTTATGTGGATTGCTTCATAGTGTAAACCACAAAAGGGACATAATACTATTGAAAATCCAAGAAAAGGTATACACACTAAATCATTGAAGAAATTGTGGGAAATGCATACCCAATATGATGCAACCAATACTATTATAGTGGATTGTTCACTTGAGAGAATGAAAGGAAATCCAAAAAAAATGTGATTCGTGCCCCTCCATTCATTGGAACAACTCAAGAGGATCATTGGTTGATCGATGAGCTATGGAGAATGTTGAATAAATGTAGGAAGGCAACATATATGCGAGCTATTTTGAAAGATTTTCAGTCACGTCTAATAGTACCTCATGATGATTGTTGTCTATTTCATGTCATAATATGTATGAAATTATGAATTTTTATTATATTTTGTAGCCCTTTTATAATTAAGTTGACTTCTATTTTACAATACTAATAAAATAATTATTGTTTTGGTTTGTCATAAGCAGAATAAAATAATTTTATTTTATTTATTTTGTGAGATATTATTGTATTGATAACAATTATTGATTTGAATAGTTGTTTAATGTTTTCATATCAAACTTTCCCATGCTATAGTAATTTTTACAATGGATTAGATTGTATGTAAAAATTAATAGATAATTGGCCTATTTGTTTTAATTGGATCATTACAACTATTTTTTTTCAATTGTGTTTTAAGTTATCAATATACCTCTTAGAAATTAGTAATGCAAATGATGGTTCACTGCATTCTTATAAAAAAATTTATTTAATATAAGTTTAAAAATATATTAGGATGTAGGTAGCACAAACAATATACATAGAATCTGTACTAAAAGAAGCTCCAAAAGCAAATAACGTAGAGACTCTAGAAATTAACGTATATTTAATTAGGTTTAAAATTTAAAATTTATATTATATTACATGTGGAAATTAATATATAACTAGTTTTTTTAATTTCATCCATTGTAATTATATATTTCCATTGCAATTAAACTAATCATTATAGTTCTTAAAATAAATTATTTAAATGGTGGGTCAATGTGATCCTATAATACTTGCTTATTCCATACAAATTAAATAAAGGTATTAGGTTGTATGTATAAAGTAAAAATATCATTAGTTTGTTCACTTTGCCAGGGAAATTGTAGTTATAATTTTTTATAACCATTAATTCATAATAAGTATTAACATCATTTATCAAATGTTAGGTTTTTATGTCCTTAACCAGTAAAGCATTGAAGTGGAGATATATTAATATCATACATGTGGTTGCAGTGCAGTTGTAGACATAAATGGGCATTTCTATAAGTCAAAATATGTTGTTGACATTGTAAATGGAAGGAATTTTCTTCCAATTTTACACTAAAGTTGAAAACATTTGTTAAATTCGAAGAGAACCAGATTGGCAGTTCAGTGATATATCCTATTTTCTAACACCTTTTCACTCAGAGCTATAAAAATGTTACTTAAAAGACTATGATGTTTCAATATGGACATTAAATGTCATTGACAAGTACATCTGAAAAGTACTTGAAATATCAAATATTGATATAGAGGACTTTAAATTCACATCGGATAGGTTTCATTTCCATTTGCAAAAAAAATTAGAGTTGGGGAGGATAATATAATTTTATGAGAAAAGGTTGACTGATGTTTGGCCCCAATATGTATATAATTATGAAGAATCAAATCTATTTCTAATATATACAACAAATCATGCTTCTCAATTCATCAGAGATTGATCAAACCGCATCTTGATAAAACCCTATGCGGGAAAAAAGAAATATACTTGGCTTATGAAGGTTTTATTCCCCTTTCTTAAGACACTTCACCGTATCAAAGAGAATTGTGAGTACATTCGAATGTTCAATAGAACATGTACTTCATTGTAGTGGATGGAGATAATTTTATTTATATAAATTTTCACAATTACATTCCAATTTTTTAATGCAATTTGAACATAGTTTTTTTTTTCGAATCAATTTGTATGATTTTATTTATTTTTGGAATATTATATGGGAATTGTCAATTAATAAAAAAAATCACAATGGAAATTTTAAATTATATTATTATATATTTCTATTATTATTTATAATTATTTTTACAATGACTTTGTTTTATCAATTTGTTTTTGCTAATATGTGTGTGTATGTGTGTTCTTAAATGAATTATTTTTCATTGAAATCATCTTACACAAACCATAAAGGCATGTTGTTATTTTTATTTACTTCTATTTACTTATATGCATCAATACTGATATATAAATGTGAAATATAAGTTTTTAAATAGAGCTCATTGCAAACAAAGGTTCAATTCTTATTGAAGAAATTATAATAATTTACTTGATAAATGCTACATGCACGATTCACTATTCATGCTAATGGGAAATGTGTCATAGGTAAATGATTTGAACTTTTTGAAGCATAAGATATGTAATTTCTCAATCCATATTTTTCATAAATTTATATACATCAGTCAATTAATGGCTGTAATTAAAATCATATCATATTGAAAATCAACCAAACTCAAAGTTAGTTATTAACATTTTACCTATAAAATTCATTTATAAAATTCATTAATATGAGTGCATAAATGTGATATTTAATTTTTGAGATAAGAATCTATTGTAAGTCGCATTTCTAAAAAAAAAACATATAATTAATGATAATGATTGCTAAGTGGACTATCAAGGTTTTATTGGACGTTATCATAGATAAATTATTTCTTTGAACTTTTTGAACTGTAAGGCATATGACTACATTATTTGAATATTTTTTATTGTTTTTGTAAATTTGTATTTAAATCAACTGAAATCATATCATATGAGCTATAATTATATTATTGACTTTTACTTAGCTATATCCATTAATATGACTGTATAAATGTGATATATAATAGCCATATACTATGAGACATTTATTCCAAAAATAAATCTAATAATTTCTTGATAATAAGTATTAAGTGGACTATTTAAGCTAATGGGCGATGAGTCATAGGTGGATACTTCAAACTCCTTAAATTGTAAGGAATTTGATTTTTAATCCATAATATATATATATATATATATATATATATATATATATATATATATATATATATATATATATATTAAACTATTTTCATATGTAATCATCTTATCTCATATAAGTTAATAATGAATCCATCTATTAACCTTTATTTGTTTACCATGTAGTTTAATATGAGTGTATTAATTTCATATTGTATTTTTTGGAAATAAAACTCCATGTAAAACATAATGGTCTTCTTAATAAAACATGAAATAATTGATTAAAAACATGTTAAGTGGGCCATCTAGATTCATTAAAGAGATGGATCATAAATGGTTGTATTTAAAAATTTTGCACCATAAGGCATTTATTTTCGCATCCATTTTAACATTTTTTTTCATTTTCAATTCTTAAATAATTTACTTGTAATTTAAAAAATCTCATAGAGTCCAACACGACTCAAAGCTATTTATTGTATTCTATTTTCTTATATGCATTAATGGAATTTTATAAATGTGACGTATTTTTGAAATGCAGCGTCTAATGTAAATAAATATGTAATTTTTATAAAACAAATTAGAAGTAATTGATAATAAGTATAAGTGGTATATATAAATCCATTTATCAAATTTTATTTTCCTATCATGAAGTTTAATATAAGTGTATAAATGTGACATTGTTTTGTTGAAATAAAACTCCGTGTAAAATGAATTTTTTTTCCTAACAAAATATGAAATAATTAATTGATAATGAATATTAAGTATATTCTTCAAGTTATTTTAAGATATAGGTCATAAATAAATGTATTTAAACTTTTTGAAACATACACCATTTGATTTTCCCATCCCTATTAACATTTTGTAAATTTCAATTCATAAATAAATGATTTGTAATGGAAATAATAAAATCCAACAAGAGCTGAAGCATATATTAAATTATATTTAGTTATATGCATTGATACAAGGTCATAAATGTATTATATTTTTAAAATAAAGCTCTTAATGTAATTAAGGATACATTTTTTAGAAAAAATAATTAATTAAAATCAATTGATGATGAGTTCTAAGTGGTTTATTCTATTTTCAATCGATAACTTTTTCTAACTATGAATTTTTAAATCAATTACTTGTATATACAATCATGCCATATAATTGGATAAGTTAGGAAACAGTTGATTGAATTTTATTTACCTGCCATGTGGTTTAATATGAATGTATAAATGTGACATTGTTATTTCTAAAAGAAAACTCTAGGTAAAAAAAATGTTTTTCTTTTGAAACATGGATTAATTAATTCATAATGAGAATTAAGTATACTATTTAGGCTAATTCAAGATTTGTGTCATAAAATAACATATTTAAGATTTTTTGCACCATATAAAATGATTTTCCCATCAAGATTAACATTTTGTAAAATTCAATTATTAAATAAAATATTTGTAATTAAATTAATCTCATACAGGCTAACAAGACCTGAAGTTATTTATTTCATTCCATTTAGTTATATGTATTGATACAAGTTTATAAATATAATATATTTTTGAAATAAATCTCTTAATGCAAGTAAAGATACATCTTTTACAAAACTAATTATAATGTATTAATAAAGGGTTTTATGTGGTTTATTTAGACCACATGGAAAATCATGTGTAGTAGATAAATGAATTTTAATACATATTTAATATTCAAAATCAATAACTTAATGATAATTTATTAGTATTAACATTAATTATTTAATAATTAAAGAGCATGAGGAATTATATAAATTTCAACTAAAATCCATAAGTTGTTTTTCATATTTATTTCTTCACCATTAAAAACTCTTACCATTTTCTCCTCTTGGTGAAAGTAATGGTCAATCATGGCTTTTCGTACAATAGGTTGGCACTATTACACTAGGAATATTATTATTTTTTGACAAAGTTGACAAGGAGAGATCAATATTCAGACTGCCATCAATTATACTTATTTTTGAAAACCCTTTCTTCCACTACTTGTATATGTATATTGGTTCTCAAATTCCAATAATTCTTCTTTACTTCAATTTGTGATAATGTCCATCATAATGTAATGACTTGAATACCCATTTAAGAACTAGCATTTGATGTACTTGGCTTTGAGTGGACACAAATCACTGGTACCCAACCTTCTTGAAATACCTAGATCAATAGTGCCTAAATTTTATAGTGGATGCATGGATGTTATAAAGATTAATTATTACCTCCTCATTAGTGTTACTTAAAGGGATGAACAGGTAGGAAATTTAGCATAATTTTTTTTTACTAAGTTTCTAGTAGACTAGTTTCAATGCAATGCAAGGAAGTCACCTCCTTTCCACTTCCAATAAGATCCTCACATCACCATTATTCAATCAAAAACTCTCTCGTAGGTTGTGGGATAGGGGGTTAGAGTCGTCTAACAAAAAATTCAAACATCGATTCCTCTAGTATGTTATCCATAACTATAATTTATTTCTTGGATGTTAGAAATACTAATATGATTTACCTTAAGTAAATTTCTTCTCAGAGTTTTCTTTCACACTCCTATTCTTCATTGATACTATTGTACCTAACAACCCCATTTTTGACCTATTCATGGTCTCAAATTTGTTTCAAATTCTAAAATAATTTTTATCTTAAATTAAGTTAATATGGTGATTTAGAAAAGAATGAATGTTGTTGAAGGCCTTGTAATAAATGTTTTCTACATTTATTGAAATATGTGTTTTTTATTTATCTATCACCTGAATTATGTAACAATGTGTGTGATTGAAAACACACTACAAGAAACATAATAAAAGTACAAACACAAAAATGAGGACTAGAATGGTGCCATATAGTTTTGATAATTCATAACATGGAAATGAAGAGGTTAGCACCAATGAAGAAGAAAGATAAGTTGACCAAGAGGGAGCTGCTAATTCTTCAAATTGGATGGATACATTGATAATATTAAGAGCTAAAGTTACAAGCTTCAAAGAAGATAATGAGACGTAAGTAATAGTTCAAAAGAAAAAAATTGAGATAAAATAAGTCAATATGCAAAGTCTCTCAAATTTACGGAGACAAAGGAAACCTTATATGAAGGCTAGTCACAGAGATAAGAGGATTCTTCAAGAGTTAGAAGAGAAAAAAATGTATTATATGGTATAAGTTCTACGAAGAGGCATAGGATGGAAAGTGAGGATATTGTGTGGAGAAATGCCCCATTGAGTACCCCAAGGGAAATACCTACCACATATGTGCATAATTATAGCAGACCATCTAGTTCTACAAACATAAGGCACCACCATCACTCTCATCATCACCATCATCATAATTAGGAATTAAAGGAAAATGATTACATGCCTAAGGAATTCAAGAAAGGAAAGTTGTCCAAATTTGAAAGGGATATGAAGAGATCAACATAGGAAGAAGTTTGGCTACTTGGCATGGAGAATATTTTTCATAATTCATGATTATTATGAATATATGAAAGACAATATTACCACCTACAAATTCAAGGGAAAAACAAACAATGGTGAGAATATTTGAAAAATGTTAGAGGTATTTTTGAGGTAGAATTGACCTCAAATGAATTTGTAAAGCTATTTATAGACAAAAATTCTTATGAATTCTACTATGATAGAAAAGAAAAAGAGTTCTATGAACTCAAGGTGAATAAATGACATATGATGAGCATTTCACTAAGTTCTTGGAAATATTGAGGTATGTTCCATATCTCAAGGATGAGAAATCCAATATTCAAAGATTCATTAGTGGGTTTCCTATGGCATTCAAAGAAAAAATTGAGTTATTTGAATCCCAAACTCTAAAGGATGCCATTAATAAGTTGAAAAAATGCTATGAGCAAGAAATATGTAGATCAAAGTTTAGGAGTGAATAGAAGGCAAGGAATAGTGTTGGAAATAAGAGGAATTAGCCCAAGAATATTTTATTAAAAAGGAGTGGTAAGCATCCAACCCTTGCAAATAAATTTTGGCAGAAAGCTAATATTTCTTCTAGAGAAAATATGCAGCAGGGTAACAAAAGCTTGAAGGCATGGATCAATTAAAGTGTTGGACATGTAATGGAAAGCACAAGAAAAGGGATTTTCCAAACCAGGAAAATGCTAGGCCAAATATTTACAATGTCTAGGAGGTTTGCACAATTGGTGATGTAGCTCAGAGTTTGCCCATAATTTATGCATCAATAGACAATCACCAGGAACACCACCAAAAATCCATCATTGAGATGGAAGGTAAGCTATGTAATCAACCTCTTTCAATTTTAGGTAACCTCAGATCTAATTACAGCTATATCAATCCAGAGATTGTTTAAAAATTAAATTTGGCCAAGGAATTGCATGAAGAACCATGGTTGGTTCAATTGGCAACAAAAAAGAAAGAAATATTAATCATTGGGTAAGGTCATGTGCATTCGAGGTCATTGGAATTCCTACCACAACACATATAAATGTATTTCATTGGGTGCATATAATATATTATTGGGAATGGATTGGTTGTACTTCCACATGACCAAAGTGGATATAAATTGAATGTGTCGATGACGCTAGAGAAAGAAAAGTTTCACAGAGTAGGAGAAATCCTACTTTAGTGAGGTTTATCATACTTTTGCAAGCCAAACAAAATAAAAAAAATGGATTCATGTTGTTTTTAGTACAATCATCAAGTGATATGAGGGCTATCAGTGATGCTCAGGATGAGGAAAGTGAACTACTAAGAAGGTACCCGGTTCTATAGCAGTATACAAATGTATTTCCAATGGAATTTCCTGGATTACCTTCTGATAGAGAGATATTTATCTATTGAGATGGTACATGGAGAAACACCAACACCCAAGGCAACATATAGGATGGTTACTCTTGAGTTATTTGAGCTAAAATTGTAGCTAAAGGAGATGTTTGACAAGTGATACATAAGGCAAAGTGTGTCACCATGGGGAGCCCCAATACTCTTTGTAAAGAAGAAGGATGCGACCCTTAGATTATGCATTGATTACAGGAAATTATATAAGGTGACTATAAATAATAGGTACCCATTTATATGGATTGATGATATCTTTGATGAGTTGAGGGGGGCATGAGTCTTCTCCAAGATTGACTTGATGTCATGATATCATCAAGTAAGGGTCTAGGAGGAGGAAATTCATAAGATGACTTTCCAAACAAGATATGGACAATACGAGTTTTTAGTGGTACATTCTCGGCTTAATAATTCCCCTGCCACTTTCATGTGTTTAATTAATAGTGTTTTTCATCCTTATTTTGATAAGTTTGGAATTGTATGTGTCGATGACATATTAGTGTGTTGAAAGACTAAGGAAGAGCATGAAAATAATATGGCTACAGTACTAGAGTTGCTGAGGGAACACAATCTCTATGCAAAGTTCAACAAGTGTGATTTCTTCCAATCACATATACACTATTTGGGGCATATTGTCTCCAAGGAAGGGATATCAGTTGATATAGAGAAGATCAAGGCCATAATGGAGTTTCCAACACCAAATAATGTGAATGATATCAGATCATTCATGGGATTGGAAGGTTATTATAGGAGGTTTATAAAAAACATCTCCAAGATAGGCCATCCTATCACCTCATTCTAAATGGAAGGAACGAAATTTGAATGGATAGTTGAGTTTGCAACAAGATTTGAGAAATTTAATTAGTTGCTCATGAATGCACTAGCATTGAGGATTGTATATATAAATAAGGATTTTGTGGTATGCGCATATGTCTACAAGGAAGGGTTCGGTGGAGTCTTCATGTAGGAAGGACGGATAGTATGCTATGAGTCAAGGAAATTGAATGAGCATGGGGAAAATTAAATGAGTGATGACCTAGAGTTAGCTTCCATTATTAATGCATTGAATATGTGGAGGATTTTATTGCTCGGAAGTAATTTACGCCAACAATTCTATATTTTAAAACCATATGACCGTAATTATTGACCATTTGACCTTGTCATGACTCATGAGTTCGCATGCAAGAGAAAATGCCAGAGGTACATGCATACATGCATTTTAACTGAATGACACACCTTTCCTAACATAGGTACCATCATGGCCAAAAGAATAATTCAAATTATAGGAGGTGTAGCTTCCTTATACAAACCTTGACTAAGGTGACTTATATGTCAATAGAAAAGAATAGATAGGTGGAAAAATGATGGGGGCGTGAAATTTTTATTTTAAAGTTTTGTCCCAAGGAAAATGTTCTTTGATACCCAAAGAAATATTTGAAAATTCCAAAACCCCAATTAAATATAGTAAGACTTGTCCTAAAATAATATTAATAACTTCATTCCTCCAACATTTTCCACTCAAAATACATAAGAGAATAACTATTACATAGTGATAAATTTCTAATAAACTTTAATCACTTAAATCTAAAAGTACAAGTAACAACTTATATTTGAAAATTTTATTAATCTTATTAAAATTTTTACCTCAAATTAAAAAACATTTTTGAAATGTAAAAACATGTTCTTTAACTATAAGGATTAGCTCAAGTGCTCTAGAAAGATACATGAAGTTATTAGATATTGTTACTTGTTGGTAATCACACGACTTTGTTCATTTATTTTGAGTCAAATGGAAGTATTTACATTTTTACCATCCACAAAATATGAAGAAGTGTCGAAATTTCCAATACTTTCATTTCAAATATTAAAAAAAAATACATTTTCTTTAAAATTTTAAATACAAAAATTCACATGAAAAACAAAAATACCTAATTATACAATTAATCTCAAATATCATTTATGGCCAAAACAAAACCAATTAACAATTTCCTTAATTCATTTGAATTATGAATATGTAATTTGCAATACATGCCTATTGATTGAATTTCATATTTCCTTATTTATTGAATTTGGTATTTTTAACTATTATGACAATGGACATAATTTTTCGAATTAGTTTTTTAATTTTTAAAGATATTTTAATTTTTATGTTAATAAATTTTTTTTTATCATTTTTATCATTTTAAAATATATATACGTTTTGAAGTAATTTATTGGATTTTTAATATAGAGTTGATATGTATTATTTAAAAAATATAAAAATAAATAAATTAATGTAAGTTTAAAATAAAATATTTAAATATGTATATATTTTGTTGTGAAAAATGTATATTTATTTTTATAAATATAATTGTTTTCGGAAAAAAATATTAATTCATCAATAAGTTTTCTACAACTTAGTATAGTAAAGCAAATGTTGTAATATGAGATGTTATACTTTATTTTATTAATAATATTCAAACAATTGCTTAGAAATAAAATCCCTAACTTTTGTCTCATATTAAAAGAAATTTAAATAATAATAATTTTATATTCATAAAATTTCATAATCAAATGTAATTAATAAGCATATAATTAGAAATAAGCATAGATATATAAAGACACCACACATATATATGTAATTATATGCATTATAAATATTTTAATAAAATGAAAAATAGCAACAGTTTTAGATATAGATATGTCAAATTTATATACCATATAAATATTATTATTAAAAACATGTATAAATTCACTTTAATTCTAGATTTATTAATAATATAAAGGAATAAAATCATTTTAATTACAATTTTTTTTTAAGTTGTATATCAAAAAATATATTTATATTGTGAAAGATTTGATCTTTTAATAAAATCCAAATTAAAATAAATCTACACTAATTTAAAAATAAATAAAAGAAAACATAAACATATGCACATTTAATAATAAATAAAATCCAAATAAATAATAAATAAATTCATAAATAAATACAACAAAACATAAACATATTGACATTTAATAATAAATAAAATCCAAATAAATAATAAATAAATTCATGTACCATAACAAAAAGTCGAAGTAAATGAAATAAACATAAATTATTTCCAAAGTTTGTCGATTTTATTGCTTCCTATTACATTCCTCTCTGCCACTTGTAAAACTGAAAAGTTAAGAAGCCTAACGAAAACGCTTAGCCAGAAAAGAGTGAAATGATAACGAACTATCCTTCCATTTGAAGATATTATCGAGAGCCCTCTGATAAGGACAATTACACCCATCATATCGTGTTTTTCACGTAATAAATCCTTCCTTACAAGCCAAAATAAAAAAAACGCTGTTCAAGCACGTTTGTTCTCTTAACCATTCGGCCAACCTTGATATCGTAACTAGCGAGAGCACTAAATTAATCTTATATTTGTGAAATACTGCGCATAGGATGGTAGTTTCACTAGTTACTTCAAATATTTAAAATAACTCAAACCTCAAAAATGGCACCCTGTTGTGTGGCTTTAAGATCAGGTATAATGATATCTTGGCAATGGAAATTGTACAATTACTAAAAGAAATGGAAATTTAAATGTGGTAAGACCAACACCTTGAGAACATATTGAGTGTGCTTCCCAAAGGCTCCGATGCATGCCTCCATGGCCAATGCATATAGGGTAGTAAAAAATTGAATTTCATCTCCCATCAAATGTTTCGCTTCCTCCAACTGCTTGGCTACTATAACGAAGGTTGGAATGTCCCCGGGCACCGTATCTTTAATGGCATCTACAACTTCGTCCATCAACGTCATGATGAAGAAGTCCTTCCACTGTGTTCTTACAAGATATGCAAACACAAATGATGCAAGAATCTGGTCCGCCTATGTGAACCTGTTTAGTGTTATTGCTTGTTTGCTTGTGGTTTGGTACTGTTCATTCCTGCACGGCTTTGTGGACCTGGTCATTTCTTTCAACTATTCTTCTTTTCTCCTTAACTTTTCTTGGCTGCACAGCTTTGTGGATCTTTTCGTCAGTTTTTTACTTTTGGAAGAGTTCATGGATGGTCCAAGGTTGCTTGAATCTTGTTTTCGAAAGAGCGAGTGGGAGTTTCAAGCTGGTTCGGTGGTCGACATGGAGGTTTTGAGGTCCATTCACGTAATTTTGGAATTGCTTTTTTCTTTTTCTTTTTCGGTTTGTGTTTGTTGCAGGTAATGAAGAAGTCCGGCGAGGTCTGGTGTTTGTGGCTCTCCAACTGGTTTCTGCACCTCCATGGTAAGAATTATATTCCTACTAGCCAGCTACTGTGTTTTTAAACACTTAAATTCTGTGTTGAAATATTTGGCTCTCTGGTTGCTTCTATGGTTTTTAACACTTCAATTCTATGTTTTTTAACACTTAAGTGTGGGGTTTTAGAATAGGGTTTTAGAATATTTCGCAATTTAGCAATTTTATCTGCAATAATTATTGGCTTCGAGTGTGTAAATTGGTCTGTGTTTTAAATGTGGGGTTTTAGAATAGGGTTTTAAAATATTTCACAATTTAGCAATTTTATCTGCAATAATTATTGGCTATTGGCTTCGAGTGTGTAAATTGGTTTGTTTTTTTATAGTTTTAGGGACCTGTAAATTGGTTTGTGTTTTTATGTTCTTATTCATGGAAGGGATATTAGAATGAATATCTGCAATAATTATTGGCTATTGGCTTCCAATGTGTAAATTGGTCGTGTTTTTATAGTTTTAAGAACCTCTAAATTGGTCTCTGTTTTTATGTTCTTATTCAGAAGTTCTTATTCCTGGAATCTTTCTTGAGCGAGAGATTCTTGAGCGGGAAGATCTATTTATATTTCTATTACTTTTTAAATCTGAGCGAAGAAATCTCTTATTCCCTCTGACCATAAGGGTGGCATCCTTATGCCTTACTGATTCCATCCCTTCCTTGCCTAGATGATCGTACTTTATAAGCATTCTATGTAAATTGGTCTATGCAAAAATTCCTTCACCACCTACACAAATATTGCCGTTATTATGCGTGTGAATGTGGATTGGTGTTTCAAAGTTGCTCTGCATATTGGCATTTTCCTTCACTATAAGTCTTCTAACCCTCATACTCCTATCCTTATGCATATTGTTCTCTTGTTAGTATCAATTTCTGCATTTTGGCATTTTGATTCAATGTAAGTCTTCTACCCCTGATACTACTAGCCTTATGGATCTTGTTATGTTGTTAGTATCAATTTTGGCATTTTATATTGGTGGTTGCAAATAAAAATTAAAAATTGGTGTTAAAAATTCCTTCGCCACCTACATAAATATTGTCATTATTGTGAGTGTGAATGTGGATTGGGGTTTGAAGCTACTCTACATATTGTAATTTTCCTTCACTGTAAGTATTCGAACCCTCATACTCCTAGCCTTATGCATCTTGTTCTCTTGTTAGTATCTATTTCTGCATTTTATATTGAATTGAGTTTATGTGTTGAGGAAAACGTAAGTACATACAGTATCAATTGCATAACTGGTTGCAACGACTAAATCAATTCAACATGTCCCCTTTGTATCAAAATAATGGTAGCCAAAATTATCCGGAAATTTTGTACACTTCTTAGCATCTACAATTGTTCCACGGCAGTGTCCCTAAACATATTATAGTAGCAATTAACATTTTAGGGCCCCAAAAAAGAATTTTTCGTTCCCACTCTCTTACGAGTCATTATTTTGGAGTGTGTAGTCAAGACTGAACATGGACACCAAATTTCATTAATAAACAAAACTGAAATACCTTATGGTAGATTAAATTCATAACGTGTTGTGCACATGGTGATATTCTAATGAGCTTCATACTAGTCACATGTGTTACCCAGCAGGTAAAAATAGTAACTATCTATTATTTTGATATTCTAGTAGGATTAGGCTAGGTAAACACCTCTTACTTAGGGTTGTGTTGGGCGTATATGCCTCAGGAGTGATAGTGTGCACTCTTGTTAATGACATTTTCTACCTAGTGGATAACAGAAAGTCCAACTAGGTTGGAAGGGAGAATCCGACCATAAATTTCTACATAGTTATTTTTATTTTGGAGCTGATCCTGTGCTTATTAGATACCCATGTTCTCACCATGGGTTGCTAGGTCTGAACCAATGATTTATGAGAACTCCATAACATGGCTATGTATTAACTGTTTATGAGAACTCTATATTGTGGTTTTATATTGCACATCTCGATGTGCTATCATAGTGGTTGTATAAAGAGGTATGCTTTGATGCATGTGGTTTATGAGAACTCCATAACATGGCTATGTATTAATTGTTTATGAGAAATCTATATTGTGATTTTATATTGCACATCTCACTGTGCTATCACATTGGTTGTCTAAAGAGGTATGCTTTGCTGCATGTGGTTTATGAGAACTCCATAACATGGCCATGTATTAACTGTTTATGAGAACTCTGTATTGTGGTTTAATATTTCACATCTCATTATGCTATCACAGTGGTTGTATAAAAAGGTATGCTTTGATGCATGTTGTGTGTGGATATATATGTGAGATATGGTTTGCAAAGTATGGTGAAAACATTTGAATTATACTTAGTGTAGTAGAGGAAATCTTCGATCTATTAAGATAGAAAAAGTCCAAACATATAGAAATTTAGAAAATCTTCATAAACTAACAGAACTAATAGTATACACTATCAAAAAACTAACAGAACTAACAACATTATTATGTCATTCTATCAGAATGTTCCATTATAATAGACTATAGATATTCCTTCTAAGATTGATTTTGGCTAAAATTCTGCATACAGTATGGAATAAATCAACCTTCATGTGACAAGAAAAATAGACAACCCATCAAAAATCCACATCATACTGTGGTTACAACCAAAAATATGTAACACCCATATTCTTTATGGCCTTGAGAATCTCTAGTGCCAATCCCTGAGTTTCCTGATTGAGCCAGGTAGGTTGGCCTTCCTAAGAGGGCTTGATTAGGTTTTGGTTGATTGCTGCCATATAATTGAGACCAATTTGTCCCTTCCAACCATGCAATAATTGAGTACCCATACCTCAAACTTGCGCTTAGTGGGGGTGTGTGATGAGCATACATTAAATTCAAACCTCCTGTGGTACGAATAAGGCAAGTGGGTAAACCCCCATTTTGATAGTGAGGCACTTGAATGTTTATGAGGTGTTGGAATAATGGTGTATTATTTGCAATATTGTCCAATGTGTTGGACATTTCCCTGGTTTCATCAATTGTGCTTGCATTTATGTCAACCATATTAGTCATCCTCTGTTCCTTTTTAAGCATTTGTTTAGCCTTTCTTGCTTCATTTTCATGTCTTTCCATTCGTTTTTTTTATCCTTCTCTTGCCTTGAGATCTCTCTTTCAAGCCTTTCATCTGCTCGACGTTGTGCTGCAATAGTCCTTGCTGTCTTCTTCTCCTTGGCTAGATCTTTTTTTTTTCTTTTTTAATTCTTGAATTTCAAATTTTTTTTTTCAGCCTCAACTAAGAGTTTTATATATTCTTCTGAGGTGAGTAACTGTGAAATTTGGCCCAAACGAAGATACCAGGTGTTCCTTGCTTCTTTTTCATTGAGACTCTTTCTACTGGTAGCTTTAGGAACCACCCAAGTAACTTCTCCACCCCTCCCCACACCTGCATGTCATTTCTTGGCACTTGTCTTTCAGTATCCATGACAATTTATTGAACTATAATGTTATCTTAATATTATGCCTCATGATGTGCTTCATCTTCTTCCATTTATCTATTGTCCACAAAAAAATAAACAATTTCAATGTTCAATTCAGCGGGTTGTGAAGGCATATTCATGCTGTGTTCATTGGTTCTTGAGACACTCTGTTCATTTAAATTAATCATGCCTTCTGCTAGCCATGATGGTGGGTTTACTTGTCTTGGCAATGTCAATTGGTCATTTTCAATGTCATTAAAAATATCAACATTTTCATTTTCAGCTACATATGCATTAACAATATCAGCAATTTCATTTTCAACTACATCTGCATTTTCAATCGCATGTTCAACAGTGTCATTAAAAATATCAATAGCACTTGAGTTGGTAGACCAACCTCAATGTTGCTATCAATTTTTTCATGGATATACTGTGTTTCACATACCTGCTCATCATCATCAGCATATAACTGTCCTTGAGAGAGGGAAATTATATTACCAGCTGCAACCACATCAACATGTTTATGTACTTCTTCTTTCACTTCACCATATGTTTGGACATGCCCTTCTTATTGACCATCCAGATGAAACACTTGGTTACAACCAGTATCATGCATAAGAACATCATAATTCAGTGGCCAGATTCCTGTCCTCCTAAAGCTAGCCTTGATATTTGATGGTGTCAGAGCCCTTTTAAAATATTTACTTGCAAGATCTGCTAGCTCGAACATTTTCACCTCAAACCCTAGATTCTTTTCCATCCATGCAACATGCTCTAACCTAAAATAGTTCTTGAAAGGGCCAAACGCACTAACATAAAGGGTTTTCAATATGTGAGTGGTATGAGCGGATAATATTAAAAGGTCAATGCCCAAATCATTTTCTTCCTCAATTATTTGTACAACCATGTGGCTTCCATGGCCATCTAATATCAATAGATGTCTGTTATTAGGTGAGACACCACCTGGCACAGATGCAGCAAAATGGAAAAGCCAATTTAAAAAAAGTTCTTTAGTCATCCATACATGGGGATGTACAGCCATGCATGCACCTCATTCACAGCTTTGTATATAGTTTCTCAACCGATTTTTACCTTTGAATAGATAAAATCATGGGATTGAAGCACCAACTGCATTGCCACAACATAAAATGGTTATCCACTCCCCGCTCTTAGGAAAAATATTTGGCACGTTTCGACTCCCTCTCTTGGCAATTACCCGCATGCCACAATTCCTTCTCACCTGTAAACATATTTCATCATAGTTCCATATATGGTCTGCACCATAAGAATGTTTATCGTATGCACTAGAAAGAGTGTCATAGAACTTACATACAACTGCAGGGCGCAAATTTAATTCTTTGTCTCTGTCAAGGCCCTCAGTTGTATGCAATACAAGGCCTGGATGCGTTTTTTAAACCCAAACCACCATGATTTACCAAAAAACCCATCTTTGAATGGGTTTTTCCTCCCTTGAAATATTTGAGCAACTGTGGATTTTAGTTGTATCAACTCTAGCGCATGTCCCAATAGGGCCATTTCTATACAACATTCAACCACCTCGGCCTCCTCCTCTTCAATCATAACTGTAAGAGGCCCTCTACATTTGGTATGAGTGAGCCCATTTATCCAATAATGTATTGATGAGGGAGGAATACCATGTTTCTTTGCAGATGTTTCAATTGAATATCCATTAAAATCTATGTCGTCAATTGCAACTAAAATTTGTTCTTTTTTCCAACCTCTTATAGCGCTGATATTTTTAGTTGAACTTGCCCCTTGGATGGTGGTTGACGGTGGCTCTGTGAGTGATGTTGTGACAACATCAACTTCAACCACATGGTTATCTTCAACAATGTTTCTTGAGTCATTTTTGGAATTCACATCACGTGTCCTTTTCTCATCTGATGAAGTGCATTTCAGTCGGGCACCCCTGGTCACTCTTCTATTACTTCTCTTTATACGAGCTACATAATTAACTCTTTCCATAGCTGAAACTACCTGGAAAATTATTGCATGCATTTAGCTAAGAATAATTAAAAATTATGTTTTCATACAAGCCAAACATATCTCTATTTTATTACAGAAATTAGCAACATGTATGTTAGTAGCAGGGTGAAAATGTGAAGTTGGGTTACAATTTTTGCCCTTTTTTGAGAAAAAACTTTCATTTTTTTCAGTTCTTCAACTTTCTGCAAGCTAAAACAATTTTTCTGTTTAGAATTTCATTTTTTGATCAAAATAAAAGTTGTCAAAAATTTTGTTAGCTATCTATTACTTATTTTTTGAAATTTGTTTATACACATTTGTTATGTCAACTTAGTGTTTCTTTGAGTGTGTGTTTTTTAACAATAAACGGATTCATAAGAAGTCATGTTAATACGCAATGTTTTATTCTTTGAAAATTTGTGTTTTTGAGAAACAAAATGTGTTACAACAATCTAGACAGAGTCTACTTCGGTTTCGTCATATTTACAATGCCAAAGGACGCATATCATAATTACTAGAGTTTTTTGAACTGGTCCAATATGAAAAACTGCATATTTTGAATATGTTTCGCGATGCAAGAAATTTCTTAACATATAAGTTATAAACTAAAATTCCAAAAGCTACCCATTAGAGACAACGGACCAATGTAATGTACGGAAATTTTTTCAATCTTTTTTACGATGTATTTTGGAAGATACAAAATTTTAATTTCACAGAATCACAATGACCTTAAGAAATTGTTTGCATCTGTTTTATTACAAAATTAATTCAAATTAGTAAACATTTGTGAAATTCCATAAAAGTTATATTTCCTGAAAGTAGATTCAATTATGAAAATGTTTGTCTTGGTTCCGACAGTTAATTCAGAATGTTTCATGGAGTTTAATCAGTCCAAAGTTGCAGAAATGTATTCAGGGCTTGGCTCTGTGTAACTGGTGACGCGTTAGTTCGGCCGAACTCTTAAACAAAGTTCGGACGAACTATTTTTTGCGCCGACAGCACGTTAAATCAAACGACAAAGTAGTTCGGCCGAACAATTTATTAGAAGTTCGGCCAAAATTTTACTTATCTTTCCGTCGGCCGGAAAGTACTGCCAAGCCCCTCCAAAAAAACATTTCGCGGAAATATAAATTTCTGCGAAACCATTCATTATTTTCGCATATTTTCGCACGTTTGGTCTGATTTTACAAAAGTCTTGATCTGATTTTGCAAAGAATTGTTTTGGGTTTAAGGACTTTTCTTGGAGGTGCATTCAAAGGACTTTTCTTTGAGACACATTATTTTTGTACATTTGATCTGATTTTGCAAGGAATTTTTTTGGGTTTCAAGAATTTTCTTGGAGGTACATTCAAAAGACATTTTTTTGAGGTATGTGATACAGTTTTTTGGGCTTCATTTTTTTTTAAAGTATGAACTTGGGCTTAATTTCGAAAGGACATTTTTTGGTTTTGGGTTGAAGTAAATCTTTTATAATGATTTTTTAAAATGAGTTTTTGTGTAACCTTGGAAGGAAATATTTTGAACTTCGTTTCATTTTTATAAGACATTTTTTTCGTGAATTTTTTAAAGTAAGTGTTTTGGATTGGAGTATGTATTTTTTGAAAAAAATTTAAAATGAGTTTTTTTTTTAAATTAAATCTTTTGTGATGTTTTCTTTAATTGAGTTTTTGTCTAAATTTTTGAAGGAAATTTTTTGAACTTCATACTCTATTATCATGGGAAATCGAATAAATTGTAGAAAAAAATATGATCGAAAAAAATACCCTGAGGAACGTAGAGAAGAGACGAGACAATCTCGCAAAAGAAAGATAGAAACACTCTCAAATATTGAAGGGGAAAATAAACCTCAACTAGAAGTTTAAACAGGTATGTAAATATAAATATTATGATTTTGATATATTTAAAATTTTCCTAGTGTAAAATGTGAACCTTAATTTTTATTTGATGAACTAATTTGAAAAATATTTTGCAATGTAAACAGAGAGAGATATTCCTCAAAACATTGATGATGAGATACAAAATTTTGAAAGAGAAAGTGAAAGAGATATTGAACCAATGATTGAAGATGGTGAAAATGATGAAAGAACTTCAAGTGAAGAAATTGAATCACAAGGTATATATATATATATATGTGTGTGTGTGTGTGTGTGTGTGTGTGTGTGTTGAACACATGCACGTATTATTGAAGTTATACATATATTTATTAATTTAGTTATTTATTGAATATGTAAACTTATTATGTACTATTCATTCGAATATGTACAAATGAAATCAATGTCGATGACGAGATGTTAGAAAATGTTGACACTCACACATATGGAGATAAAAAGGCTGACCATTATATACGATATCGTGTTAACCGCATTTTTGAGAAGTATTTCATAACGGAAAATGTGACAGTTCAAGCCCAAATGTTGAAAGGTCTCCTATCATTAAGGAAATTAAAAGAAACTACGACTTTATTGGGTATTCGAAAATCAACCAAAGATAAAAAAAATGAAGGAAAATGTGATACAAAATATAAATAGTGCTATAAATTCAATTAAAAGATCTAGACAGAAAAATTTTTCTGTTGTACGTAGAGCAATACATATGGAAGTGGCTTCATCAAGTACTAAAGAGAATCACTTGGTAAAATCTATGGCATGAACATTAGGAACCTCGTGAAAAAATTTGCACAAACATTAGAAATTTCTGTTGCAAATATATTTAAATGATGAACTTGCTTGTTGGAGAGCTATTTGTAGGCAACCATACAAATATAGACTTTGAGAAAATGTTAAAAAAATAATATATGAATATTAGAAGAACAATTCGCGTGTTTCTCCAACTGCAAGGCATGTGATGCGAAGAAGAATAACACAAAATTAGTACGAAGAATATGAAAAAAAATTCTTGTAAACCACTCAGATAGAGTTGTTCAACAAGTTCAAGGAAAAGAATCGTGAAATTCATGTTTCAATAAGTTCTTTTGTTCAAAAAAAACCATGGTATGCAAAACCTATCACCATATGCGACACTTGTTGTTGCCCTTATCATGTGGAATTTGAATTATATTATGACACATTCCTTGATTTTGGTAGAACATTTTGGAAGGATTCACCTCCTCCTTCCACTATCCGTGATTTCATATCTCAAATTCTATGTGAAAGAGAAATAAATGAACTATTTTACGAAAAGAAATGTGTTTGTTGTAAAAAATGCGATGATTGCGGAAATTTGACTAAATTTCAAAAAAAATATAGTGCTGATATAAATGATCAATCATTGTACAACATGAAATTGAAATGGAAGAGATATGAATATATCCATACATCGATTCAAGGTGCAAGTAGTGTTAAAATAATTTAATTACGAGAATAAGAAATTTTTGTGATAGACTTTTTGAGAAAGTTTGAGGCAGGAATTTACAAATACACCAAGAATTCCCATAGAGCTCGATGGCAAGACTTGCAATTCAAAAAATATCATGAAGTTTTTCCACCAAGGACCATTTTGTCAGTAATTGATTTTGCAGAAAACTACACATTTGTTCCACAAAAAGAAATTCAGAGTGAATACTATCATTCTGACCAAGTCTCCATGCTCGTCCATGTTCTATATAGACATGCTAAATAAAACGTCGATCATATAGAAAGCACCAGTGAAAATCAACATATTATTAAAGAATTTCACTTTTATATCAGTGATGATCGTACACATGATGCATATTTTGTACAACATTGTTTTGGAAAAATTTATGATTCCTTGAAAAATCGTGAATAACATTCAATTAACATTGGATATGGTCAGACGGATGCGTAGGACAATTCAAATCGGCACGATCATTATTTTGGTTGTGTTGTCTTCATAAGAAAACCTACATTAAACATTGTTGGAATTTCTTTGAGACTGGCCATGGAAAAGGAGAACATGATTGTGCAGGGGCATGCATAAAACGAGCACTTTGAAGATATCAAATGAACCCCTCTACAAGCCAACTTGTGGATGCAAAATAAGTTGTTCAATGGTGCATCACTGCTCTAATCCATGAGACTAACCAATCAAGGGAAGTGAGAAGGTACATTCAATTTAATTTTTATTGGATATCTAATTAAATAAACAGTGTACATTTATCACAATGATTATCTTTGATTATATTTTGATATCATATTTACATTCTTCTTTAAATTTTCCATATAAAGGTTTTTTTGGCATATTGGGATCGAAGACGTAGATAGATCAATTGGAAATGACGTTGAAACAATAAAAGGGACTCGAAAATTGCATTCAATTAAAACAAAGTCATCCAGAAATGTGTTTGCATTGGATAAAAGAAAATATTCTTGTTTTTGTCATGTTTGCATAGACAACACAAAATCCAATGACGTTTGTGAAAACAAAATGTATGTAAAAGATTGGAAACATACAAAGCTAAATACAAAGGGCAAAATGTCCATTGCAATGTTTGAAGAAATGCAATCAGAGGAGACTACAATATCATCTGATGGTGATCGAGTTTCTGATCTTGTTAGAGAAGGTAACATTTGAATTGCTTTCTAATGATAAAGATCTAGAAATAAATTTGAATATATGTATAATTTTGTCAAGTTTGTTTTATTGTACAGGAGATGTTTTTGTTGTAATTGCACCTACTGACAACGATGAAAATGTGAAGTATTATTTGATGCGTTGCACTGAACAAAAAATGAAATTATTAGAAGACTATAATGATCACGGATTTCCATATGAAAGAGGATCTATTATACCGAAAGGTTATTTTTTCAGACAAACTAATCAAAGTGGGAATTTTGTTTACTTTGAAGACTATGAACCTGATTTCATAAGTTTTCAATATAGTCACTTGGTGTGTGCAGCATGCATAAAGTTGATCGAGGTTCAATCAAAGAAAAAAACGAATATTAAGAAATGGAAAATGTCAAAATCCGATCATGAACGGATTATTGAAGATGACATTCCATTGGAATTTTTTTGATTGAACTGCCCAACAATTTATTCTCTTTGGATTATATGTTCTAGAACTTCCAGTACTCAATTAAAAATTGAGCTTCCTTGTTATGTTATCTGTGCAAGTGTTTGCACATGTACAAATTGTTTTGGTACATGCACACTCTAGTATCAACTGAAAGTAGCTTTTCTATACATGCATTGATGAAAAATGTTGCATACATATTGGATATATATATATATATATATATGTGTGTGTGTGTGTGTGTGTTCTAGAATGAAATCAACTGTTCAAGTAGTTTTACTATGTGCATTGATGAAAAATGTTTCACGTACTCAATATATATGTTCTAGAATGCAATTAACTGAAAGTAGTTTTTCTATGTGCGTTGATGAAAAATGTTGCATGTACTGGATATATACATGAACTCAATGCACGCCCAATTTTTCTTGTGGGATTTTTTGGTAAAAATTATCCATAATGTAAATAAATAATCCGCAGTATAATTTTGTACGAAGATTCCTTTCAGACAAGAGACTCGGAGCACTTCTTCGACTTTTGGTGGGATTTGACCCACATCTCTATTCCTGATTGAAAATCTAGTACAAAATTTGTCTGTCCAATGGTCGAATATGTTCTATGTGCATTGATGAAAAATGTTGTGCACGTATTGGATATATATATATATATATATATATATGTTCTAAAATGAAATTAATTGTTCAAGTAGTTTTCCCATGTGCATTGATGAAAAATGTTTCACGTACTGAATATATATATTCTAGAATGCAATTAAAACTGAATGGACTATCAATTTACCAATTTATAAATCAACAAGGCTACCTAGTTGAGTGCATTAACAACATTGACCCTAATTCAACAAACATATATCTACTTCTTATATTTCCAATCAAAATTAAAGAGATTTATATGGGAAAGAGGCAGAACATATAGCCTATGAACTACTTTAGTTCATAGGTCAATGAAGGTATCATCATGTGGGAAAATGTTTCAAGAACACTTGATCGTACTTAAAAGTAATCTTAAGATTGTTTTTGATCTTTACATACTACATACTATTGTTTGAGTGAAAAAAAAAATTAAAAACTTACCAAATGTACTTCAACCATGTCCAAAACTTGAATTTTAAAAACTTTTTGATTATATCAAAACAAATTACTTCACATGTCATGCCAATTGTATTTCAACTATCCAATAAAAACATTAAACATTTAACATTATATCACATGCCAAATGTAGATTGAAATGGTATCCAAAATTTAGTTTTAAAAACTTTTTGATTATATCACAACATTACTTCACATGCCTAATGTACTTCAACCATCCAAAACTTGAGTTTTAAAAACTTTTTGATTATATCACAACATTACTTGACATGCCATTCAATTGTAGTTCAAATATCCAATAAAAACATTTAACATTATATCACATGTGCCAAATGTAGATTGAAACCATCCAAAACTTAAGTTTTAAAAACTTTTTGATTATATATCGTGCAACATTACTTCACATGCCATGCCAATTATAGTTCAAATATCCAATAAAAACATTTAACATTATATCACATGCCAAATGTAGATTGAAACCATCCAAAAATTAACCTTTAATTTAACAAAAAAATATAGATCACAACATTACTTCACATGCACGTATTAATTCACATGCCATGCCAATTATAGTTCTTGACTATCCAATAAAAACATTAAACATTTAACATTAAATATCACATGCCAAATGTAGATTGAAACCATCCAAAACTTGAGTTTTAAAAACTTTTTGATTATATCATGTAACATTACTTCACATTCCATGCCAATTATAGTTCAACTATCCAATAAACACATTTAACATTATATCACATGCCAAATGTAGATTGAAACCATCCAAAACTTAACTTTTAATTTAACAAAAAATTATAGATCACAACATTACTTCACATGCCAAATGTACTTCAAGCATCCAAAACTTAAATTTAAAAAACAAAACAAATTATAACACATCATTATATAACATGCCAAATGTAGTTCAGAAGCAAAACATTAATTTATAGATGACAACATTACTAGTAGTTCAATTATGCAAAACTTAAAAATTTTAAAAACCAAACAAATTATATAACAACATTACTTCACATTCACATGCCAAAAGTACTAAAACCATCCAAAACTTAAATTTTTGGAACAAAACAAATTATATTAACCTGTAATAAAATATGCCCAAAAATTGCAGATCTCACAAGTATCAAGTAACAAGTTATATATATATATATGACAATGCATCTAGATAATATATAAAAAAGTAAATTTAAGACTATCTAAATATTGAAATCAAATCTACAAATCATGTCCATCAAATACAGATGGATGTAGTGTCTTTCCTATCAGAGTCTCAATCCGCGCGCTATCTTGCGGAGCATGAAAAACCTGTACACAATGCACGTACAAACATTAAAATTTGATGTTTCAAAAATGAGTGAGAATATATATAGAGCTTCATTTAAAAAAGCAAAATATAAAAAAAAAATCACGCAATACCTCATGAGGTTCCCTCTCCATTTGTTCGTCTGCTACAAGCTCCCCTATGGGAACATCTCCAATAGTAAATTGTACAATATACATGTACAGTTATATATATATATATATATATATATTTTAAAAAATTTCAGATGAAAATGCACGTGTACATATATAAACTTATTTTCAATCATATTAAAAAAAAAGTTAGACAACTTGTTCAAATGGTTGAAATGGTGTGGATGTTCCTATCTCCGTCACTAGAGTCCATGGATTAAAGAAATCTTCTATAGAAACCTAAAATTCAAAATTTTAAAAGTATAAAATAACTAAAGATCAAGATCTCAATTTATAATAAAACTTTCAAATAAACTTCAATTTATAAATTATAATTAAATTAAAAAAACATATATATATATATATGTGTGTGTGTGTGTGTGTGTGTGTGTGTGTGTGTGTGAAAAATTGAATACTTCTGCAGGTGAATTTGGGACATCTCCTAAGAGAGGCTTCAAAAGAAAATCTCGAAGAACCTAAAATTCAAAAAGTTTAAAATAACGCAGGATATAGATATATATATCTCAGTTTTTAATGGAACTTTTTGAGGTGGAATATATATATAACTTAAACATAAATTTTAAAAGTGAAAAATTGTCCATACTTGTTGTGGATGTGGCACATCTCCTAAGGAAGTAGAAGGTACATCTCCCAAGGAAGACAAAGGTACCGCCATCCCAAAAACATTGGACGGAATCGGAATCCGTTAAAACATTTTATTATTATATATGTACATGTACATGTGTGCACAATTATTTATATTAAAAATATCACTTAAAAAACACTAACATTTGTCAACATATCTTGATGGTGAGACCCATCTGCATTGTTTGAACCAGAGGTCCCGAACGTGATATTAACATTTTCGTCATTCATCATGCGTGACAACTGGAAATGGTGTTTTAAGATATAATGATACATTTTTGTTACATTAATGTACATAAAAATAAATGTATACATGTACATACACATGTATTTATTACAAATTGTACACATGTATATGTTAAAATAATTGAACCCTAAGGTCATTAACACATACCGTTCCTGTGCCCTCTTCCTCATGAAGAATTAGGTCTTGCCAACCATTGCGACAATTCTTTCCATATATTCGGAGATCTTCATCATTCAGGTTGTCAATCTCTTCATCTGTACAATACACAAAATTGGCACGTGCATTCTCACGTGCTTTTTGTCAGTTTAGACAAACATCGACTCCACCCAATCCATTGTAAACATTGTCGATCATGACATCCCTTGATTCTCAACTTATTTGAGAAGTCGTATCCATCTCTGACCGCAGAGTTTCGACCCGAAAAGGTCGAGTCACCATTGGCAGCTCAGGGCAAGGAAACTCCACATCTCGCTTAGCACCCTTACAGTCACACAATCGACCTTTCCCCGGACCAAAAAATTCTGACGGAAGGTCATTGTAATTGGGTTTCATTTTCAGAAACAATTCTGTGTAAAACAATTGTGCAAAATAAACAGGAACCTCATCGTTCCATGGGAGCCTTCCATAGGCCACAAGGTGCCTATCATAGAAATAGTGAGCTATATCGGGGTGCTTGAAATATTGCACCTTCAGCATTTTTCTTTTTGGCCCTTCCTTGAAATTAAACATTGACTTCGCCATATCTCTTGTAACTCTTTGTTTTACATCCTCCCATTTATCGAGACCCATTACTGTTTCCTTTCTCTTTCTCGTGACTTCTACAAATGTATCAGTCGTTGGCCCAAGACTTTTGTACACATTTACTATTTCACCCAATGAATGTGTAACTATTTCGAGGCTTTGTCGACTCTCAGCAGGTAGAGTCAAAGCCACGAGATTTCTTCGCAATTTTGCATGAAGTTGTTGACACCTTTCTAAGGTGCATTGCGCCATGTTTCTTTCCCATGGTATATCAGAAATTTCGGCCGGATAAGTTGTGGTGGGTAGACAACCTTCCTCTTGAATGTAGCGTTCTGCCCTGCATCTATTTTGACCAATATTTGGAACATTCTCAGCCTCTGCATCAATATATATAAAATTTTGTATATTAGAAAAAACACATGTAAAAAAATTTGTACAAATTCAATAAAAAAAATATTGAAATTGATGGCAACCTCGACGTGGTTGGCTAGCATCTTCTCCACCCTGAAACTGTTGGGAACCAAAACGACCCTACTGAGAACCAGCACCACCAGCCGTTGATTGGCCTCCGGGAGAATAAATATCACCACCTTCATGCAACCTACTACCACTTATTGATGGCCCTCTAAGGGGATTTGAACCACCACCAGCCTCTCAAGAGGAGAGAGTCTCCACCTCAGAAAACCAAACTCCGAGCTCATTAACTAGCCAACCCAGGATCAGGATTCCATTAGTTGAAGGCACCAACTGTACCTAGGTGCTTGTTTCCCAATGCGTTGTGTGTAGTGTTTTGTAATGTTTTTGGTCTTTTGTGATGATTTATGATGTTTTTTGTCTTTTAGTGATTTTTATATTCACAATGGAAATGTCTAGAAAACTAATGGAAAGGAGTTGGTGGTCAAAAACAGAGTTAAGCCTAATGTATGGAATGGAAAATGCAATTAGAAACACTGAAGCAGATTCTAAACTATGACTAAATAAAAGCAAAAACTTGATAATGACTTTTTAGGCTAATGACACAAACTAAACTTGAGAAATGATCACTAAATATGCAATCCTCTAACTAAACAGTTAAACACTAATGATGCAATACTCTATCCTAAGCTCTTCTATTCTATGATTAATTCCTAGTTCTATTCTGCAATTTAATTGAATGTCACAGAACCTATACTCAAAAAGTTATTGGTTTCTTGTTCAAAGTAGTTCTTTCGAGGAAGAGCTCTGTTTATGAAATGATGAGGAAATTACAGAAATATTTCAGAACTTATAGTGATGTTGTCTTCTGTTCCTATGGCTATAGATCATTTGTAGTTTTTAGAACAAGAAGATGTTTGTGAATAATGAAGGCTGTCTTGTTAATCCTAACAACTAAAGTAATTTATTGTGCAATGGATGACAATTTGAATATGAGATGCAAGTGTAATGAGTTAATCTAAGAATGAACCTAAGATGCCACTAAACTAGAACAATGTTGAGCTATAAGTAATCATCAAACTTGAAACAAAGTAACTGATCATGAATTAAATGCAATGAAACTCCGGAGCATTCTAACTATACTAACATGCATTATTCTATGAAGTTACACAATCTGTTTGTTCATCATTAATTATATTTTGGAAGAGTTCCTTCTTTTGGAAGAGGTAGAACAATTCTGATTGTGTAATTGGATGCAATTGCAAGCAAATAGACTGAAAGCAAATGAAAAACTAAGTTATCACATCCATACCCTACTCGTCATTATGATGTCTTGGGCAAGCGTTTAAGAGCAAGAACAGAGATGATACTTAGTACAAACACACAACTAAATCATTCATTATCATGGTCATGTCTTGAACTTCTTAAGAATTTCTTGGAAGAGTTTCTTCTTGTGGAAGAGTGATTAGAACAAGTGTGACTGTGATAGTGAACAGCAAAAACTACAACTAAATCCTACAGTACCATAGCTATTCATCATTCATCATTATAATCTGTTGGAAGAGTGTCTTCTTGTGGAAGAGATGGAATGAATATAACTACAGTATCTAGTTAAAACAACTATAAATTCAACTCCTAATCCTACAATACCATAGTCATTCAACATTCGTCATTTTAATCTGTTGGAAGAGTGTCTTCTTGTGGAAGAGCTAGAATGAATACGACTACAGTAGCTAAAACAAAACAACTACCAATTCAAATGCAAAACGTAAAGGCAGCTAGGAAAACTTATCTAATTTACGCAAAAGAAATCCGTGCAAGAGGCAGGGGCCCTCTACCACTTGACGGCATTCAACTCCAAATTAAATCATGCCTTCAAAATAACTTTTTCTGCTCCATTAACGATGCAATAGTTTGAACATAACACTCTGCGTCTTCAAGGACGTAACACAGAGTTTAAACAAAATCTAGCAGCAAATCTAACATAAAATCTCTAACATAGCTCTCGGTCTCCCAAGAGTTTATAAAGCAAATGCACGTAACAATAATTACAACAATTTAGGAACAATGTATTTCCTTATCCGAATCACGTTAGGAGTCTTTGAAGTGGCTGCGTGAAGAAGAAAAGACATCTGGACTGAGACAGTCCTAGTAGGAGTCTTTCTTCATAAATGTGTTCCCCACGTTCAAAACCATACCCAGAATCCATTTCTTCCTCCATGATGAGCAATGAACCATGTAGACAGGACGTGGATCATGCCCATATGCGGTTTTTCTCAAGAGGCCACCTGGAACATACTCAAACATGAAGGTAGCTGCAGAATCGCCGGTTAGCTATGGAACGTCTGCATTCTGCAGCTAGTTCCGGTCAAAATGCTTAACAATGGCAAAAATCACAAAATTCAACAAGTCAGTCATGTAAATCATTCTAGAAGTAATTTTAACTATATTTATTGATCAATTGGGTCTAAGATAGAAATGGACAAGGGAAAATAAGGTAAAATGAGGTGAAGGAAAGCACAAATTTGAGGCTCAACATACCCCCACGGCTGTCTCTTTGCATGTCCTCATGCAAATTATCCTATGAATTCAGAGGCTTCTGCAAGGACATCTAATCCCCTTCTTCTCCTTTGTCTGAAAGCTAGAGGCCTTCTAGGTTTCCTGATCACAAGTTTGAACCTGAGGTTGGTGAGTGCCATGATCAGCTTTTTGTTCCTTGTCTTCAACTTCTCATTGGTCCTCTCCACTTTGTCTATATGCAGGGATAAGGTTGAGTTCATATCAGTATTGAGCTTGATTTGATCTTTGATAATTTCATTCTCATTTTTTATGTGTCTATTCAGCAATTCCAACTCATATCTATCCCTCTTAATATATCAATTTCAGACAGTGGAGGACTGGGGGTTCTCTCTGCTTTCTGAAGCTTTCCTCTCTAAAGTTTCCACATAATCATAAATTTCCTGTTGAGCAGGATCAATTTCAGGGGTTCCTTCATAAAAATCTTCTTCATCATCCTCTTCAATGGGTGTTTCTTCATCTTCTATATTGATTACCCCTGTTTGTTTGATTGGTGTTTTCTTCAGTTTTCCCTTTAATATGTGGCTTCTCCTAGGCTGAGAGGACCCCTCTCCTTTCTCTGTAGCAGATTCCTTGATTATTTTCTCTTCCTTAAGTTGCCTCTTGATTCGAGTCAACTTCTCTAAAACGATTTCTTCACTGCTCTCTTGGACTGGTTTGTCAATTTCAACTTTTGAAGCCCTCCATTTCCTACTTCTCTTCGTAGGCTGTGGTTCAGGTGATGGTTCTTTTGCTTCTTCAAAATGATTTCTTATTAAGAAATCATCCCATGTATCATTTGTTTTAGCTAGATGATGCTCAATCAAAATTTTGACTAAACCATGATGATACAGGGTTGTCTCTAAAAATTGAATTCTTCTCTCAACACAGGAAGCCATCTTCTTCAGAATTTGATGCAAGAAATATGGTAGATTTAAATCTTCTCCCAGAAAATGCATCATTAGTCTAAAGTGGTAGACATAAAATGTCCCATATCTACCCTCACATGTAACAAATTTTTGTAAAAGAAGTAGTATGTTTCTCCATTTGCTTTTCAATGCAGTACTGGGAATTCCTTTCTTGAATACACTAACATCCATATTTGGTGATTTTAAAATTTGTTTCCAGGAGTCATTGTGAAATTCTCTATTTTTAAACCATCTCTCCCCAGTTCTGGACAATCCTGTAGCCTCTGCAATAAAAACTTCAGTGACAGTAAACTTGACATCACCTACTTCAACTTCGGTTCCTTGAAATGCTCTTGCAAATGTTTTAGTGACTTCCTTATGGAAGCCATTAAATTTTTCCAAAAATTGAAGCCATCCTATTTGTTGTAACATTTCCTTGCATTGTGGGTAACCTTCTAAATATTTTGAACCCACAGGTTCAGTCCTTACAATTAAACCCATGATTTTTTCAATATCAAATTAACACTCTTCTACCCACAAAACAATGACTTTCACTTTCGGATTGAAATGGCTTCAAGCTTTAAATGAAAATGGCTCCAAACTTCATAATGACATACCTCTGATTGATAATGAAAAATGCCTTCGAAACCTTGGACTGATATGCTTCTGTTGACAATTGAATTTTGAAGTGATTTGCCTCTGTTTGATAATGAAAAATGCCTTCGAAACCTCGGACTGATATGCTTCTATTGATAATTGAACTTTGGAGTGATATGCCTCTGTTTGATAATGAAAGAAATTTCAAATTTCGAGCTGATATGTCTCTGATAGACAGTGGCAGATGGCTTCAAATTTCTTTTGTGCAATACCTCCGGCTCTTGGTAGCAAATGGTTTCGATTTTAACACCTCTGTCTTTTGGTGACAAAAGACTTCAAACTCAACACTACAACACCTCTGTCTCTGGTAACAAAAGACTTTAAACTCAATCACTGCAACACCTCTGTCTTTGGTAACAAAAGACTTCAAACTCAACACTGCAACACCTCTGTCTTTGGTGATAAAAGACTTTAAACTCAATCACTGCAACACCTCTGTCTTTGGTAACAAAAGACTTCAAACTCCACACTGTTACAATTCTGTGTTTATAGTGAAAATGCTTCAAACTCCGTCCACAGTGATATTTTATCTGCCCACAGTGATATTTTATCTACCCACGAAATCAAGTGGCTTCAAGTCCTCACACTGTTATACTTCCAAATTTACCCTTCTACTCTGCTCTGCGTTTACAATGCTCAATGCTATTCAAACTGATATCCTTTGGCTCTGCTCTCGGTGATAATAATATCTCCGTCTTCGGAATGGAATGCTGGCTACGGAATGAAGTTATGGCAGTGGTCATGGAATGGAGTAGTGGAGTGAGGTGGAGGGATTGTATTAATGATTGAAGGGACAGCGGAGGATTTTACGATGGCAGAGGGAATCATCATTGATTGATCTGGTTAAGAGACGTGGAGAATTCAAACACCTCGGCCTTTTTAGCCGCTTAAATGCTATCGGATATGAAATTTGAAATGGAAGATTTTAATACAAAGTCTGTAGAGGGTTTGTTGGTGTTTGATCAATAAAAACAATTAAAACAACCTTTTCTAATAATCCACAACTAAACTATGCTAAACTTTTATGAAATGCCATCGTAATTTAAATTTGTTACCTCTGCCCTTTATTTGATTTTTGTAGCCTTTGTCTTCTCTGCTCATCTCTGGAGGAGTCTTCATAATTTTCTTGATGCTTTTGATTCATGAATACACTGGGTCACTTTGTTGTAATTCTGATGTCTGCTGGTTGATGCCTTCAGGGTTTGTAGCTGCGGAAAGACTGTCGGGCTGCAGAAAGGCTGATCAGCTGCAGCATGTCCACTGAGCTGCAGAATGTTCCTGTAGAACACTTTAATCATGAAAATGGAATGTTTTTGGAGTATGGGTGAAATGTTATGTGGTATGAATGAAAATGGATGATGGATTATGATATGTATGAAGTAAATAATGAAATGGAATGGATTAAGTTCATGAAATGGAATGAAGGAACATAAGGGCTGTACTGCAATTCATGACATATTTTATTCACTTACATCAAGATATCAAATTTTGTATTTTGACATGAAAATGAGATGGATGGAAGATGAAATGAGATGAATGAAATGTGGAATGGAGTGAAATGTGAATGATGGATGAGATGGAGTATGGATGAATAAATGAATGGAGTGAGATGAAATGAATCATAAGCACTTTGGAACTGAACTTATGATTTTTATAACAGCTGCTTATAAAAACAAAAATGGGAAAAGTTAGAGTGTCAGAGAGACTCTGATTTTCACCCTATATTTTCTGTATAAACATGCCAATCAATGATTGGTTTTCATGTTTATAGCTTTTTTTTTTTTTTCAAAAGAGAGATGCTTCAGAAAATTTAATCAAGTTGATGAAGAAGAGAGACTCTTCTTCATTAACTTCACATCATTGTCTTCTTGGAACTTCTTGACAAACTCTTCTTAGAGGTATTGTATAGTCACTTCTCTATGAATATCCGCGTAAAAGCATTCCCATTCATCTAGTTCACTTTTACTGCCCCATTATCAAAAATTCGAACAATTTCATATGGCCCAAGCCAATGTGTCTGAAATTTCCCTTGAAAATCCTTGAATTTTGAATCAAACAAGAGAGCCCAGTCACCCTCTTTAAATTTATTCTCCTTGATGTACTTGTCATGCCATCTAGCCCTTTGTTGTTGGACTAGACTTGTTTTCTGAACTGCATCTTGTCTGATCTCATCCAATTCATTAATTTGCTCCAGTCTATCCTTTTGTGCCTCCGTTAGATCAAGTCCTAGCTGAACTGCCATCTTGAATGTTTGAATTTGAAACTCTATGGGAAACAAAACTTTTTTTCCATAAACAAGCTCATAAGGAGTATGGCCTGTTGTGTTTCTCCATGTAGTTCTATAGGCCCACAAGGCTTCAGGAAGCCTATCTACCCAATATCTTCTATGTAGATGAACAGTCTTTGTTAGGATTCCTTCAATGACTTTATTAGTGGATTCCACTTGACCATTTGCTTGTGGATGATAAGGAGTAGATGTTCTATGTCTGATTTTGTAATTCTCCATCATTTGCTCCACTAGCCTTGATGTAAATTGAGCTCCTTGATCTGTAACAATTTCCCTTGGGACACCAAAACGAGTAAAAATATCCTCAAAAGAAAAGTAACTACAGATGATTCATTAGCAACAAGTAATGGTTTAGCTTCTACCCACTTAGTAACATAATCAGTGCAAACTAATATGTATTTCTTTTGTCTTGATGGAGGACTTATAGGTCCTACAAAATCCAAGGCCCATTTTTCAAAAGGTTCAATGTGTACCCGAGGTTGTAATGGCATCTCACCTGAAGGAGAAGGTTTCCCTACCCTTTGGCAACTGTCACACCTTTTGACATACTCCCTTGCATCTTTAAACAAAGATGGCCAATAATATCCTAAATTAAGGATCTTATAGGCTGTCCTTTTATCCGCAAAGTGTCCGCCACAAGGTTCATCATGACATGCCTTGAGAATTTCAGGCATCTCATCTTCACGAACACACCTTCTAATGATCAAATCTGGACCTGTCTTGTACAACTCATTAGCGACCCATGAATATCTTGCACTATCATTAATGATTTTTCTTTTATCCCTTGTATTCATAATTGAAGGAAATTTTCCTGAAACTAAATAATTAGCAATATCAGCAAACCATGGATTTTGAGTAGAAACTGCAAAAAGATATTCATCAGGAAATTGATCTTCAACCGGAGTGTCATCTTTGATATTTTGAATTCTAGACAGGAAGTCAGCCACAGTGTTTTGTTTTCCAGGCCTATCTAGAATAGTAATGTTGAATTCTTGCAATAATAACAACTATCTTATAACTCTACCATTAGTGATTGATTTATTCATTAAATATCTAATGGCAGAATGATCAGTGTGAATAAAAGTTTCATAGCCTGTTATATAGTGTCTAAATTTGTTAATGGCATGAACAACAGCTAAAAACTCTTTTTCAGTTACAGTATAGTTTAACTCTGCAGGAGTCAAATTTTTACTGATATAATAGATGGCATAAGGAATTAAATCTTTCTGTCCCAATACTGCTCCTAGAGCTGTATCGGAAGCATCTGTCGAGATATGGAAAGGTAACTTCCAGTTAGGTCCCCTTAATATAGGTGCTTCAGAAATTTTGGTTTTTAGGGTTTCAAAAGCTAACTGGCAATCAGAAGTCCACTTAAATTCACAATCTTTGGTGAGTAATTTGAAGAGAGGAGATGCTATTTTGGTGAAGTTTTATATAAATCTCCGATAGTACCCCGTAAATCCTAGAAAACTTCTTACATCTCTTTGACAACTTGGAATGGATAGGTTAGAAATAACTTCAACTTTCGCTTCATCAACTCTAATCCCATCCCTTGAAATGTGGTGCCCTAAAACAATACCTTCAGTAAACATCATAAAACATTTTTCATGACTAAGAGAAAGGTTTGCTTCTTGACATCTTTTTAAGACTTTTTCCAAATTTTCTAAAGCCTCTTCAAATGTATCCCCATAAACTGTAAAATCATCCATGTACACCTCTACACAATCATGTATTAGATCAGAAAAAATTCCTAATACTGCCCTTTGGAATGTTGCAGGTGCATTGCATAACCCAAATGGCAATACTCGGTAGGCATAGGTACCCCAAGGACAAGTAAATGTGGTTTTATCTTGGTCTTCAAGTGCTACCTGGATTTGATTGTAACCACTAAACCCATCTAAGAATGAAAAGTACTTTTTACCTGCTAATGTATCTAATACTTGATCTATGAAAGGTAAGGGAAAATGGTCTTTAAGAGTAGCTTTATTCAGTTCTCGGTAGTCAACACACACCCTCCATTTTCCATTTTTCTTAGGCTCAATCACCAAAGGAGAAACCCACTGACTATCTGAAATAGGATAGATGAAATTAACATTTAAGGCTCTTGCAGCTTTCCTCACACTTAAAGATTTGATTCATCCGCTTTGAGGTCGTCTGATACTGACTGTTCTTACATAGATGTGATATAAGTCTTGGGACTTATTACTTTCAAGGCTGCTGTATCTCGTTGCTAAGAAATGCCGGCACACTTTGACTAACTCTTCTTGTTGAGATTTTTCTAGGTTTTTGTTTATGTTCAAGGTTTTTCCTGGAAAAATTTCACTTGTAGAGCTGCCAAATTTGTCCATAGAATGAAGAGACATCTGCCTAGATGACAAGAACTCAATATTGGATCCCTCTTGAAATGATTCTTGTTTGTGTTCTGGAGAAGATTCAAAGTTTTTTAGAGTATTCAGAATTTGATTATCTTCACTAATTTCTGAAATTGTGAAGAGTGGTTGTAAATATTCTTCATCCTCTATCGATTGAGTGTCATCTAGATCTGTAATTGTCCTAGCTGGAGGATATAAAGTGAATTTCTTTGTTGAACTACCATCAGAAATATACATATCACCGGACCTACAACTAATAAAGGCATCAACTGTAGCCAACCAAGGTCTTCCTAGTATAACAGGATGGCCTCCTAGATTATTCTTGGGTGTTAGGATCATGAAATCCACAGGGTACTCCCAAGAGTCTAGTGACACTGGAATGTCTTCTATTACCCCATCTGGTCTGATCACAGATCTATCTGCTAATTGTAATAGTGTGGGTGTAAAGAGAAGATTAGGAAGTTTCAGTTTGTCCATGATTTGTCTACTCATGATATTTATTACTGCTCCCAAGTCAATGAGTGTGTTTTGAATTTCAATTCCATTGATGTGAATTTTGACAACTGGATTTCCTGGGTCAAGGTACTTTGGAATAGTAATCTTGCCCATCATAATGTCTGCTATTTTTCCTACCAGTTGAATTTTCTTGGTTTCTCTTATTCTTTTTCTTGTTGTCTTCATACTCAACTCCTTTATTGTTTTGGCTAAAATTGGGATTTCCTTGATGGCTTGCAATATTGGAATTTTAATGCAAACATTTCTCAATTCATCTAAGAAATCATAATTAGGCACCATGATTTGTTTTTCTACACCTTTATCAATTTGTAATCTTTCCGGGAAGGGAGGTGTAGAAGTAGATGTGGATGGTTGCTCTAATACAGGAGTTGGATTTATTGGATCTTTTTGTTTTAGTTTTTCAATGTTTTGGTCTTGAAAGGATGTGTCTTCCTCAAGACTTTTATTAACCCGTAGGGAGTCTTCCTCAGAATTATCTTGTTCTTATATGATCACAGAAGGTTTCCTCTTCTCAAGTATCCTTCCAGACCTAAGTTGAACATCACTAAGGTCTAGAGGAGTAATTAAATAAGTTGGAAATTGTTGACCTTCTATCATGTATGTATTCTGAGGGTTTTTATTATTGGGGTTTGATATGGGCTGAGCTGGAAATTGATTGGATTTTTGAGGGAATGGTAATGGAAGTGGTTGATTTTGATGAGGTTGGTTCGGATGATGTTGTTGAGAATTTTGTTGAAAATTTTGTTGAAGATTTTGAGGAAAATTTTGTTGGGAATTTTGAGGATAAAAATGTGGATATGGTGGATAGGATGGTGGATACTGATAATATGAAGAGTATCTTCCATAGGGACCTTGTGATCCTTGTGCCCAAGCTTGAGATTGATTTTGAAATTGGGGCCAAGGTTGCTGCCAAGAATTCCAAGGTGGAGGTTGATGATACATTTGATCATGGAATCCTTGTGTCTGAGATCCCTGCCAAGGTCTTCTAGATACAAAGTTAAGAGATTCTGTGGAATCTGTAGGAGTTTCTTCCTGAAAAACAGCCTTGAGACCAAGAAGAGAAGGACAATTCTTGGTCTCATGTTTCTCAGAACAAATAACACAGGTTTCTACAACTTTTACATCTAGAGGACACTCTCTCAAGGCATGTTTCTTCCTACATTTGGGACAAAAGATTGCCAAGGCATCAGATTCAGCCTTTTGCTTGTTTTGTATCTTGAGGGTGTCTATTTGTTCACTAAGACTCCCTAAGATGCCAGATTTAAAATCATCAAGCATATGTCCTATTTCTGATCTACTTACTGTCCCAGAAGCAGATTTACTTGCTCTTGCAAGAGTGGGATCTCTTGGACCTTTGACAGTTTTGGATTTCCCTCTGGAAAGGTTGATACATAACTCAGATATTTCAGGTAATGTGAGTTGTGATATATCCCCTTTTCCCATCATGTTAAGGATATCCAACCATTCATCCCTAATCGTTTTCAACAAAAGAGCTTTTAAAGTGTCTTGATCTAGGTTTTCCATTTGTGCCCTTTTTATGTTGTATTTAAATCTTTCCAACAAATCTTCTAAGTTTTCATCTTCTTTTTGTAACATCTTGAACACTTCTTCCTTATGATTAACCGGAATACAATAATCCAAGTATCTCTCTAGAAATGCTTGTTTCATGTCTTCCCATGTTCTAATAGAACTACTGATTAGACTCATAAACCACTTCAATGCTGCTCCCTTCAAAGTTGAAGGAAATAATTTCAGTTTTTGAGCATCTTGTAAGTAGTCATAAGTCCTACACAACACTTCAAATTCGAATAAGAAAGTTTCAGGATCCTCAGTTTTAAGTCCATAGAAGTTTGGAAGGACAGAAGGTGAAATGTTGTTCATGGTTGTATTGGTTTCTTCATCAAGTATAGGGAACCCAAAAGAGCTTCCTATTCTACCTCTCCCTCCATCTGCACCTCTACCTCCTTCTCCTCTTCCTCCTTCTCTACCTCCTCCAAATAATGTGTGTTCTCCATTAACAACTCCTCCTCCTCCTTCTTCTGCCATGGTTGACTCTCCTGTGGAAGTAGAAAGGTTTCTGTCCCTAACAGGAGTTTTTGGATCTTCTTTTATAGCAGGTTCAGTGGATGAAGTGGAAGGTTTCTCTAATGGAATAGGTGACCTTAGATCTTCTAGAAGTCCAGGATCAGTAAGGGATGGAATGTGTGTCTGAGTTGAAGGTGTACTAGTTCTGGATCTAAATGAAACAAGTGGTGTTGTAGAAATCAAACTTCTGCTTCTGCTGCTTATAAATATTCCCCTTGAATCTCTCTCCCTACGCATATAATTGTTTTTTGATGCTAAGAAACAAATATTACCTAGTTTTCACTTCCCCGGCAACGGCGCCAAAATGTTTGGTCTCAATCTAGTCTTCTAAATTGAGTTCATTTAATTGTCAACCAGATTTGTAACCCATCAATGAACATACAAATTGTGCTTGTTTCCTAATGCGCTGTGTAGTTTTTTGTAATGTTTTTGGTCTTGTGATGATTTATGATGTTTCTTGGTCTTTAGCATGATTTTTATGTTCTTCACAATGAAATTTTAAAATCTAAATGGAAATATTAGTAATAAAAATGAGTTGCCTAATGTATGGAATGGCAAATGCAATGTGAAAGTCCATTCATAGATTCAACTATGATTCAAATAAAATAAAAAGCTGATAATGAATTTAGGCTAATGATTTAGGAAAATGACACAAACTAAACTTGAGAAATGATCACTAAATATGCAAATCCTCTAACTGAACAGTTAAACACTAATGATGCAATACTCTGTCCTAAGCTCTTTCTATTCTATGATTAATTCCTAGTTCTATTCTGCAATTTAATTGAATGTCACAAAACCTATACTCAAAGAGTTATTGGTTTCTTGTTCAAAGTAGTTCTTTTGAGGAAGAGCTCTGTTTATGAAATGATGAGGAAATTACAGAGAGATTTCAGACCTTATAGTGATGTTGTCTTCTGTTCCTATGGCTATAGATCATTCGTAGTTTTTAGAACAAGAAGATGTTTGTGAATAATGAAGGCTGTCTTGTTAATCCTAACAACTAAAGTAATTTATTGTGCAATGGATGACAATTTGAATATGAGATGCAAGTGTAATGAGTTAATCTAAGAATGAACCTAAGATGCCACTAATCTAGAACAATGCTGAACTATAAGTCATCATCAAACTTGAAACAAAGTAACTGATCATGAATTAAATGCAATGAAACTCCGGAGCATTCTAACTATACTAACATGCATTATTCTATGAAGTTACACAATCTGTTTGTTCATCATTAGTGATATTTTGGAAGATTTCCTTCTTTTGGAAGAGGTAGAACAATTCTGACTGTGTAATTGAGTGCAATTGTAAGCAAATGGACTGAAAGCAAATGAAAAACTAAGTTATCACATCCATATCCTACTCGTCATTATGATGTCTTGGGCAAGCGTTAAGAGCAAGAACAGAGATGATACTTAGTACAAACACACAACTAAATCATTCATTATCACGGTCATGTCTTGAACTTCTTAAGAATTTCTTGGAAGAGTTTCTTCTTGTGGAAGAGTGATTAGAACAAGTGTAACTGTGATAGTGAACAGCAAAAATTACAACTAAATCCTACAGTACTATAGCTATTCATCATTCATCATTATAATCTTTTGGAAGAGTGTCTTCTTGTGGAAGAGTTAGAATGAATATAACTACAGTAGCTAGTTCAAACAACTATAAATTCAACTCCTAATCCTACAATACTATAGTCATTCAACATTCATCATTATAGTCTTTTGGAAGAGCATCTTCTTGTGGAAGAGTTAGAATGAGTACGACTACAGTAGCTAATTAAAACAACTATTAATTCAAATGCAAAACGTAAAGGCAGCTAGAAAACTTATCTAATTTACGCAAAATAAATCCGTGCAAGAGGCAGGGGCCCTCTACCACTTGACGGCATTCAACTCCAAATTAAATCACGCCTTCAAAATAACTTTGTCTGCTCCATTAACGATGCAATAGTTTGAACATAACACGTTGTGTCTTCAAGGACGTAACACAGATTTTAAACAAAATCTAGCAACAAATCTAACATAAAATCTCTAACATAGCTCTCGGTCTCCCAAGAGTTTATAAAGCAAATGCACGTAACAATAATTACAACAATTTAGGAACAATGTCTTTCCTTATCCAGATCACGTTAGAACTCTTTGAAGTGGCTGCGTGAAGAAGAAAAGACATCTGGACTGAGACAGTCCTAGTAGGAGTCTTCCTTCATAGATGTGTTCCCAAGTGCATAACCGTACCCAGAATCCATTTCTTCCTCCATGATGAGCAACGAACCATGTAGACACGACGTGGATCATGCCCATATGCGGTTTTTCTCAAGAGGCCACCTGGAACATACTCAAACATGAAGGCAGCTGCAGAATCGCCGGTTAGCTACGGAATGTCTGCATTCTGCAGCTAGTTCCGGTCAAAATGCTTAACAATGGCAAAATCACAAAATTCAACAAGTCAGTCATGTAAATCATTCTAGAAGTAATTTTAACTATATTTATTGATCAATTGGGTTTAAGATAGAAATGGACAAGGGAAAATGAGGTAAAATGAGGTGAAGGAAAGCACAATTTTGAGGCTCAACAAGAAGCTTCATAAACAAATACGAATTATAATCAATTGAAAAATACATGCATACATATAAATACATGTGTACATATTCATTGATTAAATTGTGTTAAAATCATACCACGACTGGATGAAACATGGGCATCCATGGCTGGAGTAGAGACCCTTCTCTTCTTATTAGCTCCTAAAAAATAAAAAATGAAACTTATTAACAACTAATTTAACTCACAAAGTTGATAAAAAATCAATTCCATATGTACACACATGTATGGAGATTTAAGATTATATTTAAATTTACCATGAACGGCTCTCGATCTCGATGCTTGATCCTCCCCTCTTGTAGATATATGGGATTCTATTGATCTTCGTCATTCATCCTCCATGATATATATATCTACGGTGGACATTTACAATTAATTTTTTAAATAACTAATTTAAATTAAATTCGAAATAAAGTTCAAAAATTTATGTTTAATTTAGTGTAAACAAATTATGTAAAACACAACTTTCAAAAAACTAATTGATGTGTGAAACTCAATTTAAGCAAAAAATAAGTTATAAAAATGATAAGTTTAACAAATTGTCTTTTACATGGTGGGAGCGCACTTGGTATAAAATTGAAAAAAACACATTGTCATTAAAAATAAGTGAAACTCCATTTTTAAAAAAAATTGTTGAATTCCCCGCATTTTAATTTCATAAAAATTTGAAGTTCACCACTTGTTGCAAATGTGAAGCTCACCAAGTTGCGCTTTACATGGTGTGGTGGGAGCACACTTGGTATATAATTGAAAAAAGCACATGGTCATTAAAAAATACATATTTATAAGTACACAACACACACATATCCAAGATATGTTACAATGTCGATCAATCAATTTTGAAGGAGAGCGTCTCAACACTAATTCATCTTTGAAAGATGAATCTTGAATTTTTGAAGAAGAGTGTCTCAAAACTAATTCATCTTTGAGATATGAATCTTGAATTTTTTATTAAGAGTGTCTCAAAACTAATTCGTCTCTGAGAGATGAATCTTGCATTGGCATTGGCATTGCCCCGTATAATTCTAATTCATCTATTAATTCATCTTTGATAGATGAATCCTGAATTTGCATTGCCCCACACAATAAATTAACAGACATCTTATTCACATTTGTGCAATGCCTTATACTAAAAAATTGAAATTGGCTAACAATATTGTTTGCTATTCCATGCAGTTCTTTTAGCCTCTCCTTCTTAACTTGGTATACGCCATTCATCTGGTTGCACACAAGTTCAGAATTGGTCAAAACTACAATTTATGTAGGGGCATTAGGTTCAATAAAATATTTTGTATTTTAATAGACATAGGGGGGTCTTGTATTTTAAAAGAATATTGATTTCTTGTGTAATTATCAAATGATTTGAGTGACATTTAGGAATTAATTAAATGTTTAGAGAAATTGTAAATGTTCCCAAATGATTGGAGAACATGAGGGAGTAGGATAGTTGAGATACGAGATTTGATTGTAATTCCTAAAGTAGAATCAATTTCATGATTTTTGGGATTAAAGAGGATCCTTAGGGATATTAGATAGATTTTAGGACTTGAGGAGTTTAGGGAAATTATTGAGGATCTAAAACTAAATTTGTTCAAATTATCTTGTATAAAAATAATAAGCCTTAAGGAAAAAATCACAGAGAGTGGTGTGAGTAATTCAGTTGAAGACAAACAAGGTTTGTCGTTGTAAGCCTTCGGGAAAATCTGATAAGAAGGCCATTGATCAGAATATCAGGCCGAGAGAAATAAATCCTTTGTAATTATTTGAGTTATATATATATATATATATATACAAAGAAATTCAAGGTTGAATTGAGTGTGTATGCTTTGATTATATCTTGATTATTAAAAGCATAATGTGTATATAGAACAGAGGATTTTGGCATCAAATATGTATGCACGTAATTGAATCAAGAGTAGTAAGCACTCATATATTTGAAGAGACTGATTGAATTTGCATTGTTAAATTCAGTCATCGATCACTGAAAGGATCGATGACCCAAAACAAAAACTGAGCTCCAAATCAGTAAATTGGATACAGGAATACATCCAATCGAATAGGAAGTTTGAAGCAGCGTTAGGAAGGGGGGAAATGGGACCGTTATTTAAGATTGAAATAGAGGGATTTTGTATGTATGCCTGAGTATTGATTATAGGGTGAATCAATGCTTCCAAATAGTGTAGTTGGTCCTCAAATTGTTGGTAATCCTCATTATACAGAAGAAGAGAGGATTCAGAATGAGTTTCAGGTTGAATCGATGAACTCAGTCTTCAATTCGTTGATAATCCTCATTACGCAGAGGCGGAGATGATTCGAGAATTTATGTGGGCAGCACACAAGAACGAAAACATTTAAACAACCAGTGAGGAGTGGTTTGGGAACTCCTGAAGAATTCGTACGAAAATTAAATGAAGGCTGAATGCAGGTCAATTCTCGTTCTCGCAGAGTTGAACTCAGAATGGAATGTTGGTGCGATGGATTCATGAATAAATACGGGTAAAATTCAAAGTCAATGAGAAGGCATAGTTTGAATATAACGACACAGTATTCATGAATTGGAGATATCGTAATTGAAGCGAAGGAAAGGAAGTGGAATTCTGATGGCGCAGTAAATTATGCAGTGGAATGTTTTAGTAAAACTGCAAAGATTCGTATTGAACAAGCGTAGTTAAGGATCGAGAAGGAAAAACTGAAGCACAATTAAATTGTGTTTTGTGTAAAACAGAACCAGAGTAGGAGAACCGTGAAGAAGGGTTTTCGAAACCCAAACCGGTGGCCTCGTGCTACAAAGGAATGGTAAGCAGTTTTATCTTGAGCGAATGTGATAGCGTCCAGCTTGTAACATGTGGCGGTAGTGGTTTTAAAATACGGCTTATTTCACATTCCCTTGGGAAACCATAGGGTGTGCAAGTTGGTAGTGTGATTTGGATGACCGATCAAAGAATCGGACGGTGCTCGCATAAGGATTCAGTGCAGAAGTTAACAGAGGTATGTTAATAAATGTTGGCCCGAACATTATTATTTGTTGGTGCTTTGGTTTTAAATCAAAGTCGATATTTCATATGAAATATGTTATGTTAATGTGGTCGATATATATACTAATGAATTGTGGGGCCGAATACATTCAATTTTTGATTGACATCGGGGCTGGTGAACATGTTTAATGGTTGAAACATGACTTATGGAGAGGCTAGTCTATTAAGTTGTGTTCATTATTATATTGGGTTTTGAACAAAAGTAGAAGAGTGAAATTAAAGTGAGCTGGTAAGTGTAAAAGCCCAAGATTTATTTTGGAGTATAAATGGAATTTGAATAGTTGATTCGAAAATTCATAAGATGGCTTTTTTGTATTATGGTTTATTAACCATTGAATAAATGAAAAATTAAAGCTTCCAATTTAAAAATTCCTAGAGGGAGAAATAGCTTTGGGCACATAAATTAATAATGCATTTTTACATGCATACAGATGAAGAATGTGGGTATTAGCAGCTCAAGCTGCTATCAACAATTCCATTTGATCCATACTCCATCGTTGTTCCCAAGCCTTCTATCAATCCAATGTAATATGTCTCGTTGTTTGTTGTTCTTCCCGGTATATTCATTTTCCTTTGGGTGACTTTGCTAGTCGCAATATTGGAAAGCACATATTTAATCACTGCATTCCCTGGATTGGGATAGCAAGAAACTTCTATGCATAATTTCCATTTTTCAACCATATTTAATGGTTTTCTTATACCTAAAAAAAATTCAATAAAAATACATATATTAAATTGAAATTTATTGCAAATGCATAGGAGAAATGAAAAACTTATATTTAGATCTATTCCAGAGATTGACTATAGGGGCATTTACTAGATATGTCACCTTTCATAAAATATGAGATCCAGAAGCTACCTGGCCCTTTACAGACTCTAGCTATAGAACTACCATGGATATGAAAATGAAAAACTTCTAATTAGATCTATTCTAGAGATTGAATGTAGGGAAATTTAATCTTAGGTTAAAACCTATATTTTTTTGTATCAAATCACTTTTGGTTTCAATGGGAAACTCTTATGGCTAATTTGTGTTTTACATGTTGAATATAAAAGGTTTTTTCTCTCTCATTGTTTGAGACCATGGATATGAAAATGAAAAACCATATACTTGGTTAAAACCTATGTTTTGTATCAAATTAATTTTTCTTTCTAAATACTATATACATGTTGATTGTAGGGGCATTGACTGTAGTGGCATTTAGATTTATTCCAGAGATTGACTGTAGGGGCATTTTCTAGATATGTCACCTTTCATAAAAGATGAGATCTAGAGGCTACCTAGCCCTTTACATACTCTACCTATAGAACTACCATGGATATGAAAATGAAAAACTTCTAATCAGATCTATTCTAAAGATTGAATGTAGTGGAATTTACTAGATTAGGTTTTAAAACCTATATTTTTTGTATCAAATCACTTATGGTTTCAATGTGAAACTTTTATGGCTTATTTGTGTTTTACATGTTGAATATAAAAGGTTTTTTCTCTCTCATTGTTTGAGACCATGGTTATGAGAATTAAAAACTATATAATTGATTAAAACCTATGTTTTGTGTCAAATTACATTTTTTTTCTAAATATTATATACATGTTGACTGTAGGGGAATTTAGATCTATTCCAGAGATTGATTGTAGGTGAATTTACTAGATATGTCACCTTTCATAAAAGATGAGATCCAGAGGCTACCTGGCCCTTTACAGACTGCCTATAGAACTACCATGGATATGAAAATGAAAAACTTCTAATTAGATCTATTCTAGAAATTAAAGGTAGGGGAATTTACAAGATTAGGTTAAAACCTGTTTTTTGTATCAAATCACTTTTGGTTTCAATGGGAAACTTTTATGGTTAATTTTTTTTTTACATGTTGAATATAAAAGGTTTTTTCTCTCTCATTGTTTGAGACCATGGATATGAAAATGAAAAACTATATAATTGGTTAAAACCTATGTTTTGTATTAAATTAATTTTTTTTCTAAATAAGTTATATAAATGTTGAATATAAAAGGTTTTTTCTCTCTCATTGTTTGAAACCATGGCTATGAAAATGAAAAACTTCTATTTAGATCTATTTTATAGCTATGGCTAATTTTTGTTTTACATAGATTGACTCTTAGGTTAAAACCTATGTTAAAACCTATGTTTTGTATCAAATCACTTATGGTTTCAATGGGAAAATTTTATGGCTAATTTGTGTTTTACATGTTGAATATAAAAGGTTTTTTTTTCTCTCTCATTGTTTGAGACCATGGATATGAAAATGAAAAAATTCTATTTAGATCTATTCTAGAGATATGGCTAATTTGTGTTTTACATACATTGAATAAAAAATGTTTTTTCTCTCATTGGTTGAGACCATGGATATGAAAATGAAAAAATTCTATATATTTAAAACTATTCGAGAGATTGATTGACTTGTAGGGGAATTTACTCTTAAGTTAAAACCTATGTTTTGTATCAAATCAGTTATGGTTTCAATGGGAAACCTTTATGGCTAATTTGTGTTTTACATGTTGAATATAAAAGTTTTTTTTCTCTCTCATTGTTTGAGACCATAGATATGAAAACGAAAAACTTCTATTTAGATCTATTCTAGAGATATGGATAATTTTTGTTTTACATACATAGAATATAAAAGGTTTATTCTCTCATTGCTTGAGACCATGGATATGAAAATGAAAAACTTCTATATTTAAAACTATTCGAGAGATTGATTGACTTGTAGGGGCATTTACTCTTAGGTTAAAACCTATGTTTTGTATCAAATCACTTATGGTTTCAATGGGAAAATTTTATGGCTAATTTGTGTTTTACATGTTCAATATAAAATGTTTTTTCTCTCTCTCATTGTTTCATACCATGGATATGAAAATGAAAAACTTCTATTTAGATCTACTCTAGAGATATGGCTAATTTGTGTTTTACGTATATTGAATATAAAAGGTTCTTTATCTCATTGTTTGAGACCATGGATATGAAAATGAAAAAATTCTAGATATTTAAAACTATTCGAGAGATTGATAGACTTGTAGGGGCATTTACTCTTAGGTTAAAACCTATGTTTTGTATCAAATCACTTATAGTTTCAATGGGAAAATTTTATGGCTAATTTGTGTTTTACATGTTGAATATAAAAGGTTTTTTTCTCTCTCATTGTTTGATACCATGGATATGAAAATGAAAAACTTCTATTTAGATCTATTCTAGAGATATGGCTAATTTTTGTTTTACATACATTGAATATAAAAGGTTTTTTCACTCATTGTTTGAGACCATGGATATGAAAATGAAAAACTTCTAGATATTTAAAACTATTTGAGAGATTGATTGACTTGTAGGGGCATTTACTCTTAGGTTAAAACCTCTATTTTGTATCAAATCACTTATGGTTTCAATGGGAAACTTTTATGGCCAATTTTTGTTTTACATGTCGAATATAAAAGGTTTTTTTCTCTCTCATTGTTTGAGACCATGGATATGAAAATGAAGAACTTATATTTAGATCTATTCTAGAGATATGGCTAATTTTTGTTTTACATACATTGAATATAAAAGGTTTTTTCTCTCATTCATTGAGACCATGGATATGAAAATGAAAAACTTCTAGATATTTAAAACTATTCGAGAGATTGATTGACTTGTAGGGGCATTTACTCTTTCATTAAAACCTATGTTTTGTATCAAACAAGTTATGGTTTCAATGGGAAACTTTTATGGCTAATTTTTGTTTTACATGTTGAATATAAAAGGTTTTTTTCTCTCTCATTGTTTGAGACCATGGATATGAAAATGAAAAACTTCTATTTAGATCAATTCTAGAGATATGGCTAGTTTTTCTTTTACATACATTGAATATAAAAGGTTTTTTCTCTCATTGTTTGAGACCATGGATATCAAAATGAAAATCTTCTAGATGTTTAAAACTGTTCGAGAGATTGATTGACTTTAGGGGCATTTACTCTTTTGTTAAAACCTATGTTTTTTATCAAATCACTTATGGTTTCAATGGGAAACTTTTATAGCTAATTTTTGTTTTACATGTTGAATAAAAAAGGTTTTTTTCTCTCTCATTGTTTGAGACCATGTATATGAAAATGGAAAACTTCTATTTAGATCTATTCTAGAGATATGGCTAATTTGTGTTTTACATACATTGAATATAAAAGGTTTTTTCTCTCATTGTTTGAGACCATGGATATGAAAATGAAAAAATTCTATATTTAAAACTATTCGAGAGATTGATTGACTTGTAGGGGCATTTACTCTTAGGTTAAAACCTATGTTTTGTATCAAATCACTTATGGTTTCAATGGGAAAATTTTATGGCTAATTTGTGTTTTAGATGTTGAATATAAAAGGTTTTTTTTCTCTCTCATTGTTTGAGACCATGGATATAAAAATGAAAAACTTCTATTTAGATCTATTCTAGAGATATGGCTAATTTTTGTTTTACATACATTGAATATAAAAGGTTTTTTCTCTCATTTTTTGAGACCATGGATATGAAAATGAAAAAATTCTATATTTAAAACTATTCGAGAGATTGATTGACTTGTAGGGGCATTTACTCTTAGGTTGAAACCTATGTTTTGAATCAAAACACTTATGGTTTCAATGGGAAACTCTTATGGCTAATTTGTGTTTTATATGTTGAATATAAAACATTTTTTTCTCTCTCATTGTTTGATACCATGGATATGAAAATGAAAAACTTCTATTTAGATATATTCTAGAGATATGGATAATTTTTGTTTTACATACATTGAATATAAAAGGTTTTTGCTCTCATTGTTTGAGACCATAGATATGAAAATGAAAAAATTCTATATTTAAAACTATTCGAGAGATTGATTGACTTGTAGGGGCATTTCCTCTTAGGTTAAAACATATGTTTTGTATCAAATCACTTATGGTTTCAATGGGAAACTTTTATGGCTAATTTGTCTTTTACATGTTGAATATAAAAGGTTTTTGTCTCTCTCATTGTTTGAGACCATGGATATGAAAATGAAAAAATATATACTTGGTTAAAACCTATGTTTTGTATCAAATTAATTTTTGTTTCTAAATAATAGATACATGTTGACTGTAGCGACATTTACTGTAGGGGCATTTAGATCTATTCCAGAGATTGACTATAGGGGCATTTACTATATATGTCAACTTTCATAAAAGATGAGATCCAGAGGCTACCTGGCCCTTTACAGACTCTGCCTATAGAACTACTATGGATATGAAAATGAAAAAATTCTAATTATATCTATTCTAGAAATTGAATGTAGGGGCATTTACTAGATTAGGTTAAAACCTATGTTTTGTATCAAATCAATTTTGGTTTCAATGGGAAAATTTTATGGCTAATTTGTATTTTACATGTTGAATATAAAAGGTTTTTTCTCTCTCATTGTTTGAGACCATGGATATGAAACTGAAAAGATATATAATTGGTTAAAACCTATGTTTTGTATAAAATTACTTTTTGCTTCTAAATACTATATACATGTTGAATATCAATTGGATGCACATAACATGCAAGTTATGTTAAAATGATGGATGATGAATGACCTAAGTGAATCTCCATATCAATTGGATGCAAGTTATGTGCAGATGATGGATGATGAATGACCTAAGTGAATCTCCATATCAATTGGATGCAAGTTATGTGCATATGATGGATAACGAATGAGGTGATGCTGATCATAACCTTTAAATCTATATGATAGGAAGCTTGATATACATAACAAGGTTTAGACTAGATATAATTTTGGAATTCAAGTTATGTTCAGATGATTGATGATGAATGACTTAAGTGAATCTCCATATCAATTGGATGCAAGTTATGTGCAGATGATGGATGATGAATGAGGTGATCTGTTGATCATAACCTTTACATCTATATGATAGGAAGCTTGACATACATAACAAGGTTTAAAGACTAGATATAATTTTGGAATTTATATTAGTTGGAATATTCCAATCAACAACTAAACAGAGTCATCTATTACCAAAAAACACCAACAAACAGATATGAAGATACTTGAAAGAGACTACAAACAATGGAATATAGTACCCAAAAGGTGAGAAAGTCATCTATTACCAACAAACAGATATTAAGATACTTGAAAAAAACCACAAAAAATGGACTATAGTACCCAAAAGGTGAGAAATTTACATTGACAACATATAGAGATTCAACTAGGCTTGTGTGGATGAAATGAAAAGTAGAAGTGGACAATGTATAATTCTACTTAGGAAGAGTCTTTGGTTTAATGGTTAAGAAAGAAAGAGTCATTACTTTCTCTATCTAGAGTAGAAGTGGAATACATAGTAGTTACTTCTTTTTCAGTGTTTTGGATGAAATGGGCTCTACAATATATTAAGCTAAATTTTAGTGAACCTACATATCTATTAAGTTTTTCAATACAAGTGTAATAATAATTTCAAAAATAAAATATTCTACTTCCTTCAATCACTAAACATATCATCATAAAGTGCCACTTCCTCACACAACAAACATGTTCCAAAATATTTATAAAGTACATATGTATATATAATTTATATAAACATGTTCCAAAATATTCTCAAATGTACACAGTAGTATTATAAATTTTCATATCTAATTAATAGATGTTGAAGGTGATTCTAGCTCATTATTTATTGGCATTATCATAACATTCTAAAAAGCTCCTCCTGAATCTAAAAATGAATATGGAATGAGTCATTGTACATTATGATAAATATTGTATTTAAATGACATTTGATCTATGAATAATATGGAATGAATCATTGTACATAAGGAAAAGAGCCAAAAAAGGTAGAGACAGAGCCAAAAAAAGTACATTTGTATATATAATTTATATAAGCATGTTCCAAAATATTCTCAAATGTACACAGTAGTATTATAAATTTTCATATCTAATTAATAGATGTTGAAGATGATTCTAGCTCATTCTTTATTGGCATTATCATAAAATTCTCAAAAGCTCCTCCTGAATATAAAAATGAATATGGAATGAATAATTGTACATTATGATAAATCTTGTATTTAAATGACATTTGATCTATGAATAATATGGAATGAATCATCGTACATAAGGCAGAGAGACAAAAAAAGTAGAGACAGAGCCAAAAAAAGAAAAGACAGTTTAAAGAGGTAATAGTAATAGACAGTAGTAATTGACTGTCTTATCAACAAATTTCCAAAAAGTAGAGAGCCAAAAAAGCGTATACAGTTAGACTGATTCATTGGTTCTTTGCATGTTCCTTACCGGGCCTCTCTCATTCATAACTGATTTCTCTTCTACATAAATTCCCTACAGGATATCAGGGAGAATGTTAAACGTACCTGGAAAGTCACAGCAAAGGACGCTGAAGACGTTGAAGACAACGATCCCTAAAGACACTGAAGACATATGCAACAAAAAAATCAGATTAAAACCAAATTAAAAAAAAACAAAAACAAAATAACTACAGAAATTTAAAATTTGGTATATCTTACCTCCTTGAGCTTAATTTGCGCGGGACAGAACTGAGCATGCAAAAATGCTGGACAGAAATGAGCACGTGAGAATGCTGAACAGAAATGAGCACGCAAGAATGCTAGATAGAAATGACCGTGCTATAATGTGAACAGAAACCTAGAATAGGTTACGGGCAATATATTTATAAAATAATAGTTCTGCTGAACTTTGTTTGCCGATTTTCCAAATTCAGGAAAAAAATATATTTGCCATTGTCGTGAGTACGTCGTCAATGTAAATGGAAAACGAAGTTCAGCCGAACTAAATTCAATAGTTCGGTCGAGCTCTTGAATTGTTCACCCGAACTCCTAAATTGTTGTTCGGCCGAACTCCTGAATTGTTCAGCCAAACTATGACAAGAGTTCAGCTGAACTATGGAGGAAAAAAATTTCCGCCCCGAATTTTCAAAAAAGTGTTACCCATCTTCGCATTTTCACCCAACAACTCATGAGGTTTTCATAAATATGGATTTTTGACAATATCCTTAAAGAAAAATCTACAGATGGAATTAGTTGTATGTCTTCAAATATATCAGTGATTATTGTTTTGATAACTTATTTTTACACTTAAAAAAAAAAAAATCTACAGATGGAATTATTTGTATGTCTTCAAATATATATGTGATTATTGTTTTCATAACTTTTTTTTACACTTAAAAAAAACAAATCTGTAGATGGAATTACTGGTATGTCTTCAAATATATCAATGATTATTGTTTTGATAACTTGTTCTCAAACTTCAAATACCATCTGTTACACAGTAATTTGTCACCTTCCCTGCAATTCCTATCCCGCACATTAGAGGGCTCATTCCGTGACCTATGAGCAGAGACAAAACTTGAAATCACTTTCATGACATCCCTCTGAACAAGAGCTTTCATTGCCCTGAAGACATCTCCTTGTGAAAAACCCTAAAAATGGCCCTTTCTGCATTGGCGCGAGCAGGCAGTTCAATACCCGTGCTAATGAGGAAAATACTTCAAAGAGGTCGCGCCAATTAGTGCTCTGTCGCAGAGTCGCACTCGCACCAGCCAATTTAAGGAGTGTTTTTAAAAAAATAAATGGCAAAAGTTTCATCCTAACTGATCTAGGAACTGATATCTATCTTAAGTTGGGAGGTTTGGCTACGGATTTCCATAGAGAGGAAGTGGTTTGCCACCTCTCATGGAAGCTTCCTTGATTATAGGGCCAATCCCACAATTATAGGGATCCCAACTCCCGTTACTCCATCTATAAAAGCTTGCCCATCTCCATTGCAAGCTAGAGTCTTCAAGTTCCCAAATTCCCAAGAGCCTTATGCTGCAAGAACCTCCATAATTCCCTTAAGGCCAATTCAAGCAAGGAGACTATTGTCAAGAGTTGAAGAGAGAGGTTTGTCCCATCCTTGATAGGCTTTTCGAGACGTGTTCTATTGGCGACCCTCCGAAGGAGAATTCGGCGTCATAACTTGGTTGTAATTTTCCTTTGATTGATTATTAATGAACAACTATTGGTTATGGTTCCACTCTTGTTGTTGTTTATAATGATGAGTTATGTCCTTTCTGACTGACATATAGTTGCATCTACTGGATTTTACATTTGCGTTTGTTTTGTTTCTTGCATGTGCAGGTGTCCTGTCACGGGGATCGTGGGGATTGTAATCTGCCAGAGCGAAGGAACGGGAGAGCTACCTCTTCTACAAGCAACAGTGTTGGATTCCAGGTAAGCCTTCATCGCTAGTTGGCTTATTTTCAATTAGCAACCTACACTGTAGCATGAACGATTGTTGCTAGACCCGGTCTGGGCTAGTAGGGATCGCCTCTGTCTGCAGAGGGGATTTACCTCCACAAAAAATTAGCGACTCTGCTGGGGAGCATTAGCTTGTTGTTGTTCATTTTATAAGCTATAGACGGAGCCTGAAGTTATCCAGATAGCCTTCAAAACGCTTTTTCTCTGCAATTGCGAAGTAGATCAAAGCTGCTTTAGTCAATCTCTGGTTTAGTTTGTAAACTGAACCCTTGGAGCATTGTCTTGTCTTTTCGGTCGAATCTTGATCCTCCTTGCTTGATCATCTCTTTTGGGCTGGTTCTTTCTGTGAATTTGGTTTTTTGATAGCTTGATCATCACTGGTCTGCTTGTTGGATTTCTCTTTTTTATTTTTTGACTGGGAAGCTCAACTGGCACGCTTTTTAGCTTGACAGTCGCGCCCATTGGCACAGGTTGCTTGTGTATTACCCGCACCAATTCCTTTATGGCGCTAGTTTCAGCCTCAGGGTCGCGCCAATCCTGTGAGGTACTATGGTTTACTCTATTTTGAACTTTCTGAGCTTGATCTGTGTGTGTCTCGCTTTGAGCCTAGATCACATGGTTCATTTGAGTCTTGGAGATTCTACTTGAAGTGATGAGTCTGGTCTTGGTTGGGAGAAATTATTTGTTTTTTCATTTTCAGGTGTTGGCGCTTGTTGTCAGTGTGCAAGTCGCGCCATTTGGCGCTAATTGTCAATGTACAAGTCGAGTCAATTTCAGGGTGTGTGAAAATTGAGATTTTTTCCCTAAATCCTTCACCAATGTGTCTTTCCCTTATGGTATTTTCATTGTATGAGCATAGATTACATTGCTCATTATTTGAAATGTCTTATTTCCATGATTGTTTGATGTAAAAGGGAATGAATGCCTTGTTTTGATCTCATTCTTTGGAAGTCCTCTTTGTGTTTGACGTCATATGTCTTGTCAACTTTTGAGGGATTTCGTTACAAAGTGTTTGAAATAACGATTGCATTCTTAGTGTTTGTTTGCATCCCTTTTTCCTTCATCCTTCATTAAGAGGATTTGTGTTCTTTTAATTTTCGTCTCATAGTTTTCTTTTCGTTAAAATGCATTAGATCACATTGCATTGAAAAGTATTTTTGAGATTAATCATTGAACTTAGATCACATTGTTTAATGATTGAAAGCTAAAAATCGTTTTGAGTGCATTCTCTTTCATTAAAAGCGTGCATTAAGTAGATTCTCATTTCATCAAAAAATACATTGAGTTCATTCTTATCATTTGAAAAGAAAAGGAAATTGTGCATAAATTACAATTGCATAGTTTTCGGAAAAGATAATTTTGCATAGATTACATTGCATAATTCGCTTCGTTGAATGTTTTAGAATACTTTTTGATAGTGAAAGTCATCTAGTTTGGAAAAGTTTCGTTTTCAGTTTTTCTGTTTATTGCATCATTGTTTGAAGCTCTTCCCTTAACTAGATAGCATTCATCGAAAACTATAGCTGCATATAGGAGATTGTCATATGACATTCGCTAGGGCCTGAAAACTGAAACATAATTGAAGATAAACTTCAAAATTTACTCAATTTACACTAAGGCAGCATTGAAATATAACGAAACACATTTAGAGGTCTAGGCTAGAGACGTGTTCCGGCGTCTTAAAACCTAGTAGCTGTCATTCGCTTCTTGGCTTTAGACAGCACTAGTACGAACTTGTGCTCCCCGTACCGTCGCGTATATAAAGGGAGACCCCACTAGGTTTCTATCCTTTATCCATAGGAAGCCAAGTCTGCCGCCCTATACCCGTGATACACCGAACACAACATTCGGGGAGATTTCCTGCACGTATGTTAAGTCCGTGGTTGATTTCACTTTCATTTTGAAACCAAGGTGTATATTGCAGTTCACGGTTATTTGGTACACCCTTTGCCTAGTACTCCTAAGCAGTCATTTTGATCTTATCTGACTCTTTAAATTTGAAAAGATCACCAAGTGCTTATCCTTTCATGCTTGCTTCAAAACTGAAAGAGATAGAGTCACCTTTCATCCGTTTCTCGACTCTTAAAATATGAAACGGTGAAGTTTCCTAAAGTTTCAATGTGGTAAAACAAAACACTCGCGATCACACACCCTGTTAGATTTTGCTTGTTGGCTGTTTGATTGTGCGCCTTGGTTTTTAGCCCGTGTGCGGTTGCAGTTGGTAGCAACTTTCCTGATTCCTGTAGAATCACTCGATGGAATCTGGTCCTTTTACCTCCTTTTGAAATGTTGAGGTGCTCATATAGCAACGTTGTCCCTTCACAGGTTGCAGATTGGGTTACTGTTTGGTTATTTTCACAACTAAAGCAGTCACGAATGTCCCACGTCTTTGTTGGGAATCGGTCCTCACTTTAAGCAATGTCATGTTGATTCCAGGGCAGGACCTATCCATCTTACTTTGTTCTGCATCCTCCTCTTCTACTTCACCTAGTGAAATTCTGGATTCGAGCAACCAGGTGGCTAAGAAGAAGAAGAAGAAGTCAGATAAGTAAGAGGCTAAGGCTGTGGCTACTGCTTCTAAAACATCTCCTCTTGATAAACCTTCCAACCCTCCACAAAAACTCAAGTTCCCTTGCATGTTGTGCACGGGAGACCATCTCCTTCGAGATTTCCCTGGCATTCCCAAGGTGCTTGAATAATAGTCCAACGGTCATCCGTCGTTGCCTTTGGCTTCTGGGAGTCAGGTTGGGGGCACGTCTTCAACTGCTGCTGGTAAGGCTCCTAAGAAGCAGGGTAAGATCACCAATCCATGTAAGTTGTGTGAAGGGCACCATGCCATTCACCTTTGTCCATATATGGATGAAGCCAAAAGAGTCTTGGAAAACGCAACCGTTTCTACACCATGCCTCCCGGCTGGTTATAAACGACTTTCTTTGAGTCCTCCACTAGTTGATCCTACGATTGGTCAAGAGTCATCCCTGGTCAATCCCGCTCCCCCAGAAATTCAAATTCATGAATCCATTCCCGACCAACCATTGGTCGTGGGATCAGTTGAACTGGTCCCGTCTACGGTGCACCGGGTCTTTTCTGTTGAGAGTGGATCTCACACCCCTCATGTCCTTCTTGTTTCTTCAAATTCTTCAGACTTGGAGAAAGATTCTCCTGTCCCTATATCTCAAGAAGTTGCTCCTCCGCCTCCTGTGATGGAGGTCCCGGAGGATACTCCTCCCACCTTCGAGATGGAGGTCATCGAGGATGCTCCTTCTTCTTCAGCAACACCAGGAGAAGACCATCTCGGTTAGATGGTAGCCCCTCCGAGTAGTTTGGTCGCTTCCTTTGATTGGAGTCGATTTGCGGGATACAACCTTCCGTCTTATGTGCCTTTCGAGATCACAGTACAGGCTTTTGGTCTAGTCATACCCAGCACCATTATAGATGAAGGCATGTCTGTTAGTGTTCTATCCTCAACTACTTCGCAAGATTTTGGCTCACCACCACTTGCGCCTGTTACGCAGAATCTGTTGGCATTTAACAGAAGAACGAGTCAACCGTTAGGGATCCTTCCAAGGTTACCTGTTACTTTGGGAGGTAAAACCTTCCATATGGACGTGATGGTCGTTCCAGGCCCCTTGGATTTCAATATGCTCTTGGGACGCGATTACACCTATGCCATGGGAGCGCTTGTCTCCTCCCTTTTTCGTGTGGTCTGTTTTCCGCATGAAGGACAGATCGTGACCATTGATCAGCTTTCATTCTTTGGTCCTGATGTGGCAGCTGGCCCGCCATCATCCCTTCCTAATTTTTATCCACCTGTTGTATCTGCCCCACCGCAGGTCAACTATGTGGCTACCTACCCTGTGTCTATACTCAGTGATAGTGCCATTGTGCATCAGGTGATGGGGGCATTGGGTCCTGACTTCCAGGATGTTTTCTTTCCATCAGGAGTGGAACTCTTGGAAGCCATGACTTCTTGTTCATTATGATGAAGTCGGTTGGAGCAGAGTTCCTTGTCTTGTGTCAATCTCCTTAAAAAATGAAACAAGGTCGCCGGAGCAGAGTTCCTTGTCTTGTGTCCAGCTCCTTAAAAAATGAAACAAGGTTGCGGAGCAGAGTTCCTTGTCTTGTGTCAAGCTCCTTAAAAAATGAAACAAGGTTGTCAGAGCATGGTTCTTTTCCTGTGTCAAGCTCCTTAAAAAATGAAATAAGGTCGTCAGAGCAGAGTTCATTGTCTTGTGTCAAGCTCCTTAAAAAATGAAACAAGGTTTGTCGGAGCAGAGGTCCTTTTCTTGTGTCAAGCTCCTTAAAAAATGAAACAAGGGTGTCTGAGGATAGTTCTTTTAATGTGTCAACCTCGTTAAAATAATGAAACACGTTCATGTTCAATTCGAGTCTTTGATAAGTTCTCATAAAATCCCAGTCGAATCTTTCTCTTGATCTCGTAACTTGAACCTTCACTCCATCTGCCTTTCATATGGACTGAAGCGTGGGGGGCATGTACCTTGAATTGAGTCACCATGCTGGGGGAATGCTTACTTTTTCAAGCATAGTTTGTTTCCATTTCAAGCTTGTGTAAAAATGAAACCGGTTTCAAGCATAGTTTATCTTTGTTTCAAGCTTGTGTAAAATCGAAACCAACTTCAAGCAGAGTTTTCTAATTTCAAGCTTCTGTAAAAATGAAACCTTTCCCATTTTACCTCTTGTGATTTCCATTTTATCAGCCTATTTTGTCAGATAAGCCTTGGTTTTCTTATTCCACCGTCACTATCTGCTTGGCCGATCATATGCCTTCACTTGGTTGTTTCACCCGTTCCTGAGGAACCGCTGTGATGAGTGGTCTTTGTTAGCCAGCCTCTTGACCTTTACTTGTTCTGAGTAGTTCCACCATTACCGGAACCAGTTGCTACCCTTTATACCACTCGTTCCTCTAGGTGGAGTCATCTTTCAGCTCTTTTCTGACTCTCTAAGCATGAAAATATTGCCGAGTCCCTTGTCGCTTCAATCTCGTTAAAGTGGCTACGAAACGACATCAACCCAGTATACGTTTACCCCTTTTTTGGGCTGGAATAGATTATTTACGAAAAAGGAATACCCTAGCCTATCGCAACTAGGAGGTTTTCTCAGACATAGTTTTATAGCTTTTCGGATCTGAGGAACTATTTACGAAAAGGGAATGTTGGAGTTTACTTTTCTGCTGTATTTTCAAACTCTCTAAACATGAAAATACACTGAGTTCTTCCTTTGTCAGAATCGTTAAACCCTGATGACATCGGATTCAGTCATAATGACGCTATTCGAGTTTCTCCTTCCTAGGGCTCGTTAAATGTACTAGGATGGATTCGTCCGAAGGACGAATTTATATGACAAGCATATGATATCCTCTTCAAGATTGTGTAAAAATAAAGAGGTACTCACTGAAATGGTGGAAAAAATGGAACTAACATCATTTTCGTGTCAGCAATATGTCACTCTTGAACATGGCGCTTGTCTGCATTCGTGTCGGGTTGGGGACATCTCATCTCGTTTTCACTTGCCTCCGTGGGTTCGGGTAATCCCTTTTGACCTCTCATCATCTCTTTGCCTCGTCACCATGACCTTTGATCTTTTGATGTCAAATACTACCAAATCCACTGTCATGCCGCCGATATGTTCAAGAGAAGTTGACCTCTGCAAAAAAATTCAAACTTCCTCTGATTCTCATCTAATCCTGATTCACAAAGACATTATGTTCCTCTGTCTCGTGTCGATGATGTGGGAAACACTATGGCCCACCTTCGATGAAGGTCACTTCCTGTCAACTTTAGCTCATTATCCAGGAAGCTGACCTAGAGACTCCCTTCTGGTACCTTGGAGCCTGCAGGCCTTAATGGTAGGTTCTTCGCATTCGACGTGAGGTTTTCATCATTAGCCTCTGATCGAGTGATTCTGCGTGTGTTAGACGTCAGCTCACTATTCACATGCCGTAGATTGTACCTATAGTACCTTGAGGACCATTGGCATTAATGGTGGTACCTCTCGCGTCTATTAACAGATTTCATCATTGGCTGGTAATCAAACGATGTTCTTGCATGTTCGACTTCAGCTCACTTATTCGCATGCTTGAACTTGTACTTTGTTCAGGTCGAGATGGAGCGCAAGACCCTAGATCTTGTCTGTTGGAATCCAGGCTGTGATTTGTGGATTATTATGATTAGTTACATGACTCACTGATTGGATGGTTGTGACCATACTTGAGTCTATTTTTCGATCCTCACTGGATGGCTGCGTCCATGCCTTGGATCTGGATTATTGTATACTCTGTTATGGATGGTTGCGCCCATACCGCATATATATGATGTATCTGAGACATCAGTTGTATTTCTTCACGCAGGTTTTCCGACGGCGGAGTTTTCAGTTGGACACGTTCTCGTAAAGCATTTTACCCCTCTCTCTCTCTCTCTCGGGCCTCATGCTTTAGGGGGCATCTATTACATAGTAATTTGTCACCGTCCCTGCAATTCCCATCCCGCACATTGGAGTGCTCATTCCATGACTTGTGAGTAGAGACAAAACTTTAAATCACTTTCATGACATCCCTCTAAACAAGAGCTTTCATTGCCCTGAAGACATCTTCTTGTGAAAAACCCTAAAAATGGCCCTTTTTGCATTGGCGCGAGCAGGCAGTTCAGTACCCACACCAATGAGGAAAATCCTTCAAAGAGGTCGCACCAATTGACGCTCTGTCGGAGAGTCGCACTCGCGCCAGCCAACTTAAGGAGTGTTTTAAAAAAAATAAATGGTGGAAGTTTTGTCCTAACTGATCCAGGAACTGATATCTATCTTGAGTTGGGAGGTTTGGCTATGGATTTCCATAGAGAGGAAGTGGTTTTACACCTCTCATGGAAGCTTCCTTGATGATAGGGCCAATCCCACAATTATAGGGATCCCAACTCCCCTTCCTCCATCTATAAAAGCTTGCCCATTTCCATTGCAAGCTAGAGTCTTCAAGTTCCCAAATTCTCAAGAGCATTATGCTGCAAGAACCTCCATAATTCCCTTAAGGCCAATTCAAGCAAGGAGACTATTTTCAAGAGCTGAAGAGAGAGGTTTTTCCCATCCTTGACAAGCTTTTCGAGACGTGTTCTGCTGGCAACCCTCCAAAGGATAATTCAACGTCAGAACTTGGTTGTAATTTTCCTTTGACTGATTATTAATGAATGACTATTGGTTATGGTTCCACTCTTGTTGTTGTTTATAATGATGAGTTATGTCCTTTCTGACTGACATATAGTTGCATCTACTGGATTTTACGTTTGCATTTGTTTTTTTTCTTGCATGTGCAGGTGTCCTGTCACGGGGATCATGGGGATTGTAATCTGCCAGAGCTAAGGAACGGGAGTGCTACCTCTTCTACAAGCAACAGCATTGGATTCCAGGTAAGCCTTCATCGCTAGTTGGTTTTGTTACCCACCTATATTTTTCAATTATATCAGCTGGTGGCTAAATATTCTTTGCAGCCTTCAAGAAACAAATTCAGGCCTGAAATAGTTGGTGCTTGAAGTCTGTTGGTAAGATCATGAACTTCTGGTTGGTTCTTCATACTTTTCCTCCTCCCTGCCTCTGATATTCCATGAAAATCCAAGTCAGAAACTGTTGCATCCCTTTTTCTTTTCCCTCCCTTGCTTCCTTTTTACCTTCATTTTTCCATTTCCCTTTATTCATGAAAACCCCACCAAACCATGTGTTATTCCTTATCCCTCCATTATTTTCTCTCCCCAAGGTTAAAAACCCATGTTTTAACCTTATCGGAATTATATTTCCTTTTGGAATTCTTTGGAAAAACCATAGAAAACACATGTTTCTATGCGTTAGGCTTAGGCCCCTCAGGCTAAGCCCCTGCCTTATCTTCCTCCATATGCCCCGATGCCAGAACCACGTGCTAAGACAGATAGGTGCTTAACTCTTGAAATTTATTTTTGCCCGAAAAACATTGAAAAACCTTCGTAAAACGCAAAATCGGGTTTTATTTTATTTTTCATAAAGTTCTCCGCCAAAGAAATTATATTAAAACTCAACCATCGATCTGTCCCACAGATCAACGGTGCGGAGCACCCCTAACCTGGTGGACCCCCCTTCCCCGCACACGTCTCCAAAACCATGGTTTCATCCCGCACCACTTGTCGTCGAATGGCGGTTTTATCCCGTCGGCCAGCGATTCCACACGCTGGCCGACACGTGTTCTTCGCCCAGTGCCAAAACTGTTGTCCTTCCGCTTCGCCCGCGCGTTATCTTTCGTACCAAAGCCCCGCGGCGGGATCCACCTCCACCCTCGGATTTGGGCCCTCCCATCCGACGGTTGCCGATCACTTCTTCTGTCCGGCCTTTAGCGGACTTACCCGCCTGTTAAATTTCCCCCGGCGCGTTCGAAAGCCGATCTTCACCGTCGATCTTCGCAAATCGACGGTTCTCATGCAACCGCTCGATTCCATCGTAAAATTCCCTTTTTCCTCCGCTGACTTTTCAGAACTCCCCCGACTGTTGATCGCAATACGATCAACGGCTCCTATTGCTCCATTTTCCCGCACACCCTCCGATGCAAATTGTCCATATAACGCAGGATTTTCTCATTTTTGATTGTATTTTGCAGGTTTTAAGGTTCTTTCGACGTGTTTTAAGAAAATCTAAAAGACGGGGGTGACGACTTCCATTCTTTCAGATTATCCATGAGATCGACCGCAGGGTGAAGAACAGTGTTATCGATAAGGTTTCATGAGCCTTGGTGCCGCGAATCCATGTAAAGCTTGAAGAATGTCGTCCAAATAAGCGCAAAGAAAGAATATCGGATATTGAAGACCCCAGTAAACCAGAGCAGTAGATTAGTGGATATATTGGCGAGGATTACGGCTAAGACGGTTATCAAAAGTCTAATCCCCGACTCAGAACACAGATTAAAGGAAAACCTAAAAGTGTTCATCAGATACATCACTTCCACTGCCATACTTTGAGGTGAATTGATTCCTCAACCACCGCAGTGCCACCTATTGCCTCAAAACGCTCAGTCAGAGGCCGAATTTATTGAACAAGATCAGATATTGTGCCTCAAAACAGCCAAAGAAGTTATTTCTGCACCAGATTTAATGACAGAATGTTTGCAGAGTAACCCTAATAGTACGCAGAGCCTCAAAGGTCAATAAAATATCCCTTCGAGCTTACTTCATAAGTGTAAGCACATTAATGCAGTGGAACACCTGTATAATTTCTTCATCGAGCCTCCCAGGGCCAGGAAGACATTAATTCTGCATTAATTGTATTTGAGATCTCTTCATCAGATCTCACCTCCTCATCCTTCTATAAATACTTCAGAAGAAGATGAGTGAGGGGTTGGATTAGTTGGTTGTTAATGTAATTGCTCAAGTGTTGTAGCTGTTTCTGAGTGGAAAAACTCTTGACTGTAAATAGTGGTTTCATTGGCTCTTGGAGCTCTGCTTGTAACAGATAGGTTAGGTTGTGAAGAGAGATGGATTAAAACATTGGATCTGAAGATTGTAACTGGTTTGAAGCAATCAATACAAGTTGATTTATGGGATCCTGGTCTATGCTGATGGTGATGTTATTCTCACCGTGAACTTGTCATTTTATTTCAGTTTTCAACTTGTTTCATTTTCCACTGTAAAGAACAGTTTAAACAGTGTTAGGACCTACTGTATATCAGTAACCTTCTCTGGCTGAGAAATCTTTATTTAAATGTTTTCTTTCTGTTGTGTTATTTGAGAATGATTTAATTCAGTCTAAGTACAGAGATGCTGGCGTTCCCTCATCTTTTCGTCACTGCTGAATGTTATTTTTAAATGTTACTTTCATATATGTTGTGTAAGGAATGAATTGAGGAAATCAAAGGTTAGCCCTGAGTCCCTTTCTTGTTTGCTCAACTATTTGATTGTTTCCCTTAGGATGTGTCAAAAGCTAACTAGTTTCAAAGCACTTATCAGATCTTAGGCCATTCTGTGTTATCTTTGTGATTGTCTTGGAAGTAACTAAGTAAAGAAGAACTAGGAGAGGATCAGGGTGAGCCCCAGCCCACTAGTTTCTGCTCCAAAGGTTTCCTTCAAGTTTCCCTTCGTTTTTAATTTGTATTCTATTAGAAGTATATCGAAGGCTAGATAGTTTCAAAGTACTTACCAGATCCTAGTTTTCTTCTATTTTTTTCTTAAGTGCCTGGTCAAAGGCTGGCTAGTTTCAAAGTACTTACCAGATCCTGGGCTGCTCTTCGTTCTGCATCTGTTATTTCCCTTTCTTATTGTATCACCCCATTCCATAAATCAAACTTTAAAGAGATCCTTAGGCATAGATGACTTGCCCCATAGATTACTCTTGAACCTGAATGTTTCAATTAAATCCTCTTATGACTCCATAGCCCAATGGATTGAAAACTTGCCATCATCTTTTTTCAGGATCAAAGCTTACTCTGTTTGCTTGCAACTTCTCACCTTTGAACCTATTTTCATATAGATCTTTCCGCCTCAGACAGCAACTATGTTCAACCATCCGAGAAAACCAAACAAAACCCTTGGCCTTCATAACTAGCCTAATATCATCACCCCAAACTTCAAAGACAATATCCATCTTTGTACATATTGGAGAGATCCCTCTCCGGATTCAGGAGCGCTAGATCCTAGAATCCCAAAGTTGGTTGAAATGATGTTAACTCTGTGATCGGACTTTACCAATCTTGCTTGTTACAGAGACCTAACATTTCTGGCGACTCCACTGGGGAATATTTTAACTCAGAATCTCTGGTTCCATGACAATTGTTCTATTTTGCAGATGAGCCACCAGAACCTAAAATTTCTGGTGACTCAACTGGGGAATACTCATGACTTGAGTTTTCATCTTTTTCCCCTTTATTTTCATATAAACCTTGAGAGTCAAAAGCAGCCTTTTCAAGCACTACCAAGAAATGGTAATCATGATGAAGCTCAATTGAATCAGTGACAAACTAGGTCAATCCTAGGATTCTATAAACTTTTTATCTAACCTTGGAAAATCAGCTAGCTTAGCCATAAGGATAGACTGTCTTTGTTTCATAACCATAGCTAAGTTTTGAGGTAGAGTTAGGACATTCTTCTGAACCACAAATAAAAACAATTCAGAAAATACCAAAAACATTTCATATTGGTAGTAAAACACTAGTTTTTGATATCTTGTTTACGTCTTTGATGTGTTTTACCCTATACTCTTAGACAGAGTCTGGAAAGGGCCAGGTAGCCTCCGGATCTCATCCTCTTTTTGAGGTGACATATCTGGTGAATGCCCTCCCAGTCAATCTCTGGTTAGAGTTTATTGTGTTTTGAGATATCCTTGAAAAGGAATGTTTCACAAACATTGTGGTGGACAGTGTACTCCTTTGAAAACACTCTGGACTTTCCACCTGGCGACTCCACAATCCTGAACAGACCTTAAGACTCCACTGGGAAGAACCCTCATCATCACAATACCCTTTTTGACTTGGTTGAAAGTCTGTGGGATTAAAAATAAGAAAACAGATTAGTTGACCTTTCAAAGATTGTCATATCTGGTTGAAATTTTCTTGTTTACTTGGGTCTAAAAAACTTATCATAGTGGCTCCTAAAAATATTCACACTAGAGCCCATCCTGACCCAGATCCGCCTGAGATAGTTGACAACCCGAAAAGAATCCTTAGGAAGTCTCCTAAGATAGAATTTTCAGCTATTTTCAGACCACCCCTAAGAGCTACTTTAGTCCCTGAAAACCTTTCAGCTCTTCACAAATCACAAATTGACTTATTGAACCCATTCAGAACTAGGTCATTTGATGATTTAGACCAGCTAGATTTTGAGCCTTCACTTTCATCTCCCGAAACAAGTGAACCCCTTGGGGATAGAGAGTCAACACCTCCTGATTTAGATTTTCTACATAATCTAGGTGTCTCTCATCCAAGATCAGCTCAGCAATCTACTGTTGTTCCATCCACTCCTGTTCATCTAACATCCACTATTCAAACCACTCCACTTCAACCCACACCTCCTCTTGTAAATCCGCCCCCACCATATATCATGGCAGCATGGTATGCTCCCTTAGTCCTTCCTGTACCATTAGTCAATCTTCCACAGGACTATCAGTCCAAAATTCCATTATATGATGCTAGCAATACTATGACAACATCTCAACATGTGGACAAGATAAATGACTACTTTGACAGAAATGAAATTGATAATGAGTCTGTCAAAATCAGACTGTTTGCTCAAAGTTTGGGGGGAGAAGTGAGAAAATGGTTTAAAGGTTTAACCCCCCATAGTATTAACGACCTCCAAGCCTTCCATCAAACATTCTTAAACAAGTGGGAAGTGAGAAAGAATCCTCTCCAAGTCCTTGCTGATTACAGCAATCTCCATAGGAACCCTGGGGAAAGTGTACAAGCTTATTGTACCAGATTTAACAGCGTGTATAATGCACTTTCCCCTGAACTAAAACCTCCTCAGGGCTCAGCCTTAAAAAAATTTCCTGAAGGGTTTGATCTTGACATGACATATTCACTAAGAGAAAGAGTCTTTGCAACCCTGGAAGATATGCAAAGAGGTGCTCTTTCTGTGGAAGTTAACCTTATGGAGAAGAGAGCGAGGATGAAAGCTGAAAAGAGAGTATCTTTTAGAGAGGAATCCACCCCTTCTACTTCAAGCTCAAAGATGGAAAGAATGATGGAAGAAATGATGAAGAAAATGAGCATTCTAGAGAGAGTGCAAGCAAGTCTAAATCAAAACGCTCCTCAAAACAGAAACCAAAACCAGAATCAGAATATTAGAAGAAATCAGCCTCCAAATAGACTTAGGGAAGATGATCAGCAGATCATTCCTCCCTTTCATCAAAACTTTTTAAGTGAGGTTGAACAAATAGATCAAATAACAGAGGAAGATGATATAAACTTATTTGGGGTTGATGATGATGACTTTGAGGTTCATTATGATAATAAACAAGGTCTTTATACACCTTACGATGACAGAAAAGATGATAATGAGAATTACTATCAAAACATGGAAAACACTATCATACAGCCTTCAAGGGAATATGAACTCAGAAGTAGGTCTAATCAACAAACCCCCAACAATGAAACCTCTGACAAGCCTTCTCAAAACAGCACTGCAACCAAGTCTAAAACAATCAAACAAAAGAACACAACAGTGGCTGTTAATGCTGGTAGTGGTAAGGAGAAAGACACTCAAAATATTGAAAAACAGAGTGCAAACATTAGCAGTACTAGCACATCGGTTAGTACCCCTGGAAAGACAACTGTTTCAACTGTGGATAAACCGAATCAGCAAGCTGTTATTGCTGATAAAGTGGCAGTAAACAAGGCTGAAGTCAATGCTTTAAAGAGTCAAAACCTTTTCTGCTTGGAACAGGAAATCTTAAAGATCAAAATCTTTGTTCCTTTGACTGAGTTAGTTGCCCAACATGTATATAGGTCTAAAATTTTGAAGGCTCTGAACTTAGAAAATAATGAAGACACACTTAATCTTAATGATGACCAACCAGAGCTTATTTTTGGTCCAGAGATTGAAGGAAAATTCCAAGAGGGTCCTGTCCCTCCCTTTTATGTAAGCTTAAACATTCATGACAAAATTCTGCACAATGCTATGCATGACTCAGGCGCTTCCCATAATTTAATGCCAAAAGCTGTAATGGAAAGCCTGGGTCTTGAAATTACCAGACCTTACAAATATTTGTACTCCTTTGACTCAAGCAGAGTTAAATGTCTAGGATTGATAAAATATCTCTGTGTTAACTTAGCCTAGATTCCAGCCAAATGTTTAGTCATGGATGTTGTTGTGGCTGATGTACCCCCAAAATATGGAATGCTTTTATCGAGATCATGGGGTGCTAAGTTACAAGGAACCATGCAAATGGACATGAACTACGCGACTATCCCTATGTTTAATCAAACTAGAAAACTTTACAGGGAAACCCACATGCAGTACACAGTCAAAAATCAAGATCGGCCTCAAAATTCCCCTCTCTATGCTATAAACACGAGCCTTGATTCTTTTATCATGTTTAATGATGAAACAATTACAGAACAAATCATTTCAACAGAATCAGTGGCTGAGATGGAGGAAGAGGAAAACAACGCTGAACTGCCGAAACAATCTATTATGTCTGAAAATCCTAGCAAACTAAACGCATATCTTGAACTGCAAGTTATCAATCCTTTTAACTTAAAACTCGACCGTCGAAAGACAGTCCTCAACCCGATGAAAAACTTGAGGAATCAAATTATACACAGCCCATCCATCAAACTGAAAAACTTCCTCTATGGACTATGTATTTTGATGGGTCATGCACCAAAAAAAATGCAGGTGCAGGTGTCTGGATTACCAACACTGAAAACAATCATACAGAATGTATCTCATGTAAATTAAACTTTCAGTGTTCCAACAACATAGCATAATATGAATCCCTTCTCTTAGGCTTGCATCTCATGAAAAAGTTAGGTGCCAAGAGAATCAATGTGTATGGGGATTCTGAACTAATCATTAGGAAAGTTAATGGGGAATATAATGCACATCACCCCAGACTTAGGGCCTACAGGAATGATGTCATAGATCTTTTGAAAACATTTGAGGAGTCCACCCTGACTTTTGTCCCAAGAAAAAGAAACATTGCAGCCCATAATTTAGCCTTTGCTGCTAGAACTTGCCCAATACTGTATGATGACACCTCTCAGATAAAATTCAGACCAGCTATACCAGATAACAAGAAATATTGGCAGGTGTTTGATGGAGATAAACAAATAGAAGACTTCATGCAATTCAGAAATGAGTTTGAACTCCATAGTTCAGATTCAGATTATGACACAGACTGCAGTGAAGAAAATTTTCTTGGTGAAGAAGAGCCATCTCCGCAGCTGGTAGATATAAACCTTCAGACTATCAAATCTAGAAACCAAACAGAATTAAGTGCAAAATCTGAAACAGAGGAATTGGAAACTCTACATTCTAAGGATGATAGTTTGCCCAAGGGTTTAGCCCCTCTAGAAGAACTGTTTGATTTTGATGATGTGGCCAACAAACCTAAACTAGAACTTGTAGAAACTAAAGTGGAAGAATGTAATATAGGCAGTGAGGAAAAACCGAAATTGATCAAACTGTCTAAAACTTTACCAGCTCACATTAAACTCAAATACTTAGAGCTGTTCAAAGAGTTTTCTGATGTTTTTGCGTGGAGTTATGAAGATCTTAAATCCTATGACACTGAAATAATACAGCACAAAATCCCTCTTAAAGACAACCAAAAACCATTCAAACAGAAACTGCGCAGAATCAACCCTGTCCAGTTGCCATTGGTTAAGAAGGAAATCATGAAGATGCACGATGCTGGTATTATTGTCCCTATTAGATATTCTGGGTGGGTGTCTAATCTGGTGTCTGTTAGGAAGAAAACTGGAGAAATCAGGCTTTGTATAGACTTCAGAAATTTAAACAAAGCTTCATTGAAAGACAACTACCCTTTACCCAAGATGGATCACATTCTACAAAGGGTGGTTGGGTCTAAAAGAATTTCTTTGCTGGATGGCTATTCAGGGTATAATCAGATCTTAGTCCACCCTGATGATCAATTAAAGACATCTTTTACTACACCATGGGGCACTTTCATGTATGTGAAAATTCCTTTTGGTTTAATGAATGCTGGAGCAACCTTTTAGAGAGCCATGGACATAGCATTCTCAGAAGAATTGGTCTTCTTCATCATTATCTATCTTGATGATGTAACTGTGTTTTCAAAAACCGATGAAGAACACTTAGAACATTTGAGGAAAGTATTCGAGAAATGCAGAAGGTTTGGAATATCTTTGAACCCTAAGAAGACATTATTTGGTCTCCAAGAAGGTAAGCTTCTTGGACACATTATTTCAGAAGAAGGTATAAAGATAGATCCGAAGAGGATTGAGGCTATATTGCAAATCTCTCATCCTCGAAACATCAAAGAGTTGCAGTCTTTCATTGGAAAGATAAACTTTTTGAGAAGGTTCATCCCCAACTTGGCTGAGCTCCTTAGGAATATCACGAACATGTTGAAAAAGGAGCAAGGGGTAAAATGGACCTTTGAAGCAAAGACATCCTTTGAGCTGGTGAAACAAGCATTAACCAAAACACCGGTTCTTATAAGCCCTGATTCTTCAAAAGATTTTTATATCTTCTCATTTGCATCAGAACACACTATTGCTGCTGTCCTTTTACATAAAAATCCACAAGGACAAGAGCAGCCCATTGCATTCTTTAGTAAGGCATTGAGGGATGCCCCTTTGAAATACAACATTATGGAGAAACAGGCTTTTGCTTTGGTAAAGGCTTTGAAAGACTTCAGAGTATACATCCTTCACTCACACATCATTGCCTTTGTCCCAAATTCGGTTGTAAAAGACATTCTAACCCAGGATCTAGATGGTAAGAGAGGTAAGTGGATTGTTGTTATTCTTGAATATGATTTAGAGATTAAACCCACTAAGCTCATCAAAGGCCAGGGTCTAGCTAAATTAATGACTGAATCAAATTGTGAAGTTCTTGATATTAATATGATTAATGCTTTGGATAACCAAGAAGAGTTCTCAACTCCCGTTGTTGAAGATCATTTTGTGAATTCTCCTTGGTATACTGATATTATTTATGTTTTTCTTAATTTGAATACACCTCATGGTTTATCTAAAACAAAGGCAATATTCCTAAAGTTAAAAGCTGTAAACTATTGCATTATTGATAAATGTCTTTATTGGAGAAATGCGAGTGGTATATTGCTTAAATGTTTGCCTGAGTTTGATGCAGAAAGAATTAAGCAGGAATTCCATGAAGGAGAGTGTGGAGGCCATTTGTACTGGAAGTCAACAGCCAACAAAATTTTGAGGGCTGGTTTCTATTGGCCCACCCTTTTTCCTGATGTACACAAACTGACAACTACTTGCCATAAATGCCAACTGTTCGAGGGCAAGAGAAAATTACTACCCCTTCCTCTGCATCCGATTACTGTTCAAGCCCCTTTCCAACAATGGGGACTTGACTTCATAGGAGAGATCCATCCACCATCCTCTGCCCAACACAGGTGGATCCTTACCGCCACAGACTATTTCACTAAGTGGATAGAAGCCATTCCTTGTAGGCAGGCCAATGATTCGGTTATCATAAAATTCATAGAAACCAATATTATTTCCAGATTTGGCTGTCCTACCAAGATCATCACAGATAATGCAGCAACATTTGGATCAAAGAAAATGGTGGAATTCTGTCACAAGTACCAGATAACATTGGGACACTCCACAGCCTATTACCCTCAAGGTAATGGACTTGCAGAATCTTCCAACAAAAGCTTAGTGAATATAATAAAGAAACTGTTAGAGGAAAACAAGAAGTATTGGCACACAAAGCTCATCCATGCACTTTGGGCTGACAGATTAACATTGAAAAAATCCATTGGTATGTCACCCTTCCAGCTTATGTATGGTACAGATGCAATTTTTCCTAACAGCCTCGGTGTACCAGTTATGAAGTTAATTCAAGAGTTGCAGACTGAAGAAAATGACATAATCAGAAGGATAAATCAGACCATTCATCTTCAGCAAACCAGAGAGGAAGTGTACAACAAAGCATTGCAGAAGCAAGACAATATCAAGAAGATATTTGACAGAAGAACAAAGGCCAGCAATTTCAAAATTGGGGACAAAGTTTTAAAGTGGGACTCAAAGAGGGAGGACAAGGGAAAGCATGGTAAATTTGACAATCTATGGCTTGGCCCTTACTCTATTCATTCAGTTGCTGGAAACAATGCATTCTTCTTACAAGAGCTGAATGGGACAGAATTGTTTGGGGGTCCTGTCAATGGCAGGATGCTTAAGAATTACCTTTCTTAAACCATTTTGTGTTTCAAAGCCTTTTATCTTTCTATTCCCATTGTAAATATTTCATCCATCATTGCATGCAAAGTTATGAAAAATCAGAAAATACAAAAATAAAAGAAAGAAAGAAAAGAGGGCAGAAATAAAAACAAGAAAGGCAAGGCCCCATGCCAAAAAGAGAAATAAATCTGAAAGTGTGCAAGCTTAAATGCCACTCCTCAAAACACACTTCTAATTAGTCAAACTGTTTAATCTTGACTAATTAGCTTTCAATTTTCTGCTGATAGGGTAGCGAATTTGATTTGCCAAACTGTTTAACCTTGGCTCATCAGTAGATAGATTAGGATAGAAATTAAGGTTCAAACAAACTCAAAATCTGAACCAAAGTTTCCAAAGAGAGATGACTCAAAACTGTTTTATTTTCTGAGTCATAAAAGAGAAAAAAATGGTTCTAATTTGCTCAAAATCTGAATCAGATATCAAGGAAGAGATAGCTCACAGAAAAAATAAAAATCATAGCTATGAAAAGAAGAGAGAAGGCCATACTAAGAAGCTTTCAGATCTTAAGCCTTCAATTTTTGATGTTCAATTTCCGCAAATAATAATCTATGTGCAGCTTGTTTTTATGCCATAGATCATAGCAAGTCGAACAGCTCAATCTTGACTTGACTATTTTTAAATTTCTGTTGTAGAATTTAGAGAATGAAAGTTTGTTGGACTGTTTAATCCCAACAGACAGTAGACTAGGTAGAGAAATATCTGAGCTCAATTGTTTAATCTGAGTTCAGGGAGAAATAAGGATTAGAAATAGATTAGATTTCTTGTTTTCAAAAGAATAAAAGGTGTGAATAGAGTTTGCCAATCCAAGTGCACTCTGATGAAGAAAACATGTTAGATCAGTAGGATTGGGTAGGTAGAAGTTGTATTGATGAAATTCATTCTTCTTTCATGACTGATATTATTTTTCAAAAAAAAGCAAGAGCAAGCAATGGGTCAGGCACCAGTCAGCATCCCAGAGAAATCAAGTCTGAATTCTTGATACCTTCAAAAAGGCACCATCCCCAAGTGGAGCCATTGTTAGCCACCTATATTTTTCAATTATATCAGCTGGTGGCTAAATATTCTTTGCAGCCTTCAAGAAAAAAATTCAGGCCTGAAATTGTTGGTGCTTGAAGTCTGTTGGTAAGATCATGAACTGCTGGTTGGTTCTTCATACTTTTCCTCCTCTCTGCCTCTGATATTCCATGAAAATCCAAGTCAGAAACTGCTGCATCCCTTTTTCTTTTCCCTCCCTTGCTTCCGTTTTACCTTCGTTTTTCCATTTCCCTTTATTCATGAAAACCCCACCAAACCATGTGTTATTCCTTATCCTCCATTATTTTCTCTCCCCAAGGTTAAAAACCCATGTTTTAACCTTATCGGAATTATATTTCCTTTTGGAATTCTTTGGAAAACCCATAGAAAACACATGTTTCTATGCGTTAGGCTTAGGCCCCTCAGGCTAAGCCCCTGCCTTATCTTCCTCCATATGCCCCAATGCCAGAACCACGTGCTAAGACAGACAGGCGCTTAACTCTTGAAATTTATTTTTTCCCGAAAAACATTGAAAAACCTTCGTAAAACGCAAAATCGGGTTTTATTTTATTTTTCATAAAGTTCTCCGCCAAAGAAATTATATTAAAACTCGACCGTCGATCTGTCCCACAGATCAATGGTGCGAAGCACCCCTAACCTGGTGGACCCCCCTTCCCCGCACCCGTCTCCAAAACCATGGTTTCATCCCGCACCACTTGTCGTCGAATGGCGGTTTTATCCCGTCGGCCAACGATTCCACACGCTGGCTGACACGTGTTCTCCGCCCAGTGCCAAAACCGTCGTCCTTCCGCTTCGCCCGCGCGTTATCTTTCGTACCAAAGCCCCACGGCGGGATCCACCTCCACCGTCGGATTTGGGCCCTCCTATCCGACGGTTGCCGATCACTTCTTCTGTCCGGCCTTTAGCGGACTTACCCGCCTGTTAAATTTCCCCCGGCATGTTCGAAAGCCGATCTTCACCGTCGATCTTCACAGATCGACAGTTCTCATGCAACCGCTCGATTCCATCGTACAATTCCCTTTTTCCTCCGCTGACTTTTTAGAACTCCCCCGACCGTTGATCGCAATACGATCAACGGCTCCGATTGTTGCATTTTCCCCCACGCCCTCCGATGCAAATTGTCCATATAACGCAGGATTTTCTCATTTTTTATTGTATTTTGCAGGTTTTAAGGTTCTTTCGACGTGTTTTAAGAAAATCTGAAATACGGGGGTGACGACTCCCGTTCTTTCAGATTATCCATGAGATCGACCGCAGGGTGAAGAACAGTGTTATCGACAAGGTTTCATGAGCCTTGGTGCCGCGAATCCCTGTAAAGCTTGAAGAATGTCGTCCAAATCAGCACAGAGAAAGAATATCAGATATTGAAGACCCCAGTAAACCAGAGTAGCAGATTAGTGGATATATTGGCGGGGATTACGGCTAAGACGGTTATCAAAATCCTAATCCCCGACTCAGAACACAGATTAAAGGAAAACCTAAAAGTGTTCATCAGATACATCGCTTCCACCACCATACTTTGAGGCGAATTGATTCCTCAACCACCGCAGTGACACCTATTGCCTCAAAACGCTCAGTCAGAGGCCGAATTTATTGAACAAGATCAGATATTGTGCCTCAAAACAGCCAAAGAAGTTATTTCTGCACCAGATTTAATGACAGAATGTTTGCAGAGTAACCCTAATAGTACTCAGAGCCTCAAAGGTCAACAAAAGCTCCCTTCGAGCTTACTTCATAAGTGTAAGCACATTAATGCAGTGGAACACCTGTATAATTTCTTCATCGAGCCTCCCAGGGCCAGGAAGACATTAATTCTGCATTAATTGTATTTGAGATCTCTTCATCAGATCTCACCTCCTCATCCTTCTATAAATACTTCAGAAGAAGATGAGTGAGGGGTTGGATTAGTTGGTTGTTAATGTAATTGCCGAAGTGTTGTAGCTGTTTCGAGTGGAAAAACTTCGACCGTAAATAGTGGTTTCATCGTCTGGAGCTCTTCGTAACGTATAGGTTAGGTTGTGAAGAGATGGATTAAAACATTGATCCGAAGATTGTAATCGGGTTTGAAGCAATCAATACAATCCGATTTATGGGATCCCGGTCTATGCTGATGGTGATGTTATTCTCACCGTGAACTTGTCATTTTATTTCTGTTTTCAATCTGTTTCATTTTCCACTATAAAGAACAGTTTAAACAGTGTTAGGACCTACTGTATATCAGTAACCTCCTCTGGCTGAGAAATCTTTATCCCAATGTTTTCTTCTAACTGTGCTATTTAGAAATGATTTAATTTAGTCTAAGTGCAGGGATGTTGGCATTCCCTCATCTTTTTGTCACCGCTGAATGTTGTTTTTAGATGTTACTTTCAATATATGTTGTGTAAGTAATGAATTGAGGAAATCAAAGGTTAGCCCTGAGTCCCTTTCTTGTTTGCTCAACTATTTGATTGTTTCCCTTGGGATGTGTTAAAAGCTGACTAGTTTCGAAGTACTTATCAGATCTTAGACCATTCTGTGTTATCTTTGTGATTGTCTTGGAAGTAGCTAAGTAAAGAAGAGCTAGGAGAGGATTAGGGTGAGCCCAACCCACTAGTTTCTACTCCAAAGGTTGCCTTCAAGTTTCCCTTCGTTTTTATTTGTATTCTATTAGAAGTGTATGAAAGGCTGGATAGTTTCAAAGTACTTACTAGATCCTAGTTTGCTTCTATGTTCTTCTCAAGTGCTTGGTCAAAGGCTGGCTAGTTTGAAAGTACTTACCAGATCCTGGGCTGCTCTTTGTTCTGCATCTATTATTTCCCTTTCTTATTGTACCACTCCATTCCATAAATCAAGCCTTAAAGAGATCCTTAGGCATAGATGACTTGCCCCATAGATTACTCTTGAACCTGAATGTTTCAATTAAATCCTCTTATGACTCCATAGCCCAATGGATTGAAAACTTGCCATCATCTTTTTTCGTGATCAAATCTTACCGTTTGCTTACAACTTCTCACCTTTGAACCTATTTGCATATAGATCTTTTCGACTCAGACAACAACTATGTTCAACCATCCGAGAAAACCAAACAAAACCCTTGGCCTTCATAACTAGCCTAATATCATCACCCCAAACTTCAAAGACAATATCCATCTTTGTACATATTGGAGAGATCCCTCTCCGGATTCAGGAGGGCTAGATCCTAGAATCCCAAAGTTGGTTGAAATGATGTTAACTCTGTGATCGAACTTTGCCAATCTTGCTTGTTACAGAGACCTAACATAGCCTTACATCAAACTTTGATAAATAAATGGGATGTTAGAAGAAACCCTCTCTAAATCCTGGCTAAATATAATAATCTCAAAAGAAATCCAGGAGAGAGTGTCCAGGACTATTCTACAAGATTTAACAGTATCTACAACACTCTTCCACCACACATGAAATCTCCCCAAGTCATGGCCCTAGTGGAATACCCCGAAGGCTTTGATGCTGATATGACCTACCAGCTTAGGGAAAGAGATTATAATACATTGGAAGACATGTAGAAAGGAGCAGTGAGTGTTGAGGCAAACTTGATTGAGAAAAGAGCTAGGATGAGGGCTGAGAAAAAGGTAACTTATAGGGATGACAACATTGCTTCTGCATCTGATCCCAAATATGATAGTCTAGCCAAAACTATGGAGAGACTAGTAAAAATGGTAGAAAATTTGACTATCCAAGTCAGCAATCAGAATAGGAACCAAAATAAAAACTAGAATTTCAGGAGAAACAACCCGACAAATAGACAAAGAGAATCTGATCAAAAGGTCATCCCTCCATTCCAAGAAAACTTCCTTGATGAGGATGAAAGAATAATAGAGGAGTCAGAGGAAAATGGCATGAATATGATGGATGTGGATGAACTAGACCATACCTTGCCCACAGAAGAAAACTAGGCCACGTACTCACATTGGAATGAGGAAGGGTTGGAAACTGAGGACTATAGGTTAGGATTTAAAAGTGCCATCATGCAGGTCTGAGAACAATATGACCTCAGGAGCAAAAAGAACATAGATGATCCCAAACCAAAGGCCTCTAAAATCACCATTAATAAAAAGCCTGGAAAGGCTCCTAAAGTGACCGTTGAAAGCAGTAAATCCACTGCTGACAATTCTAGTAAAAACAAAGATAAGGACATCCAAACCAGTGACAAATCAAGTCGAGAATCTAGCAGCACTAGCATTGCAGCTAATGCTCATGATAAAACACCTTCAAACATTGTACACACTGAGAATTAGCAACCTGATATTACTAAGAAAACAGTGCCCAACAAGACAAAATTAAACCTTTCAAAGAGTCAGTCTACTTTTAATTTGGAAAGTGAGATTACCAAAATTAAAATTTCTGTCCCTCTCATTGAGTTGGCCAGCCAGGATGTATATAAGAGTCAAATTTTGAAAGCTTTAAACTTAGGAGAAAACAGTGACACCGTCAATTTTAATGATGAGCAACCGACTCTCTTGTTTGGCCCAATAATTGAAGGGAAATTTCAAGAAGGGGTAGTACCTCCTTTTTATGTCAGCCTCAATATCCATGACAAAATCCTGCATAATGCTATGCATGACTTTGGAGCCTCACACAACCTTATGCAAAAGGTGATAATGGAAAGGCTAGGTTTATAAATAACCATACCTTATAAGGATTTATATTCTCTTAACTCTAGCAGAGTGAAATGCCTTGGCCTAATTAAAGACCTTTGTGTGAATTTGACTCAAATCCTAGCCAAGTGCATGGTTATGGATGTTGTGGTGGCTGATGTGCCTCCTAAGTATGGCATGTTTTTTTCAATATCATGGGGTGCCAAGCTGCAAGGTACAATGCAGATGGATGGGACATATGCCACTATCCCTATATTTAGCCAGCTTAGAGGACTATACAGAGAGGCACACATGAAATTCATGGTCAGTAGCCCAGAAAAGCCTGAAAATTCTCCCATTTACTCTATCCATATAGACCTGGATTCATTTATACTTTACAAAAATGAATCCACAAATAAGCCAGAGCTAGAATATAGCGACTCAAACAACCAGTTAGAGGCCCCAAATCTAGAAATAATGGCAGTTATAGATATGGAAGGAAATGGGAGAGAAACCTTTGAACAGTGCGTTGAAACAAAAAACTAGAGTGAACAAAGCCAAGATGGAAAACAACAGACTACTCGTCACGCTAAAAACTATGAAAATCCTGAGGAACGAGACCCATCATGACATGCTGTGGATCTCAGAACAGAACATAATGATGAACAAGGCAATAGGGATGAAAACAAGGTTAACCCTACAAACAATCCCTTATGGTGCATGAAATTTGATGGGTCTTGCACTAAAAAGAGTGTAGGAGTTGGGGTATGGTTGGTTGAAACTGAAAAAAATTACTCTGAAAGCCATTCTTTTAGGCTAGATTTCAAACGCACTAACAACATTGCAAAGTAGGAGGCTCTCGTCCTAGGATTGCATCTATTAAAAGAACTAGGAGCCAAGAAGATAATTGTTCAGGGTGACTCAGAATTAGTCATGAAACAGCTAAATGGAGAATATGCCGTTAAGAATCCTAGACTAAGGGTATACAAAAATAATGCCATGGATTTCCTAAAAATGTTTGCAAAATATGAACTTGTGTTTGTCCCAAGGAGTCAAAACATAATTGCAAACCGATTGGCCTGCGCTGCTAGTTCATGCCAGGAATCACCTAGTGATAAACAGACCATCATTCGTGCAAAATATAGACCTGAAATGTTAGTTAATGAGAAATATTGGCAGGCCTTTGAGGGAAACAAGCAGATAGAGGATTTCCTACTTGGCAGAAACGAGTTTGAATTATCTGATTCAGATTCTAAATCCAATGAAAATTACCTAAACAAAGATCCCCCTGAAGAAGAAAAACCATCCAGTCCCGTAAAAATCAACATGTTAACTAAAAAAATTGGAACTCATACTGAAGAGTATGAGTACACAGAAAACAAAGACATTAAGGTACTGCCGTCAAAGGACAAGACCATACCTAGGGGGCTAGCACCTTTAGAAGACCTTTTTGATTTTAACGACGTAGCAAAGAAACCCATTGTAGAATACACAGAGTCTGATGTCGAGGAATGCAAGGTAGGCACCGAGGATAAGCCTAAAATGATTAAAATAGCTAGGTCCTTGCCAGTAAACATGAAAAAGAAATACATTGACTTGTTTAAAAAGTTTCTTGATGTGTTTGCATGGAGCTATGAAGACTTAAAAGCCTACGATATATAAATCATCCAGCACAAGATCCCATTGAAAGAAAACCAAAAGCCCTTTAGGAAAAAACTGCATCAAATTAATCCAATACAACTACCCCTAGTGGAAAAGGAAATCAAGAAAATGTATCAGTCAGGAATCATTGTGCCTGTAAGGTTTTCAGATTGGGTTTCTAACCTTGTAGCTGTAAGGAAAAATACAGGAGAAATCAGACTATGCATTGATTTTAGAAACCTCAACAGAGCCTCCCTAAAGGACAATTACGCTTTACCCAAAATGGAGCACATCCTACAAAGGGTAGTTGGTTCAAAGAGGATTTCTCTATTAGATGGTTTTTCACGGTATAACCAAGTTTTAGTACTCCCAAAAGACCAACTCAAGATATATTTCACCACTCCTTGGGGCACTTTCATGTATGTGAAAATGCCTTTTGGATTAATGAACGCTGGGGCCACTTTTCAAAGGGCCATGGACATTGCATTTTCAAAGGATATAGGGCACTTAATTGTAATTTACCTTGATGACATAACAGTTTATTCCAAATCTGATGAAGAGAACCTTAAACATCTAATAAAGGTCCTGTAAAAGTGCAGAAGTTTTGGACTATATTTAAATCCCAAGAAGATAGTGTTTGGCCTGCAAGAGGGTAAACTCCTTGGCCATATTATATCAAAAAATGGGATTAAAATAGATCCAAAAAGAGTTGAGGGAATACTACAGATCAGCCAACCAAGGAACATAAAATAATTATAGTCCTTTATTGGAAAAATTAACTTCTTAAGGAGGTTTATTCCCAACTTAGAAGAGCTCCTTAGAAACATGACTAATATGCTCAAAAAATAAGTAGGAGTGAAGTGAACTGTAGAAGCCAAAAGGTCCTTCGAATTGGTAAAACATGCACTCACCCGGGCACCAGTCCTAATCAACCCTGACTTTTCAAAATATTTCCTTATCTTCTCCTTTGCCTCAGAGCATACCATGGTTGTAGTTCTGTTGCAGAAAAACCCAGAGGGACAGGAACAGCCTATTTCTTTTTTCAGCAAGTCTTTAAGGGATGCACCCTTGAAATATAAAATAATGGAAAAATAGGCCTATTCTTTGGTAAAGGCCTTAAAAGACTTCAGGGTGTATATTCTACATTCCCACATCATTGCTTATGTGCCTAACATAGTGTTAAAAGACATCTTGTCACAAGACCCGGATGGAAAGAGGGGAAAATGGATTGGTGTAATATTAGAGTATGCTTTGGAAATCAAACCCACCAAACTCATTAAAGGTCAGGGCTTGGCTCAATTAATGTCTAAATCTAATCTACAAGCCCTTGATATTAACATAGTATATTCCTTGGATGAATAGGAATAATTACCTGCTCCTACTGTGGAAGAGCAGTTCCAAAACTCACCTTGGTATGCTAACATTTTGTATGTACGTACAAATATTAATGCTCCTCCTAATTTATCAAAAACAAAGGAAAGGTTTTTAAATTTGAAAGATAGGAATTGTTGCATTTTAAATGAATTTTTATATTGGAAAAATGCTAATGGTTTATTGCTTAAATGTTTTCCTAAAGTTGATGCAGAAAGCATCAAGCATGAATTTCATGAAGGAGAGTGTGGAGGTCATCTCTACTGGAAAACCACAGCCAATAAAATCCTTAGAGCTGGCTATTACTGGCCCACCCTCTTCCAAGATGTCCATAAAATGATATTTTCCTGTCACAAATGCCAAATTTTTGAGGGCAAGAGAAAACTCCTTCCTTTACCATTACAACCTATTATTGTTGAAGCTCCTTTTCAATAGTGGGGCCTAGATTTCATAGGAGAAATCCATCCTAATTCATCTTCCCAAGACAAATGGATTCTCACAGCCACTGACTACTTTACAAAGTGGATAGAGGGCATCCCTTCTAGGAATGCCACAGATTCTATCATTATAAAATTTCTTGAAGACCGTATCCTGTCTAGATTCGGCTGCCCTAGGAAGATTATTACTGATAATGCTACTGCTTTTGGTTCCAAAAGGATGATTGAATTTTGTCACAAGTATCGGATTACACTCGGTCATTCTACTTCTTATTACCCTCAAGGTAATGGGCTAGCAGAATTATCAAATAAAAGTTTGGTGACCATCATCAAGAAGCTGCTTGAGGAAAATAAAAAATCATGGCATAACAAGTTGGTGCATGCTTTGTGGTCAGACAGATTGACCACAAAGAATTCCATTGGACTATCCCCTTATCAGCTTGTTTATAGAACAGATGCAGTGTTTCCTACCAGCCTAGGTGTACCAGTTGTAAAATTAGTCCAAGAAATACAGTCAGAAGAGGATAGCATGATAAGGAGGATTAATCAAACAATACATCTCCAGCAGACAAGGGAAGAGGTCTACAACAGAGCTCAAAAGGTGCAAGACAACATAAAGAAGTTGTTTGACAAAATAACAAAGGCTTGTGACTTCAACATTAGAGACAAGGTACTCAAGTGGGACTCCAGAAGAGAAGATAAGGGTAAACATGGAAAATTTGACAGTTTGTGGCAAGGTCCTTACATTATTGAATCCACCATTGGTCCAAATGCCTTTTTTCTGCAACAATTAGATGGCACAGATTTGTTTGGGGGTCTTGTCAATGGAAAGGTGCTCAAGCATTACTACTGCTAATTTTGATTTTAAGGCTTTCATTTCCATTGTAAATACCATTTCTTTTTTCAGTTTCACAAAAGAAAAATATAAAAAAAACAATAGAAAAAGAAAAGAGGGTAGATTGTAAAAAACACTAAAGGTACAACGTCGTACCAAAAAAGAAACAAATCTAAAAGTGTGCAAGCTCAAATGCCACTCTTGAAAAACACACTTCTAGTTAGTTAAATAGCCTAATATTGACTAATTAGTTTTAAATTTACTGCTGATAGGATAGTGAATTCAATTTGCCAAACTGTTTAAACTTGGCTTATCAATAGATAGATTAGGATAGAAATTAAAGGTTCAAACATGCTCAAAACCTGAACCTAAGTTTCCAAAGAGAATGACTCAAATCTATTTCAAAATATGAGTAAAAAATATGTAAATCTAGTTCTAATTAGCTCAAAATCTAAACAAGAGAACAAGGAAGAAACAACTCAAACAAGAGTCAAAACGGAGCTGTGAAAGGTGAAGGAAGTGCTTGAACTTTCAGATCTTAAGCCTTCCATTTTTTATTTAATTTTTTGCAAAGTAAATTTCTATGTGTAGCTTGTTTTTATGCCATAGATCACAGCAAATCAAACAACTTAATCTTGACTTGACTGTTTTTAAATTTCTGTTGTAGAATTTAGAGAATAAAATCTGTTAGACTGTTTAATCCTAACATATTAGTAGATTAGGTAGAGAAACATATGAACTCAACTGTTTAATCTGAGTTCATGGAGAAATAAGGAGTAGAAATATATTATATTTCCTATTTTTAAAAGAATAAATTGTTGTAAAAGAGTTTTCCAATCCAAATGCACTCTAATGAAGAAAAAATGTTAGATCAGTAGGATGGGGTAGGTAGAAAGCTTGTTGATAAAGATCCATTATTTTTCATAGATACTAATGTGTTTTCAGAAAAAAGAATATCATCCAAGAAAAGAAGGCAGCCCAATGGATGATGGCACTGATTATCCTCCCAAAGAAAGGTAGGTCTGAAGTTCTTGATGCTTTCAAGAAGGCAGCATCCCCAAGTGGAGCCACTGTTGGCCACCTATAAATTTTTTTCTATCAAAAGGTGGCCAAAACATTGTTTAGCCTTCAAGAAATATTTTCATTGCCAAAATGTTATCTCTTGAAGCCTATGGAATATTTCATGCCCTTTTCTGAAAATCTTCACTACTATTTCCCTTCAGAACACAGAAATTATGCTAAAAATTCGATGAGAAAGACTGCTACAAAATCCCCTTTTCTCCCCTTCCTTCACTCAGAAACTAACCTTCATTTTTACTTTCTTTTCTCCCATCATTTTCATTTGTTTTCCATTTTCCTCATCTCCCCTTCATAAAATATCCTTTGTAGAGTTTAAAACTCTTTTCTAAACTTTTCCGAAACCTCAAATCCTTTTAAAATCCATGGAAAATCCATAAAAAATTCCTTTGTTGTATTACAGACTTAAGCCCCCTCGGGCTAAACCTGAACCACTTCCCCTCCATATGCCCGCACCCTAGAAGCAGGCACTATGCCCATCGGGCGCTTATCGAATCGAAAGTAATCAATGAGCACAAGTCTTTGGCTTTCATAAAAGCCTCCGATGTGATTAGCTTTGTTATATATAAGCCCCAGGCCTATTAATGTTCCATATAGACTAGGCCCCGCAACCGGGTGCCTTTCATATGTATAAAACCCGCCCCTAGAGCCAAAACCTTCGTATCATATTTAAATTTGGATTTTATAAAGTTTTAAAGGGTTTTCTGCTGGTGCATAATTTAAAACAAAATCCACCATGGATCTTGAGCCGATCGAATGGCTCGCGCAACATCGCATCACAAATTTTCACCAGGTACATTTTTCCCCCTTCCGATTAACTACCCCCAACTGATCCTCAGCCATTGATATCCTCCCCGCCTTCCTCAGATCTGATGACACTCATTTGCTCCAATCGTGAACCGTTTCCCCACCTTTTAACCCCTCCGATTCACTCTCTGTTGTCGATCTGATCTGCAGATCGACGGTCAGCGCTTAATCACATCAGCGCCTTCCAAGTTTTTCTCCCCCACCATAACCACCTCCTGATTCATTT